>LR738709.1:674329513-674558271 GCA_902687465.1 Secale cereale
TAGGGAGAACAACATAAATATAGCTTCCCCCCTTACTTACCTATCAAAACAAGGTAATTTAACCACTTAATTTGAATGAATCTATGGTGGAAATTAGGTGAAAAAGAGGAGGCACCCGAGACAAGGAGGAGGTGGAGAGAATGAAGTGGGGAGAAAGTGAGTGTGGGTAGGAGAGGCTGTCCAAAATATCTTGTTGGTGCCCACTTACTAATGGCGCACCAACTCTAAATGCGCCATTAGTAATCCAGGTTACTAATGGCGCACCTTCTGGTGGTGCACCATTAGTAGTTTTGCAAAAAAAAACATACTAATGGCGCACTGTGGAACAGTGCGCCATTAGTAGTTTTGCAAAAAAAGAATAAAAAATATAATAAAAAAACAACATTAGTGGCGCACTTTCCGACAGGTGCGCCATTACTAGTTACAACTAGTAATGGCGCACTGTTTCTGGATGCGCCATTAGTATATTTGGACAGGCGCACTAGTTCAAAAAAAAATTTGATATTAATGGCGCACCCTGGGCCAGGTGCGCCATTAGTAGTTTCAACTCTAATGGCGTATCAGAAGGTGGTGCGCCATTAGTATATACTAATGGCGCACCGCTTGTCTGGTGCGCCCTTAGTGTCAATCCCATCTATAGCCCTTTTTCTAGTAGTGTGATACTTAACAGGATTATATGGCATATGGAAATAGGGTGCTCCACCAAGTTTGGGCTTATTTGAAGAAACTTGTCAATATAACTTTGGTGAACCCTAGAAATCAACAGAAATGGTTTCACCATGTTTGAGTCAAGCTAATCGTCCCTCCTTGATGCACCACTTGGTGTAGTGTCATCATTTGGGGTTGTGATCATGCCAACAAAGTTTGAAGCCCCAAGTAAAAAAGTTGGTAATGTAAAGTTGTTCAATTTTGAATTTGAACAGAAGTGGTTTTGGGGTACTCTGATCAAGTTACCCCTCTCCAAAGCTTGTGCCATTTGGTCTAGATGCATTATTAGACCATTCTAGCATGTGTACCAAGTTTGAGAGCATTTGAACAAGTTTGGCAATGTAAAGTTGCTCAAACTTCAAATATGGACATAATGGTTTTGAGGGATTTTGATGATGTTTCCTTGCTTCCCAACGCATGGGGCTTGGCAAGATCATCAAATATGTCATAAATGACATGATAGAATTTCCCTGGAATTTTTAGAGAATATTTCCTTTGAAAATATTTCAAAAGATTGAAATATCCAGAAAGGGTTTCTGAGGGATTTGTCCAATATTTTGAACATGACCAAGTGTTGAAACTCTTATATATGGACAATATATGTCCGATGAGTCTCCCTGAATTTTGGCAAATATTTTTGAAATAGTTAAATATTTTTTCCCTATTAAAGACCATTTCTGGCCTTAAGAAAAAGCCTTTAAACAAAATAGGAAAATAACTTTTAAAATTATATTTTTGTGGTTTATGGGAGTCCTATATCTACTAGGTTTCAAATATACTCTATGAAACATTTTTCTCACCCAAAATCAAGCACTTGCAGTGCAAACCTCAATTCAGGGGGTTTTTGGAAAACTAAATTTTGAAAATACTTTTTGGCCAAATTAATATTATAAGAAAATACTATACTGCTATATACACTTGGTATGATCATTGGGCAGAAGTTTTGGGGTAAGGAGATGAAATCTACAAGAGGGAGTAGTTGACTTTAAAGAGCACTTGAAAATCACAGAGAGAAAAACTTAATTCCAAATAAAAGCCAAATGATGCCAAAAAAATTGCTGGTCCAAATTTTCATGCTTTACTGATGCAAATGACTAGTTACAAAATGCAGGGTGTGACAGTATGATGCCAGGACAGAAACCTTGACGTTTGAAGTTGTGCGGATCCACAGCCCTTACCATGCTTTATTTTGCAGACCGTCTTATGCTAAGTTTATGGAAAGGCCATGTTATGTTTATCTGCAGCTCAAGAAGCGGGTCATAAGGGGAATATCACAGTGCATGGGAGTCGCACCATAGCTATGGAATGTGAAGAAGGTGGTGCAGCTTATGCAGAGTCGGCTTGTGCCACAGAGGAGCTCAAGTTTTACAAGGATAATGTTGACTCGACAGATATGACGTCTTTAAAGAAGCCAACTATAGAGCATGATCCGTTGCTGAAGTTTAAGTCGGCAGATGACACCAAGATGGTAGATTTTGTTCCTGGCGATTCTTCAAAATAGTTCAGTATCAGTGCCAACCTAGATCCGAAATAGGAAAGCACGCTCATCGAGTTCATCCGTGAGAACCGGGACATCTTTGCATGGAAGTCTTCAGACATGCCGGGTGTACCGAGAGAACACGCTGAGCACACTCTTAATATTGATCAGAAGTATAAGCCGGTTAGACAGTTTCTTCGCCATTCTAATGAAGAGAGACCGAAGGCCATCGGCTGGGTTCATCATAGAAGTTTTTCATCCTGAGTGGTTGGCTAACCCGGTTTTGGTGCTTAAAAAGAATGGCACGTGGCGCATGTGTCTGGATTACACAGATTTAAACAAGGCTTGTCCAGCTGACCCGTTTGCCCTCCCTCGTATTGATCAGATCATTGATGCTACAGCGGGTTGTAAGCGCTTGAGCTTTTTGGATGCATATTCTGGATATCATCAGATCAAAATGGCAGTTAAGGACGAGGAGAAGACGGCTTTCATCACTCTGTTTGGAGCCTTCTGCTATGTATCTATGCCTTTCGGGCTTAAGAGTGCCCAGGCGACTTACCAGAGGTGTGTACAGAACTACCTGCACGGTCAGATTGGGCGAAATATTCATGCTTATGTGGATGATATCGTGGTTAAGTCCAGGAAGAAGGAGACTCTGATTGATGACTTGATGGAAACTTTTGACAATCTCCGGGTGTATAAGATGATGCTTAACCCGGCCAAGTGTGTTTTTGGTGTTCCAGCAGGCAAACTTCTGGGCTTTCTGGTCTCTGAGAGAGGCATTGAAGCTAACCTGGAAAAAATCAAGGCCATTACCTCCCTGGCACGACCAAAATGTATCAATGATGTCCAGCGCGTGGCAGGACGGATAGCGGCGTTGAGCCGGTTTATAAGCCGTTTAGGTGAAAAGGCTATCCCTCTATACCAGATGATGAAAAAGACAGATGATTTCGTCTGGAGTGAAGCTGCTGATGAAGCGTTCGAGGCACTCAAGAAGCAATTGGCTGAGCCACCGGTTCTTGCGGCCCCCATTGCCAAAGAGCCCTTGTTGTTATATGTTGCTGCAAATAGCAGGGCCGTCAGTGTGGCTATTGTGGTGGAGCGAAAGGAGGCTGGTAAAGAGCATCTCGTTCAAAGGCAGGTTTACTACATCAGTGAGGTCCTCATAGAGTCTAAACAGAGGTATCCAGATTGGCAGAAGCTGGTTTATGGAGTCTTTATGGTGAGCCGGAAACTCAACCAGTATTTCATGGGTCATCCCATTACGGTCGTGAGCTCTGCTCCCTTGGGAGACATTATCCAGAATAGGGAAGCTACAGGACGAGTGGCCAAATGGGCCATTGAGCTTGGGCCTCATGATTTAAAATATGTGCCTCGAATAGCCATCAAATCGCAGCGCTGGTGGATTTCATCAACGACTGGATAGAACTACATACGCCTGAAGAAAAGCCGGATAATACGTATTGTACGATTCATTTTGACGGGTCCAGGCAATTGGAGGGCTTGGGGGCCGGAGTTGTTTTGACTTTCCCCACAAGGTGATAAGCTTTCTTATGTCCTCCGGCTCATGTTTCCATGTATTAATAATGCAGCTGAGTACGAAGCCTTGCTCCATGGCCTTCGGATGGCTAAAGAGATGAATTTAAGCCGGGTCTGATGTTTTGGCGACTCAGATTTGGTGGCTCAGCAGGTTTCTGGCAAATGGGACTCCAAGGATCCTCTCATGGCAGCTTATTGCCGAGAGGTTGATGTTATTGCAGGTCACTTCAAGGGTTACCAAGTTGAGCACATCGATCGAAGGAAGAACGAGACAGCAGACGCCTTGAGCCGGTTAGGATCTCAGCATAAGCCGGTGCCGCCCAATACCTTTTTAGACATTTTGCTTAACCCGTCTGTCAAGTTGCCTACAGAGGTGGATCTCGCTATCCCTGACCCGTAGGTACAATTGGTGGCGGCTCTTCATGTCATACCAGATTGGACAGTTCCTTATTTGGCTTATATGACCCGGGGTGAGTTACCTAAGGATGAAATATTAGCCACGCAGATAACCCGGCGGTCTAAGTCAATGACGATCGTCAATGGAGAATTGCACCACCGCAGTGTTTCAGACGCGTTTCAACGTTGTGTCTCGCCTGAGGAACGCTGCGAGATTCTACGGGAGATTCATGAGGGAGATTGTGGTCACCATGCCGGTTCTAAATCTCTGGTAGCGAAAGCTTTCCATCATGGATTTTACTAGTTGACGGCTCACGCTGATGCTGAGGATTTGGTCGGTAAATGTGATGGTTGTCAGAAATTTTCGCGGTGTGCCCATGTTCTGGCTCAAGAGTTGAGGATGATCCCGATAATTTGGCCGTTTGCAACTTGGGGGCTTGATATGGTAGGACCTTTTAAAAGATCCAAGGATAAGAAAACCCACCTGTTGGTGGCAGTGGACAAATTCACCAAGTGGATCGATGTCACATCCCCAGATCTGGTCTTCTCTGATCCAGTTAGTCTTGTGTTGCATCATGTTTAATTTTCTCTTAAACTTGAAATGGGATTGCTCAACCCTAGCACCAGAAAGTTTCCAAATAGGTTTAACAAAAATCTTCTCCAATGTTTTCAAATGACCTTAAAAATGTTCATCGTTTCTGGATCTAGGTGGAAGCATCTGCCATTAATGGTTCCCATTTTTGAAGGATATATTTGGACTTGGGATTAATTCAAACCTATTTGAATTGGGGCTATTTAAATGCTATATATATTTTAGATGCTCCAAAAATGTTGGAAATTGTCATGGGTCACTGGAATAATTCAGAAAGCACCCCTAGCTATTTCCAGGATTTTATCAAATGATTTAGTATTTTTACTAAACCAAAACAAAGACAAGAATAGAAAACAGAAAGAAATTAATAGAGAGAGCACCTACGTGGGCCTTACCAATAGAAGCAGCCCAGCCCACCAGGGGCAGACTTGTCTTCAACCTCTGCCTACTGGCAGAGGCGAGGGCGAGCACGGCGCCCGCGCGCGCCGGCACGCAGCTGCCTGCCTGGCTTCCCTCGACGCGCCTAGACGACGCCACGCTCTCCCCTCGACCCCTGCATCTCTCCCCTCTCTCGCTGGACTTCTCCCTCTCCTCCTTCTCTCTCCCACGTGCGCGGCCGAACACCACCATCGCCGCCGCACGTCGTTGCCACGGCCACCGCCTCCCCCTTTCCCCCCTGACTGGCTCAAAAGCTCCGCCTCGACGCCCCACACCTCTCCGCCGAGCTACGAGGCACCAGACGCCCCTGGACGCCGTCGGCACCGCCGTTCCCCTCTTCGGCTGCCGGCGATCCTCGCCATCGATTCACCGACTCCGATGCCTCCCCGAGCCTACCCAGCTGCTCTCCGACTCTGCCGTGAGCCCCTCTACCCAATCACGCTCTCCCCGCAGTCGTTTATCCCCTCTAGCCCCGCTGCCCACCGGAGCCGAAAGCTCCCGCCCGCCGGCCATGTCGCCGCCGCGGACATGGCTTATTTCATCCACAACCGAGCACGTAGATGGACTCCTGGAGCTCCCAGGAGCATGTAGATCACCTCAGCTGGCCTCTCCACGCACTGCAGCCTCGCGCACGACCGAGCCCGTACTCCGGCCGCCGCCTCGCTCGTCGCCGGCGCTGTTTCCGGTCACCTCAGGTCGTATAGCTTGCACCGTTGGATGCGGCCGAGTGCCAGCTTTCCAACGGGACTAACCGCGCCCGAAACCATCCCTTGTACGCGAAATCTGAGCCACTCCGGCGCGACACCGCCGCGGATTGTGGTCGCCGGCGAGTTACTCCGGCGGGTACTTTTAAATTAGTGCTAATGACCCCCCTGGGTCGATGACAGGTGGACCCAGGGCCCTACAAAATTAGTTAAGTTACTAAACAAGTTTTAGTTAACCACCGAGACACTGACAAGTGGGCCCCTGTGCCTATTTAGTTTAGTTTAATTTTCTGTTAAGTTTAGTTAAGCCTGTTTAACTGCTGTGTCACTGACGTGTGGACCCCACACGTCAGGTTTGACCCGAACAGCCCCTGTTGACCTGCTGACGTCAGCATGTGGTCATGCTGACGCAGTAAAGTGTTTCTGGATTTTAAAATAAATCTTAAATGATTTATTTATTTCAGAAATTAGCCAAAACTTCTAAAAATCATATAAAATCAACCGTAGCTCAGATGAAAATAATTTATATATGAACAATGATCAGAAAAATCCAAGGAATCTATTTATGGCATTTTCATGCATGTTTGAACAAGTTAAACCTACTGATCAGGTCAAATCAATTAAATGGCATTTAAATAATCACATATGGAGTTTGAATTTGAACCTTTGATTCAAACCAACTTCATTTAACATGGTTGCTAGTTGCATTAGCTCAATCAACAGCATATTGCCATGTCATGATCATGCATCATATTGTCACATTGCATTGATTGTGTTCTTTCTCTGTTGTCGGTGTTTATCCCCTTTCAGTAGACGTGTTCCGACGATGAGTTCGATGACACCGATGAAGACTCAATGTTATCTTCAGAAGTGCCAGGCAAGCAAAACCCCATTGAGCATTCCGATACAATCCCACTCTCTCGCTCTTGCTCTCTTTTACTGCATTAGGACAACAACGCTTCAACTGTTACTTGCTACGGTAGTTGAACCCCTTTCCACTGCATGACCCGTCATTGCCACTGTAAATAGTTGAAACCCACTAGTATGAGTAGGAGTTGTTTGAGCCATGTTGTGCCTACTCATTCATGCTTTCTGGTTATGCCTGCTATTGCTTAGAGTTGTGTCAGGTCTGATTCATCGGGGATGAATTGGAAGGGTGATGAACATGTCCTACTGTGTGTGAGCTAAGTGTGTGAACACGATTTGGTAAAGGTAGCGATGAGAGGCCATGTAGGAGTACATGGTGGGTTGTCTCATTGCAGCCGTCATCAAGAACTGAGTTCTGTTTTGGTTGGTCCATGAAACAGCTACTACCACACATTGGGATCCTTAATTGACTCTCTCGACTTATTAATCAACATGATCTCTGTCCAGGAGTTGCAACAAGTTTCTGGTGTTTGTAGTTTACTGGAGGTCGTGCGCAGCGCTGACCCTCGGGGTGGGCTGTGACGCGGCAGGTACGTGGCACGGTGTACCGATTGCCCGTTTGGTGATGCGGGAACCCTGTACACATCGTTTGGGGCCGTGAGCGACACCCCGACCGGATCTCCCCACGGATGGAACCCAAATAGGCGATAAACCTGGACGAGAGACTTGTGTGGTTAGTCAGGTCGTGGCCGACACCCTCGCTGGGCCTCTACTTGAAGGTTGCCGAGTACATGTCGTGTAAACAGCGGTAAGTGGTGAGAGCGTGTGTGAAGAAGTACACTCCTGCAGGGTTAAATATAATCTATTCGAATAGCCGTGTCCGCGGTAATGGACTTCTGGGTTGCCTATTACAGTTCATAGACAAGTGAAAGTGGATACTTTAAAACGCGCAAGATAAGCGTGAGTGCTATGGATGGCCTTCTCGTAGGGAGACGCGAGCGGATCCATAGTGGTGTATTGATTGGTGAATATGTGGACTCGTGTGCGCCACCTCAAAAGAGTTACTTGCAGTCGTAGTTTAGGATAGCCACCGAGTCAAAGCTGGCTTGCTGCAGTCAAACTCCACCACCCCTTTGTTGATACTGATCCATATGAAGCTAGTTCTGATGTAAGTCTTGCTGAGTACCTTTGTACTCACGTTTGCTTAATTTATGTTTTTGCGGAGAGACCTCAGTCTCGCTAGTGGTTCCGCGTGGACTTCGACGTTTAGCTTGTTACCTCAGCTACGATCTTGTACCTTGGAAGGGTCTTGTAGATAATCAGGCTTTTTCAGCCTTCTTCATTTGTAGTTGTCTATACTCAGACATGTTATGCTTCCGTTGCCTGTATGCTCTGTATGTTGGGTCATGTGACCTTTGTTTGTAATAAATGCTATGATGGCTCTTCTGGGCCTTTATCTATATGAGTTGTTGAGTTATGTTGTGATGCCTTGTTGTACAGCACATACTTGCATGTTATGCGTACGTGTAATGTGTATTGCTATGTGTGGGATCCGACACCTAGTTGTTTACCTTTGGTAGCCTAACTTACAGGGTAATGTCTCCTAGTGCTTCCACTGAGCCTTGGTAGCTTGCTACTGCTCCGGAACACTTAGGCTGGCCGGCATGTGTCCTTCTTCGTTCATGTGTCTGTCCCTTAGGGGAAATGTCACGCGTTGTTCCTTTAAGTCCTTGTAGCTTGCTACGACTTGGGTTCATACGTTGATGACCGACACGTTCGTTGCTGGGTCATGTATGCCTGTACCTGTAATTTAGTGCCACTTTTGGTTTATAACTAGTCATGTCGGCCCGGGTTCTCTATCATATGGATGCTAGCGACACTATCATATACGTGTGCCAAAATGCGCAAACGGTCCCGGGCCAGGTAAGGTGGCACCCGTGGGGATACCGTGCGTGAGGCCGCAAAGTGATATGATGTGTTACAGGCTAGACCTGTGTGACTTAGGATTGGGGTCCTGACAGCTTTGGTATCAGAGCCTGACTGCCTGTAGGATTAGCAAGCCAAACTGGTCAAAGTCGTGTCTAGAAACTCTTTAGTTATGTAAGGGAATTGTTTGTGGAAGGGAACGTAAGGCTCTTTTACTCCTTTGCCCTATGACCTTCTGATCTGAGTCACCTTCTTCTTTCTACGGGGATTAAGAACTAGGATTCTCATTCTATTTATCAGGATCACGTTATTGTGGATTCAACCCCCAGCTCAGTTTCTACTACTTCTGTTTGTTCAACTGTTGGTCTCAGAACCCTGACATTATGATGTTAAGTGGATGTGCTACCCTTTTTGCTTGGATCTCAAAAGTATTTTCGAGCATTTGCAGCCATTATGCTGTCCGAGTCATCCTAGGTCTCTAAACAATCTGATGCATTTGCAAATCAATCCTACCTGTTCTTAATGTCCTTTTAGGCCAGATTAACGACACTAGACGGTGAGTTGTGGTACTTTGTTACCTCGACACATATGTTGGAGTTATTATTATGACCCTAAGTATCTTATTAGATCACCCAGTAATCCAGCAATGTTTTATATTCTAGTGTGATGATTTTGGCCATCATTCTCGAAAGCATCCCGTGATGCTATTTAGTTGGTAGGTAATCTATTCCTGGGTTCTTGAACCCGAGCTTCACCCTACTTACTTCATGTTGATAGTATTTGCTCGTCCCTTTAGGATAGTAGTAACCTTGTGATAGTCCTCGAGGTCCGTGGTATATCCTTCTTCCAAATACCATGAACCATCATGGCAGAAGTTCTTCTGAACCAAAAGATCACAACCCGAGTGCTCTTGAGTAGTACTCCATTCATATTGTGACTCTGCCAATTCTACTTTCCGCATGGGTTATCCGGAAGACATATGTTGAACTCGTTCCACATGTTAATCTATGCATCCACAACTCAGAAGTTATATGTTCCTTGAGTTGTCTCCTTTTAGTTGTATTATGACCCTCGTCTATCAATTGATAGTCAGGAGTAGTTGTGCACTCGTGTTCATCGATGCCTTTTACTCTTGTGATCCGTCAATTCATTCTATCTCGGAATGACTAGGAGAAACAAACTCCAGTACCCTATCCATATCCCGGATTTGGTCAAAGATGTTGTACTTCGCAGATGAAGAATGCTAATGCAGCTTCTAAACTGTTCTATCCTGGAGTATTACCATCTTTATGTCAAGAATGTCGTGAGAATTGCATTATCTCTTATGACTTCTTGATGTAGTAATACTTCTCACCATCGTCGTTCATTCCTCGGTCTTCGCGTTGTTATAACCGGAATACCGACAAGTGAATTGTGATGTGTGAAATCAATACTCCTAGAAACCCTGTTGCTTGGTAGTTAAATGGACAATAACCTCATCCTTAGCGAGTTGATTATTGAATCATCACCCTAAGGTTGATCGTGCTACCTAGTCCACTTCCCTGGTGCACTCCTTGATTGATGAGTTAGGATTGTGTTAAGTCCTTGCTCATTTGATCATATCGTCTTGCTCTGAAAGGCAAGATTGTTCTCGAGCTTAGTAACATTTCGGTGGTTCTTGATTTTCCGGCTATCTTCCCGGAAGTATCACCCGGTTGTCCCCTGACCAATGCGTCGAGCTCGTGATCAAGTTGGTTTCATATTAACCACCCCTTCTCCAAGAGTCTGTGTTGGATACCCTGAACTAGTTGGTTAAGCTAAACAACAACTTGGAGAGTTGGAAGATAAAAGCTTAATCCACATAGCTCACCTCAAGGGGTACATTTGTGTGTGTTGAAGATAGATGATATCTTCATCAATTGGTCCCTGTGATCAGTTGTTGGACCTATTGTCATATCAAAACTTTGATTTGAGTATGGGCTATCATCCAATCAAATCAGAACCAACGATGTTCATAATGTTGTCTTACTCGTGGTTGATCCCTCGAGCATACACCATTATATCTCCTGGGTCTGACCAATACTATCACTTGCTCACATAATTATGGAATTCCATCTCCATGGAAACCTGGATGAATTGTTGTTGAGCCCATTAGCAACACTGTTATCTCCTCCATGATTTTGTAGGACATTAAGCTAGTGTTGGGAACTTTGTAAGAAATGCCTACGTGTTCCATCGTGAAGCTTACGCTTGGATGGAAGAAGTGACTTCCTCCAATTCATGTGCATTTGGTGCAAGTTGCTGCCGTGAGTTCGAAAAAGTTTGTTTTGCTTCCTGTGGAATCATCCCAAGTCAGTCATGCATACGTGCGAAGTATTCTGTGGTTTGGAGACTTGCAACCTTCACTCTATATGTATCCCTAGCACACCAAGCCACTGATTGAATTGTTTAAGGAGAAGGAGTTCCTTCTTAAGAGCTAACCCGGGCTTAATCAAGGACTTCGATATCCTCGATGATGGTTCCCCAACCCGAACTTGGTAGTGTTTCATTGTAAGACTACTACGTGGTCATGTTGTCTTGGACAATGTGTTCACATGTATGTAGCAGAACCAACTCAGGTTTTGGAGCTTACTATCGTAGTTCACTCCCCGAGAATCTCGCAACGCCATCTCGTCGATTTGTGTTGTAAACTTTCATTTTTCCTTCTAGACTCGATGAGTCTGGAATATCCTGACACCAACCAGAACTGAATCTCAGGCAATTATGATGGTTGGTGCATTTCCCAAGAACTATAATATTGGTCTCTCGATTACCGGTAAAGTGGATGTCGTGGCCAACCCACCTAGCCGGAAGACCTATTGTTGTAGTATCTTGATTGAAGAAATTGGCCACCTCCCCATAAGGATTTCGTAGGATTTACCCCCTATTTGTTCTTTATGGATTCTTGTGCTTCCGAAGTTCGACCTTTACTTGATGTTCAAGATACCAAACATACCTATGAATGGATTTGCTAGCACATCAAGGAGAACATTAGAAGCGGAGTGCTAAATGTCTCTCGGTCGATCATCCAGATTTTGCCCTTGACACCGCTAAGGTGAAATCTGAGAACGTGTTGTCTTCCTTTGCATCTGCATCGTCCATCATTATTCATCATGGTAGTATGTGGTGTTGCCAGGATCCTTGACACGGATATTGGTAAGACCTTGATGAATATGGGAATGCTCAAGTTCTTGAGAGCACGCACAAGCACTAGGTGTTATCCTCGACACTAACCGGGATTGCTCCCAGTGTCCTTGATTATACTATACACTCTCAAAGAGTAGATTTACTCTTTACTGTTGGGTTTCTTCCCAGTTACCAGAATCATCCCCAGCATTTGCATTTTGTTCCCAGCTTGCACCGCCGATGTGCCAATTTTCCATGGGTTGCCCTTCTCAGCATCTGCTGTTCAGGATTATCTTCAAGAGTGGTCCTACCATGGGTCCCATTCATTTCCGATGATAAGCAAATCATCCCTTGCGTTGTCCACAACAAGGTAGTCCACATCATCCATTCTGGCCCGAGAATGTCATTCCCTCGGACTCCGTCAAACGATCGGATGTGAATTGCCTCCGGCTGGTATAGAGAGTTTCAATTATCTCTATATCAAAAGTAATTCTTTTTGCCACTTAAGGGGATAATTCTACGAGTCACCTTCCCTAAAGGTGCCCCGTCTGGTGGTATCGTTACCATCACCTTAGGTGTGGAATTATTGCCGTCAAGTGAATCTTCATCGTTTGTTTCACTCCATCCCTTTGGATGTGTGTCCCGTGTCCCAGCTCAAGAGATGTTTCAATGTCTCACTCCAAGAGTTGATCTTGAGTTGCCCGATCTTTCACAAGATCAACTATTGCGAAGTTTCTTTCGTCGGCACCGTGTTGGACAAAGACCTCAAAAGCAAGGGTTTCAAGATCAACATGATGCCAACAATCGACATTCATATGAAGGGCCCTTGGATCATGAAGATTGTGTTAGCTAGTGTCCCCTCTGATTTCTTACCCTATGCTTGAATCTCGGGACGAGATTCTTGTTTAGTGGGGGTGAGTTGTCACATCCCCAGATCTGGTCTTCTCTGATCCAGTTAGTCTTGTGTTGCATCATGTTTAATTTTCTCTTAAACTTGAAATGAGATTGCTCAACCCTAGCACCAGAAAGTTTCCAAATAGGTTTAACAAAAATCTTCTCCAATGTTTTCAAATGACCTTAAAAATGTTCATCATTTCTGGATCTAGGTGGAAGCATCTGCCATTAATGGTTCCCATTTTTGAAGGATATATTTGGACTTGGGATTAATTCAAACCTATTTGAATTGGGGCTATTTAAATGCTATATATATTTTAGATGCTCCAAAAATGTTGGAAATTGTCATGGGTCACTAGAATAATTCAGAAAGCACCCCTAGCTATTTCCAGGATTTTATCAAATGATTTAGTATTTTTACTAAATCAAAAAAAGACAAGAATAGAAAACAGAAAGAAATTAAGAGAGAGAGCACCTACCTGGGCCTTACCAATAGAAGCAGCCCAGCCCACCAGGGGCAGACTTGTCTTCAACCTCTGCCTACTGGCAGAGGCGAGGGCGAGCACGGTGCCCGCGCGCGCCGGCACGCAGCTGCCTGCCTGGCTTCTCTCGACGCGCCTAGAAGACGGTACGCTCTCCCCTCGACCCCTGCATCTCTCCCCTCTCTCGCTGGACTTCTCCCTCTCCTCCTTCTCTCTCCCACGTGCGCGGCCGAACACCACCATCGCCGCCGCACGTCGTTGCCACGGCCACCGCCTCCCCCTTTCCCCCCTGACTGGCTCAAAAGCTCCGCCTTGACGCCCCAGACCTCTCCGCCGAGCTACGAGGCACCAGACGCCCCTGGACACCGTCGGCGCCACCGTTCCCCTCTTCGGCTGCCGGCGATCCTCACCGTCGATTCACCAACTCCGTTGCCTCCCCGAGCCCACCCAGCTGCTCTCCGACTCTGCCGTGAGCCCCTCTACCCAATCCCGCTCTCCCCGCAGTCGTTTATCCCCTCTAGCCCCGCTGCCCACCGGAGCCGAAAGCTCCCGCCCGCCGGCCATGTCGCCGCCGCGGACATGGCTTGTTTCATCCACAACCGAGCACGTAGATGGACTCCTGGAGCTCCCAGGAGCATGTAGATCACCTCAGCTGGCCTCTCCGTGCACTGCAGCCTCGCGCACGACCGAGCCCGTACTCCGGCCGCCGCCTCGCTCGTCGCCGGCGCTGTTTCCGGTCACCTCAGGTCGTATAGCTTGCACCGTTGGATGCGGCCGAGTGCCAGCTTTCCTACGGGACTAACCGCGCCCGAAACCATCCCTTGTACGCGAAATCCGAGCCAATCCGGCGAGACACCGCCGCGGATTGTGGTCGCCGGCGACTTACTCCGGCGGGTACTTTTAAATTAGTGCTAATGACCCCCCCTGGGTCGATGACAAGTAGACCCAGGGCCCTACAAAATTAGTTTAGTTACTAAACAAGTTTTAGTTAACCACCGAGACACTGACATGTGGGCCCCTGTGCCTATTTAGTTTAGTTTAATTTTCTGTTAAGTTTAGTTAAGCCTGTTTAACTACTGTGTCACTGACGTGTGGACCCCACACGTCAGGTTTGACCCGAACAACCCCTGTTGACCTGCTGACGTCAGCATGTGGTCATGCTGACGCAGTAAAGTGTTTCTGGATTTTAAAATAAATCTTAAATGATTTATTTATTTCAGAAATTAGCCAAAACTTCTAAAAATCATATAAAATCCAAGGAATCTGTTTATGGCATTTTCATGCATGTTTGAACAAGTTAAACCTGCTGATCAGGTCAAATCAATTAAATGGCATTTAAATAATCACATATGGAGTTTGAATTTGAACCTTTGATTCAAACCAACTTCATTTAACATGGTTGCTAGTTGCATTAGCTCAATCAACAACATATTGCCATGTCATGATCATGCATCATATTGTCGCATTGCATTGATTGTGTTCTTTCTCTGTTGCCGGTGTTTATCCCCTTTCAGTAGACGTGTTCCGACGATGAGTTCGATGACACCGATGAAGACTCAATGTTATCTTCAGAAGTGCCAGGCAAGCAAAACCCCATTGAGCATTCCGATACAATCCCACTCTCTCGCTCTTGCTCTCTTTTACTGCATTAGGACAACAACGCTTCAACTGTTACTTGCTACGGTAGTTGAACCCCTTTCCACTACATGACCCGTCATTGCCACTGTAAATAGTTGAAAGCCACTAGTATGAGTAGGAGTTGTTTGAGCCATGTTGTGCCTACTCATTCATGCTTTCTGGTTATGCCTGCTATTGCTTAGAGTTGTGTCAGGTCTGATTCATCGGGGATGAATTGGAAGGGTGATGAACATGTCCTACTGTGTGTGAGCTAAGTGTGTGAACACGATTTGGTAAAGGTAGCGATGAGAGGCCATGTAGGAGTACATGGTGGGTTGTCTCATTGCAGCCGTCCTCAGGAACTGAGTTCTGTGTTGGTTGGTCCATGAAACAGCTACTACCACACATTGGGATCCTTAATTGACTCTCTCGACTTATTAATCAACATGATCTCTGTCCAGGAGTTGCAACTAGTTTCTGGTGTTTGTAGTTTACTGGAGGTCGTGCGCAGCGCTGACCCTCGGGGTGGGCTGTGTGTTGGAAATATGCCCTAGAGGCAATAATAAATTGGTTATTATTATATTTCCTTGTTCACGATAATCGTTTATTATCCATGCTAGAATTGTATTGATAGGAAACTCAGATACATGTGTGGATACATAGACAAACACCATGTCCCTAGTAAGCCTCTAGATGACTAGCTCGTTGATCAATAGATGGTTACGGTTTCCTGACCATGGACATTGGATGTCGTTGATAACGGGATCACATCATTAGGAGAATGATGTGATGGACAAGACCCAATCCTAAGCCAAGCACAGATCGTGTAGTTCGTATGCTAAAGCTTTTCTATATGTCAAGTATCTTTTCCTTAGACCATGAGATTGTGCAACTCCCGGATACCGTAGGAATGCTTTGAGTGTACCAAACGTCACAACGTAACTGGGTGGCTATAAAGGTGCACTACAGGTATCTCCGAAAGTGTCTGTTAGGTTGGCACGAATCGAGACTGGGATTTGTCACTCCGTATGACGGAGAGGTATCTCTGGGCCCACTCGGTAGGACATCATCATAATGTGCACAATATGTGATCAAGGAGTTGATCACGGGATGATGTGTTACGGAACGAGTAAAGAGACTTGCCGGTAACGAGATTGAGCAAGGTATCTGTATACCGACGATCGAATCTCGGGCAAGTGCTATACCGATAGACAAAGGGAATCGTATACGGGATTGATTGAATCCTTGACATCGTGGTTCATCCGATGAGATCATCGTGGAACATGTGGGAGCCAACATGGGTATCCAGATCCCGCTGTTGGTTATTGGCCGGAGAGTTGTCTCGGTCATGTCTACATGGTTCCCGAGCCCGTAGGGTCTACACACTTAAGGTTCGATGACGCCAGGGTTATAGGGAAAGTATGTACGCGGTTACCGAATGTTGTTCGGAGTCCCGGATGAGATCCCGGACGTCACGAGTAGTTCCGGAATGGTCCGGTGGTAAAGATTCATATATGGGAAGTCCTGTTTTGGTCACCGGAAAAGTTTCGGGCGATATCGGTAATGTACCGGGACCACCGGGAGGGTCCCGGGGGTCCACCAGGTGGGGCCACCAGCCCCTGAAGGCTGCGTGGGCTAAGTGTGGGAGGGAACCAGCCCCAAGGGGGCTGGTGCGCCCCCCCACCAAGTCCCTAGGCGCATGGAGAGGGGAGGGGGGCAAACCCTAGGTCCAGATGGGCCTTAAGGCCCACCCTAGGGCGCCCCCTCTCTCTCCCCCCCCCCTTGGCCGCACCCTAGATGGGTTTTCTAGGGCTGGCCCCACCCCTAGGGGTGGGAAACCCTAAAGGGGGCGCAGCCCTCCCTTCCCCCTATATATATGTGAGGTTTTGGGGCTGCTAGACACACGAGAACGTCTCCTTCTTGGCGCAGCCCTACCCCTCTCCCTCCTCGTCTCTTGCAGCGCTTGGCGAAGCCCTGCTGGAGTCCCGCGCTCCTCCACCACCACCACGCCGTCGTGCTGCTGTTGGATGGAGTCTTCCCAACCTCTCCCTCTCTCCTTGCTGGATCAAGGCGTGGGAGACGTCACCGGGCTGCACGTGTGTTGAACGCGGAGGCGCCGTCCGTTCGGCGCTAGATCGGATCTTCCGCGATTTGAATCGCCGCGAGTACGACTCCTTCATCCGCGTTCTTGCAACGCTTCCGCATCGCGATCTACAAGGGTATGTGGATCCAACTCTCCTCTCGTAGATATGCATCTCCTAGATTGATCTTGGTGAGCGTAGGAAAATTTTTGTTTCCCATGCAACGTTCCCCAACAGTGGCATCATGAGCCAGGTCTTTGCGTAGATGCAATCACGAGTAGAACACAAAAGAGTTTGTGGGCGTTGATGTTTAGATTGCTTCCCTCCTTGGTCTTTTCTTGATTCAGCGGTATTGTGGGATGAAGCGGCTCGGACCAACCTTACGTGTCCTCGTACATGAGACCGGTTCCATCGACAGACATGTGACT
Organism: Secale cereale; assembly: GCA_902687465.1. Classification (NCBI taxonomy): domain Eukaryota; kingdom Viridiplantae; phylum Streptophyta; class Magnoliopsida; order Poales; family Poaceae; genus Secale; species Secale cereale. The sequence goes on from LR738709.1 coordinate 674,346,807, forward strand.
TTTGTTGCATAAGATGGCTAGCGGGTGTCTGTCTCTCCCACCTTAGTTGAATCGGATTCGACAAAGGCGGTCCTTGTAGAAGGTTAAATAGCAACTTAAATATCACCGTTGTGGCTTTGCGTAGGTAAGAAGCGTTCTTGCTAGATACCCATAGCAGCCACGTAAAACATGCAACAACAAATTAGAGGACGTCTAACTTGTTTTTGCAGGGTATGTTTGTGATATGATATGGCCAATGACATGATGAGATATATTTGATGTATGAGATGATCATGTTGTAATAGTTAATATCGACTTGCATGTCGATGTATACGGCAACCGGCAGGAGCCATAGGGTTGTCTTTAATTTTTGTATGACCTGCGTGTCAATCATTAAGCGCTATGTAATGCTTTACTTTATCGCTAAACGGTAGCAATAGTAGTAAGAGCATGGTGGGCGCGCGACAACCCCGATGGCGACACGATGATGGAGATCATGATGATGGGGATCATGGTGTTACGCCGGTGATGATGGAGATCATGCTGGTGCTTTGGAGATGGAGATCAAAAGCACGAGTTGATGGCCATATCATGTCACTTATGATTTGCATGTGATGTTAATCCTTTTATGCATCTTATTTTGCTTAGGACGACGGTAGCATTATAAGATGATCCCTCACTAAAATTTCAAGATAAAATTGTGTTCCCCCCAAGTGTGCGCCGTTGCGAAGGTTCGTCGTTTCGAAGCACCACGTGATGATCGGGTGTGATAGACTCTACGTTCGCATACAACGGGTGCAAGCCAGTTTTGCACATGCAGAACACTCGGGTTAGACTTGACGAGCCTAGCATGTACAGACATGGCCTCGGAACACGGAAGACCGAAAGGTCGAGCATGAGTCATATAGTAGATATGATCAACATGAAGATGTTCACCATTGACACCACCTCATCTCACGTGATGATCGGACTTGGGTTGGTGGATTTGGATCATGTCACGCTCGGATGACCAGAGGGATGTCAATTTGAGTGGGAGTTATAAGTAATTTGATTAGTTAAACTCACTTATCATGAACAATAGTCTAAGTTGCCTTTGCAAATTATGTTGTAGATCAATAGCTTGCGTTGTAGCTCCCTGTTTAAATACGATCCTAGAGAAAGACTAAGTTGAAAGATATTGTAAGCAGGATGCGGACTGGGTCCGTAGTCCGAGGAGTGTCCTCACTGCTGCACAGAAAGCTTACGTCTTTGATGCACCGCTCAATGTGCAAACCCCTACAACGTTGTCTGTGGATGTTGTGAACACCTGAGAGACACGTCCTGATGACTACTTGATAGTTTAGTGCACCATACTTTACGGCTTAGAATCGGGATTCCAATGACGTTTTGAACGCCATGGAACATATGAGATGTTCTAAGAGCTGAAATTGGGATTTCAGGCTCATGCCCGTGTTGAGAGGTATGAGACCTCTGACAAGTTCCTTTGCCAAAAAGATGGAGGAGAATAGCTCAACTAGTGAGCACGTGCTCAGAATGTCTGGGTGCTAAAACCACTTGAACCAAGTGGGAGTTAATCTTCCAGGTGAGATAGTGGTTGACAGAATTCTCTAGACACTATCACCAAGCTACTAGAACTTCGTGATGAACTATGACATGCAAAGGATGGAGATGATCCCGGTGCTGTCAGTGGTTCTTAGTACCGCAAAAGTAGAGATCAAGAAGGAGCATCAAGTGTTGATGGTTTAACAAGACCACTGGTTTCAAAAGGGTAAGGGCTAGAAGGGAAACTTCATGAATGGCAAACCTGTTGTCGCTCTGATGAAGGAACCCATGGTTGAACCCAAACCGCGAGACTAAGTGCTTCTATTGTAAGGGGAACGGTCACATGGTAGCGGAACCACCCCAAATACATGGTAGATATGATAGCTGGCAACTTCAACAAAGTATATTTGATATACGTGTTATTGATGTGTACCTTAGTAGTACTCCTTGTAGCACATGGGTATTGGATACCGGTTCAGTTGCTATTATTAGTGACTTGAAGCAAAAGCTACGGACTGAACGGAGACTAGCTAAGGGCGAGGTGACGATATGTTGGAAGTGTTTCCCAGGATGATAGGATCACCATCACACGCTCCCTCTATTTTCGGGATTAGTGTTGAACCTAGATAAATGTTATCAGGTGTCTACGTTGAGCATGAATATGATTAGATCATGTTCATTGCAATACGGTTATTCATTTAAGTTAGAGAATAATGGTTATTCTGTTTACATGAATAATACCTTTATGGTCATGCACCCAATGGTTTATTGAATCTTGATTATAGCAATACACATGATGATAATATTAATGCCAAAAGATGTAGAGTTAATAATGATAGTACCACTTTCTTGTGGCACTGCCGCTTAGGTCATTTTGGCATAAAATGCATGAAGAAACTCCATGCTGACGGATGTTTGGAGTCACTTGATTTTGAATCACTTGACACATGCGAGCCATGCCTCATGGGCAGGATGACTGAGATCCCGTTTTCAGGTACAATGAAACGGGCAAGTGACTTGTTGGAAATCATACATGCTGATGTATGTGATCCAATGAGAATTAAGGCGTGTGGTGGATATCGTTATTTTCTCATCTTCATTGACGATTTGAGTAGATATGGTATATTTACTTAATGAAGCAAAAGTCTGAAACGTTTGAAAGGTTCAAAAATTTCAGAGTGAAGATTAAGAATCATCATAACAAGAAGATCATGTTCCTACGATCTGATCAAGGGGATATTATCTGAATTATGAGTTTGGCAATCACTTAAGACATTGTGGAATTGTTTCGCAGTTGAAGTCCCCTGGAACACCACAGCGTAATGGTGTGTCCGGACATCGTAATCGAACCTTATGAGATATGGTGCGATCTATGATGTATCTTACCGATCTACCGCTGTTATTTTAAGGTTATGCATTAGAGACAGCTGCATTCACTTTAGATAGGGCACCATCTAAGTCCGTTGAGACGACGTCGTATGGTTTGGCAAGAAACAAAAGTTGTCGTTTTCTTAATGTTTGGGGCTGCGATGCTTATGGCTTCAGCCGGGAAAAGCTCGAACCCAAAGCGGACAAATACATCTTCATAGGATACCCAAAGGTAACAGTTGGGTATACCTCCTATCTCAGATCCAAGGGCAAAAATGTTTGTCCCTAAGAATGGGTCCTTTCTCGAGAAGGAGTTTCTCTCGAAAGAATTGAGTGGGAGGAAGATAGAACTTGATGAGATTGTCGAACCCTCACTTCAACCAGATAGTAGTGCAACACAGAAAGATGTTTCTGTGGAACCTACGACAGTTGAAGAGGAAACTAATGATAGTGATCATGAAGCTCCAGATCAAGTTGCTATCGATCCTCGTAGGTCGACAAGGGTATGTACTACTCCTGAGTGGTACGGTGATCCTGTCTTAGATGTCATGTTGTTGAACAACAATGAACCTACGAACTATGGAGAAGCAATGGTGGGCCCATATTCCGACAAATGGTTAGAAGCCGATAAATCCGAGATAGGATCCATGTATCAAAACAAAGTATGGACTTTGGTGGACTTGCCCTATGATCGGCAAGCCATTGAGACAAATGGATCTTTAAGACTAAGACGGACGTGGACGGTAATGTCACCGTCTATGAAGCTCGACTTGTGGCGAAGAGTTTTCCACAAGTGTAAGGAGTTGACTACGATGAGATTTTCTCACCCGTAGCGATGCTTAAGTCCGTCGGAATCATGTTAGCATTAGCTGCATTTATGAAATCTGGCAGATGGATGACAAAACAAGTTTCCTTACCAGTTTTCGTAAGGATAGGTTGTATGTGATACAATCAGAAAGGTTTTGTCGATCCTAAGGATGCTAAAAGGATATGCTAGCTCCAGCGATCCTTCCATGGACTAGAGCAAGCATCTCGGAGTCGGAATATACACTTTGATGGAGTGATCAAAGTTTTTGGGTATACAAAGTTTGTTGGAAACTTGTATTTGCAATAAAGTGAGTGGGAGCACTACAACATTTCTGATAAGTATATGTGAATGACATATTGTTGATCCGAAATGATGTAGAATTTCTGGAAAGCATAAAGGGTTGTTTGAAATGAGTCTTTCAAAGGAAGACCTGGATAAAGCTGCTTACATATTGGGCATCAAGATCTATACAGATAGATCAAGACACCTGATGATACTTTCAAAAGAACACACACCTTTGACATGATTTTGAAGGAGTTCAAAATAGATCAGTCAAAGAAGGAGTTCTTACCTGAGTTGTAAGGTGTGAAGTTGAGTAAGACTCAAAACTTGACCACGGCAGAAGGAAGAGGAAGGACGAAGGTCGTCCCCTATGCTTTTGTCATAGGCTCTGTACGGTATGCCATGCTAAGTACCGCACCTGATGTGTGCCTTGCCACATGTCTGGCAAGAGGGTACAAAGGTGATCCAGGAGTGGATTACTAGATAGTGGTCAAAATTATCCTTAGAGGAGTAAGGAAATGTTTCTCGGTTATGGAGGTGATAAAGAGTTCGACGTAAAGAGTTACGTCGATGCAAGCTTAACACCTATCCGGATAACTCTAAGTGGAGATACTGGATACGTATAATGGAGCAACAGTTTGGAATAGCTCCAAGTGGAACGTGATAGCAGCATCTATGATATGACATAAAGTTTTGCGAAGAACATAGGGATCTGAATGTTGCAGACCCGTTGACTACAACCTCTCTCACAAGCATAACATGATCAAACCCAGAACTCATTGAGTATTAATCACATATTGATGTGAACTAGATTACTGACTCTAGTGAACTCTTTGGATGTTAGTCACATGGCGATGTGACCTGTGAGTGTTAATCACATGGCGATGTGAACTAGATTATTGACTCTAGTGCAAGTGGGAGACTGTTGGAAATATGCCCTAGAGGCAATAATAAATTGGTTATTATTATATTTCCTTGTTCACGATAATCGTTTATTATCCATGCTAGAATTGTATTGATAGGAAACTCAGATACATGTGTGGATACATAGACAAACACCATGTCCCTAGTAAGCCTCTAGATGACTAGCTCATTGATCAATAGATGGTTACGGTTTCCTGACCATGGACATTGGATGTCGTTGATAACGGGATCACATCATTAGGAGAATGATGTGATGGACAAGACCCAATCCTAAGCCAAGCACAGATCGTGTAGTTCGTATGCTAAAGCTTTTCTATATGTCAAGTATCTTTTCCTTAGACCATGAGATTGTGCAACTCCCGGATACCGTAGGAATGCTTTGAGTGTACCAAACGTCACAACGTAACTGGGTGGCTATAAAGGTGCACTACAGGTATCTCCGAAAGTGTCTGTTAGGTTGGCACGAATCGAGACTGGGATTTGTCACTCCGTATGAAGGAGAGGTATCTCTGGGCCCACTCGGTAGGACATCATCATAATGTGCACAATATGTGATCAAGGAGTTGATCACGGGATGATGTGTTACGGAACGAGTAAAGAGACTTGCCGGTAACGAGATTGAGCAAGGTATCTGTATACCGACGATCGAATCTCGGGCAAGTGCTATACCGATAGACAAAGGGAATCGTATACGGGATTGATTGAATCCTTGACATCGTGGTTCATCCGATGAGATCATCGTGGAACATGTGGGAGCCAACATGGGTATCCAGATCCCGCTGTTGGTTATTGGCCGGAGAGTTGTCTCGGTCATGTCTACATGGTTCCCGAGCCCGTAGGGTCTACACACTTAACGTTCGATGACGCCAGGGTTATAGGGAAAGTATGTATGCGGTTACCAAATGTTGTTCGGAGTCCCGGATGAGATCCCGGACGTCACGAGGAGTTCCGGAATGGTCCGGAGGTAAAGATTCATATATGGGAAGTCCTGTTTTGGTCACCGGAAAAGTTTCGGGCGATATCGGTAATGTACCGGGACCACCGGGAGGGTCCCGGGGGTCCACCAGGTGGGGCCACCAGCCCCTGAAGGCTGCGTGGGCTAAGTGTGGGAGGGAACCAGCCCCAAGGGGGCTGGTGCGCCCCCCACCAAGTCCCTAGGCGCATGGAGAGGGGAGGGGGGCAAACCCTAGGTCCAGATGGGCCTTAAGGCCCACCCTAGGGCGCCCCCTCTCTCTCCCCCCCCCCCCTTGGCCGCACCCTAGATGGGTTTTCTAGGGCAGGCCGCACCCCTAGGGGTGGGAAACCCTAAAGGGGGCGCAGCCCTCCCTTCCCCCTATATATATGTTAGGTTTTGGGGCTGCTAGACACACGAGAACGTCTCCTTCTTGGCGAAGCCCTACCCCTCTCCCTCCTCGTCTCTTGCAGCGCTTGGCGAAGCCCTGCTGGAGTCCCGCGCTCCTCCACCACCACCACGCCGTCGTGCTGCTGTTGGATGGAGTCTTCCCAACCTCTCCCTCTCTCCTTGCTGGATCAAGGCGTGGGAGACGTCACCGGGCTGCACGTGTGTTGAACGCGGAGGCGCCGTCCGTTCGGCGCTAGATCGGATCTTCCGCGATTTGAATCGCCGCGAGTACGACTCCTTCATCCGCGTTCTTGCAACGCTTCCGCATCGCGATCTACAAGGGTATGTGGATCCAACTCTCCTCTCGTAGATATGCATCTCCTAGATTGATCTTGGTGAGCGTAGGAAAATTTTTGTTTCCCATGCAACGTTCCCCAACACTGTGACGCGGCAGGTACGTGGCACGGTGTACCGATTGCCCGTTTGGTGATGCGAGAACCCTGTACACATCGTTTGGGGCCGTGAGCCACACCCCGGCCGGATCTCCCCACGGATGGAACCCAAATAGGTGATGAACCTGGACGAGATACTTGTGTGGTTAGTCAGGTCGTGGCCGACACCCTCGCTGGGCCTCCGCTTGAAGGTTGCCGAGTACATGTCGTGTAAACGGCGGTAAGTGGTGAGAGCGTGTGTGAAGAAGTACACCCCTGCAGGGTTAAATATAATCTATTCGAATAGCCGTGTCCGCGGTAATGGACTTCTGGGTTGCCTATTACAGTTCATAGACAAGTGAAAGTGGATACATTAAAACGCGCAAGATAAGCGTGAGTGCTATGGATGGCCTTCTCGTAGGGAGACGGGAGCGGATCCATAGTGGTGTATTGATTGGTGAATATGTGGACTCGTGTGCGCCACCTCAAAAGAGTTACTTGCACTCGTAGTTTAGGATAGCCACCGAGTCAAAGCTGGCTTGCTACAGTCAAACTCCACCACCCCTTTGTTGATACTGATGCATATGTAGCTAGTTCTGATGTAAGTCTTGCTGAGTACCTTTGTACTCACGTTTGCTTAATTTATGTTTTTGCAGAGAGACCTCAGTCTCGCTAGTGGTTCCGTGTGGACTTCGACGTTTAGCTTGTTACCTCAGCTACGATCTTGTACCTTGGGAGGGTCTTGTAGATAGTCAGGCTTTTTCAGCCTTCTTCATTTGTAGTTGTCTGTACTCAGACATGTTATGCTTCCGTTGCCTATATGCTCTGTATGTTGGGTCATGTGACCTCTGTTTGTAATAAATGCTATGATGGCTCTTCTGGGCCTTTATCTATATGAGTTGTTGAGTTATGTTGTGATGCCTTGTTGTACAGCACATACTTGCATGTTATGCGTACGTGTAATGTGTATTGCTATGTGTGGGATCCGACACCTAGTTGTTTACCTTTGGTAGCCTACCTTACAGGGAAATGTCTCCTAGTGCTTCCACTGAGCCTTGGTAGCTTGCTACTACTCCGGAACACTTAGGCTGGCCGGCATGTGTCCTTCTTCGTTCCTGTGTCTGTCCCTTAGGGGAAATGTCACGCGTTGTTCCTTTAAGTCCTTGTAGCTTGCTACGACTTGGGTTCATACGTTGATGACCGACACGTTCGTTGTTGGGTCATGTATGCCTGTCCCTGTAATTTAGTGCCACTTTTGGTTTATAACTAGTCATGTCGGCCCGGGTTCTCTGTCATATGGATGCTAGCGACACTATCATATACGTGTGCCAAAATGCGCAAACGGTCCCGGGCCAGGTAAGGTGGCACCCGTGGGGATACCGTGCGTGAGGCCGCAAAGTGATATGATGTGTTACAGGCTAGACCTGTGTGACTTAGGATCGGGGTCCTAACAATCGAGGCAGAGCCAGTCAGCAAATGTGATGTAGAAACAGCGGTGCAGTTTATCAAGAAGGTGATTTTCCGGTTTGGTTTTCCCCACGGTATCATAACAGACAATGGCACTAATTTGTCTAAGGGTGCTATGAAGGAGTTTTGTCAACACGAGCATATTCGGCTTGATATATCTTCTGTGGCTCATCCCCAGTCCAATGGTCAAGCAGAGCGGGCCAATCAAGAGATCTTACGAGGGATCAAACCCTGGCTCATGGTTCCTCTAAAGAGAATGCTGGGTTGTTGGGTGGAAGAATTACCTTCCGTGTTATGGAGCATTAATACAACACCCAACAGGTCTACAGGATACACGCCCTTCTTCATGGTCTACGGAGCAGAGGCGGTTCTTCCCAGTGATTTCCGTCATGACTCGCCCCGAGTGGCGGCTTACGTGGAAGCTGACAATGAGACAACACGACAGGATGAGTTGGATCGATTGGATGAAGAGCGAGATCTCGCGGCGGCTCGATCGGCGATTTATCAACAAGATTTGCGATGATATCACTGCCGGCGGGTCAAGACCAGAACCTTTCAAGAAGGTGACTTAGTTCTCCGGCTCATCCAAGATCAGACTGACATGCATAAATTTTCGCCGCCTTGGGAAGGACCTTTTGTTGTCAGCAAGAATCTGCACAACGGGTCATACTACTTTATCGATATCCGAGAGCACAGGGACTCACGCACGTCAGAAGAGGAAACTAATCCGCCATGGAATATTTCTCACCTCTGGCCCTACTATACTTAAGCCTTCGGCTCTCATGATTTAATCCAATGATGTAAATATCAGTACAATATAATAAATACGGCATCCCCGCCAATTCGGGGCCTCTGCCATTTTTTCAAAGTTGAGTCTCTATTATCATCATACATATCTGATAACCCACAAGTGTGGGGGATCAGTTGTAGCCTCTTTCGATAAGTAAGAGTGTCGAACCCAACGAGGATCTAAAGGCAGAACAAATATTCCCTCAAGTTCTATCGACCACCGATACAACTCTATGCACGCTTGATGTTTGCTTTACCTAGAACAAGTATGAAACTAGAAGTAGTTTGTAGTTTTTGGATAGGTTTGCAAGAATATAAAGAACACGTAAATAAAACTAGGGGCTGTTAAGATAAAGAAGCAATAAAGTTAGTGATAGCGAGTGTGGAAAAGTGGTGATAGGAGTTGCGAAATTGCCCCTAAGCAATTGACTACGTTACTAGACCGATAGCAAGTTTTATGTGGGAGAGGCCACTGCTAGCATGTCATCCCTTACTTGGAATTCTATGCACTTATGATTGGAACTATTATCAAGCATCCGCAACTACTAACGTTCATTAAGGTAAAACCCAACCATAGCATTACGATATATTGGTCCCCCTTCAATCACGTATGCATCAATTTCTACGCTAGGTTGAAGCTTCCGTCACTCTAGCCCTCCAATACGTAGTCCTATCAACATACAACTAACCCTATGGTGTGATCCATGCACGCGCTCATATGATGGGCACCAAAGGACAGCAACATAACCACAAGCAATTTAAATCAATCATAGCAATTCACCAATCACCGATAGGACAACGAAAATCTACCCAGACATCATAGGATGGCAACACATCATTGGATAATAATATGAGGCATAAAGCACCATGTTCAAGTAGAGGGTACAGCGGGTTGCGAGAGAGTGGACCGCTGTAGATAGATCGGGGAAGGTGATGGAGATGTTGGTGAAGATGACGGAGGTGTTGGTGTAGATCGCCGTCACACGATGATGGCCCCGGTGGCACTCTGGTGCCACCGGAAGCGAGGGGGAGAGAGCCCTCCCTCCTCCTTCTTCTTCCTTGACCTTCTCCGTTGGTCGGAGAAGGGTTTCCCCTCTGGTCCATGGTCTCCATAGTGTGGGAGGGGCGAGAGACCCTCCGAGATTGGATCTGTCTCTTTGTCTCTCTCTGTTTCTGCGTTCCCAAATTCGGCCCCTTCACCGATTCTTAAATTCCCGGAGATCCGTAACTCCGATTGGGCTGATTTATTGACACGACTTTTATCCGGATATTAGCTTTCTTGCGGCGAAAGAAGGGCATCAACCGCCTTACGGTGTGGCCACGAGGGCCCAGGGCGCGCCTGCCCCTGGTGGGCGCGCCCCCCTACCTCGTGGCCCACCCGGGCATCGTCTCATGTTGGTTCCGCTTCCAAAAATTCACATATATTCCAAAAAAAATCTCGGTCCATTTTTATTCCGTTTGGACTCCGTTTGATATGGATATTCTGCGAAACAAAAAACATGCAACAAACAGGAACTGGCACTGGGCACTGGATCAATATGTTAGTCCCAAAAAATAGTATAAAAAGTTGCCAAAAGTATATGAAAGTTGTAGAATATTGGCATGGAACAATCAAAAATTATAGATACGATGGAGACGTATCAGCATCCCCAAGCTTAATTCCTGCTCGTCCTCGAGTAGGAAAATGATAAAAAAGATAATTTTTTATGTGGAATGCTACCTAGCAAAATCTTGATCATGTAATCTAATCATGGCATGAATATTAAGACACGAGTGATTCAAAGCAATACTCTATCATTGACATTAAGACAATAATACTTCAAGCATACTAATAAAGCAATCATGTCTTTTCAAAATAACATGGCCAAAGAAAGTTATCCCTACAAAATCATATGGTCTGGCTATGCTCCATCTTCACCACACAAAGTATTTAAATCATGCACAACCCCGGTTTTAGCCAAGCAATTGTTTCATACTTTAGTATTCTCAAACCTTTTCAACTTTCACGCAATACATGAGCGTGAGCCATGGACATAGCACTATGGGTGGAATAGAAGGTGGTGATAGACAAAAGGTGGGAGAAAGTCTCACATCAACTAGGCAAATCAATGGACTATGGAGATGTCCATCAATCGATATCAATGTGAGTGGGTAGGGACTGCCATGTAACGGATGCACTAGAGCTATAAGTGTATGAAAGCTCAAAAAGAAAACTAGTCTGTGTGCATCAACCTTGCTTGCTCATGAAGACCTAGGGCATTTGAGGAAGCCCGTCGTTGGAATATACAAGCCAAGTTCTATAATGAAAATTCCCACTAGTATATGGAAGTGACAAAACAAGAGACTCTCTATTATGAAGATCATGGTGCTACTTTGAAGCACAAGTGTGGAAAAGGATAGTAGCATTGTCCCTTCTCTCTTTTCTCTCATTTTTTTTTGTTTTTTTGGAGGGGCTTTCTCTCTCTTTTTTTAGCCCCTCTCTATTTATTTTCATTTTTTAGGCCATCTTTTTTTTATTTGGCCTTTCCTCGCATGGGACAATGCTCTAATAATGAAGATCATCACACTTTTATTTACTTACAACTCAAAGATTACAACTCGAAGCTAGAATAAAATATGACTCTATGTGAATGCCTCCGGCGGTGTACCAGGATGTGCAATGATCTAGCGTCGCAATGACATCAAAAAACGGACAAGCCATGGAAACATCATGCTAGCTATCTTACGATCATGCAAGGCAATATGACAATGATGGTGCATGTCATAATAAACGGAACGGTGGAGTTACATGGCAATATATCTCGGAATGGCTATGGAAATGACATAATAGGTAGGTATGGTGGCTATTTTGAGGAAGGTATATGGTGGGTGTATGGTACCGGCGAAACTTGCATGGTGCAAGAGAGGCTAGCAATGGTGGAAGGGTGAGAGTGCGTATAATCCATGGACTCAACATTAGTCATAAAGAACTCACATACTTATTGCAAAAATCTATTAGCCCTCGAAACCATGTACTACACGCATGCTCCTGGGGGGAGGTTGGTAGGAGTGAACCATCGCGCGCCCCCGACCTCCACACAAAGGATGACACTCAATAAATAAATCATGCTCCAACTTCGTCACATAACGGTTCACCATACGTGCATGCTACGGGAATCACAAACCTCAACACATGTATTTCTACAATCCACAACTACCCACTAGCATGACTCTAATATCACCATCTTCATATCGCAAAACTATTGCAAGGAATCAAACATATCATTTTCAACGATCTACAAGTTTATGTAGGATTTTATGACTAACCATGTGAATGAGCAATTCCTGTCAACTCTCTAAATAGATATAAGTGAAGCAAGAGAGTTTTAATTCTTTCTACAAAAGTTATGCCCACGCTCTAACAATTATAAGTGAAGCAAAAGAGCATTCTACAAATGGCGGTTTTCTGTGTGAAGAGAAACATGAAATCCAAACTTCAAATGATGTAAGTAAAGCACATGCCGTATTCTATAAAGCCATACTCAAAAGATATAAGTGAAGTGCAAAGAGCATTCTATAAATCAACCAATGACTATCTCGTACCAGAATGGTGCATAAAAGAAAAGGTGAAAACTAAATGCAAAAGACGCTCCAAGATCTGCACATATCACATCAATAAAACGAATCCGAAAACATACCGATACTTGTTGAAGAAAGAGGGGATGCCTTCTGGGGCATCCCCAGGCTTAGACGCTTGAGTCTCCTTGAATATTTACTTGGGGTGCCTTGGGAATCCCCAAGCTTGAGCTCTTGCCTCTCCTTCTTCTCCTCACATAGAGACCTCCTCGATCTTCGAACACTTCATCCACACAAAACTTCAACAGAAAACTCGGTAAGATCCGTTAATATAATAAAGCAAATCACTACTCTAAGTACTATTGAAAACCAATTCATACTTTCTTTTTGCATTGTAGCTACTGTAGTATAACTTTTACATGGCTTAATCCATTGATAGAAATTGATAGTTTCATCAAAACAAGCAAACTATGCATCAAAAACAGAATCTGTCTAAAACAGAACAGTCTGTAATAATATGAACATTCACCATACTTATGATACTTGAAAAATTCTGCCAAAAATAGGAACAATAAAAAATTTGTATAGAAAGACAGTGCAAAAAGTTTCAGAACCATTTGACGTTCCAGCAAAAAAATTAAAATCGCGCACTACAGCCAAAGTTTCTGTCCTGCACCGCACAAACCAACAAGCATTGTAAACATCCTAAAGGCAAACCTTGGCACATTATTTTTATAATACAATGAAATTGTACAAGGTGTCGTGGAATTAGCACGGTAGATGTCCGGTTTAGCGGACATAGGTGTGAGGCCATCGCGCGGGTTAGCTTGAAGAGGTTAGAGCGCACAAAGGACACAGGGAGTTTATACTAGTTCGGCCCCTTCGATGAAGGTAAAAGCCTACGTCTAGTTCGGTGTGGTATTGCTTGTCCGTCGATGAACAGGGAGCGAATTTTCTTGCATGTCTCTCGAGCTGTTGTTTCTTGTCCTTGAACCGTCGCCGGGTCGTCCCTTTATATAGGAGGCGACGCCCGGTCCGGTTTATAGAGTCCCGAGGCCGGCTCATAAACGTGTCCGCCTCGGTCTCTACTTTCTATCTTACATCCCAATTTTACATGATATGACGGTTTACAGACCGCGGGCCTTATACATGGGCCCTAAACCTCTATGGGCAGTATCCTCTTGTACATATTCTACTGGGCTTGTAATGATACAACCTTGTCAGTGTAATCCGGATCTTCCTGAACGGTTTATACCTACTAGTAATATCCCTGACATTAGGCCCCAGATTGATTTGAACTTGTTCATGTCAGTCTTCCAAATCTTGCACAAATCTCCTTTTTGCAACTCGTTTGATTCATAAATCGGCCATGACATCATCCCCTGGAATCGCCTTAGTCCTTGGTGACATCATCTTCCGCATTTAATGCTTGCATCTGTCTGTTACGCTTCTTAAATGCCACACCGAAAATCGAGGTGACAGCTCAATCTTTATCCAATCTCTGGCCTCCTCGATTCCCGCGCTTACCGTTTTTACCTCTTCGGCTTATAAATACCGCCGAGGCATACCTCTTTTTCCCCTTCTGCTTTCTTCTTCCTCTGTCTCCAGCGCTCAAAGCTCCGCCGCCGCTCTTCGAGCTCACCGTCGTCCTCGAGCCAGGCCACTACATCGACCTGAACGTCACTAGAGAACCTCGCCGCCGTCCTCTACTTCTTTAGGTACTCCTTCTTCTTCCCCGTAGAGCTTACTCTAGGGTTTCTTCCGTAGCTCCGCCATGAACCCTCGAAACCTTGCAGCTCATCCCCGTAGGTCAGCCTTGCTGTAGATTTAAACTTATTTAGGTTCGGCCTGAATCCATGCGCTTCTGCTCCGTCCTCATATCCTTAGTTCCTCTAGCTTTATCAGTTTAGATTCAATCTGTAGAGAACCTCCGTGGCCCTTACTGAATATACTTGTATTATCCTGTTTTTATTCTCGCACCTTAGATCCATTTTTACCTCAGCGCCATGTGAAACCTGTTTCTCACACCTTTAGATCTGTAGCTCACCTCACCGGTTTAGTCATAATTTGCACGTCATATACTCTCTTTGACGATTTAGACGTAGGCCTGTATCCCATAATTGACGGTTTAGCTTCTGCCTTCCCTATCATCATGAACCGGTAGCTGTTTCACTCATATGTGCTTCCGGGTCATTAATACCATTAGTCCCTTGTTTAAACCGACAATTAGGCCCATAACTTTATAGAATGCACCGGCTTATGCTTTAGCAATTGGTAAACCGGGTTTTGCACTGTACTTTTCAGCATTTCCTCATCCAAACCGATGGCCAAGCAATTTGTCGCTTGCAACTGGGTTCCTTCCCGGATCACTGAGGATGACTTAATAAATGCTGCTTCAATCGGTATTCTGGGTCCTAAGGAGGTTCTGCACTGGCGGGCCCCAGGAAAGGAGTGTCCTCCTACACCCCAAGAAGGAGAGATCATTGTTTTCTTTGATCACCTAGCCCGGGGTTTCAGTCCTCCCGGTTCAAAGTTCTTCCGGGATGTGTTAGCTGCTTTTCAACTCCACCCTCAGGATGTAGGCCCGAATTCTATGTCGAACATTTGCAACTTTCAAATCTTCTCAGAAGCATATCTTCAAGAAGAACCATCAGTGGATCTGTTCCGAGACTTTTTTCATCTGAACCGGCGGACGAAGTTTACTGACGGGCCGCATCACGAGTTGGGTGGCGTCAGCATCCAAAAGAGAAAAGATGTGAACTTTCCGCACGCCGCTCTTCACAGCCACCCCAAAGAGTGGAACCAGACATGGTTCTACTGTACGGACACTTCGCCTGAAGGAGAGAACCCGCTGCCGGGTTACCGCGCCTATCGCCTGGCAACAGATCATCCCTTGTCGCAACGCCTCAGTGCCCCGGATCGGCCCGGTTTGCCCCTCAACTTTCTAAGCTCAGGGCCTTCGTAGCCAACGGCTTAACCGGAGTTGACTTTGTTCGCTGCTGGCTTTCTTGGAGCATCCTCCCACTAAGCTGGCGCTCAAGTATGATGTGTGAATACTCCGGCAAACTGGATGATCCTCAGCGCCACACTGACATAATACTTCCTGAAAATGAAGTTACTGAGTCCGCGAAGAAAATGCTGAACATCCCTCTGGAGGAGTGCGGCCGGACCGGTTTAGCTCCGTTTTGCGCAATCAATAAACCGCCAGCGGTAACTCCTACCCGATCTTTTCTTGTTTGTTTTAATGCAGCCACATCAATTGTCTTCCATTCATTACTTATCCTTCACGCAGGCCAACGATCCTTTCTAGAAAAGGAAATCTCAAGATAAACCGGCCAGGCAACCACGCAAGAAAACTTATGTTGTTAAGAAGAAGAAGGTTGTTGCTGCTTCCGTTTCACACCCTGAGGAGGATGATCCGGATTCTGAGCTACTAATTAAACCTTATATCCTTTGACTTTCCTTTGTCTAAATTTATGTTAACAATGCCTTTCCGCAGGATCTGGCGGAAGGAAGTAAAGCGGCAGGAGTTGAGGTAATTTCTCTCTCTTCTGATTCGGAACCGTTGCCCTCCAGAGTCCGCCGGGTGTCCCGGAAATATCCGTTTTCTCATCCTTATGCTCAATTGGATCCCAACTTTCTTTTGAAGAAACATGTAACATCCCAAAATTTTCCAAATTTTGGAATGTTAATAAAAAAAGTTGTGATTGAGTGAGTTGTTGTGATTGTCATGTAAAAAAAAAAAACTTTTGAGACTTGTTAACAAAATCGAATGGGATTTCTTTGTTTTTTTGACTCCTATGAAATATTTTGAAACCACTAATAAAAAAAAGGGAGTGAGAATAAAATGACTTTCTCAAAATGTGGTGGAAGAATACTTTATGTGAAGTTCCATGAATTTTTGGAGTGCCATTTGAATTGGATCATATTTGGAGTTTATAATGCTATTTACATATTTCCAAATTATTTAAATTAAATGAGAGGAGATAATGTGACTTCTCCAAAAAAATGGAAATATTTAATATGGCACAATTATCATTTTTTATGAATTTGTATAGCACTAAATTGAAATTTTGAGTAATTCAATTATGTCCATATAGTGTTCATAGTAGTTGTGGACAAAATTAATTTTGTTAAATTCTTAAGATTTTTTTTCTGAACTCTAATTATTATTTAGGTTAACTTGAACATTTTTATTTGCTGTTTTAAATAAACTTTTTTTTGTACGCTGACATTTTTTTCTGCAGTTAACTACATTCTGTTCTCAATCTCCTTATCTCAGCCCATCTATGTCTTTTGTTTTTTTCTTTTTCTTCTCTTTCCTTTGTGCTCTTGGGCCAAAATTCCCACTAAGGCCCATATCAGGCGCTGGCCTTCTTCTTCTTCCTCCGTTCCTTGGTTCACGCGAGAACAGAACCTCCAGCCATGGCTTCACACCTCTTCATTCTCTCCTCCCTGTTAATTCCTTGCCCGTTTAACTTTGACGTCTACACGAAAAATGCGGAGGACATTATTAAGAATCCATTCAGGGAATAAAAACTCAGCATTACTGCTTTAATTCGTCGAATGGATCTCTGAAACGTACATACACAAATTGCCATTAAAAGCCACCTTGAGCTCCCTTGATCTCCCCGTACCAGCTTCCTTGGCCAGTATAAATTGATCCCGAGGACCGCACACAACCCTGCCCTATCTCAGGACCGAAACCCCTCTCCAAATCGCCCTCCTCCGCGAGCAATTTCTCGCTGGAGTTGACCCTCCGCTGCCACATCCAACGAAGCTCCGGCAAACTCCAGTGGGTTCACACGGCTTCCCGAGGATGAATTGGTCGTCTCCGGCGACATCACCTTCTTCTCCGTGTCGTGGGCTTCACTGTCCGCCACTCCTACTCGCCGGAGCACGCCCGAACCACCATCTTCCTCATCGCCGACGACCAACTCCGGTGAGGTTTCTGTAAATCCCGTAATACATTTTCAGAAAAATAGCCCAACTTCGGAAATTCGTATCTCCCAAACCGTATGCCTGATTTCGACAAATTTTATATCCCCGGATTCCTTGGAACATCAAGTTTGTTATAAAATTTTGAAATATCAATTTTGAGCAAATTAAAATTTAGTTCTGATTTAAATAAAATTGATGTAATTTTGCTATATCTTGTAATCTAGATATCATATGGAAATGTTCCAATTACCAAAGTCGGTCCCTAGAACCATACCCTTCTGTTAGAACTCAATTCTTAATTTTTCAACAATGTTTGGTTCCTGTTTTGACCACTACACATGAATTTGACCTCCCTTAGTTATAATTTAACCACTTGATCCAATTAAATTCTATTCATATATAAATCTTCTTACAAGATCCCTAGAGGGCCTCTCTGGTCATATGTTGCCACCACAAAAAATTTGGAGTTATAAATTATTAAATTAGTTTAATAACATGAACTATACGCCCTTCATAAGAACCGAACAAATTGCATAAACTTGAATCATATGGTAATACTTGCTAGGGTTGTTTGGCATGACTTGTATGTTGGATGGTTTTGCTTGAGCACTTTTTATATGGATGCTTGATGTGTGGAGTGTCTTACTTAAGTAACTTTATTGCGTTAGATTGCGACGAGTGCGACGGCGAATTCTACGCGGAGGTAGAACTATGTAACCGAGAATCCAAAGGCAAGTTGCAATTTGATCATGCCCTGACCTATATTTTATATTATGCATAACTCTTTACATTTAATACTATGCATGTTTTACAAAATTTTTGCAAAGTATTATTACTAGCTAGACACTTAGGTTCAAGACTTACTACCATGCTTGGCCGCGCTTGCATAAATGGGTGGGTTGAAAATCAAACCAGTTTTAAACAAATAAACTTGCCATCTTTTGAGGCAACGTTTTGTGAAAACTTTTGAAAAACAAAAATTATATGTTATTTTATTTCTTCTCTCTGGGCGGAATGGTATTGACGGGAGCGTCTACAAGTGATTGCGCCCATCGGGGTCTTGCAGTGAATGCGCCCGACTGGGGTCTTGCACACAGGTTTTGGTGGGGACCGCCGTCCAGGGAAATGAGATCTTCCAAGTACAGTTTGATGTAGCTTCCAGTACAACCACATGCTACTATGGGCTCTGGCTTAGCCTAGTACTAACGGGAAACCCTTACCTCAGGACCGCCATCGGAGAGGGGCTTTCATTGCCTAAGTTGCGGGCGGCTTGGTCAGGTATAGGGGGCTGTTACGGAAAGGCTTTGTCACAATCTTCTCCTAGTCATACACCCAAGTGTGTAATGATAAACGGGGTTGGTTGTGTCATGTGGGGAACGTGTACGACCTCTGCAGAGGGTTAAACCTAATCGATTAGCCGTGCCCCCGGTTACGGGCAATTTGAGCAACTGAAGACTTGGACTGAAGAAGAATCTCCCCTCTCTTTTCTAAACATCTGTTTTAAGGGTTGGTTGAGGATTGAGCACAGTGATTGTGTTTCACTTCAACTATATAAATGTTTTACTAAAACCGGAGAATGAACTTTGGTGCGTTTATCCAAAGTCTCACTCCTACCTTTTATACTAAAATTATTTTATTTCAAAAGAAGGTTGCAAAAATTTAGTATAGGACAAAATTAGCTTTACGCAAAGAAACCTCCACCAATACTTACCCTGCATACATACATATTCTGTTAAACTTTCCTTTGCAACTTGCGAGTACATTCCACGTACTCATCTGCACCTGTCATGTGCAGATCTTGACAGATTAAGAGACAATAGGGTTATGGTCTACACTCAACGAGCCCAGTGGCGTTGATGGAGCCTAACTAGAGACTACGTATGATTCCGCTGTATTATATGCCAGCATTGAGCTGTAACAATGGTATGTATTTGCTTAATTTTGGATCAACCATAATAGTAAAATGATGTATGTTTTACTGGTATTCATTCTTGTTGCTGTGTGTGCTAGCTATGATCCAGGGATAGCACAGTAAGCACAGAGACTTGGATTTTGTCAAATCCGGGTCGTTACAAAACAGCAGCATGAAGCACGCGGGACCACCCGCCATAGCGGCCATGTGGTTGAGTCATCCAGAATACCTCTTACGCCCGCTCACAGGCATCGCTCCGAGGTTTTAGTTTCTCCAACTCTCCTTCATCCAAAAGCCGACCTTATACGTAAACCACTTAAACCGTCTGATCCTAACTATCAGGAGGCTCCTCTGTCCTCTTCCGACGAGTCAACTGCTACGTAGGTCCCGGTGCTTAAGACCATGCATGGGTAAGTCCTTCTTTCAAACATCCGGTTTACCTTCATGTTTTTAACTTTATGATTCTCACTGTTCCTTTGACCTTTATCAGAATGCCAAAGCCCAGCAAGAAGGCAAAAGCAAGTAAGCCAGCTGCTGAAACCACTGCTGCTGAACCGGTCGAGGATCCTGAAACGGTCGTACCTCCAGAGGACAATCTTGACATTCAATTTGATGATCCCATTCCCATGGATCGTGACGACACTGTTGCTCTGGGAGGTGACAATACGGAGAACGCGGCTGAACCAGCGAGCCATGTCCGGGTTAGCCCTCCTCGGGCTAGCCCGGCTCATGTCAGTCCGGCGCCTACTGCTATCCCCCTTCAGCCAACTGCTGCCTCATCCGCAGATGTTGAGGTAACCGGGCTAGGCTTCACTGTTCCCACCGAGCCTGTCACCTTGGCCAGGCATACTGCCAAGGAAGAAAAATTTCAACAAGACAAAGGCAAGTGGAGCACAGAATTATCCAGCTATGCCTAGTTGAGTGCCCAGGAACTTCATTCCGGGTATCTGAACCGGCTCTTTACCAGCCGCGATTACGAAGCTGGATTGGTTAATATGATGAAGGATAAGTATGAGGTGACTTTCTTTCCTTTTACTTATGTCTCTGCTTTATAATTTTACAATCCTGTCTTTAGGCCATGGTAGCCCCCAAGTGCCGGGTTAGCTTCATTGTAGGTGAACCGGGACTTCCATTATGCCTGAGAATGAGCTTACATTAGCCCCCAAGTGCCAAGGGTATAACTTGTTTATGCGCTTGGGACTTGTCTGAAAATTTTCCTTTCTTTACTTCAATTCCACATTAGCCCCCAAGTGTCAAGTGTATAACTTGTTATGCACTTGAGACTTGATTGATCCGTCCTTCTAATCTGTTTGAATTCCTTGTAGGCTGACTTAACCCGGTTGGCTTTGGAGGCAGCTGAACTTCGGAACAGTTTGGCCTTCCACGAGACCGCTTCAGCCAAAGCTAAGGAAGAACTTGTCCTTGCTTTGACTAATACGGAAAAACTAAAGAAAGATTTTGAAGCGGAGCGGTCCACATGGGAGGTGCAAAGGAGTGCTCTTGAAAAAAGAGCAAAAGACGCCGAAGCTGCTCTTAATCCGGTTACACAGGAGTTGACCGGTTTAAGACAGCAAATAGAACTCATGACTTCTGCTATCTTCGGTGAGTACCCATCTGTATTTGTTTTTCATCCTTGCCATCTTGGTTCCGCTCCGGTTTTAACTCGACCAATGTATACAGGGAGGCGCATAACTCATCTTGGAGATGATGTTCGGAAGAAGCTCAAGGCAGCTTATACCTTGGTGGAGCAGCTCTATTCCGGCGCTCAAAGGGTTATTTGTGCCATGTCCCATAACAAACCGGCGCCTACTACCATCCAGGCCACTTTAGAGAAGCTATCTATCTTGCCTGTGCGTCTGGTTAAGGTGAAGAAGTCTGCTGCATGGGCTGGTTCTCTTATGGCGCTGACCCGGGCCAAAGCATGGGTCCCTGACTTTGACCCGGCTGAAGCTATGAACGGGTATCCCAGCAACAAAGAGGATGGGTCAGTCTTCTCTGCCGAAGACCTCCATGCTCTGACAAAAGAAATGCGTCCGCTTGCCAGTAAGCTTGCTGATGAAGCGGATTTGACAAGGTATCATCCGGCCTATGATTTAGAAAATGAGCGGGTACAGCGGTCGGTTTACGACACTGAAAATCTGATCCCACCAGTTCGTGGTCATACTTTCGCTCCAGATATTGATCCGTCAGATCTTATTGATGAAGAAATGTATTTCCGTGCACTCTCCAAGATTGATTGGTGCGCTCCTGGTTTCCAGCCATTGCCTGAAGCTGGTGAAGACCCGGAACAAGTTGACCCTCAGCCTTCGCAGCGTGAGGAGGAGTCGTAAACCGTCCGGGTTAAGTTGTAGTTGCTGAATATTTTTGCTAAAACTTTGATCTATTCGGGCCTGCAGGTGCCTTGTAATAGGATAGTTTGAAACATTGTCTTTGTCCTCATATGGATAGCACAACTTGACTTGGCATCTGTCAATTTAATCCTCTGTTTTGCCATGCTTGATCCGTTTATTTTATCTGTGCCTGCATGAATGAGGCTAAAAAGATGTCCTGGCGGTTTACCACCGGACCAATTACACTGCTCCAATACATATGTATATCAAAAGAATAACTGTTTATCACAATCATTCCTCAAATTAAGTGTGCATGTCAACCTTAATCCGGTAGGCATAGTTGAAAGTGTAGGCACTGATGAGGCTCTTATCTCTCTTATTTGGCTTTTGATGGCCGATCCGGGTTATAATGAACGCCGGTTTAACTCATGCTGGTGTTCATGACCCAGACTTTTAACTTTGTAGATATATGGACAACCTTGTAGTTGCCCAATCCTAGATCAATAGACTTAGTTAAAAACAAAATTTGTAAAATCACAGAAACAAAGCATTTTCGGCAAATAAGACCATGTAGTCGAGGCTGTTTGCGAGCTGCCAGGCTCTAGGCTTTTTGTGAGCTGCCATTAGGCTCTAGGCTTTTTGTGAGCTGCCTTTAGGCTCTAGGCTTTTTGCGAGATGCCAGGCTCCATAGGCTTTTTGCGAGCTGCCAGGCTCCATATTTGACGTTTCCATCGATACTACCCAATGTTTCAAGACCTCTGAGGGATCTTGTCTTTAGGTGATCACCTCGATGATTGTCAATGGCTTTTTGCGAGCTGCCATGCTCCATACTTGACGTTTTCATTGATACTACCCAATGTTTCAAGACCTCTGAAGTATCTTGTCTTTAGGTGATCAACTCGATGATTGTCAATGGCTTTTCCCTTGATCTATCAAGGGCACCGGTTTAGGAGGCCATGGTATGTTTTCAGAGAAACTCCCATGTGATATTCCTTTGGTGTGCTCGCCGGTTACCTATGTTTGAGTTGTGCTGTGCAACAAACCCTCTTTGGTACCTTAATAAATAATTGTCCTGCATATCAAAATATACAGATCAAAGTAATTGTTTTCTTGATGAAAATGATATATATCAAGAAAAATAGACTTTAGATGGATATCACCTGAGTTTTCAGCAAACCCCCATGTGATACTCTTTTTGAAGAAGATGGCTGATTCCCCGGTTTACTGGGGGCGCTGGTTTATTTATTAATCATAATATATACATGATACATAAAGCGGAGCCAATGGCTCAAGTGTAGTAAGGTCGCAGAAGAGCGATGTTCCATGGCCGCTTTGTCTCTTCCTCTGCTGTACGTGAGTCTTTATGCTCTCGAACGTCGATCAGGTAGTATGAACCGTTGTGCAGGTTCTTGCTGACCACAAAGGGTCCTTCCCAAGGTGGGGATAACTTGTGCATATCTGTCTGGTCTGGATGAGCCGGAGCACCAGATCCCCCTCCTGGAACGTCCTGGTCTTAACCCGGCGGCTGTGATATCGACGCAGGTCTTGTTGACAAATTGCTGATCGTGCTGCCGCCGTGTCCCGTTCCTCATCCAGCCGGTCTAAATTGTCTTGTCTTGCTTGCTCATTGTCCGCTTCAACATAAGCTGCCACCCGTGGTGAGTCGTGCCGGATGTCACTAGGGAGAACCGCTTCAGCACCATATACCATGAAGAAGGGTGTATAACCTGTAGACCTGTTAGGTGTAGTGTTGATGCTCCAGAGGACAGAAGGTTACTCCTCTACCCAGCAACCTGGTGTTCTTTGCAGAGGAACCATAAGCCGGGGCTTGATGCCTCTCAAGATCTCTTGGTTGGCCCTCTCAGCTTGGCCATTGGACTGAGGGTGTTCTACTGACGATACATCCAAGCGAATATGTTCCCTTTGGCAAAACTCTTCCATCTCTCCTTTAGATAGGTTGGTACCATTATCAGTAATGATGTTGTGTGGAAAGCCAAACCGGAAAATTACCTTTTTGATGAACTTAACCGTTGTTGCCGCATCACACTTACTTACAGGCTCTGCCTCAATCCACTTTGTAAATTTGTCCACTGCTACCAACAGGTGGGTTTTCTGATCTTGGGATCTTTTAAAGGGTCCAACCATATCAAGCCCCCAGGTTGCAAACGGCCAAGTAATTGGAATCATCCGTAGCTCCTATGTCGGAACATGAGCACGCCGTGAAAATTTCTGGCAAGCGTCACATTTTCTGACTAAGTCCTCTGCATCAGCATGAGCCGTTAACCAGTAGAACCCATGACGAAAAGCTTTAGCTACCAATGACATTGAACCGGCGTGATGACCACAATCTCCTTCGTGTATCTCTCGAAGAATATCACAGCCTTCCTCTGATGATACGCATCGCTGAAAAGCCCCTGAGACGCTGCGGTGATGAAGTTCTCCATTGACGATGGTCATAGATTTGGATCGCCGGATTATCTGCCGAGCCTCAACCTCATCCTCTGGCAACTCACCTCAGCTCAGGTACGCAAAGTAAGGGAGCATCCAATCCAGAATAATGTGAAGTGCTGCAACTAGTTGTGCTTCCGGATCAGGAACAGCTAAATCCTCTTCCGACGGTATCTGTACCGACGAACTATGCAATTCATCCAAGAAGATATTTGGTGGAACCGGTTTACGCTGAGAGCCTAGACGGCTTAACGCGTCGGCCGCTTCGTTTTTTCGCCGGTCTATGTGGTCCACCTGATATCTTTTGAAGTATCCTGCAACCGCTTCAACTTCTCGCCGGTAAGCTGCCATTAGCGGATCTTTAGAGTCCCACTTCCCACACACCTGTTGTGCCACTAGATCTGAGTCACCAAAACACTTGACCCGGCTCAAGTTCATCTCCTTGGCCATCCGTAAACCGTGGAGGAGAGCTTCATACTCAGCAGCATTGTTAGTGCAAGGGAACATTAATCGAAGAATATAGCAGAACTTATTGCCTCGTGGGGAAGTTAGCACGACTCCAGCCCCCGAGCCCTCCAGTTGCCTTGAACCGTCAAAGTGAATAGTCCAGTATGTATGATCCGGCTTCTCCTCCGGTGCTTGCAACTCTGTCCAATCATTGATAAAATCCACCAGCGCTTGGGATTTTATGGCAGTACGGGGTACATATTTCAATCCGTGTGGGCTAAGCTCAATGGCCCATTTCGCCACCCTGCCAGTGGCTTCTCTGTTCTGGATTATATCCCCCAATGGAGCTGAGCTGACCACAGTGATTGGGTGGCCCTGGAAATAATGCTTCAATTTCCGGTTTGCCATGAACACGCCGTATACCAATTTCTGCCAATGCGGATACCTTTGCTTTGACTCAATAGGAACCTCACTGATGTAGTAAACCGGGCGATGAACCAGATGTTCCTTGCCTGCTTCTTTGCGCTCCACCACAATGGCCACGCTAACTGCAAGGGCATTGGTGGCCACGTATAACAACATCGGCTCTTTGTCAACAGGGCAGCAAGAACTGGCGGTTCTGCTAATTGCCGCTTCAAATCCTCGAACACAGCGTTTGCAGCATCGCTCCATACAAGCCGGTCCGTCTTTTTCAACATCTGATAAAGCGGGATTGCCTTCTCTCCTAAACGGCTGATGAAACGGCTCAACGCTGCGATACTGTCTGCTACGCGCTGGACATCATTGATGCAAGCCGGTTTAGCCAAGGATGTGATCGCCTTGATCATCTCCGGATTAGCCTCAATCCCTCTGTTTGATACCAAGAAACCAAGGAGCTTGCCTGCTAGAACACCAAAAACACACTTCTCCGAATTAAGCATCATCTTGTAAACTCGGAGGTTATCAAAGGTTTCTTTCAAGTGTTCTATCAGCGTCTCCTCCTTCCTGGATTTCACCACAATGTCATCAACATAAGCATGGACATTTTTTCCAATCTGCCCCTTGAAACAGTTCTGCACACAACGTTGATAAGTTGCTTGGGCACTCTTGAGCCAAAAAGGCATGGATACATAGCAGAAGGCTCCAAACAGAGTTATGAAAGTCGTCTTCTCCTGGTCCTTAACTGCCATTTTTATCTGATGATAACCTGAATATGCATCCAAAAAACTTAGCCGCTCACATCCTGCCGTAGCATCAATGATCTGATCAATACGGGGGAGAGCAAAAGGATCAGTTGGGCAAGCCTTGTTTAGGTCTGTGTAGTCAACACACATCCTCCAGGTTCCATTTTTCCTTAACACTAGCACCGGATTAGCCAACCATTCTGGATGAAATACCTCCACTATGAATCCTGCGGCCAAAAGTCTGGCCACTTCTTCACCTATAGCCTTGCGCCTCTCCTCATTGAAGCAGCGCAAATACTGCTTGACCGGTTTAAATTTTGGATCAATATTAAGACTGTGCTCAGCGAGTTCCCTCAGTATACCTGGCATGTCAGAGGGCTTCCATGCAAAGATATCCTGGTTCTCATGGATGAACTCGATGAGCGCGCTTTCCTATTTGGGGTCTAGGTTAGCGCTGATAGTGAACTGCTTGGAGGAATCGCCCGGAACGAAGTCAACCTGCTTGGTCTCCTCCGCCAATTTAAACTTTAACGCCGGATCATGCTCTATAGTTGGCTTTTTTAACGGGGACATATCTGCCGGATCAACATTGTCTTTGTAGAATTTCAGCTCCTCCGTAGCACAAACTGCCTCAGCGTATGCCGCGTCTCCTTCCTCGCATTCCAATGCGATCTTGCGGCTTCCGTGAACCGTTATGGTTCCCTTGTGACCCGGCATCTTGAGCTGCAGATAAACATAACATGGTCTAGCCATGAACTTGGCATAAACAGGTCTCCCAAACAGGGCATGATATGGGCTCTTGATCTTTACGACCTCAAAGGTCACTGTCTCTGATCTAGAATCCTGCTCATCGCCAAAGGTAACCTCCAGATCAATCTCTCCAACTGGGTAAGCCGATTTACCTAGCACCACTCCATGGAATACTGTGTTGGACTGCCGGAGCTTCTTATCTGTCAACCCCATACGTCGGAAGGTCTCATAATATAAGATGTTGATGCTGCTGCCGCCATCCATAAGTACCTTTGTGAACTTGTAGCCACCCACCTGTGGTGCGACCACTAATGCCAACTGGCCCGGATTATCAACCCGTGGCGGGTGATCCTCTCTGCTCCACACAATGGGTTGCTCAGACCAACGTAAAAACGTGGTGTTGCCGGTTCAACTGCGTGTACTGCCCGCATCAGTACCTTCTGATCTCGTTTGCACAAACTTGTGGTGAAAACATGATACTGCCCACTGCTTAGCTCCTTCGTATTATTCTGATATACGGATTGCTACTGCTGCTGACGCTGCTGATTGCTTTGGTTATTGTAACCACCCTGATCATGATGCTGGTTCTGTTGATGCTGGTTGTTGCCGTTGTAGTTATTGTTACCGTCGTGATATCCTGATCCGGATCCGTTACCTTGATAACCTGGACCCTGAAAACTGGAACTTGATCCGCCGCCGGGGGGGCCGCGGTTATATCTGGCCTGCTTCATGGCCTCCTGCATGATACTGCAGTCCTTCCAACTATGCTTAGCCGGGTTTCCCTCTGTACTGTGTCTTGGGCAAGGCACACTTAGCTGTTGATCTAGATTGAAGGATAGCCCCTCGCTGTGCGGGGGCAGTTTACCCTTGTGGCGCTGCCCGTTTCCCTGAACGTTGGTATTGGCCATGAGGTCTGAGCCGCCCTCCGCTTTTCGCTTGCCATTGTAACATGTACCTGCCGGATTGGCCTGCGCCGGTTTACCAGCTTTGTTCGCCTTCCCAGACTTGTCTCCGTCTGCATCTGGGTACTTGGTGTTATCAGAATTCCCATACTTCACCAAGGCACTCATGAGTGTTCCCATGTCGTTGCAATCACGCTTGAGCCGTCCTAACTACAGCTTCAAAGACTCAAACCGGTAATTGTTTTCCAATGTCACTATCGCCGTACTGGGGTTGATACTATTGGATGAGTGCAGGATTTCTGATACTCGCCGCACCCAACTGCTTGTGGGATCCTGCTCTCCTTGAACACATGCTGCTAAGTCTACCACCGACATCGGCTGTTTGCACGTGTCTTTGAAATTTTTGATAAACTGGCGACGCAACTCACCCCATGATCCGATGGAGTTAGGTGGTAGGCCCTTTAACCATGTCCGGGCTGTGCCCTGAAGCATCATGGTAAAGTATTTAGCACACGCCGCTTCGTCCACATCAAGCATCTCCATAGCCATCTCATAACTTTCAACCCATGCCTCTGGAGCCAGATCCGCCGTGTAGTTGGGTACCTTGCGCGGGCCTTTGAAGTCTTTGTGTAATTTCACGCTTCGTAAAGCAGGGATAAGACACTGTACTCCAAAGGAACTAGCTGTGACTCCCGTTTCTGCGGTGGTGGGGTGAACCGGCATCACTTGACGAGTGTCCTCGCGGGCAGTATGTCTAGCCTGGTTTATCGCCTCTTGGGCGTGTGCTCCTGCTCCTGCCGGATTATCCTGTCTGTGACGGTGACGTCTCCGCTCGCTGCTAGACATAGCCGGTTCATCCCAGTGCCTTGTGTAGCTCCGGCTCGGGCGGGGGGTTGAATGAATCCTCTCGCGGCTATAAGAATACGCCTTCTGTTGTGTCAGCGCCGTGTCCAACAATTCCTTAGCCCGTCGTGCCTCCATCGCCACGGGGGATGTCCCTTCAATGGTTAAAGCGGCCAGTCATGAAGCGGCGGCGACAATGTTGTCCAACGGGTTAGAATAATGGCCGGGTGGGGAGGGTACGTGCGGTATTGGCACAACTTGGTGGTTCCGCTCTGTTGCCGGCGGCTGAATCGACGCGCCTGTCCCCGGAGCCCCTCCCCGGTTTACCTCCGTGCGGTTACTGGCTCCCGCTCCTGGTGTGCCAAAGAGATTCCTCGCCTCATAAATCGGCGGTAGACGAGTTTGCTTTCTTCTGTACATTACCTCCTGCGCGGAATTCTGATCCACCGTGAGCCGGAAAGCTTGGGAGTCTAGCTCTGCTTGCCTTGTAGCCATCCTGGCTTTCTCCGCATCCAGATCCCGTTTAGCTTGCTCAATCCGGCCGTTCAGCTAAAGGATCTCTGCATCATGTTGCGCCTTGTCGGCAGGGGCCACTTCTGCTGTTGCGAGCGCCTTCAAATTCTCGACCAAGGTGGATAGGACGTCAGAGGGCGATGGGGTTTGGTTGCCTGCCCCGGCGCCCGCTGCCTCTGAGGTGAACGCCCCGGTCATCGTGGGTTGCTGCGTTGATTGTGATCCGGCCATGAAAACAGCCACCCGGTTTGGCGGATCAAAGGGGTCCGGAATACTATCGCCATCGGACACACCCTCAGACCGGCCGTCCTGCAACGGATACAAAGATTCGGTCTCTCCGGATGAAGATTCATCGTCAGAGTAGACAACTGTCTTGGCACCAGAATCTGATCCTTCCTCGGCCTGTACTCCGTGCACGGTTCCAACGAAGACATGCTTCACGGCGGGCTGAATCCGGGCCGATCTCGCACGCTCAGCCGGCTCGACGATGTTGGGGAAGACGTCCGGCTCAGGTCCCGGTTCGCCGATCTTGCCGATGAAGACGTGGATGCCGCTGAAGGGGACCCGGTACCCGTATTCGATTGAATCGGCCTCGGGGCCCCAGCCTGCATTGTCGATGTAGATCCGGCCACGATGACTCTTGGTCATCCGGCCAACTGTGTAACCCTTGAGTGCTTCAAAGCTGCCCTTCAAGAACTCGAAACCATCGTGCGATAGCCCCACGGTGGGCGCCAACTGTCGTGGAATTAGCACGGCAGATGTCCGATTTAGCGGACTTAGGTGTGAGGCCATCGCACGGGTTAGCTTGAAGAGGTTAGAGCGCACAAAGGACACAGGGTTCGGCCCCTTCGATGAAGGTAAAAGCCTATGTCTAGTTATGTGTGGTATTGCTTGTGCGTCGATGAACAGGGAGCGAATTCGCTTGCCTGTCTCTCGAGCTATTGTTTCTTGTCCTTGAACCGTCGCCGGGTCGTCCCTTTATATAGGAGGCGACGCCTGGTCCGGTTTATAGAGTCCTGAGGCCGGCTCATAAACGTGTCCGCCTCGGTCTCTACTTTCTATCTTACATCCCAAGTTTACATGATATGACGGTTTACGGACCGCTGGCCTTATACCTGGGCCCTAAACCTCTATGAGATGTATCCTCTTGTACATATTCTACTGGGCTTGTAATGATACAACCTTGTCAGTGTAATCTGGATCTTCCTGGCCGGTTCATACCTACTAGTAATATCCTTGACACAAGGGGATAATTATTTTTGTTGAAAAGTTTCTGTAATTAAGATTCACAAAGTTTCCATGGGCATGAACAAAGTTCAAGGACGTCCCCCACTTCAACGGTGCTCATCCTTCTTACTTTCACTTTTCTTTTTGAAAAAGTTTTAGGTTCCCCTCTTTATATTTTTTGTTTTTAAACTTTATAAAAGCACACAACAGAAATGAATGACTCTCTAAAACTTTCGGGTTGTCTCCATTGCAGTGCTTTCTTTAAAGCCATTAATCTAGGCATATAGTGCTCAAGTAATGGATCCACCCGGATCCCAAGGTATATCAAAGCCAATTTTAATCACCAATGATTTAGAATTTAGTAGTGAGCACAAAGTGCTATGTGTAATGAACCAACGAAGTCTAACTCTCTTCCTATGCATAGGCCAATGCATAGTATAAGCAGTTTCTTGCAATTTTATCATGTTGGAAACATAGAGAGGCGGAGATGTAGTTCCTCTCTCATAATAATTGCAAGTAGGAGCAGCAAGCACATGCATATTATATTCATCAAAATTATCATGTGTAAGAGCATCTCCAACAGCCGCGCTACGTGCCGCGCCCAAAATATGCATTTGCCGCGCGCGCTTCGGCTGGTTTGCCGCGCCGCGCAGCGCTGGTTCCAGCAGCAGCTCTAAAATGCAGTGCGCGCGCTCCGCTCCAGCAGCGCGCAAAAATGCAGCGCGTGCGCCGCTACAGCAGCGCCAAATATGGCATTTGGACACAAAATAGTTTGAAACATTCAATCAAAATGCAATGAACATGTGAAATTTAACACAAACAAGTTGATGAATAATAAAAGTCAGGCCCACAAGTTCATCCAACCAAGTTCAAAATGCAAACCAAGCTGAAAATACAAGTTCATCCAACAAAGTTCAAGACATATAAAACACATCAACCATCTTCCTCGTCTTCTTCCTCTTCTTCCTCTTCTTCCGCCGACGATTCTTCCTCTTCTTCCGCCAATGAATCTTCCTCCCTAACTTCATCACGCACCGCATCACGTGTAGCTCCGACGGTCTTGGCAAGTTCTTCAACGGCATTTTCATGGGTATGTGTGTGAGGCACATCGAAAGACATTCCACTCCTCATGGCCGGAGGTGCACCCATGCCTCCCATGGCGGCCCGAGGTGCACCCATGCCTCCCATGAGAGAAGCAAAACTCATGCCACCCATGCCTCCCATAGCATTGGAGGATGCTCCAAAGCCACCCATGCCTCCCATAGTGTTGGAGGGTGCTCGGAAGCCACCCATGCCTCCCATGGCGGCCGGAGGTGCACCCATGCCTCCCATGGCGGCCGGAGGTGCACCCATGCCTCCCATGGCTCCGAAGCCACCCAAGCCTCCCATGGTGCCGAGGCCCAAGCCTCCCATGCCGCCGAGGCCACCGCCACCCATGCCGCCGAGGCCACCGCCACCCATGCCGCCACCCGTTGTGCGGATCATGGCTCTTTTTTGAATCAAGACTTCTCCACGAGAAAGGTTGACATATTCCATTTGCGCTTCATTGAACAAAGATGTGTCCAAGAAGAACAAGTGCTTTTCCCATTCCAACAACTTAGTTAGCTCCTCCATGCCCACCTTCCTCTCCTCCAATGCGACTTTCCTCTCCTCGGCGGCCACCCTCCTCTCCTCGGTCGCCAACCTCCTCTCCTCGGCCGCGACATCTTGGTTCCTTGCCATTTTCCTCACCTTGTTCGCTTCTTTTCTTGCCTTCACAATAGCTTCCATAGCATTTGTGAGCTCATCATCTCCTTTCCTCTTCTTCTTTTCGGTTTTGTCCTTCTTGCACCCATCCGGTCGTTTTGGTTTCGAGTATGAAACCGAGTTGGGTGTGGGGCTTCTCTTGCCGTCCTCACTTGATGCATCATCCTCCTCATCATCATCATTCAACTCAATTGTGCGCTTGCATTTGTTGCTCAAATGCAAATCATCCAAATCTTCACGCTACTTCCATTTCTTATCATCCTTCAACACTTCATAGCAATGAGGCAAGGTAAAGATCTTTCCTTTCTTGATCTTCCCCTTCTTGGTTGTCCTCGTCTCTTCTTTGAACAAGTTTTGTGCAATGTTGTACTACAAGAAAAACAAAACAAGTTAGCACTTTGGACACCAAAAAAAAGTATGATGAACATGTATGAGATGCCACTTACTCTATCATCCTCATTTGTGCCACTTGGGTTAAGCTTGTCAACTGCCTTTTGTGCGGCTGCCCACTTTTGACAATTCGAGTTGATTGTCGACCATCGGGACCGAAGTGATCTCTCGGAGCGGTCAATTCCTCTCACGTTCTGAGCATCAAAGTGTTCTTTCATTCGCCCCCAATAAGCATCTCTACTTTGATCACCTCCAACGGATGGATCCCTCGACACTTGCAACCAAGTATTGCATAGTAATTTGTCATCATTGGTGGTGTAATTGCCCGCTCTTCCTTTCGGCGCCTCGACAATGCCCTCACCCTCCTCGTCCACCTCAAACTCATGGTCGTCCAAATGGATTTCATTGGTTTGAGACCAATGCGAATTGTTGGACCCAACACCCATAGTTGACATGTATGCATCATCGTTGAGACTACAAATGCAAATATAAAGAAATCTATATGATGATGCATTGAACAAATAACAAGAAAATAAAAGTTGGAATTTTTTTCACCTTGGGGGCATTTCGTCGAGCACGTGGTGCGCGTCGGCCGCCGGATCAACTATTGAGCTCGTCGGCGCTTCGGTAGACGCCGGAGCCGTCCGCTGCCCTGCAAGCTTCTTCTTCTTCGAGTTGCCGGAGCCGTCCGCCGCCTTCTTCTTCGCGGATATTTTTCTTTTCTTTGGCTCCGACGCATTGGGGAGCTTTGACGGTGCGGCGGTCGCATGGGACGGCGCCGGCGCGACGCCGACTGATGGTGTGGTCATCCGCGGCGGCAAGAAGAGGCTGCGCGCGAGGCCGACCGATGGCGGAGCTCCGGTGGCGGCGGCGGCGCCAGCGCCAACGCTCGCCGCGCAATGGTTTTCGGCGGCGGCGGTGGCGGCTGCAGCGGCGGCTGCGGTGGTGGCGGCGGCGGGGGGGTCGCGGCTGTACAGCAGGGTGGGCGGGGTGCTGGTGTGCGCGTCCATGGTGGCAGGGGCGCGGGCGCCGGCGCGCGCGGGTGGGAAGGAGGAAGAAAGGGGAGTTCGCGCGCGCGCTCGAGTCTGCCGTGCGCGGAAGTGGACGCCGCAAATTAACCGCGCGGGATGGGGCTTTCGCCAGCGCGCCCAACTCGTTTTAGCGCGCGCGCGGTTTTTGCGCGCCCGCTGGAGCTGTCCGGCGCGTTGCGCGCGCGCTAAAATTGCGTTTTTTGCGGCGCGGCGCTAGTATAGCGCGGCTGTTGGAGATGCTCTAACAGAAAAAGGCAACCCATCAATATAATCCTTAATAAGTGCAAACTTCTCCGATATAGTGTAGTTTGGAGAACTCAAAAAGATAATAGGACTATCATGCGTGGGTGCAATAGCAACAATCTCATGTTTAACATAAGGAACTATAGCAAGTTCATCTCCATAAGCATAATTCATATTGGCATCTTGGCCACAAGCATAGCAAGCATTATCAAAAAGGGATATTTCAAAAGAATCAACGGGATCATAGCAATCATCATAGCATTCATCCTTCGGTAAGCACGAAGGGAAATTAAACAATGTATGAGTTGAAGAGTTACTCTCATTAGAAGGTGGGCACGGGTAGCTAATCCGCTCTTCCTCCTTTTGTTCTTCTCTTTCCTCCTCATCTTTTTCATCCAATGAGCTCACAATGTCATTAATTTCTTCTTCCATAGACTCCTCCAGAATATTCGTCTCTTCTTGGACAGCGGAGACCTTCTCAATAAAAGCATCAATATTGGAGTTATATTCATAATTCAAATAGCAATATTTCAATATAGCAAGATTTTCAGGCCTAGAAACATCATCATCAAAAGCATCATTCTTTTTGAACAGAGATTCAATTTCATAAGCACCCTTAAAAGCAACGAATTCTTCTATTTGTTCCACATCATAATAATCATATATACCATTAGCATAAAAAGCTAAGGTTTCATTATCATTAAATTTGCATGAAATGGGAAGGTGTGGAGCCTTCATCCTAGAGCAACAAGTATAATCATATCTCAAGCATAGTTGCCGAGCATACCAATGCAACAAATGAATTTGATCCCATAATAGTTTCCCTTTTTGTGTCAAGCGATAATCCCTAAAGTATTCACGTTGATCCAACGTTACTCCCATTACATAGTTTAATGGGGTTTTCTCAGGATTATCAAAGTAGTACATAATATCTTTCACCTAATGAGCATCGAGGGTTTTAGGAGGATCCCCATCTCCATGAGTAGCAAGTACACCTAAGTTTTTTGGTAATTCGTGTTCCATATCCATAACTAAAGATAGAGAACAACTTAGAACAACAAATAAAATCTACTTAGTGATAAAGCAAACAAGCACACTGGAGAATATTCACCCCACGCTATTGCTCCCCGGCAACGGCACCAGAAAAAGGTCTTAATAACCCACAAGTGTAGGGGATCAGTTGTAGCCTCTTTCGATAAGTAAGAGTGTCGAACCCAACGAGGAGCTAAAGGTAGAACAAATATCCCCTCAAGTTCTATCGACCACCGATACAACTCTACACACGCTTGACGTTTACTTTACCTAGAACAAGTATGAAACTAGAAGTAGTTTGTAGTTTTTGGATAGGTTTGCAAGAATATAAAGAACACGTATATAAAACTAGGGGCTGTTAATATAAAGAAGCAATAAAGTTAGTGATAGCGAGCGTGGAAAAGTGGTGGTAGGAGTAGCGAAATTGCCCCTAAGCAATTGAATACGTTACTAGACCGATAGCAAGTTTTATGTGGGAGAGGCCACTGCTAGCATGTCATCCCTTACTTGGAATTCTATGCACTTTTAATTGGAACTATTAGCAAGCATCCGCAACTACTAACATTCATTAAGGTAAAACCCAACCATAGCATTAAGATATATTGGTCCCCCTTCAATCATGTATGCATCAATTTCTACGCTAGGTTGAAGCTTCTGTCACTCTTGCCCTCCAATACGTAGTCCTATCAACATACAACTAACCCTATGGTGTGATCCACGTGCGCGCTCATATGATGGGCACTAAAGGACATCAACATAACCACAATCAATTTAAATCAGTCATAGCAATTCACCAATCACCGATAGGACAACGAAAATCTGCTCAGACATCATAGGATGACAACACATCATTGGATAATAATATGAGGCATAAAGCACCATATTCAAGTAGAGGGTACAGCGGGTTGTGGGAGAGTGGACCGCTGTAGATAGATCGGGGAAGGTGATGGAGATGTTGGTGAAGATGAAGGAGGTGTTGGTGTAGATCGCCGTCACACGATGAAAGCCCCGGTGGCACTCCGGTGCCACCGGAAGCGAGGGGGAGAGAGCCCCCCTCCTTCTTCTTCTTCCTTGACCTTCTCCCTAGGTGGGAGAAGGGTTTCCCCTCTGGTCCATGGTCTCCATGGTGTGGGAGGGGCGAGAGCCCCTCCGAGATTGGATATGTCTCTCTATCTCTCTCTGTTTTTGCGTTCCCAAATTCTGCCCCTTCACCGTTTCTTAAATTCCCGGAGATCCGTAACTCCGATTGGGCTGATTTTTTGACACAATTTTTATCCAGATATTAGCTTTTGCGGCGAAAGAAGGGCATCAACAGCCTTATGGCGTGGCCACGAGGGCCCAAGGCGCGCCTTCCCCTGGTGGGCGCGCCCCCTACCTCGTGGCCCACCCGGGCATCGTCTCATGTTGGTTCCGCTTCCCAAAATTCACATATATTCCAAAAAAAATCTCAGTCCATTTTTATTCCGTTTGGACTCCGTAGGATATGCATATTCTGCGAAACAAAAAACATGCAACAAACATGAACTGGCACTGGGCACTGGATCAATATGTTAGTCCCAAAAAATAGTATAAAAAGTTGCCAAAAGTATATGAAAGCTGTAGAATATTGGCATGGAACAATCAAAAATTATAAATACGGCGGAGACGTATCAATATCTTCTCAAGTAGCTTACTACCCAAATCACAAGGACCATCAAAGAGTTGGATGCATAGCACAGCTCCAACATAAGCTCTTGATGAGAATAATCAGCAAGTATGTCAGTTGGGGGCTTCCTGTTCAAACATAGGCATTTCGACCAAAGAGAACACAACGTTACTACCATTTGACCGGGTTATGTTCAAACATAGGCGTATTTGACCAAAGAGGACATAACCTGTGGGTCATCCTACCTGTACCCAGCTACTTCAACTCCATCAGGTCATCCTGATTGACCCGACGAACTCTTGGCGATCAGTCTTAATGGTGTATTCGACCAAGACCTGAGCTTGCTAAGGTTCAAACGTCGGCTGTCACTGCGAGAGCACGGTGCTACAGATTGTCAGGATGGATCCAGGCTCAAAATGCCTCCTTCCTTGAAACTTGGATAACTCGGCCTATGATGCACGATGCAACTCTGACACCGCGTACTCTAGGCAAGTCTATCTTTAACAAACCAAAAAAGACCTGCACTTGTCCAGGTTCAAATGTCGATTGGGTACTGTGAGAGCCGGCTCATAGCACACACGTATCTTCCAGGGGCCACCACGGCTAGTTTCATTGAAGAAGAACCTTTGGCTTGGCGGCCTGCAAAAGCCTCGAGTGTTTTTTGCTTGTTTTGCTTTTTGTTTTCTCTTCGTTTTCTTGAGAGTTTTTGTTTTGAAGTTGTGTCATTTGCAAGATTGGCCTAAAACTGCATCCCTTCGTGGCTCATATTTGAAGCCTCTCCAGGTCTCTACAACCCAATCTACTGAAATGGCTCTCAGCCACCGGAGAATAAACAAACTTCATGGAATCATACCTTAACAGCGTTATGAACATATGGAGGCTGATTAAGCCAGCGGTTCAAATTATATATTCAGGTATGGTTATGTTTACAACAATTAAATCGGCCCTGGTTTTGGACGTCTGTCCCCAGTGGCATTGGTTGGACAGAGTGACATGTCTGGCGGTAAACCGCCGGGGCACTTGTTTCTGTTTATGTGCAGGATGCAGTTTATATTGAACTGCGCGCGCCAATACCATCACAAGGATAAAATAAGGGTTCCAACATTTGGAGACTCATAATGTCATGAAAAGACAAGCAGTGTGCACGACAGCGCGACTATTGGCACAATAAACCAGCAGGAAAAGTGTTTGCTATCCTATTACAAAAGGCTGTGAGCTAGACAAAGGTTCAAATACTTCTATCATAGTGGCGTGATCCGTCCGACGGATCATTCTCCTTGGCCTTCCTGCTTTAGTAATTCCGGGTCATCCGTCTCCGGTTCTACGTCCTCCACTATTAAAGAATTCTGCGCCAACCAATCCAATCCAGCCAGAGCTTCAAATTTAGCCGCCCCATCAATAAGTTCAGTGGGATCAATTTCACGGGCAAAGGTATGCTTTCTAATTGGAGGAATCATATCCATCACTTTATAAGAAGGAGTGGACATCTTCTGATTTTCCGCATCATAAGCAGGCTGATATTTCGACAAGTCCGTCTCATTTGCAATCAAACTGGCCAATGGCCGGAAGTCCTTG
Organism: Secale cereale; assembly: GCA_902687465.1. Taxonomy (NCBI): domain Eukaryota; kingdom Viridiplantae; phylum Streptophyta; class Magnoliopsida; order Poales; family Poaceae; genus Secale; species Secale cereale. Next base: position 674,384,432 of record LR738709.1, read on the forward strand.
ACACAAGCAGCGAAGTCTTTATGATCAAAGGCTGAGCCGTCTTCTTTCAAACTTGGATACCCAGTAGCCAGGTTGGACGTCTCCAGCTCTGGAAGCCATGCCTTAGCCCAGCTTAAAGCTGTGACAGCACCGGCTCTCGCGGATGACCGTTTGATCTCGTCAATCCTAGCAGGCAGAACGGAGTGTCTTCTCAAGATATCTACAAAGAATGTTGGTGCTTGGCTGGACGGAGAGATAACAGCCAGGGTACGCTGCGCCCCAGTGTACAATTATTCCACGAGAGTATAGACGGCTTTCAGCTTCACAAGTGGATCCTTGCCAAGAATATTGCTCCTTTTACCTACATAACCATTAAGTTGATCAGAAACGGTTTATGTTCTCCCAAGATTTACAAGTTGAGTATGGCGGCTTACCAAAGATGGCTGCAGTCATTTCTGAGACACGGTGTTTTAAGCCGGAGAGCTCCGTCATCACCGCTTCAAGAGATGTTTTGGCTTTTTTAGCCCGTTGCACTAAGGCATCCCTTTCTTTAGTCCATGCAGATTTCTCAGACTTAAGTTTAGCCTTCAAATCATTTGCTTCAGTCAAGCTAAATTGGAACTTGGATTCAGCTTTCTGAGTTTCGGATTCTTGGCGCTTAAGCCGTTCCCGAGCATCTTTCAGCTGTGTTTGTAATTCCGCAGTCGCTTCCTGAACAGGTAAAGTAAGTATGAGACGGATTAACTGTCGGTTTAACAAGGATTCAAGTCTCAAGCACTTTGCAAGCAAGAGCACTTGACCATTGGGGGCTAATGGAGGCTGAAGTTTTTCTTCTGAGCTGGATTCATGTTATTAAGTCTCAAGCACTTTGCAAGCAAGAGCACTTGACCCTTGGGGGCTAATGGAGGCTGGATTTTTTTCTTACTGAGCAGGATCCATGGTATTAGGTATCAAGCACTTTGCAAGCAACAGTACTTGACCCTTGGGGACTAATGGATGCGAAAATTCTTTCGAAGTTAATTTATTCATAAACATAAAAGTCCCAAGCAGTTTGCGAGCAACAGCACTTGGCACTTGGGGGCTAATGTACATCACTTTTATATGTCAAGTTAGCTATGGTAGCTGATGACAGCTTGGTTTCTATCACTGGTCTAAGGATGATGTGCAGGCAAGTTATATAATAAGGACCAGATCATTCAACATGATTAAGCCGGCCCTTGGGGGCTACACATGCAATGTTTCATAAGGAGGAATTTTTGGTTAAATAATATGCCAATCCAAAAGTCTACAAAATATTCAGTTTCATCATATCCACTAGACTTGGGGGCTGGAAGGACAGTTGGAAATTGGTCAAAGAACGTTACCTCAAACTTTTGATGCATCTGCTTCACCATATCGATTTCAAGGTCACGATTGATATGAACCTGATTGAGAAAACCAGACAAGACTTCGCCAGTACTCAACTGTGTATACTGGGACATGTGAAATCTCACGCGCTGGTTTTCAACAAGTTCTTGCTTGGCGGTGTGTTTGGTTAGCACTGTTGGGCTGCCCGGCTCTCTAAAACTAGTGCCAATAAATGTAACATCTTCGGACCGATCTTCTGCCGGTTCAGTAGGGGCAGGCGGTTTGGCAGGTGCAAAATCAGCTTGGGCAGGAGCAGTAGTGGCATCGGGTACCTCAGGAGGAGTGTCGTGAGTAACTTCTTTAGTTGACTTTCGTGCATCTGTTGTTGACGCCTGTAGTGCCGGCTCAGTAATGTTGGGGTGAGCCACCGGTTTAGTCGCCCTGGCCCTCTTAATAGGTTTTGCTTGGCCTCTACATCAATAGTAGTAAGTCGTTGCAAGGATATAAAGATCTAAAGTTAAAATGAACTTGGGACAAGTCATTTACCCAGGAGCGGTTTTAAAAGCCAGAAGTTGACTCTGAGATGAATTACCGGAGGATGAACGAGAAGTTTCATGTTAATTTGAATCAGACGAGTTCATGGATTACTGAAAAACACCCATTGGCAGATAATGAGAGTTTGTGAACGGAAGTACCTCATTCCGGCGTTTTCGTCGAGGCAGAGTATTGGGTAAGCCGGAGGACAATTCCTCTTCTTCGGAGTTTCGGGTCCGACGGCGGCTCTCATGTTGCTGTTGCTTCAAAAGAAAGTGAGGATCTAAATGAGCTGAAGGGTGTGAAAATCTTACTTTCCGGATAACTCGTCGAACTTTTTGTCTTGGCAACGATTCTGAGCCAGAGGAAATGGTGATTACCTCTTCATCTGCGGCCTGACTGGCCTCCGTGTCATCCTAGCAACAATCGGTGTCAATAAGATAGTTGAAATAAGAGCCAATAGAGTCGAGGACTACCTCCGACTCAGTGCCGTAGTTCAGTTCAAACAGACTAGAAGCACTGGTTTTCATCTTAGTCTTCTTAACAGCTTTCTTGGCGGCTTTCTTGGCGGCTCTGGCTCTTTTGGCGGCCTCATGATCATAAGTTTTCTTCCAGAAGGCCGACTTAGCCTGTGAGAGGCGGCGAATTTAACATTGGCAATGGAGTTGAATTATAAAGGACAACAGTCAAAATTAAGAGTTACCTCTGGTGCGGGTTAGATTTGCAGAAAGGCAACATGTCCACTTTGCCGCAATTAGACAAAGATTCATTTAAAACAGTTTTTGTCATATTTGTGATGACATTTTCCTCTAGGTCCTCAGAGCTATGGTGCAAAGGATCATTCTTCTCTCCAGTATATTCGCACATTAAGCTAGACCTAAGGCTTAACGGAATAATTCGCCAACCAAGCCAGCATCGAGCGAAGTCGATTCTAGTTAAACCGTTTCCAAGAAGGGCATTCACCTTTGAGAAAGTGGGGGCAATTGACTTGCGTTCTGCGGCGGTGAGTTTTTCGGCAAGACGATGATTGGCATCTAAACGTTGAGTTCGGAAACCCGGTAAAGGATGTTCATCAGCCGAAGGGGTATCTTTACAATAAAACCATGTTTTGTTCCAGTCTTTCAGATGACTCGGTAGACAGGCATAAGGAAAAATAGAGTCTTTCCTTCTTTGGATAGAGACAGCCCCAAGCCCCAGGCTAGGGCCATTGGTAAATTCATTCTGGTGGTTCAAGTAAAAGAATTCTCTGAAAAACAAGATGTTGGGTTCCTCTTGAAGATATACTTCACAAAAATCTTGGAAATTACAGATATTTGACACGGAATTGGGTCTGATGTCTTGGGGATGGAGCTGGAAGAAGTGCAGGACATCTCTCAAGAATTTAGAGCAGGGTGGTGAGAAACCCCGGTTCATGTGGTCAGTAAGAACAATCAGTTCATCATCTGTGGGTGCAGGCCTTTCCTCGCCCAGGTTAGGAGGACGGTAAGGCATAATTGGAGCATTGGGCAGATATCCGACTCTGAAAAAATCGGTGAGTGTAGATTCAGTAACAATTGAGGGAACCCAGTTGCATGTGGTGACTGTCTTCGACGGCATTGTGAACAAACAGACCTAACAGGTGAAAGATTGTTGCCGGTTCAGAAAAGCTGGAGATAATGTATTGCTACAAGTTCAGCATGGCAGCTTAAATGAGGTCTAATGGCATAAGAGTAATCATAAACTGGAAAATTAAGCCGCCATGGCAAATGCGAGTGTTCAGAAAAGTAAGTTTTACTAAAGTCTGGAAAAAACAGTTTTCACAGGTTGCGGCGGAAATTTTGGATCTACGGCTGCTCAAAAATCAAGATTAAATGACGAATAGGCAAAACTTAAGATCGATATGACACAGTTCTAAGAGACGAATCCAGTTATTCGCAGATATGAGATTTTACAATATTGACTAGAGAGATGCTATCAACATCAGCATATAAAGAGACATCAAAGTTTAGAAGAAGAAACCATAGTTCCAGAAGAAGAAAAAGATGAACTCGGAAGAACTTCACGAGAACCCTAATGGATCTGGTGGAGAAGGACAAGAATGTACCTGAGCAGGTAAGACGACGGCGGCGGCACAAGGAAGAGGCCTGGTCATGTTGGGTCGATGCGGTGGCTGTTAGTGAAGACGAAGCAGAGGGCGACGGCGTCGGTGAAGCTTGGTTGCAGGGACAACACGAGGAAGAAGCTGAAGAGAGGGAGACGAAGGAGAGAATGGAAAGGGACCTTCTGTCCTATTTATAAGCTAAGTGGATAAAGGTCAGGCGCGAAAATCGAGGAGACGGAGAAATAGGTAAATAACTGTGCAGGCGCCTCGATTCTCGGAATACCAATAAATACGGAAGATTTGTTAAGATCTGGAACGTTTGCAAGTAAGTGACATCACGATGGGTTATTGCTATTTCAAAAGCTGACATCATGGCGTATCACTATTATTTCAAAAACAAGATAGCAGCGGTTTACAGTCTCTCACAAGAACATGAGGAAAGATTGACATGAACAAGTTCTAGATCAACCTGGGGCCTAATGTTGGGGATATAAGTATTTCATATGACCCGCCCAGGAGGGGCCGGTTTACCCGATAGTGGTTCATAAGACCAGCCCAGAAGCCCATTAAAGACGGCGGTTTAGATAAGGGCCCAAGGCCAGCGGCGGCTTAAGGCCTGTAAGTATCAACCGCCATATATGTAACTTGTAATGTAAGGCATGTAAGATGAGTCACCGAGCCGGACACGATTGTATGAGCCGGCCGGGAATCCGTAGGTCGCAGGGCGTCAACCCGTGTATATAAGGGGACGACCCGGCAGCGGCTTAGGGCAAGAAACAAGAGATCGAGAGCTAGGCAAGCGCATCCGCAACCTAGCAATCGACACCCCAGCAATTCCATCCTAAACTGGAGTAGGTTTTACCCTCACCGTAGGGGCCGAACCAGTATAAACTTCCCGTGTCCTTTGTCTTGTTCTTAACCCCTTTAAGCTAACCACGTCTCTATGGCTCCACAATCAAGTCCTTACCTTAGGACATCTGCCGTGACACTTCCACGACAGTTTGGGTATGGGTGGATCCACCCCATACCCTTACCCGTCACTCCTGAGCTTACCCATCACCCTTACCCATACCCGTCAACGGGTACAATTTTTTCCTATACCCGTTACCCGACAGGGTAGATGGGTACCCACGGGTAAAATTACACATGTTTGCAAAGCATCAATTTGAACAAATCATAGTCATAAATAGTAACATATAATCATATATTCAAGAACTCATACTTATAAAGAACAACACATTTGCTAAAAAAACCACTTTCTTGTAAACAACAACACATCAAAACAACATCACATACTTCACGAATTCGTGACAAACTGTAGATTGTAGGGATAACTTTGAGTTCACATAGATTTTATATGGGTACATGGGTACGTGGGTATGGTTTATACGATCCCATGCATGTGCCCGCTCTACCCAACAGGTTTCAGATTTTTCACATTTATACACCCATGGGTAACTTTTTGTCCCATACCCTTACCCTAATAGGGGTTTTACCCGCAGGGTACATGGGTAATGGGTACCCATTGCCATCCCTACTCGTGGTCGTTGATGGTGGATTGCCACTCCAGCTCCTCGGCTATCGCCACCTCCACGTTGGCGATGAGTTCCTTGCGCTTCATGTCCGCCTCGCAGATGTAGCATCGGTTTTCCTTGAGTTCCTTCAGGTGAACAAGACATTTTTTGATGGAAATTGCATCAGAATGGCAAGTTTTCAGTCAAGTCCATATCTGATGTACAGGTTCACAACGAGGTTCTGGTTGATAATAGAAAATTGTGGAAGCTCAAAATATCTCTAAGAGTGAGGATATTCTTCTGGTTTCTAAATAGAGGAGTCATCTTAACTAGAGATAATTTGGCACGATGCAACTGGAAGGGTAGTACAAAATGTATCTTCTGCCAACATGACGAGTCTATCAGGCACTTATTTTTTGAGTGTAAGTTTGCTCGGTAAGTTTGGGCCATAGTTCAAATAGCTTCAAATCAATACCCATACATAGTGCACGTAATATGTTCGGCAACTGGTTGAGGGGAATTCAAAAAAAATCTGCACATATTCTTGTGGGGGTGGCTGCCTTATGTTGGACATTGTGGCTTACCAGGAATGATGTGGTTTTTAATAATAAATGTGTTTCGTCTCCCATGTAGGTTATTCATATATGTACGCGATGGCTCCGTACTTGGTCAATCCTACAGAGGCTGGAGGGCAGAGACCTATTTATGATGGCATCTACGCGGCTGGAGCTGACGGCCAGGGAGGTTTTCTACCCCCATGGATGGCGGTGTGATCTTCGGATAGGATTTGCCACGTCTTAGGCTGGACTTACGATTTTTTTAGCACTGTTTTGTTTTGTTGCTTTATCGGATCTTGGATTTGTTTGCTGTGTGTGAAGGAAATATGCCCTATTGGCAATAATAAAGTTGTTATTTATATTTCCTTATATCATGATAAATGTTTATTATTCATGCTAGAATTGTATTAACCGGAAATTTAGTACATGTGTGAATACATAGACCAAAACAGAGTGTCCCTTGTATGCCTCTACTAGACTAGGTCGTTCATCAAAGATGATTATGTTTCCTAACCATAGACATGAGTTGTCATTTGATCAATGGGAAATGATGTGATGGACAAGACCCATCCGTTAGCTTAGCAACTTGATCATTTAGTTTTACTGCTATTGCTTTCTTCATGACTTATACATGTTCCTATGACTATGAGACTATGCAACTCCCGAATACCGGAGGAACACCTTGTGTGCTATCAAACATCACAACATAACAGGGTGATTATAAAGATGCTCTACAGGTGTCTCCGAAAGTGTTCGTGGTGTTGGCATAGATCAAGAATAGGATTTGTCACTCCGAGTGTTGGAGAGGTATCTCTCGGCCCTCTCGGCAATGCACATAATAATAATCCTTGCAAGCAAAACGACTAATGAGTTAGTCACGAGATGATGTATTACGGAACAAGTAAAGAGACTTGTCGGTAACGAGATTAACTAGGTATAGTGATAGCGACGATCGAATCTCGGGCAAGTAACATAGCGATGACAAAGGGAACAACGTATGTTGTTATGCGGTTTGACCGATAAAGATCTTCGTAGAATATGTAGGAGCCAATATGAGCATCCAGGTTCCGCTATTGGTTATTGACCGGAGATGAGTCACGGTCATGTCTACATAGTTCTCGAACCCGTAGTATTGGCAGTACATGATCAGTTATAAATACATATTGCTTTTAAATACATATTGGCAGTACATGATCAGTTATAATGACCGGTGTTTATTAAACCCGGCCCGATTGTGATCAAGCATCATTGGAACCGGTCTTCAAACCGGATTATATTCTTCAATAGCCAAACATGGCTGGATTCCTATTATGGTTATCAATATTATGATTGAGATCTTCAAAGTCGCTTTAAAGCGCAATGGATATTATTTCATCAATGGAAATGATTTATTTTACAAAGGAATAGTCCCGAGTTGCTGCAGGCTTACAACCCGGTACTTGGGGGCTACATTATTCAGATTAAGATTACATCAAATGCACAAGTCTCAAGCACACAAACAAGTTGTCTACTTGACACTTGGGGGCTAATGAGCAGTTGAAGCAGTAAACAGCAGCAATTCAAATACACAAGTCTCAAGCACACAAGCAAGTTGTCTACTTGACACTTGGGGGCTAATGGAAAGATCATTTGCTTCATCTGGAAGTTCCGGTTCACCTTCTAAATGTAGCTAAACCGGAACTTGGGGGCTACCAATCGCTCCTGTCAAACAATTCAAGGTACACAAGTATTCATCCATTATATTGAAAGACCCGTCTAACTCAGTTGGTAAAGCATAAAGCTCTTAACCTTGTGGACGTGGATTCAAACCCCACGATGGAAGTTACATTATATAATGTTCATTTCAATAATTATATCTACAAAGTCCCTGATCATTATTGCATAATGACCCGGCACTTGGGGGTTATATGTTGCTATTCAAGTTTACATGATCATATTTTCAAAGTCCCTGCTCATTATTACATAATGACCCGGCACTTGGGGGCTATAGGTAATATGCATATAAAGGAGGAACATCTTCAAATTTTCAGTTCTGGCAATCAGATTAATTGTGTGACCCGGCAATTTTGGCGATCATAAACCGGCAAGTTCTACATCTTCAAGCCGGCTGGATGTCAGTTGAATATTTCAAAGACCAATATTTTTATCAAGTTAGAGAATTGAAGGCCGATTCAAGTAGATTCTGGATTTACAATATTTCTTATGCAAGCAAGTTGATTATGGAGCTGGTCTATTGATCCGGATTTTCTAGAAGAAGGAAGGATAAGGACTCAAAGATGATCAGGAGCCGGTTCACAAGAATTCATAACCCGGAGCACAACCTATCAATTTGTTCTTGTGTTTATTTTGCAGCATAAAGTTTACCATGGACACATCCAAGCTAAACTTGGGGGCTAATGTCGGGGATATTACCCCGCGGTATGAACCGGCCGGAATTATAACCCGACCGGACTTGGCATTCTACTTGGCGGTTTACACTTGGTAAAATATTGGTGACCCGGCATGCGGATCATGGATGACAAGGCCCAAGGCCCAGGAGGTCGGTTCATATTAATAGTGGGCCGGTTTAATAATAAAGCGCAAGGAATATTCTCCATAAAGGAAACAAGACTAGGACTCCTTGTAATAGATCAATCCTAGTCCTACTAGGACTAGTCATGTAAAACCTCCCCTTCAACATATATAAGGAGGGGCAGGGCTCCCCAAAGAGGACAAGCTTTTAGACAAACCACAAGCAGACAAGTTTCTAGGGTTAGACACCAAGAGCCGGTTTATCGGCGACACCGTCATAATGAGATCTAGCCTCAAACAGCACGTAGGGTTATTACCGGATGATGTTTCCCGGGGCCCGAAGCTGTCTAAATCCGTGTCTTGCATCGCGTCTCTCGATTCCGCTCAACCCCTTCAAGCTACCACATAGATGCGCGCCTCAACCCTAAGTCCGTTGATCCGGACATCTGCCGTGTTAATTCCACGACACGTAGGGTCCGCATGCTTAACGTTCGATGACGATTGGTATTATGAGTTTATGAGTATTGATGTACCGAAGGTAGTTTGGAGTCCTGGATGAGATCACGGACATGACGAGGTGTCTCGGAATGTCCGAGACATAAAGATTGATATATTGGACGACTATATTCGGACACCGGAGGTGTTCCTGGTGTTATCGGGTCAAATCGGAGTGCCGAAGGGGGTTACCGGAACCCCCCCCCCCCCCGAGGGAGTATGGGCCATAGCGGGCCATTAAGGGAAAGAGAGGGGCAGCCCATAGGGCTGGCCGCACCCCCCTAGAGTTCCTAGTTGGACTAGGAAAAGGGGGGAGGCGCCCCCTCTCCTTTCCTTCTCCTCTCCCCTTTCCTTTCCTACTCCTAGTAGGAATAGGAAAAGGGGGTTCCTATTCCTACTAGGAGTAGGAATCCTACTCCTATGGCGCGCCCCATGGGCTGGCCGCACCTACCCCTTTCTCCTTTATATACGGGGGTAGGGGGCACCTAAGAACACACAAGAAACATTATTCTAGCCATGTGCGGTGCCCCCCCTCCACAGAAACACACCTCGGTCGTACCGTTGCAGTGCTTGGCGAAGCCCTGCATTGGTAGCTTCATCATCTCCGTCACCACACCGTCGTGCTGACGAAACTCTCCCGTGAAGCTCAACTGGATCAAGAGCTCGTTGGACATCATCAAGCTGAACGTGTGCTGAATGCAGAGATGGCGTACGTTCGGTGCTTGATTGCTTGGATCGCGAAGATATTCGACTAGATCAACCGCGTCACTAGACGCTTCCGCTTTTGGTCTACGAGGGTACGTAGACACACTCTCCCCTCTCGTTACTATGCATCTAGTAGATAGATATTGCGTAATAGTAGGATTTTTTTTTGAAATACTACGCTCCCCAACAGTGGCATCATGAGCCAGGTCTATGCGTAGATGATATGCACGAGTAGAACACAATGACTTGTGGGCGATAATAGTCATACTGCTTACCAACATGTCATACTTTGATTCGGCGGTATTGTGAGATGCAGCGGCTCGGACCGACATTACTCGTACGCTTACGCGAGACTGGTTTCACCGTTACGAGCACGCGTTGCTTAAAGGTGACCGGTGGGTGTCTATCTCTCTCACTTTAGTTGAATCGAGTGTGGGTACGCCGGTCCTTGTGAAGGTTAAAACAACACATACTTGACGAAAAATCGTTGTGCTTTTTGCATGCGTAGGTAAGAACGGTTCTTTCTAAGCCCGTAGCAGCCACGTAAAACTTGCAGCAACAAAGTAGAGGACGTCTAACTTGTTTTTGCAGGGCATGTTGTGATGTGATATGGTCAAGACGTGATGAGTTGTACGTTATTGTATGAGATGATCATGTTTTCTAAAGTTATCGGCAACCGACATGAGACTTATGGTTGTCTCTTTATTTTATGAATTGTGAAGGCCATGTAATTGCTTTACTTTATTACTATGAGTTAGCGATAGTAGTAGTAGCAATAGTTGGCGAGACGACCACGATGCTACGATGAAGATCATGGTGTCTAGCCGGTGATGATGGTAATCATGACGGTGCCTTGGAGATGGAGATCAAAAGCACAAGATGATGATGGCCATATCATGTCACATATTTTGATTGCATGTGATGTTTATCTTATTATGCTTCTTATTTTGCTTAGTATGGCGGTAGCATTATAAGATGATCCCTTACAAAATTTCAAGGTACAAGTGTTCTCCCTGAGTATGCACCATTGCGAAAGTTCGTCGTGCCGAGACACCACGTGATGATCCGGTGTGATAAGCTCTACATTCAAATACAACGGGTGTAAGACAGTTTTGCACATGCAGAACACTCGGGTTAAACTTGACGAGCCTAGACAGACATGGCCTCGGAACACACGAGACCGAAAGGTCGAGCGTGAATCATATAGTAGATACTATCAACATAAGATGTTCACCATTGAAAACTACTCCATCTCACGTGATGATCGGACATGGTTTAGTTGATTTGGATCACGTGATCATTTAGATGACTAGAGGGATGTCTATGTAATGCCCCGGATGTAATACTTTCCCTTTTGGGCATATAATATATCTCTGACTTCTTCAATTCCATTCCGGGTTCTTCGTTTTCGGGTTTTCGTCGTTTTGTCGTGTGCGTGTGTTCATTCATTCATATCATGTAGTCATGTGCATCGCTTTGCATTTGTGTTGTTGTTTGCATCCGGTCCCACGCGTTCCTTCCCGTTGTCTGTTTCGCGTTCCGAAGCTCCCTCACGTGTCCGTGGCGTCCCCGAGGCCTACTTTGGTGTTTGGCTGTGTAACGTTACCGGTGTGGCGCGGGACTTGTCGTGTGTTGTGGTTTTGGTGTGTGTAACCCGCCTGCCAAATCTTGTCGCGTTTGGAGTTCGTTTGGTACTCCAACAGTTATTCTCGTGGGTTCAAAGTGCCTCCACTTTGAGGCCCAAGACACCCCTCCATCAACCCACCAAACCAACCCAAAGCCCTCCCTTCATCTAGGCCATCCAATTCTGATCGTGTGGCCGAAAACCACACCTCATTTGGACAACCCTAGCTCCTTGTGCCTATATATTTGTCCACCTTCCTCAATTTTTGCCTCAAAATAAGCAAACCCTAGACATTCTTCTTCCTCCAGCCTCCTCCCTCCACTCCGGCGGAGCTCGCCGGAGCGCTACGCCACCTTGCCGGAGCTCGCCTCCGCCTCCTCCTCCTCGCCGGAGCACCTCACCGCCGGCCTTCTTCTCGCCCCGCCGCCGTTCCCTTGCCCGCCGCCGCCGTCAGGCCGCGCCGGGGCCTTCCCTGCCGCCGCCGATCGAACCTCCCGTCGGCGCTCGGGGCGCCGCAGCCATCGCCAGGGATCGGGATCCCGTTCGATCTCCTCGCCCGATCGGTTCGGTCGCCTGGGTGGACCGAACCCAAGGGCCCAGCCGCCTCCAGGCCGCCGATTCGCTGGGCTCCGTCAGGCCCAGCCGCGGGCCTCGAAAACCACCGCCGCCCTCGGCTCGATCGGGAGGAGCAGCGCCTCCCCGATCCAGTCGCCTCTGCCCCACCTGGGCCAGATCAGGTAGCGGGCCGAACCCTAGCCGCCTGGGCCGGCCCCGCCGTTCGCCCGCCCGCCAGGAACTCCCCTGGGCCGGCCTCCTCTGCCTCCCGCGCGAGCCGGGCCGAGGCCCAGCAGCCGCCCCGCTCGAGTCCGCCCACTCCACAGCCGATCCGGCCCGGTTCGGCCTACTCACGCCCGAAGGCCGTCAGCCCGCCTCCGCGTTGACTTTTCCAGATCTGAGGTTGCCCCCAAATCCACCAAGTCCCCAGTTTTTATCTGTCTGATGCAGTTTTAGTATGATGATAACTTTTTGTGCGTAGCTCCGATTTGAGTGAATGATATGTCAAATTGTTCGTGGAGACATGTACTACATTTTGTTCCATTATGCCATACATGTTTGAGTTCATCTAGATGCTTAAATATCTGTTGCAAGAGTGCATATTGTTATAAACTGCTGTTAGTGTTGTTTTCATGCCATCTTTGCAATGTGATAACTTTTTGCATGTTTATCCAAATGAAGCAAATGAGATGTCCACGTGTTCGTCTTGTCATGCTCTACATGTTGATTGCTTAGGCTTGCATGATAGAAGTAATCTTGCCATGTTTATCTCCGTTGCAAAGTGCTATGTGGCTGTTATGTTGTTAAACTTGTTATGAGATGTCATTTTGAGGAGCTCATTGCTATCATTGTGATTGTCCCCATGATGCTTGCTTGGGTGTTTTGGATTCACCATCATGTGTACTTTGCTGTGGTGTTTATTACTTGCCATGTTTAGCTTTGAGGTGACTTAAACTTGCTCTCAAAGATGCCATGATGAATTTGCTGTTTCAACACTTAGTGATATTTCACTAAGTCTGGAATCTGTAATTTCCAGATGCCATGTTTGCTTGTTGTTCTTGGCCAATCCATGATAGGTTTGGGGTGACTCTTGATGATTCCTTGTAGTATATATTGTTGGCTATCCATTCATGCTCTCAAATGCTTATTTGAGTGGCTGTAGCATATTTAACTTTTGCTCCCAAGTTGCAATAAAATACTGCTGTCAGGATTTTGTTGTCAAGTTCAATATGTCATAGCTTGCTGCTATTGATCCGTGGCTCCTTTGGGGAAGCTCCAATGGACTTATTTGCAGTAGTATATGTCTAGTTTATGTCCATACTCTTTTCCATGATGTTTGAGTGCCGTAGCTTAATTATTTCTTGCTCCGAAGTTGCTATGTGGCTGTAATTTTCAGCTTTCGCATGTTTATTGTTTGGTGTGTAACTTTTAGCCCGTAGCTCCGATTTGAGCAAGTCCTATATGAAACTTGTGTGATTTTTCATGTAGATTCATAATATCCTATTGTTATCATGTTTTGAAGCATTTTGCTTGATCGGATCTTGTCATGCTCCGTGTGCTCCCATAGTGCATCAGTCATGCATCCAGCATATTTTGTGTGCGCATTGCATCTTGTTGATTTCGTGCCTTGTGTGTTTGTGTTGATTAGAGCCGGAAGCTGAGTACGAGTACGAGCACGAGGTTACTACCGAGCTTGAGAACGAGGAGTTTTCTTACGATCCCATCGACAACTCTGAAAGATGACCGAACCCCGATAACATTACTAGCTTTGCCGATAGCTAGAAGTCTCGATATATAGTTTTGCCTCGATGCCCATGTCTTTCCTATCAGCCTCCTATTTGTAACCATGATCATGTTTATGTTGGGGAACGTTGCATGGAAAACAAAATTTTTTTCTCTACGTTCACCAAGATCAATCTAGTAGATGCAACTACGAGGGGAGAGTAAGATCCACATACCCTTGTAGATCGCTAAGCGGAAGCGTTATGAACGCGGATGATGGAGTCGTACTCGTCGCGATTCAGATTGCCGAAGACCTAGCACCGAAGCAACGGTGCCTCCGCGTTCTTCACACGTACGGCTCGGGGACGTCTCCTCCTTCTTGATCCAGCAAGGGGTGGAGGAGAGGTTGATGGAGAACCGGCAGCACGACGGCGTGGTGGTGATGGTGGAGGAGAATTCCAGCAGGGCTTCGCCTAAGCACTGCGGGAGAAGAAGATGTTGTGGGAGAGGGAGGGCAGCACCGAGGCACAAACTGTGTTGGCTGCCCTCCCTTTGCCCCACTATATATAGGGGGGGTGGAGAGGTGAGGGCGCCCTAGGGTTTCCCCCCTAGGGGGCCGGCGGCCAGGGCAAGGGGGGGCGGCGGCCAAGGCAGGGGGGGGGCGGCGGCCAGGGCCAGGCCCTAGGGTTTCCCCCCCTAGGTGCCTTGCCCCCCAAGGCTAGGGGGTGCGGCCACCCTAGAGGGGTCCACCCCCCTTGGCGCACAAGGAGAGGGCCCAGGGGGGGGCGCACAGCCCCCTGAGGGATGTGGTGTTCCCCCTTGTGGCTCATTAGGCCCAGAACTGCTTCCGGACCCCCGAAACCGCTTTCCGGTACTCCGCCGATTTCCCGATGCTCCCCGGAACACTTCCGGACTCCGAAACCTTTCATCCTATATATCAATCTTCGTCTCCGGACCATTACGGAGACCCTCGTCATGTCCGGGATCTCATCCGGGACTCCGAACAACCTTCGGCAACCATACACTTTTCTCACTAACAACCCTAGCGTCACCGAACGTTAAGTGTGTAGACCCTGCGGGTTCGGAAACCATGTAGACATGACCGAGACACTCCCAGGTCAATAACCAATAGCGGGATCTGGATACCCATATTGGTTCCCACATGTTTCTCGATGATCTCATCGGATGAACCACGATGTCAAGGATTCAGGCAATCCCGTACACAGTTCCCTTTGTCTCGTCGGTATGTTACTTGCCCGAGATTCGATCGTCGGTATCTCTATACCTAGTTCAGTCTCGTTACCGGCAAGTCTCTTTACTCGTTACCGTAATACATAATCCCGTGACCAACTACTTAGTCACTTTGAGCTCATTGAGATGACGTATTACCGAGTGGGCCCGGAGATACCTCTCCGTCACACGGAGTGACAAATCCCAGTCTTGATCCATGTCAACTCAACAGACACCCTCGGAGATACCTGTAGAGTACCTTTATAGTCACCCAGTTACGTTGTGACGTTTGGCACACACAAAGCACTCCTACGGTGTCAGTGAGTTACATGATCTCATGGTCATAGGAACTTATACTTGACATGCAGAAAACTATAGCGATAACTGACACGATCAAAAGCTATGTTTAACGTTTGGGTCTCGTCCATCACATCATTCTCCTAATGATGTGATCCCGTTACCAAATGACAACTCATGTCTATGACCTGGAAACCGCGGTCATCTTTGATCAACGAGCTAGTCCTGTAGAGGCTCACTAGGGACACAAAGTCTGTCTATTCATCCACACATGTATTTGAGTTTCCAATCAATACAATTATAGCATGGATAATAAACGATTATTATGAACAAGGAAATATAATAATAACTCTTTTATTATTGCCTCTAGGGCATATTTCCAACAGTCTCCCACTTGCACTAGAGTCAATAATCTAGCATTACAAGGTAATGAATCTAACACCCATAGAGTCTTGGTGTTGATCATGCTTAGCCCGTGGAAGAGGCTTAGTCAACGGATCTGCAACATTCAAATCCGTGTGTACTTTGCAAATGTTTATGTCCTCCTCCTTGACCGAATCGCGGATGGAATTGAAGCGTCGCTTTATGTGTCTGGTCCTCTTGTGAAACCTTGGTTCCTTGGCTAGAGCAATGGCACCAGTGTTGTCACAGAACAGAGTCATTGGGTTTAGTGCACTAGGCACAACTCCAAGATCTGTCATGAACTCCTTCATCCAGACACCTTCCTTCGCCGCCTCCGAGGCAGCTATATACTCCGCTTCACATGTAGAATCAGCTACCACGCTCTGCTTGGAACTGCACCAGCTTACCGCTCCCCCGTTGAGAATATATACGTATCCGGTTTGAGACTTAGAGTCATCCGGATCAGTGTCAAAGCTTGCATCGACGTAACCCTTTACGATGAGCTCTTGATCACCTCCATAAACGAGAAACATATCCTTAGTCCTTTTCAGGTACTTTAGGATATTCTTGACCGCTGTCCAGTGATCCATGCCAGGATTACTTTGAAACCTTCCGGCCATACTTATGGCAAGGCTGACATCTGGTCTTGTGCACAGCATTGCATACATGATAGAGCCTATGGCTGAAGCATAGGGGACGACACTCATCTTTTCTCTGTCATCCGCAGTCACTGGGCATTGAGTCTTACTCAACTTCGTACCTTGCAATACCGGCAAGAACCCCTTCTTGGATTGATCCATTTTGAACTTCTTCAAAACTTTATCAAGGTATGTGCTTTGTGAAAGTCCTATCAAGCGTCTTGATCTATCTCTATAGATCTTGATGCCCAATATGAAAGCAGCTTCACCGAGATCTTTCATCGAAAAACTCTTGTTCAAATACCCCTTCACGCTAACCAAAAATTCTATATTGTTTCCAATCAGCAATATGTCATCCACATATAATATTAGAAACGCTATAGAGCTCCCACTCACTTTCTTGTAAATACAAGCTTCATTGTAAACTTGTATAAACCCAAACGCTTTGATCACCTCATCAAAGCGAAGATTCCAACTCCGAGATGCTTGCACCAGCCCATAAATGGAACGCTGGAGCTTGCATACTTTGTCAGCATTCTCTGGATCAACAAAACCTTCTGGTTGCATCATATACAACTCTTCCTTAAGAAAACCGTTAAGGAACGCTGTTTTGACATCCATCTGCCAAATTTCATAATCGAAAAATGCAGCTATTGCTAACATGATTCGGACGGATTTAAGCATCGCTACGGGTGAGAAAGTCTCATCGTAGTCAATCCCTTGAACTTGTGAAAAACCCTTTGCCACAAGTCGAGCTTTATACACGGTGAGATTACCGTCAGCGTCCGTCTTCCTCTTAAAAATCCATTTATTCTGAATGGCCTTCCGCCCTTCAGGTAATACTTCCAAAGTCCATACTTTGTTTTCATACATGGATCCCATCTCGGATTTCATGGCCTCTAACCATTTGTCAGAATCTGGGCCCACCATCGCTTCTCCATAGCTCGTAGGTTCACCGTTGTCTAACAACATGACCTCCAAGACAGGGTTACCATACCACTCAGGTGCAGTGCGTACCCTTGTCGACCTACGAGGTTCGGTAGTAACTTGATCGGAAGCTTCTTGATCATCATCATTGGCTTCCTCTTCAACCTCTGTAGGCTCCACAAAAACATCTTTCTGTGCTGCGCTACTTTCTGGTTGAAGCAGAGGTTCAATAACCTCATCAAGTTCTACCTTCCTCCCACTCAATTCTTTCGAGAGAAACTCTTTCTCGAGGAAGGACCCGTTCTTAGCGACAAACACTTTGCCCTCGGATCTGAGATAGAAGGTGTACCCAACTGTTTCTTTTGGGTATCCTATGAAGACACATTTGTCCGCTTTGGGTTCGAGCTTTTCTGGCTGAAGCCTTTTGACATAAGCATCGCAACCCCAAACCTTGAGAAAAGACAACTTAGGTTTCTTACCAAACCACAGTTCATACGGTGTTGTCTCAACGGACTTAGATGGAGCCCTATTGAAAGTGAATGCAGCTGTCTCTAACGCATATCCCCAAAACGATAGTGGCAAGTCGGCAAGAGACATCATAGAACGTACCATATCTAATAGGGTTCGATTACGACGTTCGGACACACCATTACGCTGTGGTGTTCCAGGTGGAGTCAACTGTGAAACAATTCCACATTTTCTTAAGTGATCACCAAACTCATAACTCAGATATTCTCCCCCTCGATTAGATCGTAGGAACTTGATCTTCTTGTTACGATGATTTTCAACTTCACTCTGAAATTGCTTGAACTTTTCAAAAGTTTCAGACTTATGCTTCATCAAGTAAATATACCCATATCTACTTAAGTCGTCAGTGAAGGTGAGAAAATAACGATATCCACCGCGCGCCGTTACACTCATCGGACCGCACACATCAGTATGTATGATTTCCAATAAGTCACTTGCCCGTTCCATTGTCCCTGAAAACGGGGTCCTTGTCATCTTGCCCATGAGGCACGGCTCGCACGTGTCAAGTGATTCAAAATCAAGAGACTCCAAAAGTCCATCAGCATGGAGCTTCCTCATGCGTTTCACGCCGATATGACCGAGACGGCAGTGCCACAAGAAAGTGGTATTATCATTATCTACGCTACATCTTTTGGCATCAATGTTATGAACATGTGTATCATCACTATCGAGATTCAATAAGAATAAACCCCTAACTTCGGGTGCATGACCATAAAAGATATTACTCATATAAATAGAACAACCATTATTCTCTGACTTAAATGAGTAACCGTCTCGCAATAAACAAGATCCAGATATAATGTTCATGCTTAACGCAGGCACTAAATAACAATTATTCAGGTTCATAACTAATCCCGATGGTAATCGAAGAGCGAGCGTGCCGACGGCGATCACATCAACCTTGGAACCATTTCCCACGCGCATCGTCACTTCGTCCTTCGCCAGCCTCCGTTTATTCCGCAGTTCCTGTTTAGAGTTGCAAATGTGAGCAACCGAACCGGTATCAAATACCCAGGCACTACAACGAGAGTTGGTAAGGTACACATCAATAACATGTATATCATATATACCTTTGTTTTTGTTGGCCCCCTTCTTGTCCGCCAGATACTTGGGGCAGTTCCGCTTCCAGTGGCCATTCCCCTTGCAATAGAAACACTCAGTCTCTGGCTTGGGCCCAGCCTTGGGTTTCTTCACTGGATTAGCAACTGCTTTGCCACCCTTCTTAGAGTTACCCTTCTTGCCCTTGCCATTCTTCTTGAAACTGGTGGTCTTATTGACCATCAACACTTGATACTCCTTCTGGATGTCTGCCTCAGCGACTTTCAGCATCGAAAACAGCTCGGCGATGGTTTTATTCATCCCTTGCATGTTGTACTGCTGGACGAAGCTCTTGTAGCTTGGAGGGAGTGACTGGAGAATTCTGTCAATGATAGCCTCATCCGGGAACACAAGTCCCAGATCAGCTATGCGGGTATAGTACCCAGACATCTTCAGTAAGTGCTCACTGACAGACGAATTCTCCTCCATCTTGCAAGCGAAGAATTTATCGGTGGTCTCATACCTCTCGATCTTAGCATTCTTCTCAAAGATGAATTTCAACTCCGTGTACATCTCATATGCACCATGACGTTCAAAACGCCTTTGGAGTCCTCCTTCCAAGCCGTATAACATGGCACATTGTACTATCGAATAGTCATCCGAACGCGTCTGCCAGACGTTCATATCGTCCGCAGAGGCTCCAGGAGCGGGGGGTTGACCTAGCGGTGCATTTAGGACATAAACCTTTTGGGCAGCTGTGAGGATGATCCTCAGATTGCGGAGCCAGTCCACAAAGTTGCTCCCATCATCTTTCAGTTTAGCTTTCTCTAGGAACGCATTAAAATTCAGGGGAACTCCTGCGCGAGCTATCTACAACATAAATTTGCAAAGACATTTTAGACTATTGTTCATGATAAGTGAGTTATTACCTAATCAAATTAATTATAACTCCCACTCAAATTGACATCCCTCCGGTCATTCGAGCGTGACATGATCCAAATTCACCAACCCAAGTCCGATCATCACGTGAGATGAGGTGGTGTCAATGGTGAACATCAACATGTTGATCATATCTACTATATGACTCATGCTCGACCTTTCGGTCCTCCGTGTTCCGAGGCCATGTCTGTACATGCTAGGCTCGTCAAGTCTAACCCTAGTGTTCTGCACGTGCAAAACTGGCTTGCACCCGTTGTATGCGAACGTAGAGTCTATCACACCCGATCATCACGTGGTGCTTCGAAACGACGAACCTTCGCAACGGCGCACACTCGGGGGGAACACAATTTTTATCTTGAAATTTTAGTGAAGGATCACCTTATAATGCTACCGTCGTCCTAAGCAAAATAAGATGCATAAAAGGATTAACATCACATGCAAATCATAAGTGACATGATATGGCCATCAACTCGTGCTTTTGATCTCCATCGTCACCGGCGCCACACCATGATCTCCATCATCATGATCTCCATCATCGTGTTGCCATCGGGGTTGTCGGCGCCCCACCATGCTCTTACTACTATTGCTACCGTTTAGCGATAAAGTAAAGCATTACAAAGCGCTTAATGATTGACACGCAGGTCATACAAAAATAAAGACAACCCTATGGCTCCTGCCGGTTGCCGTATGCATCGACATGCAAGTCGATGTTAACTATTACAACATGATCATCTCATACATCAAAATATATTTCATCATGTCATTGGCCATATCATATCACATACATACCCTGCAAAAACAAGTTAGACGTCCTCTAATTTGTTGTTGCATGTTTTACGTGGCTGCTATGGGTATCTAGCAAGAACGCTTCTTACCTACGCAAAACCACAACGGTGATATTCAAGTTGCTATTTAACCTTCTACAAGGACCGCCTTGTTCTATTCCGATTCAACTAAGATAGGAGAGACAGACACCCGCCAGCCATCTTATGCAACAAAAGTCACATGTCTGTCGATGGAACCGGTCTCATGTACGTGGACATGTAAAGTTGGTCCGGGCCGCTTCATCCTATAATACCGTTGAATCAAGAAAGACTAAGGAGGGCAGCAATTTAAACATCAACGCCACAAACTTCTTTGTGTTCTACTCGAGAAAGCATCTACGCAAGATCCTAGCTCATGATGCCACTGTAGGGGAACGTTGCATGGGAAACAAAAATTTTCCTACCGTTCACCAAGATCAATCTAGTAGATGCAACTACGAGGGGAGAGTGTGATCTACGTACCCTTGTAGATCGCTAAGCGGAAGCGTTATGAACGCGGATGATGGAGTCGTACTCGTCGCGATTCAGATCGCCGAAGACCTAGCACCGAAGCAACGGTGCCTCCGCGTTCTTCACACGTACGGCTCGGGGACGTCTCCTCCTTCTTGATCCAGCAAGGGGTGGAGGAGAGGTTGATGGAGAACCGGCAGCACGACGGCGTGGTGGTGATGGTGGAGGAGAATTCCAGCAGGGCTTCGCCTAAGCACTGCGGGAGAAGAAGATGTTGTGGGAGAGGGAGGGCAGCACCGAGGCACAAACTGTGTTAGCTGCCCTCCCTTTGCCCCACTATATATAGGGGGGGTGGAGAGGTGAGGGCGCCCTAGGGTTTCCCCCCTAGGGGGCCGGCGGCCAGGGCAAGGGGGGGCGGCGGCCAAGGCAGGGGGGGGCGGCGGCCAGGGCCAGGCCCTAGGGTTTCCCCCCCTAGGTGCCTTGCCCCCCAAGGCTAGGGGGTGCGGCCACCCTAGAGGGGTCCACCCCCCTTGGCGCACAAGGAGAGGGCCCAGGGGGGGGGGCGCACAGCCCCCTGAGGGCTGTGGTGTTCCCCCTTGTGGCCCATTAGGCCCAGAACTGCTTCCGGACCCCCGAAACCGCTTTCCGGTACTCCGCCGATTTCCCGATGCTCCCCGGAACACTTCCGGACTCCGAAACCTTTCATCCTATATATCAATCTTCGTCTCCGGACCATTCCGGAGACCCTCGTCATGTCCGGGATCTCATCCGGGACTCCGAACAACCTTCGGCAACCATACACTTTTCTCACTAACAACCCTAGCGTCACCGAACGTTAAGTGTGTAGACCCTGCGGGTTCGGAAACCATGTAGACATGACCGAGACACTCCCAGGTCAATAACCAATAGCGGGATCTGGATACCCATATTGGTTCCCACATGTTTCTCGATGATCTCATCGGATGAACCACGATGTCAAGGATTCAGGCAATCCCGTACACAGTTCCCTTTGTCTCGTCGGTATGTTACTTGCCCGAGATTCGATCGTCGGTATCTCTATACCTAGTTCAATATCGTTACCGGCAAGTCTCTTTACTCGTTACCGTAATACATAATCCCGTGACCAACTACTTAGTCACTTTGAGCTCATTGAGATGACGTATTACCGAGTGGGCCCGGAGATACCTCTCCGTCACACGGAGTGACAAATCCCAGTCTTGATCCATGTCAACTCAACAGACACCCTCGGAGATACCTGTAGAGTACCTTTATAGTCACCCAGTTACGTTGTGACGTTTGGCACACACAAAGCACTCCTACGGTGTCAGTGAGTTACATGATCTCATGGTCATAGGAACTTATACTTGACATGCAGAAAACTATAGCGATAACTGACACGATCAAAAGCTATGTTTAACGTTTGGGTCTCGTCCATCACATCATTCTCCTAATGATGTGATCCCGTTACCAAATGACAACTCATGTCTATGACCTGGAAACCGCGGTCATCTTTGATCAACGAGCTAGTCCTGTAGAGGCTCACTAGGGACACAAAGTCTGTCTATTCATCCACACATGTATTTGAGTTTCCAATCAATACAATTATAGCATGGATAATAAACGATTATCATGAACAAGGAAATATAATAATAACTCTTTTATTATTGCCTCTAGGGCATATTTCCAACAGTTTAACCACCCTACCTATGCAAACCATTGATTGGCTATAAGTACGCTTCGCTTAGCCCCTCTTATAGCATTGCTAGTTGCAGGTGAAGATTGAAGATGCTTGCTTCATGTTGAAGTTATGTGGGGTTATATCACACTATATAAATGCTTAAATGAACTCATCTATATATTTGCAATGGGTGGAAGGCTAAGCCTTTTGCTTGGTGATTTGTTCCACTCATGCCGCTAGGAACCGTATAAACCGGTGTTATGTTCCTTGATTATGCGTTCCTCACACGGTTGGGGTTATGGGACCCCCTCGATAAACCCCTAAGTGCTAAGTCTTTTCCAGCAAGTCCCAACATTGGTACTATTTGCCTAATAACTAATAAAACTTGCATAGGGAGTAATTAACCCTCTTTCTTAATCAACAACCCCGGGCCAGTGCTCCACATGAGTGTTGGTCCGAAATGAGCAGACTGCGGGGCCACCTCAAGGACACTCGAGGTCTGTTAAAAACCTGTAGGATGTCTCATCCGGTCGTGGCCTGAGACGAGATACGTGCTGCTACTATCAGGGTGTCGGCACGCCGGGAGGATTTGCTGGATTAGCCTTACCTTAGTTTGGAGTATCTTGAGCACGGGATTCCGAGAATACTCGGGCCTTCCCACCTTGGAGTTGCGACTCCGCGGATCGTGGGCTTGTCATGGGCCAAGTTGGAACACCCCTGCAGGGTTATGAACTTTCGAAAGCCGTGGCCGCGGTTATGTGGCAGATGGGAGCTTGTTAATATCCGGTTGTAGAAAACTTGACACCATGTTCCAATACACTACCAGCGTGTGTACCGTGACTGTCATTTTCCGAAAGGGAATTCGGGAGATGAACATGGTGGGGTTATGTTTGACTTGATTAGTTTAGGATCACTTCGTGATCATCTCTCGACCGAGGCACCTTCTCTTCTCGCTCTCTTTTACGTAAGCTAGGCTAGTGCTGCTGCAACCACTAGTTCTTTTCTTCAGCCTTGTTCCACACCCAAGGCTTAAATAGTCGTGTTACCCGGGAACGGGATTGCTGAGTCCTCTGTGGCTCACAGTTACTTCAACACACCAGATGCAGGTACGATGGTGAGCTACACTGGTGATGGCACTGAGCTAGACTGGGAGTACGACGAGGAGCGTAGCCGTTACTACGTGAACTATCCGTCTGATCAGTAGAGCTTCTACTAGGATTCGATTCTAGACCTGTGGTTTAATGTTATGTTTGGTATCTTGACGTTTGGATTTTACCCTTAGATGGGCTGTGATATTCATTTGAATGATGATTGGATATGTAATGAATTTGTGTGATGTGGTGAGTGTAAGCCAACTATCTTTTCAGTTTTCCATCCCCATTTTTACATGAGATGTGCAAAGCTACCAAACTTGCGATCATTCCAGCATGGGCTTATATCTCTAAGTCGTGCCTCGACACGTAGGAGATATAGTCCCATCCTGGGCATTTCAAGTTGGTATTCAGAGCCTTCTCCGACCTAGAAGCCCCCACTGATTGATCGAATCGTTGACGGTCGAGTATAGGCACACACTGAAAATGTTTTGAGTCCTATATTTATATCGGAGAGTAGGATTTCTTTGCTCCTCATCCCCTTTCACTCTGGTGAGGACTCCTGACGACTACTCTTGCCTCTTCTACTTTCAAAAATTGCACCAAATTTTTTTTAGGAATCTCGCGAGTATTATTGGATTGTTTCGATGTTCTTGTGACGAGAATATTGTTCTCGATGCCTCCTGACATTAGGGGTTGTGGGAGTGTCCCGGGGAGTTGAGCTTCGGGGTATTGTCGCCACAAGCATATCGCGACAGTACTAAATACTTAAGACGGCCGACATCGAAAATCTCTCCTATACGGTTAGTGGCAAGATAACCCAGACATCACCCAGTACTGGGGAGGTAGTTCGGGAGTATTGCCATAGCTTGGTATAGTGGATGCTTTTCGAAGGTCCGAGGTAGACAGTTTCTGAAAAAAACTGGTTATGCGTTGAAGGATGGATACAGCTGGATGTAGGTCTAGAGTTGATTGCGCGGTGCTTCCCCTGTATCCCCAACACCTGATTGCATAACTGGAAATTTTCGGAAATTAATAGGTGGGTTTATCCAGTAGATCGTAGGCATTCTTCCAACGAATGCAGGTTAGCGAGTTTGGGGTTCTACATTGAGTGAAGTGGTTTTATGGCCGATGTTCCGATCGGGAGTTGCATCTTAAAGGGTCCTTGGCTATGCTGATCCGGGGATTGCAAAACCCTTTCGTAACGCGTTCCATAATCTTACAGCACAAAGATGTCGAACGAAGCTCCTATCTGTGTTTGTTCCATCTGTACCTTGTGTTTTTTCTTATTTATCTTTTGTCCCCTATGTGGCTTCTCGTGAAGATTGTTGTTATCATTAAACTGAGAATTTCATTCGTTCCTCTTGTTCAAATGATTTCATTCGTTCCTATTGTTCGAATGATTCTTGTGAAGACTGTTGCATTTCAATCCGTTGTTTCAGCTTATACCTTCTTTCAATCAAATTGTTGATTTCGTGGTCATCTCTTTCAGGATGGCTCCGAAACGAGTTCCCAACGCTAACCCAGAGGGTGAAGAGGTTCCAGATCGTCCTCCTTCCCCTCCTCCTCCGTCTGAGGCTTGGAGAGCGATTATGTAGACTACAAATCAGAACAACCAGATGTTGATGCAGATGATGCAGCAGATGCAAGCTAATCAAGCAAATCAGGGTGCTCCAGGGAACCAAGGCAATTTCTTCAACCAACAGCACCATGCTACTCTCAACCAGTTCTTGGCCAATCAACCAAAAGCTGTCAGTTACTGTGTCGACCCTCTTGATGCTGAAGATTGGATAACCGATATCAAGAAGCATTTTGAGTGCAGTAACGTAAGGGAAGAGGACTATGTGAAGTTTGCAGCCTTCCAACTCAAGGACCAAGCAGCTGACTGGTGGCAGCAGTACAAAGATTCCAGAGAAGGGCGTGTGATCTCTTGGGAGGATTTCTGCAAGGACTTTCGCTCTCACCATATTCCAACAAGTGTCATCGAGGGTATGCGTGAGCAATTCCGCAACCTGAAGCAGGGCTCTATGTCTGTCTACCAGTATAATGTCAAGTTCCAAAACCTCGCCCGCTATGCTAAGCAAGACATTCCAGATGCCAAGAGCAAGATCTATCAGTTCCGTGGAGGTGTGAAAGATGAACTTCAACTTGCTCTCACCTTGTTCGAGCCCGATGAGTTCGACAAATTCTATAACATGGCGCTCAAGCAAGAGGCAGCCCAGCTCAAGATCGAGGCTTCTAAAAAGAGGATTCGAGATGCCGTTCACTCCTCCTCATCTTCTCAAGTGGTCGCGAAGCAACAGAAATTTTGGCTTCCTCCTCCTCCTGTGATCCGAGCTCCCTACAACTCCAACAGCAACAAGAACTCAGGTGGCCGTGGTTTCTCCCACCCACCCAACCCGAGCAACCAGTCGAAGAATCAGTTTCAGTCTCAAGGTTCCAAGTCAAGTGGTTCTCATTTCCGTCCTCTCTCAGAAGTGGTCTGCAACAAGTGCACTCAGAAAGGTCACTATGCTAACAAGTGCCCCAACCCAAAGCGACTTCCGCCTCCTCCACCTGTCAGTACAGCTATTGTCAAGCATATTCCCAAGCAAGCAAGGGTGAATCTGATGAATGCAGCGCAAGCGGAGAATTCTTCTGATGTGATTTTGGGTAACCTTCCAGTGAACTCTTTTCCTGCAAAAGTGTTATTTGATTCGGGTGCTTCACATTCTTTCATGTCATTTCCTTTTGCATCCAAGCACAATGTGGGCACAGTGCCTTTGCCAAAGTTGTTGCAAGTTATTTCTCCGGGCAGATGCATGACTTCAAGATTATATGGTCCGGATGTTTCTATTCGCATGGGTGATTATCGATTTCTGGCCTCTCCGGTGGTTCTTGGCAATTCTGACATCGACCTTATCCTCGGAATGGACTGGCTTTCTCAGCATGATGCTCAAATTGACTGTGCACAGAAGGAAGTCAAGATTACTCATTCCGATGATGATGTGATTATCTTCGCCTCTAGGGATAACACAATCAGGCTTTTCTCTTTCAATGACAAAGGCGAGATGAATGCCATATCTCAAATTCCGGTGGTTAACGAATACCAAGACGTCTTTCCTGAAGAACTTCCAGGCATGCCTCCACACCATCAAGTGGAATTCATCATTGAACTCGAGCCTGGTACTGAGCCAGCATGCCGGCGTCCGTACAAGCTCTCTCCTAAAGAGTTGAAGGAGTTGAAGAAGCAGATTGATGAACAGGAGCGTATGGGTCTGATCAGGCCTAGTACGTCTCCTTGGGGCTGTGGTGTCTTATTTGTAAAGAAGAAGGACGGCACGGAGCGCCTCTGCGTCGATTACCGGCCATTGAACAAGAAGACAATAAAAAAAAAGTATCCGCTCCCCAACATCAACGAACTATTCGAGCAGCTCAAAGGAGCTAAAGTGTTCTCTAAGCTCGATCTCCGAATGGGCTATCACCAAATTCGCATTCGAGAGGAAGATATCCCCAAGACTGCCTTCAGAACGAGCTACGGCTCATATGAGTATACAGTCATGTCCTTTGGTCTCGCCAATGCTCCACCTACCTTCTCAAGAATGATGCACTACATTTTCAACCCCTACACCGGCGAGTTTGTGCTTGTGTATCTGGATGACATTTTGGTATTTTCCAAGAATGAAGAAGATCATGAAAAGCACCTCCGTCTCGTTCTCGACAGACTCCGTGAACATAAGTTCTATGCCACGTTCTCCAAGTGTGAATTTTGGCTCGATAAGGTCTTGTATCTGGGCCATATCATCTCCGCTGACGGTATTGTGGTAAACCCCGAGAAAGTTGAAGCAATTGTCAACTGGGAAGCTCCTCAGAACGTCAAGCAACACCGAAGCTTTCTTGGTCTTGCCAGCTATTGCAGAAGGTTCGTTGAGAACTTCTCCAAGATTGCCAAGCCTCTCTCCAACTTGCTGCAAAAGAATGTCAAGTACTACTGGTCTCCAGATTGTGAAGTGGCATTCAAAACTCTCAAAGAAAAGCTCGTCTCTGCTCCAGTTCTAACTCCTCCAGATGAGTCCAAGCCCTACCAAGTTTTCTGTGATGCTTCTCTTCAAGGACTTGGTGGTGTTCTTATGCAAGACAAGAGAATTGTGGCATACACTTCTCGTCAGCTGAAGCCAAGTGAGAAGAACTACCCCACACATGATCTTGAACTAGCAGCTGTGGTACATGCTTTGATTACGTGGAGACATCTGTTGTTGGGCAGAAAAGTCGACATCTTCACCGATCACAA
Source organism: Secale cereale (assembly GCA_902687465.1). Classification (NCBI taxonomy): domain Eukaryota; kingdom Viridiplantae; phylum Streptophyta; class Magnoliopsida; order Poales; family Poaceae; genus Secale; species Secale cereale. The sequence goes on from LR738709.1 coordinate 674,412,367, forward strand.
GAGCTTGAAGTACATCTTCACACAGCCGAATCGGAACCTCCGCCAGACTCGTTGGGTCGAAATGATCCAAGAGTATGATCCCAGCATTGAATACACTCCTGGCAAGGCGAATGTGATTGCAGATGCTTTGAGCAGAAAGGCATATTGCAACAGCCTTCTTATCAAGCCGTTTCAGCCTGAGCTTTATGAAGCATTCAGGAAGCTCAACCTCCAAGTTGTTCCGTAGGGTTTTCTTGCAAATCTTCAAGTTGCTCCTACCTTGGAAGATCAGGTCCGTGAGGCCCAACTCAATGATGCTATGGTGCAGAAAGTGAAACATGGTATTGCAAAGGGTACTCCTAAATACAAGTGTTATCGCGTTGATGAGAGAGATACCTTGTTCTTTGAGGACAGACTTGTTGTTCCCAAAGGTGATCTCAGGAAGCTCATAATGGAAGAAGCACATGATTCCCTCCTTTCCATTCATCCTGGCAGTTCCAAGATGTACCAAGACCTCAAGCAATCTTACTGGTGGACACGCATGAAAAGGGAGATTGCCCAATTCGTGAATGAATGTGATGTCTGCAGAAGAGTGAAGGCAGAGCATCAACGTCCAGCCGGTCTTCTCCAACCTCTTCCTATTCCCGAGTGGAAATTCGACCACATTGAAATGGATTTCGTCACTGGCTTTCCTAAATCCAAGAGAGGGAATGATTCTATCTTCGTGGTGATTGACAAGCTTACCAAAGTCGCTCACTTCCTTCCAGTCAAGGAATCCATCAATGCAGCTCAACTTGCAGAGTTGTACACTTCCAGAATTGTGTCCTTACATGGCATCCCTCAAGTTATCTCCTCAGACCGTGGAAGTTTGTTCACTTCAAAGTTCTGGGACTCCTTTCAGTCTGCCATGGGCACTAAGATCAGGTTCAACACTGCTTTTCACCCTCAGACTAGTGGTCAAGTCGAGCGAGTGAATCAGATTCTAGAAGACATGCTCAGAACCTGTTGATGTCTACACACGCTTCTACTCTTGTAGACTATGTTGGGCCTCCAAGCGCAGAGGTTTGTAGGATAGCAGCAATTTCCCTCAAGTGGATGACCTAAGGTTTATCGAACTCAGAGAAGTAGAGGTTGAAGATGGTCTCTCTCAAGCAACCCTGCAACTAAGATACAAGAAGTCTCTTGTGTCCCCAACACACCTAATACAACTAGGAGTTGTATAGGTGCACTAGTTCGGCGAAGAGATGTTAAATGGCAAGTGATATGGATGATAGGAGTGGCAAAGCAAAGTAATATAAATCTGTAATAAAAAGTGCAGCAAGCAAACAAGTGGTAAACGTGAGCACAAATGGTATTGCAATGGTGGAAACAAGGCCTAGGGATCATACTTTGACTATAGGCAACTTCCAACAACATTAACATAATCGAATCACATGATATTTCCCATAAAACATGCAATGGAGATGCACCCGGAGGTCATTCCTTCGTGGTCAAGAGAGGACGAGAATTATGTAGGGCTACAAAAGCACACCTCAAAGTTCGTAGTTCTCATTCTAAGGATTTCCCAATGTCACCGCGGCCATCCAAAGAGAGTCATCACCACAACATATCTAAAGGATAGTCAAAGACAAGCATCAAGAGACTCTCAGTCTTCAATCAACACACAAGAGAGGAAATCACTCATGAAAATATTTTTCTAATCCATGTCCAATAGACCGCTGTCATCTTGGTCTCGGGGATTATACTAGATAAAGACAAGTGAGTACATCAATCCAATACATAGAGGAAGGGGAAATATCATGGGATCACCCTAGATTAACATAGCCTATGATCACAACGAAGATCACATCATGGGAGAGAGAGATAACCACATAGCTACACGTACGAGCCCTCGGCCCCCGAGAAGACTACTCACACATGGACATGGTGAGGAGGAGGTTGATGATGGTGTTGATGGAGAGGTGCAGCCCGGCGAGGAGGAGATGGCCGGCGGCAGCCACGGAGGCGGCGGCGGCGGCCATAGGGGGCGGCGGCGGCCCTCCGGGCGGCGGCGGCCCTAGGGGGCAGCGGCTCCTTGGCCCCCCTTCTTCCTTGTGGATGGTGCTGCAAAGGTGCTGGTCCTCCCCTCCAAGACGGCGGCTCGGGAGGAGGAAAATTCGTGGCCCTTGGTGACCTAGGTTTCCTCTCTTTATATAGACTCTCGGATTCCCGTCATCCGATTTTGGGCCTCAGTAAAACGGGCTTTTCTCGGCCGTCCGGACTCCGATTTGGACGAATTTTATATCCAGAAGCATCGCCTCGAAATTCTCCACAACTTTCGCAACTAGACTTTTTCTGTTTGATGTCGTCTTCGGGCTGGAACGTGACCATCTTTAAAAAATGTTCTCAGACAGATTTCACGAAAGTCAGAGTCCTACTCCAATACGACTCCTTTTGCGCTTTTGTCAATTTCCAAGTAATTCCTACACAATAAAGTGTAAAACAAGAACATTGTGCACTTTTGCAACCATTAGTAGGTTAGTCCAAATATGATCAAAAGTGTATGGAAGTGCATAAATATCATAGCAATATCACACAGAAAGGGCATGGAGCAAGCAGAAATTATAGATACGTTTTGGACGTATCAACATCCCCAAGCTTAATTCCTGCTCGTCCTCGAGTAGGTAAATGACAACAAGCATAATTTCTGTGGTGACATGCTATTAACCATATAAGAACTTTTCACAGTCACATGACAAGTGCTTACTAAGACAATGAATCTGTAGTAATTAAGTTGCCTCATGAGAAAATCACAAAGAACTGAAAGTTTTACAATATGATACTAAAACATTCAATAAGATTTGTAGTGAGCATGGTGTGCAAATATGATAAAGTGGTACCTCGCTTGCCCCCTTTAGTGAAGCAAAACATAAATGCAGGGGCACCTCCAAGGTTTAAGTGACGACTAGATACAATGATTTCAGAATAAACGATATCATAATCATGCAAAAGACAATGCTGCTTTGGGACAATGCACATTACACTCAGAATGACAATCATACTCTCAATAGTTAGTGCTTTAAAGAAGGTGGAGACTCTCGAACCGTGGCTTTTGTTGGCAAGGTTGAAAACCCGTGGTCGGAAACAAAAACTAAACATGTACCAGAGCTCTTGGTTTTAAAAACAGAGGTAAAAATTATTTTTTTAGAATATGCATATTTCGTCAACGAATGCTAGCAGATAACTCAATCACTTCTTGAGCTGGACAAGTTTTGAGAAACGGCTCCCGTATGAGGACGATCACATCCTCTTAATCTCCTTTGTTTATCACTGCCAAAGTTTTCTGATTTCTCATGAACAAAGCGTGAAGGAGGGTTTGTTTGTTGTATAATTTTTAATGAGCCGGGCGCACTCTATGCCAGTTCCTTCTCGTATTATGGGTTTGCACATTAGACATGCAATCCCGGGGTGAAGCTTGTCCAACTTAAAAAGATCATGAATTAACTACTACTTCCTCGTGAGCTAAAACAGAGGCACAAAAGAGAAATGCTTTTTTGATAATTTCGAGATGGTACATGAAAGTCTTCGTTAGGAATGGCAGGTAAATACCATGTATAGGAAGGTATGGTGGACTCATATGGCATAACTGGTTTAAAGGATTTTGGATGCACAAGCAGTCAGTCCGCTTAGTACAGGCGAAGGTTAGCAAAAGACTGGGAGCGACCAACTAAGAGAGCAATGACGGTCATAATCATGCAGAGCGACAAAGCAACATTGAATCGGGCATGGAAGTTATATCGCTACTCAGAAATTAAAGATCATCAAGGCTTGATAGACTTTCTTTACAGTCTTAAATATGCGTGAGCATATGCCAAGTCAATCAAAATAAATTCTCGGAGGAAGATATCACTAAACCATACCACATCATAGGCAAACAAATCATGTTGGTACTCCAATAACACATTGGGAACCCCCCAGCTATTTGAGACTAACCATAAGAAAACATGAACTACTAAGCACCATTATGCACATAGCATTTTTATCATGGACATATCAACCAGTGCAACAGAAGCCAACTCTCTTAAGATGATAAGCATGATAACTAAAGAGAGTTCCACCAACCAACTAAACAAAAGATCTTTAAAAACTAAAGCGTGAAAACTAAGAGCTAAGCATGACAGTAGCTATTGAAAGACCAAGAACATACACAGCAAAGATAAACATGAAAATTCTATGTTGTGTTCTAGGTTGAAGTGGAGTGTGTTTCTCTCCCACACAAAGAAATCTGAGTTCCAACTCGTTATGAAAAGCAAGCAAAGCTAAAGAAAACTAAAAAGGAAACTAAAAGCAAGACGCTCCAAGCATAGCACATAACACATGAAGTGATAAAAATATAGTGGAACGGAAGACGAACTGATAATGTTGATGGAGAAGGGGATGCACGGGGGCATCCCCAAGCTTAGACGCTTGAGTCTTCTTGAATATTTCTTGGGGGTGCACGGGGGCATCCCCAAGCTTGAGCGTTTGACACTCCTGAATCTTTTTATCATCGTCCCTCGCACACTTGAAAACTCCCTTCATACATAACTCATCATAATCTGATTAGCGAGGTTAGTACCCTTAATAAAATAATTTTTCCTTGCTGGAAATAAGGATATTCTTGAAGGTCTACTGTTTCTCAAGATTGCCAAAAGGTTTTTGCAAAGAAAAAGCAAGCTCAAGGTTTGCAAAACGAAGGAAAGGCAAAACAGGACATAATCTGTGAAAAAACAGACCAGCAGGTAGTAAATGATTTTTTCGGGGCACTTCTGCAACTCAAATCAAAAAACTCAGAACAGACGCCCGAAAGCCAATTGTATAGAGCACGCTGTTGAAAAAATTCAGACCAAAAAGATGATCTGGTAATTTTATACGAATTTTTCTGTCCAAGGACAGAATCTGTTTTCTGGACTGCACGTCATAACTTTTGAACTTTCTTGCAATCAGAGGCTAAACTTGGCACAAAGCTAAAAAATAAAGATACAATGATGTTGCTACAGTAGTAACAAACATCAAGACCACTAAAAACTGAAAGGACAAGCTGAAAGCAAAGATAACAAGGGTTGTCTCCCTAGAGCTCTTTCTTTATAGCCATAAAGATAGGCTTAAGACTTTAATGATGCTCTCGTAGGAATAAGAGTTGAAGAACAAAAGAGAGCATCAAGAAGCAAATACCAAACACATTTAAGCCTAACATGCTTCCTATGCATGGGAATCTTGTAAGAAAATAAATTATTGAAGCATAAAGCAACTAGCATACGAAGGCAAAACAAGCATAACTTCAAAATATTCACCATAAAGAGAGGAAACTTCTTATTATTAAGATATTTAGAACCATGTCTCCCTCTCTCATTATAAATTTCAGTGGCATCATGGATGAACTCAACAATATAACTATCACATAAGGCATTATTTCCATGATCCAAAAGCATAAAAGTATCATTACTCTTCATATAAGCAAAATCTTTCTTATTAGGAATAGTGAGAGTAAAGCAATCATAACCATCATGGTAATCATCATATTTAGGAGGCATATCATAATCATAATAAATTTTATCCTCAATAGTAGGTTGACTAAAAAACTCACATTTATCATTGTAATCATCATATATAGGAAGCAAAGCATCATCAAAGTAAATTTTCTCTTCAAAAGTTGGGGGACTAAAAATATCATGTTCATCAAACGTGTCATCCCCAAGCTTAGAGCTTTCCATGTCATTAGCAATATTGATATTAAAAAGAAACATACTAATAACATCACCACCATCATGATTGTTATGCAAATAATAAAGTTCCAAAGGTTTTTTAATTTTCTCTTCAAACACATCATGTCCAAGTTCAAGGTAGAGCTTATAAAGCTCTCTCATATTTTTGTAGTTTTCCATTAAGCAAAACTAGTAAAATAAAAACAAGAAACTAAAAGATTTAATTGCAAGATCTAAAGATATACCTTCAAGCACTCACCTCCCCGGCAACGGCGCTAGAAATAGCTTGATGTCTACACACGCTTCTACTCTTGTAGACTATGTTGGGCCTCCAAGCGCAGAGGTTTGTAGGACAGCAGCAATTTCCCTCAAGTGGATGACCTAAGGTTTATCGAACTCAGGGAAGTAGAGGTTGAAGATGGTCTCTCTCAAGCAACCCTGCAACTAAGATACAAGAAGTCTCTTGTGTCCCCAACACACCTAATACAACTAGGAGTTGTATAGGTGCACTAGTTCGGCGAAGAGATGTTAAATGGCAAGTGATATGGATGACAGGAGTGGCAAAGCAAAGTAATATAAATCTGTAATAAAAAGTGCAGCAAGCAAACAAGTGGTAAACGTGAGCACAAATGGTATTGCAATGGTGAAAACAAGGCCTAGGGATCATACTTTCACTAGAGGCAACTCCCAGCAACATTAACATAATCGAATCACATGATATTTCCCATAAAACATGCAATGGAGACGCACCCGGAGGTCATTCCTTCGTGGTCAAGAGAGGACGAGAATTATGTAGGGCTACAAAAGCACACCTCAAAGTTCGTAGTTATCAATCTAAGGATTTCCCAATGTCACCGCGGCCATCCAAAGAGAGTCCCACAATCACCACAACATATCTAAAGGATAGTCAAAGACAAGCACCAAGAGACTCTCAATCTTCAATCAACACACAAGAGAGGAAATCACTCATGAAAATATTTTTCTAATCCATGTCCAATAGACCGCTGTCACCTTGGTCTCGGGGATTATACTAGATAAAGACAAGTGAGTACATCAATCCAATACATAGAGGAAGGGGAAATATCATGGGATCACCCTAGATTAACATAGCCTATGATCACAACGAAGATCACATTATGGGAGAGAGAGATAACCACATAGCTACACGTACGAGCCCTCGACCCCGGAGAAGACTACTCACACATGGACATGGTGAGGAGGAGGTTGATGATGGTGTTGATGGAGAGGTGCAGCCCCGCGAGGAGGAGATGGCCGGCGGCAGCCACGGAGGCGGCGGCGGCGGCCCTTGGTGGCGCGGCGGCGGCGACGACCCTAGGGGGCGGCGGCGGCCCTCCGGGCGGCGGCGGCCCTAGGGGGCAGCGGCTCCTTGGCCCCCCTTCTTCCTTGTGGATGGTGCTGTAATGGTGCTGGTCCTCCCCTCCAAGACGGCGGCTCGGGAGGAGGAAAATTCGTGGCCCTTGGTGACCTAGGTTTCCTCTCTTTATATAGACTCTCGGATTCCCGTCATCCGATTTTGGGCGTCAGTAAAACGGGCTTTACTCGGCCGTCCGGACACCGATTTGGATGAATTTTATATCCAGAAGCATCGCCTCGAAATTCCACACAACTTTCGCAACTAGACTTTTTCCGTTTGACGTCGTCTTCGGGCTGGAACGTGACCATCTTTAAAAAACGTTCTCAGACAGATTTCACGAAAGTCAGAGTCCTACTCCAATACGACTCCTTTTGCGCTTTTGCCAATTTCCAAGTAATTCCTACACAATAAAGTGTAAAACAAGAACATTGTGCACTTTTGCAACCATTAGTAGGTTAGTCCAAATATGATGAAAAGTGTATGGAAGTGCATAAATATCATAGCAATATCACACAAAAAGGGCATGGAGCAAGCAGAAATTATAGATACGTTTTGGACGTATCAACATCCCCAAGCTTAATTCCTGCTCGTCCTCGAGTAGGTAAATGATAACAAGCATAATTTCTGTGGTGACATGCTATTAACCATATAAGAATTTTTCACAGTCACATGACAAGTGCTTACTGAGACAATGAATCTGTAGTAATTAAGTTGCCTCATGAGAAAATCACAAAGAACTGAAAGTTTTACAATATGTTACTATGACGGCAAGCATCGTGACTTGGCTTTCGACATTGGGGATCATGTCTATCTTCGTGTTTCTCCGATGAAAGGAACCCAAAGATTCGGTATCAAAGGAAAGCTTGCTCCTAGATACGTCGGGCCTTTCAAGATCCTTGGCAAAAGAGTCGATCTAGCCTATCAACTTGAGCTCCCTTCCAACTTCGCCAATGTTAATGATGTGTTTCATGTGTCTCAACTCCGTAAGTGCTTCAAGACTCCTGAACGCATGATTCCGTTTGAAGAGATTGATCTTCAACAAGACATGTCCTACCGAGAGCATCCCGTTGCTATTCTCGAAGAAACCGAGCGCAAGACCCGCAACAAGTCCATCAAATTCTTGAAAGTCAAGTGGTCACACTATACCGACCGAGAAGCTACGTGTAATGTCCAGGATGGGACTATACCTCCTACGTGTCGAGGCACGACTTAAAGGTATAAGCCCATCCTAGAATGATCTCAAGTTTGGTATCTTTGCACGACTCATGTAAAAGAGGGACTAAATTGCAAAAGGAGATAGTTGGCTTACACTCGCCACTTCACACAATACAATACATAAGCAATACATCATTCAAAACATCACAACCCGACTACGGGTGAAGATCCAAAAGCAAGATACCAAAACAACATAAAGCCACAGGTCAGGATCGAATCCTAGTAGAAACCACTACTGATCGTCGAAGCGACACAAACAAACAGCCAAACTCTTCACTGAGCTCCCGGTGAAGAACTGATCCAACTCCTGCATCAAACTCGGCTGAACCTCCATCTGGAGTTGTAGTATGTGTGAGCCACGAGGACTCAGCAATCCCATAACCATGGGTAACAAGACTAGCAAAGCTTTGTGGGTAGGAAGAGGTAAAGTGGTGAGGCTGCAGCAGCGGCTAAGCATAATATTGTGGCTAGCTTACGAGTACCAGAATAAGATGAGAAGCTATGCAAAGGGTCGCAAAAGTAGTGATCGCTAAAGATCCTAACTACATACGGTCAAACATAACCCCACCGTGTTCTCTTCTCAAAGTGAAAAGAGACAATCACGGTTACTCACACAGTTATGTGTTTTAATTCGGATCCTCTGTCAAGTTTTCTACAACCGGACATTAACAAATTCCAATCTGCCACATAACCGCGGGCACGGCTTTCGAAAGATCATAACCCTGCAGGGGTGTTCCAACTTAGCCCATCACAAGCTCTCACGATTAGCTGAAGTGATAAATATAATATCATCACTCCTTATCTTAGGGAAAATCCGATCAGGCTCGGCATCCCGATAGCACAAGTCATTTCGACAATGGTAAAACAAGTCCAGCAAGACCTCCCGGTGTGTCGACACCCTGATAGTAGCCGCGTGTATCTCGTCTCAGGACACTACCGGATGGGTGATCCTACAGGTTATACCAGATACCTCGGGTTTCCCTAAGGCGGCCCCGCAGTCTGCCCGTTTGGGACCAACACCATCAGCACTGGCCCCCCCTGCTATGTAGAATTAAGAATCCTCGGGTAGCGCTAACTCCCTATGCAATTTAATTAATTAATTAAGTTGTTATTATGAGCAAATTAAAACCAATGTTGGGCCTTGCTGGAGGAGTTTTATTCAAAGTCGAACTGTCAAGGGGTCCCCATTTCACCCATCGTGTAAGGAACGCAAAATCAAGGAACATAATGCCGGTTTATCGGCGCCTAAGGTGGCATGAGTGGAACAAAACACCGAGCAAAAGGCCAAGCCTTCCACCCATGCCCAGTATATAGGTGTGTTAATAATAATTATAGATATTGTGATATATCCAACAACAAGTTCCCTCCTGGAACGATCTTCATCTTCACCTGCAACTAACAACGCTATAAGAGGGACTGAGCAAGCGAGGCTGAGCAAGCGGGTAACATAGCCAAACTGTGGTTTTGCTAGGAAGGTGTCAAGGTTAGAGGTTTCATGGCAACAAGGAGAGGCTGACATAAAGATGGGTAGCGCGACATGTAACGATAGCATCGAGACAACTAAGCATGGCAATGGTAGGAAAGGTATCCAAGGGTATGATCATCTTGCCTGGGATTCCACAAGGGAGAAGAACGGATCCAAGAAGAAGACGGAGCAACACAGTCGAGCGAATCCTCACAACTCCGGAACGAAACCGAAGCTAACAAGAGAAGCAACCGGAAAGAAGCAAACAACACAGTAAACACACATATCATAAACATGGCATACGATGCACATACAAGTATGATGCATGTCCGGTTTAAATATCCATGGCATGGCAAAGTGCACAAACAACACTACAAGTTAAGTGGAGCTCAATATGCAACGAGTTGCATATTGACGAAACACCACATTAATTATTTAATTGTCTCTTGTTATTAACAAGACAAGATTAAATGTTTGTTAACATGGCAAGAGGTGAGGCATAAAGAAACTACACTATTAGGCATTTTAAATGAGGCCGGAGAATAACAACAACATATCCGGAAAATCCCCATGAGCCTGTTTAATAATTATAAACAAACAACAATTAAACATTCAAGGTTGTTAACATGATGCGGATGATATGATCAAGATTTATGCAAGTTTATTAAAAGGTTGACAATTAACAAGATATGAAGCATTTGTCGCCGTGGTGGAATGAAAAGAGTGCCACGGCAACGATCCGAAAACGATGCAACGGCATCATATCGGTACCGGTAACTCGTTGAGAGTCCGGTGCAAAAGGAAAGATGGCGGAGTGATCGAGCGGAACAAGATGAAAGGTGGGGTGATCCCGTTACCGGGTTCCCACGAGTCGGTGACGAGGCAACCGAGGAACACGACAAAAGAGGCACAACTGGCACGAAGCACAAGGGAGACATTTCATACAACACAACAAGCATCTCACGGGTCATCCACGGGGTCGTCTCGTTATACCTTTGAAGCGTGCGTTTCGGGGCGGTTCGAGACGTAGGGGAAGAAGGCGTTCACGTGTCCGACGAGGAAGAAGTCGTTCCGTAGAGGGAAGTAGTTGTTCACGTAGAGGTACACGGCGCAACCATCGTTTTCCGGGGCGACGGTAGAGGAAGTAGTGGTACTCGGCGACGGTAGATGTACTCGTTCCGTTCGATCTTGCCGGTCTCGTCCCGAGTCGTAGTTGTACGGTCGTCGTGGTACTTGGTCGTATCGGAGAGGAACTTGAGCCGTAGTGGTACACGAGGCGACGGTAGACGTTCGGGCGACGGTAGTTGTACACGGATCCAAAAGTAGATATACTTGCTGTTACATGGTTACTTGAGATAGCAATAACAGCAACAAAACAATACAAAAGGTAAAAGGCTGCGGCGACGACGAGCTGGAAAAGAACGGGGCCTTCGCGGAGCAGACGCGGGGCGGTCACCGTGCTGCTGGACAGGGCCGGGGCGGCAGGACGCATCCACGCGAGGGAGGGCGGCGCTGCGGAGCTGCTGCAGCTCCTGGAGACGGGCGCCGGCCGTCGTCCTGAAGAAGAGGCGAGTTGGTGGCCGCGGGACGGCGCTGGAGTCGAGGACGGAGGGGCATGGCTGCGCGGTCCGTCACTGGAGAGAGGTGGTCGCGGCCTGGGAGGCGCTCTGGAGGGAGACGAGGCAGGGGCGGCGCCCTGCCTTGGCGACGGGAGGCCGCGACTCGAGGGCGCTCGGGGCCAGGGGGTCGGGGGCCGCTGCGCCTGGCGAGGAAGGAGGCCAGGGAGGCGGCTTCCTGGCGGGCGCGCACGAGATCGGGGAGGCAGGGGCGCGGTGCTGCGCCCTGGCGACGCGGGCTGGAGCTCCTGGCGCGGAGGACGGAGGGAGCCACGGTCGAGGGGGGTCAAGGGGAAGAGAGCGAGGGAGATCGGCCGATGAGTGGATCGGGCTGGAGCGATGGGGGTCGCTGCGAGAGGGACCACGGGATCGGGCAGAGGGAATCGGGCGTCGCTAGCGAGGGAGAGAAAGAGAGATCGAGAGGATGAGGGAAACGGAGTGGCGGCGGGGTCGGGACGAGAGGGAGAGAGCGAGGCTGAGGGAAGCTAGGGTTCGGTGCGGTCGGGCCTCGGGCCAGGAAGGAGGGAATGGGCCGGAGGGACAGGGAGGCCGGCTGGAGAGGCTGAGGCCCAGAGGAGGGCCTAAGAGGCTGGAGAGAGTCTCCTGCCTTTAGTTTCTTAAGCAGAAGTAAAAAAAGAGAGGGATCAAAAATTAAGAAAAAGAGGCCAGGAAACAAGAAATAAAATATGGAACAATTTTTGAAAGGCTTTATGGAATAATTCCAACCCCACAAAAATAGTTCCAACAAAAGGGAAGTGCAAACTAAAAAAATAATTAGCTTGCCTTAAAGGAGTTCAAAAGAAGTCTAGGTTTTAGGAGGAGCCTCGAAACAACGGAAAGAAATATTGGCAAGGTTTTGACGATGAAACTCGAAGTGAAAAAGGCATGGGGAATAATATGCAAGTGTGTTGGGTTAATTCCAACGAATGGAATATTTATTAATATAGCTCCCTAAATATTGAGAGGCTTTTATATGTTATAAAGAGAAGACATCTTCCCTCGATTTAAATGGACCGAAGGTCCACACAATATATTTAGGTTGAGATGCAAAATAGATATGACATGATGGCATGCAAGAAATAAATAACACAAGCACAAAAGAACACACACGGGCAGCCCGGAACATCTGGAATCTTCTGGAATCTTCTGGGACGTCGGTCTTCGGGCGTCACAACTCTCCCACACTAACAGAGGATCTCGACGCGAGATCCTAGAGATATCACCGGGTAAAAACGGAAGAGGAAGAGGTAAAACAAAGTTGCTTCTTTGACAGAAGAGTGAAACCAAAGAACCTTGAGAGGTTGAACAAAATGAAAGAAGAATACAACGGAGTTGAACGAAGATGAAACACTCTGTTAGAAAAGAGGAACAAGGAGCATTATGAGAACCTTGTAGGTTGAAAGACATGAAACAAGAGCTCACGGATCAAAAGAATAAGAAACCGCAATGGTATAGCCAAGGAATAAGAATGACAGAATTTGGACAGCACTCCGTCTGAAAATGGAAGGAATTCAACAAGAACTAGAGAAGATGGGATGATACTTGATGAAAACAACAACACACAGCCTCTGAAACAATTGAAAGAATGGCACAAGGGATAAGAAGACTCAGACAGCACTCCGGTTGAAAAGAGAGGCAAAACTGATAAGAAGAGGGAACTTGAATGAAGAATACAACACTCCGGTTAAATGGACTAGAAAAGAAAAGAACATTGTCGGTGTACTAAGGTAGGGGTACCTCAGCACCCCAACTTGTGCACGGACAGTAGCAGCTTCCCGCGGCAGGGCCTACCACGCGCTTGCCGGAGACCTTCCTGCTCCATATAAAACCATTCAAAAACAAAGTATGCAAGACAGAAGATCAAGACCCTGGCAAGTGGAGCTTGCCGGGAAGGCCGTTCCAGGCTCAAGATTACCTCACTCACGCAAGGCCCTGGCAAGAGGAGCTTGCCAGGAAGACTAGAAGAATTACATCACAAAAGGGATGCCTCGGCGCTATATGCGCCCCGGCAAGGCCCGGGGAGCGACAAGCTTCAGAGCCCGACAAGCTCCCGGGCCCGGCAAGATCAAGACCCCGGCAAGGTGCTTGCCGGGGAGAGTTGTGCTGTGTGCCCGCGCTCCAGCTCATCGAACCACGCGTCGCCCTGTGACCATTTCAGGGACGCGTGGCGGATGGCTGTGCAGCCTGGGGGACACGGTGGCACTCCACGGTGGTGAAGCCATCGCCGTGGCAAACGGAGACACAAGGGCGGGCGCTTTTGGGGTCGACGGCGACGGGCATTAAATGCTCTTGTCCCCCACTGTCAAAGTAGGTAGCGACCACTGTTCATCCACTGTAGCTCCACTATTCCCGCACTGTTACAACTACCACCTCTTTTACGTTTTTACCCCTTTCTCTTACGTTGACACCTGTCGGTGACCCCTTTGCACTATAAAAGGCGGCCCATGCACAACGTAAGGGGGGTTCGGAATCTAGATCGCTCATACGCTCGGTGTAGCTAGTTCTTCAAGCTCCCGAGCTCTCCAACTCAATACAAACTAAGCAGGAGTAGGGTTTTACGCATCCATTGCGGCCCGAACCTGGGTAAATTGCCCGCGTGTTCATCTCGATCTGCTCTTCGTGCTCCCTCCGCCCACTTACCGCACGAACAAGGGGCTCCGGTCCCATAGGTGCTCGTGGTGGACAATTTCCCCCGACATCTTTGGCGCGCCAGGTAGGGGGCGTCGAGGTTGTGCGAATCTGATCCGGCGCTCACGCGGGCGCATTCTTCATCAACCTCTCCGAATTCGTCAGCAACCTCATCAGCAACTACGCCATGGCCCCGAAGAAGAAGGCTTCGGAGGTCGCAGGCCCGTCTGCGTCTCATACGCCGCCACCGGAGCCAACGGTGGGCGGGGGAGACGCCGTCGGAAGGGTGGTCGCCGGCGAGGACACGCGCGGCGCCACCAAATCCAAGGACAGAACGGACGACCGGGCCTCGGTCTCCGTGGACGCGCCACTTCCGTCTCAGCAAACGACGACCCAGCAACGCCATGTCACAGGAGGTGGCATCCGCTTGCTGGGCCAAGGGCAAACCGGAGGCTCGCGGGATGCTCCGGACCACCGTCCGGGCACAAGCAAGGCGCGGACGCCGGGGCGGGACCCTGCTCCTTCTAACGCTGTTAGGAGTCCGAGCATATCCCGCTCCTCGCACCGTTCGCCCCCGCTCCCCTCCACTCCAGCAGAAGCGCTCGCAAGGGCGCAACTGCTCCTCGACTTCCCTCCAGCGGCAGACAAGGCCGAAGACTGGAGGGCAACCATCCAGAGCCTGATCGCCTTCGCCAACAACGATACGCCGTAGCAGCCGGCGACCTCGCGGCCGCGGCAAGTCGAAAAGACGAAGGCCGACGGCGACAAGACCGCCGGGGGTGCAACCACCGTGCACTCCCCGCCGCAGAAGCAGAAGACGCCGCCCCGCCGGAACAACGCCGACGACGGCTCCACGGCGTCATCGGACCGGCGGGCTCGTCGGGACCAGCGCCAAGTCCTTGACGACCGGCGACAAGAAGACGCTCGAACGACGATCGAGCGCCGCCGAGAAGCTCGGCGACAATCAGACCAGAGGGCTGGGAGCGCTGTCGACGCGCGCGCGCCCGGTGAACCAGGCGACTTGCCGTACGCGGCAGGGTGCCCTGCGTTTACCCGCGAGCTGCGGCGCGTCCAGTGGCCCAGCATGAAGAATTTCAAGCCCGACGTACCGGAGAAGTACGACGGCAAGACGCACCCCTCGGAATTCCTCAGCATTTACACCATCACGGTGCAGGCTGCCGGGGGGCGCGACGAGAAGATTTTGGCAAACTACTTCCCGCTCGTGCTTAAGCCGAACGTTCGTTCGTGGCTTATGCACTTGCCGGAAGGCTCCATTTCTTCTTGGGCAGACCTTTGCCACCAGTTTGTTGGCGCCTTCACGGGCGGCCACAAACCCCACGGCCAGGAGAGCGATCTCCACATTCTGGCCCAGAAGGAAGGAGAGTCCCTGCGCAAGTACATCCAACGCTTCAGTCGAGTGCAGCACAACATCCCCGACGTCCACCCTGCCGCGGTTATCAGCGCGTTCCACCAGAACGTGCGTAACCGCCGCATGCGTGAAGAAATGGCCATGACCAAGATACGGGATGTCAGCGAGCTCTACGCTCTGGCTGATAAGTGCGCACGCGCAGAAGAGGGAAGGAAACTCCCCAGGGAGGATGCTGGCGCAGGAGGAAGCGACAGCGACGACGCCGCCCCGGCAAAGAAGAGCCGGCGGCGGAACAACAGAAGGAAGAACAAGAAGGAGGTGCTTGCCGTCGAGAAGTCCGGCAAGGAGGCTCCCGCCAAGCAAACACAGGCTGGCGGCTCCGGCAAGGAGCCTGCCCCTGTAGCGGCAGCCGACAAGCAGGATGGCTCCGACAAGCAATACTACAAGATCCACCGCATCAAAGGCCACGACCTCTCCAACTGCAAACGTGTCGAGTACCTCGTCGAGCAGCAGAAAGCTGAGTACGAGAGGCGCGACAAGGAGAAGGCCCAAGGTGGCGGGGGAGAACCAAGCAAGAAGCGGCCATTCAATGGCCGGGGAGGACGCCGCGGCAAGGCCAAGCAGCGGCAAGGTGATCGACATCCCCGGGGCCGCGACAAGGATGAAGAGGACGACGACGAAGACATGGAGGATGAGGATAACAGCGAGCAGGAGTTCCAGAAGGCCACGGAGGTCCTATGCGTCGACGGTGGCGCCTCTCTGCACGCCTCCCACCACCAACTCAAGCAGTGGGTGCGGGAGGTGAATGCGACAGAGCCGCCCGTGGAGTCGCGCAGGCTCCTCAAATGGTCCAGCACGCCCATCATTTTTGATCTTGAGGATCACCCTGACCGCACCACTGCGGTCGGGTGCTTGCCGATGCTGGTCTCACCCACCATCCGCAACCTCAAGGTCACTAAAATGTTGGTTGACGGCGGGGCCGGGCTGAACTTGATCTCCTCTGCTGTGATCAAGAAACTCCAGATCCCAGATGGCGAGCTCGAAGAGACCGGTTCTTTCCAAGGAATCAACCCGGGAAGGAGCAAGCCCAAGGGGAAGATAACTCTGCCGGTGACCTTTGGCGGGGAGCTCAACTTCTGAACTGAGCGCATCACATTTGACGTCGCCGATATTCCATTGCCGTACAATGGGATACTCGGCCATCCCGCCCTCGCCAAGTTCATGGCAGCTTCCCACCATGCCTACAACGTACTCAAGATGCCGGGGCCGATAAGCGTCATCACCGTCCATGGCGACAAGAAAGATGCGCTTGTCTGCGCCGACAAGATCTACCGGGATGCAGCAGCCGCAGCAGAGAAGGATACACTTGCCGCTGAAGCTCTCGGGGGGAAGAAGACGAAGACCAAGTCCGGCAAGTGCTCTGGGGCCCACTCCGGCAACCGCACCTCTTCGGAGTGCTGCGCTGCCGTCGAGGACGTTCCATCGAGCTCCACCGGCAAGTGTAAGAAGGGGATGGCCGCTCCTCCGGCAACCAAGAGGGTGTCCGCCAAGGAGGACGGCACTGGTGGTACCTTCACCATCAGTGCCACGCTTGACAGCAAATAGGAAAGCGCGCTCGTTGCCTTCCTGCGGGCGAATGTCGATGTGTTTGCCTGGCAACCATCTGACATCCCCGGTGTTCCCAGGAAGGTAATTGAGCACAAACTTTCTGTTTGTCCTCATGCGCGGCCCGTCAAGCAGAAGGTGAGGAAGCAAGCCGTGGAGCGCCAAGAATTCATCAACGAAGAAATCAAGAAACTAGAGGCAGCAGGCCTAGTTAGAGGTGTGATCCATCCGACGTGGTTGGCAAACCCAGTCGTCGTGCGCAAGGCCAAGGGGAAGTGGAGACTGTGTATAGACTTCACCGATGTGAATAAAGCATGTCCCAAGGATCCATTTCCCTTGCCGCGCATTGACCAGATCGTTGACTCCACTGCCGGATGTGAGCTACTCTCTTTTCTTGATGCATATTCAGGCTACCACCAGATTTTCATGGCCAAGGAAGATGAAGAGAAGACTGCATTTATCACTCCATGTGGCACTTATTGCTTCATACGCATGCCATTTGGATTGAAGAATGCAGGCTCTACCTTTGCAAGGGTAGTATATACTGCTTTTGAGCCACAGATTCACAGAAATGTAGAGGCTTACATGGATGATATCGTGGTGAAGAGCAAGAGCAAGGATACCCTGGTCCAAGATTTGGAAGAGACATTTCAGAACCTGCGCAAGATCCAGCTTAAGTTGAACCCCGAGAAGTGCGTCTTTGGAGTCCCCTCCGGCAAGCTTCTCGGGTTCTTTGTGTCACAGAGGGGCATTGAAGCTAACCCCGACAAGATTAAAGCCATCGAGCAGATCGAAGCCCCGAAGCGAGTCAAGGATGTCAGAAGGCTTGCAGGTTGTGTGGCTGCCCTCAGTAGGTTCATTTCAAAGTCTGCAGAACGCGCCCTACCTTTCTTCAAAATCTTGAAGAAGGCAGGTCCCATGAAGTGGACTCCAGAAGCGGAGGCAGCGCTGCAGGACTTGAAACGGTACCTATCCTCCACTCCAATACTTGTCGCACCTAGACCACAGGAGAAGTTGCTGCTATACCTAGCGGCAACCAACCAGGTGGTTAGTGCTGCGTTAGTAGCGGAGAGGGAGGCCGACGAGGAGTCAGCACCACCGGCAAGCGGATCCAGCGACAAGCAGGGGGCTGCTCCGACAAGCTCTGGCCCCGACAAGGACAACTCCGCGCAGGAACAGGAAGAAGTGCGGAAGAAGATGGTGCAGCGCCAAGTGTATTTTGTAAGTTCCCTTCTCCAGGGGGCTAGATCAAGATACTCTGGTGTGCAAAAGTTGCTTTTTGGCCTCCTCATGGCCTCGAGAAAGCTGCGACATTACTTCCAGGCACATGAGATAACAGTGGTCACTCGCTTTCCGCTGAAGAGGATATTGCACAACCCAGAAGCAACAGGCAGGATCGTTGAGTGGGCACTGGAGCTGTATTGCTTTGGACTCAAGTTTGAAAGTACTTCAACCATACAGAGCCGAGCTTTGGCAGAATTCATAGCTGAGTGGACCCCAACGCCCGATGAAGAAGTCCAAGACACAAGTGCATCCGTACAAGAAGCGACAAGTGAATGGGTAATGTATTTTGATGGTGCCTTCTCGCTGCAAGGCGCCGGTGCTGGCGTGGTACTCATCGCGCCCACCGGAGAGCACCTCAAGTACGTTATCCAGATGCACTTTCCCAGGGAGCAAGCGACAAACAACACTGCTGAATATGAAGGTTTGCTCGCCGGCCTCAGGATTGCGGCTGAACTTGGGATCAGAAAGCTGATTGTGCGGGGAGATTCTCAGTTGGTGGTCCGGCAAGTCAACAAGAGTTACCAGAGCCCTTTGATGGAAGCTTATGTAGATGAAGTGAGGAAGCTTGAGGAGCACTTTGAAGGCCTGCAAATGGAGCACGTCCCGAGAGCTCAGAATGAAATAGCAGATGGCCTTTCAAAGTGTGCTTCGATGAAGTTACCTGTGGAACCAGGGACCTTCTTGCTCAAGCTAACTCAACCATCCGTTACACCATCAATTGGGCAGTCCAAGAAAAGAAAGCTGGTCTCCGGCGACTACTTGCCGGCGGATCTTCCTGAAACCGCCGCCAAGGTCCCCAAGATCGGCAATAAGAACGCTGAGGAACAGTCTGCTCCTGTAGATCCAAGGATCTGTGCAGTTGAAGCAAGTGTTCTCGACAAGCCTCGCCCCGGCGAGCTTGCCGGGGGATCATCAGCTCCGGCGGAACCGGAGGTTCTTGCCGCAGAAGCTGAGATCCCCGCAGTGGCCCTCATGCCTTTAGTCCTTGCCGTTGAGCCTCGGGCTCCGGCATGGGCGCAGCAGATCGTCCGTTTTCTGCAAACTGGAGAACTTCCCGACGACCCGGAAGAAATAGAGAAGATAACCAGGCAGTCAAGTATGTACCAGTTCGTGGATAACGAGCTGTACAGAAGAAGGCTCAATGGTGTCAGATTGAAGTGCATCTCCAGGGAAGATGGACAGAAGCTGTTGGCAGAAATACATGGAGGCATATGTGGCCACCACATTGGCGCAAGGGCGCTTGCCGGGAAAGCTTTCCGGCAAGGGTTCTTTTGGCAAGAAGCCCTCCAAGATGCAACTGCACTAGCAACCAAGTGTGAAGCGTGCCAGTTCCATGCGAAGCAAATTCATCAGCCAGCTCAAGCTCTCCAAACAATCCCTTTGTCCTGGCCCTTCTCGGTCTGGGGGCTCGATATCCTCGGCCCCTTCCCCCGGGCAGTCGGGGGCTTTGAGTACTTGTACGTTGCAATCGACAAGTTCACAAAGTGGCCAGAAGTGGAACCAGTGAGAAAGGTGACAGCACAGTCAGCGGTCAGGTTCTTCAGGTCGATTGTTTGCCGTTTCGGAATCCCTAACAGGATCATCACCGATAACGGTACGCAATTTACTAGTCGCACCTTCATGCAGTACGTCCAAGACCTTGGCGCCAAGGTCTGTTTCGCTTCTGTTGCTCACCCGAGGAGCAACGGTCAAGCGGAGAGGGCAAATGCTGAAGTGCTGCGCGGACTCAAGACGAGGACCTTTGACAGGCTGCGCAAGTGCGGAAGAAATTGGATAGAGGAGCTACCGGCGGCTCTTTGGTCAATCAGAACGACACCAAGTCGAGCCACCGGACAGACACCCTTTGCTCTAGTCTATGGAGCAGAGGCAGTTCTCCCCACGGAACTCGTATACGGATCTCCTCGAGTGCTCGCTTACGATGAGCTCGAGCAAGAGCAACTGCGACAAGATGATGCATTGCTCCTCGGGGAGGAACGTCTCTAGGCTGTTGTACGAGCTGCTCGATACCAGCAAGCTTTGCGCAGCTATCATAGCCGCAAGGTCAAGGCCAGGAGTCTCGAGGAAGGCGACCTTGTTCTTCGGCGTGTTCAGTCCGCCAAGAACTCCAACAAGTTGACGCCGAAGTGGGAAGGCCCTTATCGGGTGAGACAAGTCACAAGGCCCGGCGCTGTCCGCCTTGAGACCGAAGAAGGCTTACCGGTGAGCAACTCCTGGAACATAGAGCATCTTCGCAAGTTTCACCCGTAAGGCGCGGTTGCCGTGATCCGCTCCGGCAACCACCTTTTGTACAAGCTTTGCCGCTGTTGCATGTAACCCTTTGTACAAAGCCGGGCAAAGACCCCGTGCATCAGTAAAGCTTTGTGTTTTGCGCTATTTGCCTTTTGCATGCTCTTCTTTGCTATTTGCATGTGTTATCTGGCATCTTGTACGACACACACACCCGGTAAGCATTGGCACGCCGAAAGGCCATATACTTGTTTCCCTCTTCTTTTTCCTTACCTCTTAAGCAGAAGGAACGTTCCTCGCGCACAAGTTTGCCGGGGGGGAAGGAGATGGAAGAGGCACCAAGTGCTGTTCAAGAAAGAGAAGTCTTACCGAGAAGCAAGATATGAAAGCTAAGTTATTAGAGTTAGAGCAGTTCAAATTTTTAATTTTTAGTTGTCTTCCTTGAACAATCACACTTTGTATGGAAAACCTGTGCGCGGAGGAACCTACCCGTAGCTAGCCGCACCCTTGTCTTGTTTCCGAGTACGCTCAACGATTTAAGTGAGCTGCGACAAGTGTCGCGCCCTTACTTCATTTTCGAGTTCGCTCAGCAAGCTAAGTGCGTTGCGACTAGCCGCGGCAAGGTTGCTTGCCGGTAAGACCTTAGCCAGCAGGCTGCTCAGAGTCCAGCACTCAGCGCTCGCGGCAAAGGCCCCTTGCCGGCAAGCTCCCCGGGAGCGTAGTGTGAAAAACATACAAAGTAGACGACCAAGACGAGGAAGATAACATTGCGCTGATTGATTAAAATAAGATAAATATCTTACAAAGGATAACTTGTCGCAATGATTAATGAGTTCATAACACCCTATGCAGCAACAAAAGAGATAAAGAAAAAGGAGGCCTAGTCTACGCGGTCGCCCTCAATCCTGGAGATCTTGTTCACTTTGGCGATGATGTGGGCGACCTGCTCTTTCAGCGCCTCCATATTCGCGTCGGCCGGCAAGCTGCGGAGAACATTGGTGAGGTTTATACCGGGATTGCGGTATACAATCTTCGTCAGTACGCGCTCCAAGGTTCCCGTGCAGAGCTGGCGCGACTCCTCGGCCAGTTGCGCGGGAATCTTCTTCCGAAGATCTGCAAGAGCCGGCGCGATTCCCCTGAAGAAGAGGCTGAGCTTGGCGCTGTGAGGGAGGTTTGGGTCTGGAGAGTAGATGAGATGCTCCAGCTTCAGCGCCAGCAGCTCCTGGTCGATGTTGGATGCAGAAGACACCAGATCGTCGGTCCACACCTCGACGGTCCGGCGGAAGTTCTCGGCAGCTATGTTGGCGCTCTCCACCAAGCCTCGCTCCTTGCAGAGCTCCTCCTTCAGCTTGGTTTCCCGGTCTCGGACGGCGTCGAGCGAGTCCTTCAGCGTGGAAACCTTCAGCTCCAGATCCTCGATGGAGTCCTTGGCGGCTTTCAGCTCGTCGCCCTTCTTGGAGAGACGCACCTGGAGTTCTGAGTTGGTGTGGGCGTCCTTCTCGCGCTCTATGTTGAGCGCGGTGACCCGCTCCACGCTCGCCTTCAACGACTCCTCCAGCTGCGCAGCCTTGGCGGCAAGCTCCTACTTGGCGGTCTCCGCGGCAGCCGCGGCGGCTTTCGCCTCCTTCAGCTCTCCGCCAAGGGCGTGCTCCCGAGCGGCAAGGTCTTCCTCGTGGGAGTCGAGGTTGACCTTCCGTTGGGCGAGCTCTCCTTCTCGCCGGGACAGCTCCTCCCCGGCGAGTCGCTGTTGCTCTTCGGCTTCAGCCTTCTCCAGCAGCCATTCTTGATACTCCCCGGCGAGCCTCTCGCGCTCCTCCGCCACGTCGCGGAGGGCAGCCTGGTTGGCGGCGCGGAGCTCCGCCGCGCGCTTCTCCATCTCGACGGCGGCCTTGGCGGCAAGGGCCTCCCGAGACACTAGCTTCGCCTGCCTGGCCCGGTAAAGGGCCAGGAGCTGATGAAGCAGCTTCTCCTCCTCGGGCCCGTCGCTTCCGCCGGGCGCCTCGACAATCTTCAGTCCCGCGGAGGCGAGAACTTCTCCATCGAAGGCCTCGCCCTCCGCGGGGGCTCGCGACGAAGAACCCCACGGCACCTGGATGAAGACACCGTTGGGAGCTTCAAGATAATAGCCCGCCTGCTCCTTCTCGGCGGAGGGGTCGGCGGCCGGTGCAGCACTTGATGCTCCTGCCGCCTCCGGGCCGGCAGTGCGTTCGCCGTCCCCCTCCCCGGCCGCTGCGTCCGCAGCCGGCTCGGCGGCTCCCGCTGTGTCCTCAGCGACAGGGGCGTCGCCTCCGCCGCCCTACGCGCCCTCCTCCTCGACGTCGATGACCTCCGTCTCCATCTGCTCGGGGGGAGGAGGATCTAGAAGAAAAAGAAGAAGAAGATCAAGCAAATATCCAAAAAGAGATGAATCCAAGAAGACAAATTACAAGACTTACCTTGACGGACGCCGTCAGCGGCGGGCTCCCTCTCCGGGGAGCTCTGCCTTGGCGGAGTAGCCTCCCTCGCCGGGCTACTCGCCCTTGGCGGGGTACTCGCCCTTGGCGGAGTACCCGCCCTTGGCGGAGTGCTCTCCTTTGCCGGGGAGTTCGGCCTTGGCGGGGACGGCGGGGCCTGCGGCTCCTCAGGAGCGGCCTCCGGACGCTCCTGTGGTTGTGGCTCCACCGCTGCACAAGACAATCAAGACAAGACAAAAACATCAAGATATCAGCACAAGACGAAATCCTCAAGCGCACCCGACAAGCGGAAGTATGAAACCCAGACTTACGCTGGGGGCTGCGCTGGGGGCTGCTCCTCGGAGCAGCGCTCGGGTCCGGCAGGCTCGTCTCCGGCACGTCTCCAGTCGCCGCGACGAGCGAGTCGTCCGCGACCTCGAGAACGGGAACCTTGGCCTTCTTCGCCACTCGCTCCGCCAGGGTCCTGAAGTTAAAACAAGAAGAAAGATCAGAATCAACAATAATCGAGACGAAGTTTAAGAAGATACGAAGCCTCAAGTTCTTACTCCTGTTCCTCCTCGTCGTCGTCGTCGCTCAGGGCGGAGAAGTCGAAAGCCACCTGAGGCGCGTCCGCGCGAGGAGCAGGAGGCGAAGACTCCCTCGGGCACTTGGCGGTCCCCGGGGCTGGGGGCTGCGAGGCCCCGGCCCCTGTGGGCGCCGAGGCCCGGGGAGCGGGCGGAGCAGCCGCTCCGCTCTGCGAAGACCCTCCTCCGCTTGGCGCTGACGTGCGGGGCGCCTCCGCCGTGGCCTGCGTGCGGGTCGCTCCCGCCATGGTTGGTGCGCCGGGCGCCCCCGTCGCAGCTTGACTCCCCCGGGTAGCTCGCGCCGCCCGGAGAGTTGGTTGTTGTCGGGGCGCCTGCGCCCTCGTCCCCGTCGTCGTCTTGCGGAGACGCTTCAGCGGAGATCGCCTGGGACTTGCCCGAGGCGGGGAGGTCTCCGATGACGAGGAGAGGTCGTCGGCGTAGAGCCCCAGAGACCCGTCGGAGTCCTCGTCGGCCCCGACGCCCTCCTCCTCCTCCTCCTCCCCGGCAGGCTTGCTGGGCCCAGCGCCCTGCATTGTGGCCGCTTTCCCTCCGGCGCCTCCGCTCCCTGCGGCGCCTCCGCTCCCTGCGGCGCCTCTGTTTCCTCCGGCGGCGTTGCCTCTCGCCGCGGCCTCGGTCAAGATTCCGGGGATCCCGAAGTGCCTCAAGGAAGGGACCCCGGCGAGCTCGTCGGGAGGAAGCTTCAGCAGCCTGCGGATCTCCGCCTCCTCTGCTTGGCAGGACGTTTCCGCAGCCTCTGCCTCCTCGGGCGTAAAGCCAAATTCTCCTGCCGCTGCGGCTGCGGCGGCCTCTTCAACCCGAGAAGCTATATATGCTATCTCCTGGTCGGTGGTGTCCCGTGTCAGCCCCTTGATCTCGTCCTTGTTCTTCGCCACCTCCACCAAGTTGTCGAAGAAGTTCAAGATGACGTCTGGCTTGGGCGGAATCCACGTGCGGTCGATGCCGTGCGAGTCACACGCGGGCATCATGGCGCGAAGGGAATCCCGGGCCATGCTGTTGCAGAGAGGCACCACCCCCCGGGGACCTCTGAACCACTCCGGGTGGGCCGGGTCATGCTTAAATAGTTCCCGGACCATCCCCTTCAGCTCCAGCGACGTGAAGTTAAAGTTGAGCCCGGGGCGCAGCCTCATTATGTCCGCTGCGTTGCCGTAATCCCAGGCTGGCCTCTTCCTATCTTGAAGAGGGGCGATGCGGCGGCGGAGGAAATCTGTGCCTACTTCTGCGACAGACAACCTTGCTACCCGGAGACGAAGAATTCTGATGAGGGCGACGTCGAGCTTGCCGTCGTCCGAATCCAGCTCGCTCCAGTCCCTGCCGTGCACGATAGGTGTTGTGCGCGGCGCGGTGAAGGACTGCGGCTCGTCCTCGACTATCCAACACCAGTCTGCACGCCACTCCTCCCACTTGCCGCGGAGCTCCCTCGGCAAGTAGGACTCCTTCTTGTTCAGACGAAAAACCCAAGATATTCCTCCGGAGAGGGGGGCGCCGGCCTTTGCTCTAGGGGTGAAGAAGTGCCTAAACAGCGCTACGTTTGGGTATATCCCAATATAGTTTTCGCACATGTGTGCGAAAACCGCCATCGTGAGGATGGCGTTGGGGGTGAAGTCAAGAAGGTGGAGGCCGTAGGTATGCATTATATCGCAGAAAAATTCGGAAAAAGGGGGACAGAGGCCGCAGTGGAAGAAAACTGCGAAGAAGAAATACCCGCCGGGGTAGTTGTCCTTGGCGGCGGCCGGATAGGCTCGGGTGCGGGGGTGCGCCTTGGTCTTCTTGGCCCAGAACAAGTAGTACTTGTTCCAGAGCTCCCGCGCGCTGAGCCTCGGCGAGAAGACGACGTTCCGCTTCCGCAACGCGGCGAGCCTCGCCGCTTGCTCCGACTTCTCCTTCTTGGTCTTCTCCGCCTTCGCCTTCTCGGTCTTCGGGGCCATGGCGGAGGCGGCGAGGGAAGGGGAACGAAGAATCCGGCGGCGCCGGAGATGCGGAGGACGGCGGAGGAACTGTGGAGGTGGAGCGCAAAGGGGATCTCTGGAAGTGGAAGAAGAGGCAATGAAGGCGTAGGAGGGGAACCGCTCCTGCTTCCTCTGCTTTTATGGGGAAGTGGGGGGCGTTTCGCTCTTTCCATTAAAAGAACGTGGCCACGTCCCATCCCACGACGCCGCGATCGACGCGTGCCGTTACGGAGGGACGCGGCGGATGCGGAAGTGGATTCGGCGCGCCGTGGGCCGCGCGTGCCCGTGCACTGTTTTGGGCCTGGCCCAACAGCGCTCGGCACCGTGTGTGGCCCAGGCCCGGGGGCTCCTGTCGGTGTACTAAGGTAGGGGTACCTCAGCACCCCAACTTGTGCACGGACAGTAGCAGCTTCCCGCGGCAGGGCCTACCACGCGCTTGCCGGAGACCTTCCTGCTCCATATAAAACCATTCAAAAACAAAGTATGCAAGACAGAAGATCAAGACCCCGGCAAGTGGAGCTTGCCGGGAAGGCCGTTCCAGGCTCAAGATTACCTCACTCACGCAAGGCCCTGGCAAGAGGAGCTTGCCAGGAAGACTAGAAGAATTACATCACAAAAGGGATGCCTCGGCGCTATATACGCCCCGGCAGGGCCCGGGGAGCGACAAGCTTCAGAGCCCGACAAGCTCCCGGGCCCGGCAAGATCAAGACCCCAGCAAGGTGCTTGCCGGGGAGAGTTGTGCTGTGTGCCCGCGCTCCAGCTCATCGAACCACGCGTCGCCCTGGGACCATTTCAGGGACGCGTGGCGGATGGCTGTGCAGCCTGGGGGACACGGTGGCACTCCACGGTGGTGAAGCCATCGCCGTGGCAAACGGAGACACAAGGGCGGCCGCTTTTGGGGTCAACGGCGACGGGCATTAAATGCTCTTGTCCCCCACTGTCAAAGTAGGTAGCGACCACTGTTCATCCACTGTAGCTCCACTATTCCCGCACTGTTACAACTACCACCTCTTTTACGTTTTTACCCCTTTCTCTTACGTTGACACCTGTCGGTGACCCCTTTGCACTATAAAAGGAGGCCCATGCACAACGTAAGGGGGGTTCGGAATCTAGATCGCTCATACGCTCGGTGTAGCTAGTTCTTCAAGCTCCCGAGCTCTCCAACTCAATACAAACTAAGCAGGAGTAGGGTTTTACGCATACATTGCGGCCCGAACCTGGGTAAATTGCCCGCTTGTTCATCTCGATCTGCTCTTCGTGCTCCCTCCGCCCTCTTACCGCACGAACAAGGGGCTCCGGTCCCATAGGTGCTCGTGGTGGACAATTTCCCCCGACAAACATGATCTTGAAAAGAAAACAAGATGATGGTTTGAAGAGAGCAACATCACAAAGCCTCCGGAATGAAAGAATAGCATATAAAGATCAATGAAAGAAATGAATGGAGAAGAAAAAGACAACTTCTCGCACAAATGAATTAGGAAAACCTCCTTACAAAGAAGGGTTGAATGGGGTTGATGGAAAAATCAACACGAAATGAATAAGTTTGATGTGGGCTTATGGAAAACATCTCAAAACTAAGAGGTGACAACCAGCCACTTACGAAAACATTTGATTGGATTGAGATCAACAAGGAGATGAAAAAACTTATTTCACCGGAAGGATAAATGAGGAACTTGGGTCATTATAAGCACCATAATAGCAACAATCCTTAGGGAAAGCTTTTAGGTGAAATACCACCCAAGATAACTCGAACGAATAATTGAAGGGTTGAAATCATCTCTTGAACAAGGAAAATGAAGGGTTTTAAATATCTCATTCTTGACAACTTGTGAATCATGAAACATGAAGGAATTAACAAGAATGACATAACACCATCTGAAAAGATAAGGTAGAAAGAATTGTACTTCAAAATGCAAGAAGAAGAAATATTTGAGCTCCTCCAACAAGAATCTTGATGAAGGCTTCAAGGATGAATTAAATGATGATGAACCACCATGAGAACTCCGGTAATGAAAGCATGAGAAGTGAAACATGAAAGAATAAGATTCAAGGCCTGCGATGAACTAGATGCAGCTTGAAATGATATAATTGAAATAACTTGAAGCTCCGGAAAACAAGATGAACAACTTAGAACCAAGGATATGATATGATGACAAGCTCCGAAGGAAGGAATTAAATCCCCTTGAAGGAATAAGAATAAGAATTGTGTCATGCATCTCCTTCACCAATTTAAATTGATGACAACCAAAGGATTTGGCATACTACTTATTCTCGTTGGAAAGAATTAAAGAGAGATCTAGCACAACCTTGGATAAATCTTCAACAAAGCACCGGTAGGATTGTGAAAAGAACAATTGAATTAAAACGATAACAACGGAGGGGTAATCTTGAAAGAACCACCGTAAGAATAAGGAGACGAACGAAAAGACAACAAAGAAGAATATTTGGAGGACGAAGTTGAAAACTGAGAACGAAGAAATCTTCTGAAATGATGGCCTTCGGAGGAGCACAAAGAAAAGAATTCAAGAATTGCTCTGAAGGGTATAAAAGAATTCCTCACAATCGGAACAATAATGAGGATGGCATGAAGCTAGAACCACGAATCTTCAAGAGAACGAGCCAAGATTTAAGAGAAACACCACCATGAATTGTATAGGCACTCCGTGAATGAAGAATTAAAAAGGTTGAACCAATGATGAGCAAGAATTTGAAAGCGGACTTGGAGAAGGCATGTGACTGATGGGAATCATACTTACGTCACACTTTGAAAAGAATTTGAGTATAACTCCAGAAAATAGAAGAGTCAGGTAAGATCCTGGAAAAGACCTGTGGGTTAGGGCCCACTCTATAGAAATCACCGTTGAAAAAGACTGTTGAAGAGATATTGCACCGGTTGAATTAAAAGGCTTGAATAAGATAACAATGCTCAAAATAATTTGAACGGATGAAGAATGGAATTATGAATCTTCAGCACTTCGGATATGAATAGCAAGAGGAGAATGATTAATTGGTGCACTGGAATAAGAAAGCCTTGTGAAATGAGGAAAAGGATAAGATCAACACCGAAATCTTGAATTACATCCACCGGCAGAATTAGAGAACAAAAGAATGATGAACTTGAAGCTCTTGAGCATCTTCACGAGAAATCACCGGATAAGAACATTGAAGGAAAAGAATGAAGAAATATCACATGAATAAAATGGATACTTCATTTGAGAATTTCTTGCTCCGAGAAGAAAAAGGGTGGGAGGGTGGGGAAAACAAAGACAACTTGGGATGAAAGAACATACACCGTTGAGAAAAGACTGAGAGTTGATCTTGCAGATGGTGAAAAGATCTGATTAACTCGAAGAAAAGGACGCCAGTTGAGAAGAATTAACATGAAAATCTTGATGATCAAGAAGGATTAGCACTCCCATAGAAATATGAGAACACCGATTAGGAAAGGTATGGAATCAACATTTGACATCGAAGCAACTCGAATACCAGAATCAAAACAAAACAAAGGATAGATATGCAACATGATCTTCACAATATCATCCGAATAGAGAATTGAACGAATGAATTCCGTAGGTACATCAGCTTGACGAGAAGCCACTTGGAGAGCAAAATGAAAATAAAAAGGAACAAGGAACAGATAGAACAAATACAAGATAGAAGCTTCGTTCGACATCTTCGTGCTGAAAGCTCATGGAACGTGTTACAAAAGGGTTTTGCAATCCTCGGATCAGCATAGCCAAGGACCCTTTAAGATGCAACTCCCGATCAGAACAAGTCCATAAAACCACTTCACTCAATGTAGAACCCCAAACTTCATATCGAGCATCCGTTGGAAGAATGCCTAGAACTACTGGATAAAACCCACCTATAGATTTCCGAAAGATTCCAGTTATGCAATCAGGTGTTGGGGATACACGGGAAGCACCGCGCAATCAACTCTAAACCTACATCCAGGTGTATGCATCCTTCAACACATAACCAGTCTTTCTCGGAAACTGTTTACCTCGGACCTTCGAAAAGCATCCACTATAACAAGCTATGGCAATACTCTCGAACTACCTCCCCAGTACTGGGTGATGTCGGGGTTATCTTGCCACTGGCCGTATAGGAGAGATTTTCGATGTCGGCCGTCTTAAGTATTTAGTACTGCCGCGATATGCTTGTGACGACAATACCCCGAAGCTCAACTCCCCGGGAACAGGAGGCATCGAGAACAATATCCTCGTCACAAGAACATCGAAACAATCCCAGAATACTCGCGGGATCCTAAAAAAATTTTGGTGCAATTTTTTGAAAGTAGAAGAGGCAAGAGTAGTCGTCAGGAGTCCTCACCAGAATGAAAAGGGATGAGAAGCAAATAGAAATCCTACTCTCCGATATATATATAGGACTCAAAACATTTTCAGTGTGTGCCTAGACTCAACCGTCAACGATTCGATCAAACAGTGGGGGCTTCTAGGTCGGAGAAGGCTCTGAATACCAACTTGTAATGCCCAGGATGGGACTATACCTCCTACGTGTCGAGGCACGACTTAAAGGTATAAGCCCATCCTAGAATGATCTCAAGTTTGGTATCTTTGCACGACTCATGTAAAAGAGGGACTAAATTGCAAAAGGAGATAGTTGGCTTACACTCGCCACTTCACACAATACAATACATAAGCAATACATCATTCAAAACATCACAACCCGACTACGGGTGAAGATCCAAAAGCAAGATACCAAAACAACATAAAGCCACAGGTCAGGATCGAATCCTAGTAGAAACCACTACTGATCGTCGAAGCGACACAACATAAAGCCACAGGTCAGGATCGAATCCTAGTAGAATCCAACTCCTGCATCAAACTCGGCTGAACCTGCATCTAGAGTTGTAGTATCTGTGAGCCATGAGGACTCAGCAATCCCATAACCATGGGTAACAAGACTAGCAAAGCTTTGTGGGTAGGAAGAGGTAAAGTGGTGAGGCTGCAGCAGCGGCTAAGCATAATATGGTGGCTAGCTTACAAGTACCAGAATAAGATGAGAAGCTACGCAAACGGTCGCAAAAGTAGTGATCGCTAAAGATCCTAACTACATACGGTCAAACATAACCACACCGTGTTCTCTTCTCAAAGTGAAAAGAGACAGTCACGGTTACTCACACAGTTGTGTGTTTTACTTCGGATCCTCTGTCAAGTTTTCTACAACCAGACATTAACAAATTCCAATCTGCCACATAACCGCGGGCACGGCTTTCGAAAGATCATAATCCTGCAGGGGTGTTCCAACTTAGCCCATCACAAGCTCTCACGATTAGCTGAAGTGATAAATATAATATCATCACTCCTTATCTTAGGGAAAATCCGATCAGGCTCGGCATCCCGATAGCACAAATCATTTCGACAATGGTAAAACAAGTCCAGCAAGACCTCCCGGTGTGTCGACACCCTGATAGTAGCCGCGCGTATCTCGTCTCAGGACACTACCGGATGGGTGATCCTACAGGTTATACCAGATACCTCGGGTTTCCCCAAGGCGGCCCCGCAGTCTCCCTGTTTGGGACCAACACCATCAGCACTGGCCCCCCCTGCTATGTAGAATTAAGAATCCTCGGGTAGCGCTAACTCCCTATGCAATTTAATTGATTAATTAAGTTGTTATTATGAGTAAATTAAAACCAATGTTGGGCCTTGCTGGAGGAGTTTTATTCAAAGTCAAACTGTCAAGGGGTCCCCATTTCACCCATCGTGTAAGGAACGCAAAATCAAGGAACATAATGCCGGTTTATCGGCGCCTAAGGTGGCATGAGTGGAACAAAACACCGAGCAAAAGGCCAAGCCTTCCACCCATGCCCAGTATATAGGTGTGTTAATAATAATTATAGATATTGTGATATATCCAACAACAAGTTCCCTCCTGGAACGATCTTCATCTTCACCTGCAACTAACAACGCTATAAGAGGGACTGAGCAAGCGAGGCTGAGCAAGCGGGTAACATAGCCAAACAGTGGTTTTGCTAGGAAGGTGTCAAGGTTAGAGGTTTCATGGCAACAAGGAGAGGCTGACATAAAGATGGGTAGCGTGACATGTAACGATAGCATCGAGACAACTAAGCATGGCAATGGTAGTAAAGGTATCCAAGGGTATGATCATCTTGCCTGGGATTCCACAAGGGAGAAGAACGGATCCAAGAAGAAGACGAAGCAACACAGTCGAGCGAATCCTCACAACTCCGGAACGAAACCGAAGCTAACAAGAGAAGCAACCGGAAAGAAGCAAACGACACAGTAAACACACATATCATAAACATGGCATACGATGCACATACAAGTATGATGCATGTCCGATTTAAATATGCATGGTATGGCAAAGTGCACAAACAACACTACAAGTTAAGTGGAGCTCAATATGCAACGAGTTGCATATTGACGAAACACCACATTAATTATTTAATTGTCTCTTGTTATTAACAAGACAAGATTAAATGTTTGTTAACATGGCAAGAGGTGAGGCATAAAGAAACTACACTATTAGGCATTTTAAATGAGGCCGGAGAATAACAACAACATATCCGGAAAATCCCCATGAGCCTGTTTAATAATTATAAACAAACAACAATTAAACATTCAAGGTTGTTAACATGATGCGGATGATATGATCAAGATTTATGCAAGTTTATTAAAAGGTTGACAATTAACAAGATATGAAGCATTTGTCGCCGTGGTGGAATGAAAAGAGTGCCACGGCAACGATCCGAAAACGATGCAACGACATCATATCGGTACCGGTAACTCGTTGAGTGTCCGGTGCAAAAGGAAAGATGGCGGAGTGATCGAGCGGAACAAGATGAAAGGTGGGGTGATCCCGTTACCGGGTTCCCACGAGTCGGTGACGAGGCAACCGAGGAACACGACAAAAGAGGCACAACTGGCACGAAGCACAAGGGAGACATTTCATACAACACAACAAGCATCTCACGGGTCATCCACGGGGTCGTCTCGTTATACCTTTGAAGCGTGCGTTTCGGGGCGGTTCGAGACGTAGAGGAAGAAGGCGTTCACGTGTCCGACGAGGAAGAAGTCGTTCCGTAGAGGGAAGTAGTTGTTCACGTAGAGGTACACGGCGCAACCATCGTTTTCCGGGGCGACGGTAGAGGAAGTAGTGGTACTCGGCGACGGTAGATGTACTCGTTCCGTTCGGTCTTGCCGGTCTCGTCCCGAGTCGTAGTTGTACGGTCGTCGTGGTACTTGGTCGTATCGGAGAGGAACTTGAGCCGTAGTGGTACACGAGGCGACGGTAGACGTTCGGGCGACGGTAGACGTTCGGGCGACGGTAGTTGTACACGGATCCAAAAGTAGATATACTTGCTGTTACATGGTTACTTGAGATAGCAATAATAGCAACAAAACAATACAAAAGGTAAAAGGCTGCGGCGACGACGAGCTGGAAAAGAACGGGGCCTTCGCGGAGCAGACGCGGGGCGGTCACCGCGCTGCTGGACAGGGCCGGGGCGGCCGGACGCATCCACGCGAGGGAGGGCGGCGCTGCGGAGCTGCTGCAGCTCCTGGAGATGGGCGCCGGGCGTCGTCCTGAAGAAGAGGCGAGTTGGTGGCCGCGGGACGGCGCTGGAGTCGAGGACGGAGGGGCGTGGCTGCGCGGTCCGTCGCTGGAGAGAGGTGGTCGCGGCCTGGGATGCGCTCTGGAGGGAGACGAGGCAGGGGCGGCGCCCTGCCTTGGCGACGGGAGGCCGCGGCTCGAGGGCGCTCGGGGCCAGGGGGCCGGGGGCCGCTGCGCCTGGCAAGGAAGGAGGCCAGGGAGGCGGCTTCCTGGCGGGTGTGCACGAGAGCGGGGAGGCAGGGGCACGGTGCTGCGCCCTGGCGACGCGGGCTGGAGCTCCTGGCGCGGAGGACGGAGGGAGCCACGGTCGAGGGGGGGTCGAGGGGAAGAGAGCGAGGGAGATCGGCCGATGAGTGGATCGGGCTGGAGCGATGGGGGTCGCTGCGAGAGGGACCACGGGATCGGGCAGAGGGAATCGGGCGTCGCTAGCGAGGGAGAGAAAGAGAGATCGAGAGGATGAGGGAAACGGAGTGGCGGCGGGGTCGGGACGAGAGGGAGAGAGCGAGGCTGAGGGAAGCTAGGGTTCGGTGCGGTCGGGCCTCGGGCCAGGAAGGAGGGAATGGGCCGGAGGGACAGGGAGGCCGGCTGGAGAGGCTGAGGCCCAGAGGAGGGCCTAAGAGGCTGGAGAGAGTCTCCTGCCTTTAGTTTCTTAAGCAGAAGTAAAAAAAGAGAGGGATCAAAAATTAAGAAAAAGAGGCCAGGAAACAAGAAATAAAATATGGAACAATTTTTGAAAGGCTTTATGGAATAATTCCAACCCCACAAAAATAGTTCCAACAAAAGGGAAGTGCAAACTAAAAAAAATAATTAGCTTGCCTTAAAGGAGTTCAAAAGAAGTCTAGGTTTTAGGAGGAGCCTCGAAACAACGGAAAGAAATATTGGCAAGGTTTTGACGATGAAACTCGAAGTGAAAAAGGCATGGGGAATAATATGCAAGTGTGTTGGGTTAATTCCAACGAATGGAATATTTATTAATATAGCTCCCTAAATATTGAGAGGCTTTTATATGTTATAAAGAGAAGACATCTTCCCTCGATTTAAATGGACCGAAGGTCCACACAATATATTTAGGTTGAGATGCAAAATTGATATGACATGATGGCATGATGGCATGATGCAATGCAAGAAATAAATAACACAAGCACAAAAGAACACACGGGCAGCCCGGAACATCTGGAATCTTCTGGAATCTTCAGGGACGTCGGTCTTCGGGCGTCACACTACGTGGGAACGAGAAGATCATCTTCGTTCCGAGTACCCTTCCTTTTTCCAGTCCTAGATCTCGGGACGAGATCTTTTTGTAGTAGAGGAGAGTTGTAATGCCCCGGATGTAATACTTTCCCTTTTGGGCATATAATATATCTCTGACTTCATCAATTCCATTTCGGGTTCTTCGTCTTCGGGTTTTCATCATTTTTTCGTGTGCGTGTGTTCATTCATTCATATCATGTAGTCATGTGCATCGCATTGCATTTGTGTTGTTGTTTGCATCCGGTCCCACGCGTTCCTTCCCGTTGTCCGTCTCGCGTTTCGGAGCTCCCTCACGTGTCCGTGGCGTCCCCGAGGCCTACTTTGGTGTTTGGCCATGTAACGTTACCGGTGTGGCGCGGGACTTGTCGTGTGTTGTGGTTTTGGCGTGTGTAACCCGCCTGCCAAATCTCGTCGCGTTTGGAGTTCGTTTGGTACTCCAACAGTTATTCTCGTGGGCTCAAAGTGCCTCCACTTTGAGGCCCAATACACCCCTCCATCAGCCCACCAAACCAACCCAAAACCCTCCCTTCATCTAGGCCATACAATTCTGATCGCGTGGCCGAAAACCACACCTCATTTGGACAACCCTAGCTCCTTGTGCCTATATATTTGTCCACCTTCCTCAATTTTTTCCCCAAAATAAGCAAACCCTAGACCTTCTTCTTCCTCTAGCCTCCTCCCTTCCCTCCGGCGGAGCTCGCCGGAGGAGCTTGCCGGAGCACCACGCCACCTTGCCGGAGCTCGCCGCCACCTCCTCCTCCTCGCCGGAGCACCTCACCGCCGGCCTTCTTCTCGCCCCGCCGCCGTTCCCTTGCCCGCCGCCGCCGTGAGGCCGCGCCGGGGCCTTCCCCGCCGCCGCCGATCGAACCTCCCGCCGGCGCTCGGGGCGCCGCAGCCATCGCCAGGGATCAGGATCCCGTTCGATCTCCTCGCCCGATCGGTTCGGTCGCCTGGGTGGACCGAACCCTAGGGCCTAGCCGCCTCCAGGCTGCCGATCCGCTGGGCTCCGTCAGGCCCAGCCGCGGGCCTCGAAGACCACCGCCGCCCTCGGCTCGATCGGGACGAGCAGCGCCTCCCCGATCCAGTCGCCTCTGCCCCTCCTGGGCCAGATCCGGTAGCGGGCCGAACCCTAGCCGCCTGGGCCGGCCCCGCCGTTCGCCCGCCCGCCAGGAACTCCCCTGGGCCGGCCTCCTTCGCCTCCGGCGCGAGCCGGGCCGAGGCCCAGCAGCCGCCCCGCTCGAGTCCGCCCACTCCGCAGCCGATCCGGCCCGGTTCGGCCTCCTCGCGCCCGAAGCCCATCAGCCCGCCTCCGCGTTGACTTTTCCAGATCTGAGGTTGCCCCCAAATCCACCAAGTCCCCAGTTTTTATCTGTCTGATGCAGTTTTAGTATGATGATAACTTTTTGTGCGTAGCTCCGATTTGAGTGAATGATATGTCAAATTGTTCGTGGAGACATGTACTACCTTTTGTTCCATTATGCCATACATGTTTGAGTTCATCTAGATGCTTAAATATCTGTTGCAAGAGTGCATATTGTTATAAACTGCTGTTAGTGTTGTTTTCATGCCATCTTTGCAATGTGATAACTTTTTGCATGTTTATCCAAATGAAGCAAATGAGATGTCCACGTGTTCGTCTTGTCATGCTCTACATGTTGATTGCTTAGGCTTGCATGATAGAAGTAATCTTGCCATGTTTATCTCCGTTGCAAAGTGCTATGTGGCTGTTATGTTGTTAAACTTGTTATGAGATGTCATTTTGAGGAGCTTATTGCTATCATTGTGATTGTCCCCATGATGCATGCTTGGGTGTTTTGGATTCACCATCATGTGTACTTTGCTGTGGTGTTTATCACTTGCCATGTTTAGCTTTGAGGTGACTTAAACTTGCTATCAAAGATGCCATGATGAAACTGTTGTTTCAACACTTAGTGAAATTTCACTAAGTCTGCAATCTGTAATTTCCAGGTGCCATGTTTGCTTGTTGTTCTAGGCCAATCCATGATAGTTTTGGGGTAACTCTTGATGATTCCTTGTAGTATATATTGTTGGCTATCCATTCATGCTCTCACACGCTTATTTGAGTGGCTGTAGCATATTTAACTTTTGCTCCCAAGTTGCAATAAAATACTACTGTCAGGATTTTGTTGTCAAGTTCAATATGTCATAGCTTGTTGCTATTTATCCGTGGCTCCTTTGGGGATGCTCCAATGGACTTATTTGCTGTAGGATATGTCTAGTTTGTGTCCATACTCTTTGCCATGATGTTTGAGTGCTGTAGCTTAATTATTT
The DNA here is from genome assembly GCA_902687465.1 of Secale cereale. Taxonomy (NCBI): domain Eukaryota; kingdom Viridiplantae; phylum Streptophyta; class Magnoliopsida; order Poales; family Poaceae; genus Secale; species Secale cereale. The sequence continues at coordinate 674,448,977 of LR738709.1, forward strand.
CTTGCTCCGAAGTTGCTATGTGGCTGTAATTTTCAGCTTTCGCATGTTTATTGTTTGGTGTGTAACTTTTAGCCCGTAGCTCCGATTTGAGCAAGTCCTATATGAAACTTGTGTGATTTTTCATGTAGATTCATAATATCCTATTGTTATCATGTTTTGAAGCATTTTGCTTGATCGCATCTTGTCATGCTCCGTGTGCTCCCATAGTGCATCAGTCATGCATCCAGCATATTTTGTGTGCGCATTGCATCTTGTTGATTTCGTGCCTTGTGTGTTTGTGTTGATTAGAGCCGGAAGCTGAGTACGAGTACGAGCACGAGGTTACTACCGAGCTTGAGAACGAGGAGTTTTCTTATGATCCCATCGACAATTCTTCAGGCAAGATGACCGAACCCCGATAACATTTCAATCTTTGCCTATTGCTAGAAGTCTCGATCTATAGTTTTGCCTCGATGCCCATGTCTTTCCTGTCAGCCTCCTATTTGTAACCATGATCATGTTTAACCACCCTACCTATGCAAACCATTGGTTGGCTATAAGTACGCTTCGCTTAGCCCCTCTTATAGCATTGCTAGTTGCAGGTGAAGATTGAAGATGATTGCTTCATGTTGAAGTTATGTGGGGTTATATCACACTATATAAATGCTTAAATGAACTCATCTATATATTGGCAATGGGTGGAAGGCTAAGCCTTTTGCTTGGTGATTTGTTCCACTCATGCCGCTAGGAACCGTATAAACCGGTGTTATGTTCCTTGATTATGCGTTCCTCACACGGTTGGGGTTATGGGACCCTCTCGATAAACCGCTAAGTGCTAAGTCTTTTCCAGCAAGTCCCAACATTGGTACTATTTGCCATATAACTAATAAAACTTGCATAGGGAGTAATTAACCCTCTTTCTTAATCAACAACCCCGGGCCAGTGCTCCACATGAGTGTTGGTACGAAATGAGCAGACTGCGGGGCCACCTCAAGGAAACTCGAGGTCTGGTAAAAACCCGTAGGATGTCTCATCCGGTCGTGGCCTGAGACGAGATACGCGCGGCTACTGTCAGGGTGTCGGCACGCCGGGAGGATTTGCTGGATTAGCCTTACCTTAGTTCGGAGTATCTTGAGCACGGGATTCCGAGAATACTCGGGCCTTCCCACCTTGCAGTTGCGACTCCGCGGATCGTGGGCTTGTCATGGGCCAAGTTGGAACACCCCTGCAGGGTTATGAACTTTCGAAAGCCGTGCCCGCGGTTATGTGGCAGATGGGAGCTTGTTAATATCCGGTTGTAGAAAACTTGACACCATGTTCCAATACACTACCAGCGTGTGTACCGTGACTGTCATTTTCTGAAAGGGAATTCGGGAGATGAACACGGTGGGGTTATGTTTGACTTGATTAGTTAAGGATCACTTCGTGATCATCTCTCGACCGAGGCACCTTCTCTTCTCGCTCTCTTTTACGTAAGCTAGGCTAGTGCTGCTGCAACCACTTGTTCTTTTCTTCAGCCTTGTTCCACACCCAAGTCTTAAATAGTCGTGTTACCCGGGAACGGGATTGCTGAGTCCTCTGTGGCTCACAGTTACTTCAACACACCAGATGCAGGTACGATGGTGAGCTACACTGGTGATGGCACTGAGCTAGACTGGGAGTACAACGAGGAGCGTAGCCGTTACTACGTGAACTATCCGTCTGATCAGTAGAGCTTCTACTAGGATTCGATTCTAGACATGTGGTTTAATGTTATGTTTGGTATCTTGACATTTGGATTTTACCCTTAGATGGGCTGTGATGTTCATTTGAATGATTATTGGATATGTAATGAATTTGTGTGACGTGGCGAGTGTAAGCCAACTATCTTTTCAGTTTTCCATCCCCATTTTTACATGAGATGTGCAAAGGTACCAAAGTTGCGATCATTCCAGCATGGGCTTATATCTCTAAGTCGTGCCTCGACACGTAGGAGATATAGTCCCATCCTGGGCATTACAGTCTATCTAAGTGGGAGTTCTTTAGTAATATGATTAATTGAACTTTAATTTATCATAAACTTAGTCCTGATAGTATTTGCAATTTTTTTTAGATCAATAGCTCGCGTTATAGCTCCCCTATGTTTTTGATATGTTCCTAAAGAAAACTAAGTTGAAAGATGTTAATAGCAATGATGTGGACTAGGTCCGTGATCTGAGGATTATTCTCATTGCTGCACAGAAGTATTATGTCCTTGATGCACCGCTAGGTGACAAACCTATTACAGGAGCAGATGCAGACATTATGAACGTTTGACAAGCTTGGTATGATGACTACTTGATAGTTTAGTGCGCCATGCTTTACGGCTTATAACCATGAATTCAAAAACATTTTGAACACCACAGAGCATATGAGATGTTCCAAGAGTTGAAATTAGTATTTCATACTCATGCTCATGTCGAGAGGTATAAGACCTCTGACAGTACTTTGCCTACAAAATGGAGGAGAATAGCTCAACCAGTGAGCATGTGCTCAGATTGTCTGGGTACTACAATTACTTGAATCAAGTGGGAGTTAATCTTCCAGATAATAGAGTAATTGACAAAGTTCACTAGTCACTATCACCAAGTTAGTAGAACTTTGTGATGAACTATAATATGCAAAGGATGACGAAAGTAATTCCCGAGCTCTTCGCGATGCTGAAATTGGCGAAGGTAGAAATCAAGAAAGAGCATCAAGTGTTGATGGTTAACAAGACCACTTGTTTCAATTAAAGGGCAAAAGGATAGAAGGGGAACTTCAAGAAGAATGACAAGCAAGTTGTTACTCCCGTGAAGAAACCCAAAGCTAAATTTAAGCCTGAAACTAAGTGCTTCTACTGCAAAGGAAATGATCACTGGAAGTGGAACTGCCCTAGATACTTGGCGGATAAGAAGGATGGCAAAGTGAACAAAGGTATATTTGATATACAGATTATTGATGTATACTTTACTGGTGTTCATAGCAACCCCTGGGTATTTGATACCAGTTCAGTTGCTAAAATTAGTAACTCGAAATGGGAGTTGCAGAATGAACAGAGACTAGATAAAGGAGAAGTGACGATGTGTGTTGGAAGTGGTTCCAAGCTTGATATTATCATCATCGCACACTCCTTATACTTTCGGGATTAGTGTAGAACCTAAATAAATGTTATTTGGCATTTGCATTGAGCATGAATATGATTTGATCATGTTTGCTGCAATACGGTTATTCATTTAAAGTCATAGAACAATTCTTATTTTGTTTACATGAATAAAGCCTTCGATGGTCATACACCCAATGAAAATAGTTTGTTGGATCTCGATCGTAGTGATACACATATTCATAATATTGAAGCCAAAAGATACAAGGTTAATAATGGTAGTGCAACTTATTTGTGGCACTGCCGTTTAGGTAATATTGGTGTAAAGCGCATGAAGAAACTCCATAGTGATGGACTTTTCGAATCCCTTGATTATGAATCACTAGGTGCATGCGAACCATGCCTCATGGGCAAGATGACTAAAACACCGTTCTCCGGAACAATGGAACGAGCAACTGATTTATTGGAAATCGTACATACTGATGTATGTGGACCAATGAGTGTTGAGGCTCGCGGCGAGTATCGTTATTTTCTGACCTTCATTGATGATTTGAGCAGATATGGCTATATCTACTTGATGAAACACAAGTCTGAAACATTTGAAAAGTTCAAAGAATTTTAGAGTGAAGTAGAGAATCATCGTAACAAGAAAATTAAGTTTCTACGATCTGATCGCGGAGGTGAATATTTGAGTTACGAGTTTGGTCTTCATTTAAAATAATGTGCAATAGTTTCACAGCTCACGCCACCCGGAACACCACAACGTAATGGTGTGTCCGAACGTCGTAACCGTACTTTATTAGATATGGTGCGGTCCATGATGTCTCTTACCGATTTACCACTATCGTTTTGGGTTAGGCATTAGAGACAGCTGCATTCACGTTAAATAGGGCACCATCTAAGTTCGTTGAGACGATGCCTTATGAACTGTGGTTTGGCAAGAGACCAAAGTTTTCGTTTCTTAAAGTTTGGGGCTGCGATGCTTATGTGAAAAAGCTTCAACCTGATAAGCTCGAACCCAAGTCGGAGAAATGTGTCTTCATAGGATACCCAAAGGAGACTGTTGGGTACACCTTCTATCACAGATCCGAAGGCAAGATATTCATTGCTAAGAATGGATCCTTTCTAGAGAAGGAGTTTCTCTCGAAAGAAGTGAGTTGGAGGAAAGTGGGACTTAATGAGGTAATTGTACCTTCTCCCGAATTGGAAAGTAGTCCATCACAGAAACCAGTTCCAGTGATTCCTACACCAATTAGTGAGGAAGCTAATGATGATGATCATGAAACTTCGGATAAAGTTACTACTGAACCTCGTAGGTTAACCAAAGTACGTTCCACACCAGAGTGGTACGGCAACCCAGTTCTGGAAGTCATGTTACAAGACCATTATGAACCTACGAACTACGAGGAAGCGATGATGAGCCCAGATCCCGCAAAATGGCTTGAGGCCATGAAATCTGAGATGGGATCCATGTATGAGAACAAAGTGTGGACTTTGATTGACTTGCCCGATGATCCGCAAGTCATTGAAAATAAATGGATCTTTAATAGGAAGACTGACGCCGATGGTAATGTTACTGGCTACAAGCTCGACTTGTTGCGAAAGGTTTTCGACAAGTTCAAGGTGTTGACTACAATGAGATTTTATCACTCGTAGCGATGCTTAAGTCTGTCCGAATCATGTTAGCAATTGCCGCATTTTATGAAATCTGGCAAATGGATAACAAAACTGCATTCTTTAATGGATTTATTAAAGAAGAATTGTATATGTTGCAACCAGAAGGTTTTGTCAATCCTAAAGGTGCTAACAAAATGTGCAAGCTCCAGCGATCCATCTATGGACTAGTGCAAACATCTCAGAGTTGGAATATACACTTTGATAAGTTGATCAAAGCATATAGTTTTATACAGACTTGCGATGAAGCCTGTATTTACAAGAAAGTGAGTGGGAGCAGTACAGCCTTTCTGATAAGTATATGTGAATGACATATTCTCGATCGGAAATGATGTAGAATTTTTTTGGAAAGCATAAAGGAGTGTTTGAAAGGATTTTTTTCAAAGAAAGACCTCGGTGAAGCTGCTTACATATTGAGCATCAAAATCTATAGTGATAGATCAAGACGCTTGATAAGTTTTTTCAATGAGTACATACCTTGACAAGTTTTGGAGTAGTTCAAAATGGATCAGTCAGAGAAGGAGTTCTTGCCTGAGTTATAAGGTGTGAAGTTGAGTAAGACTCAAAACCCAACCACGGTAGAAGATACAGAAAGAATGAAAGTCATTCCCTATGCCTCGGCCATAGGTTTTATAAAGTATGCCATGCTGTGTGCCAAACCTGTTTGTGTACCTTGCCATGAGTTTGGCAAGGAGGTACAATAGTGATCAAGGAGTAGATCACTGGACATCGGTCAAAATTATCCTTAGTTACTGGATGACTAAGGAAATGTTTCTCGATTATGGAGGTGATAAATAGTTCGTCGTAAAGAGTTACACCGATGCAAGCTTTGACACTAATACAGATGACTCTAAGTATCAATTTGGATATGTATTGAAAGTGGGAGCAACTAACTGAAGGAAATATGCCCTAGATGCAATAATAAAGATGTTATTTGTATTTCCTTAAATCATGATAAATGTCTGTTATTCATGCTAGAATTGTATTAACCGGAAACTTAGTACATGTGTGGATACATAGACAAAACAGTATGTCCCTAGTATGCCTCTACTAGACTAGCTCATTGATCAAAGATGGTTATGTTTCCTAGCCATAGACATGAGTTGTCATTTGATCAACGGGATCACATCATTAGGAGAATGATGTGATGAACTAGACCCATCCGTTAGTATAGCACTATGATCGTTTAGTCTTACTGCTATTGCTTTCTTCATGACTTATACATGTTCCTATGACTATGAGATTATGCAACTCCCGAATACCGTAGGAACACCTTGTGTGCTATCAAACGTCACAATGTAACTGGGTGATCATAAAGATGCTCTACAGGTGTCTCCGAAAGTATTCGTGGTGTTGGCATAGATCAAGATTAGGATTTGTCACTCCGAGTGTCAGAGAGGTATCTCTAGGCCCTCTCGGTAACACACATCATAATAAGCCTTGCAAGCGAAAGACTAATGAGTTAGTCATGAGATGATGTGTTACGGAACGAGTAAAGAGACTTGCCGGTAACGAGATTGAACTAGGTATAGAGATACCGACGATCGAATCTCGGACAAGTAGCATACCGATGACAAAAGGAACAACGTATGTTGTTATGTGGTTTGACCGATAAAGATCTTCGTAGAATATGTAGGAGCCAATATGAGCATCCAGGTTCCGCTATTGGTTATTGACCGGAGATGAGTCTCGGTCATGTCTACATAGTTCTCGAACCCGTAGGGTCCGCACGCTTAACGTTTGATGACGATCGGTATTATGAGTTTATGAGTTTTGATGTACCGAAGGTAGTTCGGAGTCCCGGATGAGATCACGGACATGACGAGGAGTCTCGGAATGTCCGAGACATAAAGATTGATATATTGGACGACTATATTCGGACACCGGAAGTGTTCTGGAAAGTTTCGGAATTTACCGGAGTGCCGGGGGGGTTACCGGAACCCCCCGGGGGAATGGTGGGCCCTAGTGGGCCATAGGGGAGAGAGAGGGCAGTAGCCAGGAGGTGGCGCGCCCCCTCCCTAGGAGGAGTCCGAATAGGACAAGGGGAAGGGGGCGCGGCCCCTCTTTCCCTCTCCCTCTCCCTCTCTTTCCTTCCCCCTTCTTCCTTCTTTGGTAGTTCCTACTAGGAATAGGATTGCAATCCTATTCCTAGTAGGATTGCACCCTAGCCGCACCATAGGAGGGCCGGCCGGCCTCCCCCCTTGCTCCTTTATATACGGGGCAGGGGGCACCCAAAGACACACAAGTTGAATTGTTCCAGCCGTGTGCGGTGCCCCCCTCCACAGAAGCACACCTCGGTCATACCGTCTCAGTGCTTAGGCGAAGCTCTGCGCCGGTAGATACATCGTATCCGTCACCATGCCGTCGTGCTGACGAAACTCTCCCGTGAAGCTAAACTGGATCAAGAGCTCGTGGGACGTCATCAAGCTGAACGTGTGCTGAACGCGGAGGTGCTGTACGTTCGGTGCTTGATCGGTTGAATCGCAAAGAAGTTCGACTACATCAACCGCGTCACTTGACTCTTCCGCTTCCGGTCTACGAGGGTACATAGACACACTCTTCCCTCTCGTTGCTATACATCTGGTAGATAGATCTTGCGTGATCGTAGGAAAATTTTAAAATACTACGTTCCCCAACAGTGGCATCATGAGCCAGGTCTATGCGTAGATGATATGCACGAGTAGAACACAATGAGTTGTGGGCGATACTAGTCATACTGCTTACCAGCATGTCATACTTTGCTTCAGCGGTATTGTGAGATGAAGCGGCCCGGACCGACATTACGCGTACGCTTACGCGAGACTGGTTTCGCCGTTACGAGCACTCGTTGCTTAAAGGTGACTGGCGGGTGTCTGTCTCTCTCACTTTAGCTGATTCAAGTGTGGCTACGCCCGGTCCTTGTGAAGGTTAAAACAGCACATACTTGACGAAACATCATTGTGGTTTTCTATGCGTAGGTAAGATCGGCTCTTGCTAAGCCCGTAGCAGCCACGTAAAACTTGCAACAACAAAGTAGAGGACGTCTAACTTGTTTTTGCAGGGCATGTTGTGATGTGATATGGTCAAGACATGATGAGTTATAGGTTTTGTATGAGATGATCATGTTTTGTAATGTTATCGGCAACTGGCAGGAGCCATATGGTTGTCGCTTTATTGTATGAAATGCAATCGCCATGTAATTGCTTTACTTTATCACTAAGCAGTAGCGATGGTCGTAGAAGCAATAGTTGGCGAGACGACAACGATGCTACGATGGAGATCAAGGTGTCGCGCCGGTGACGAAGGTGATCATGACGGTGCTTTGGAGATGGAGATCAAAAGCACAAGATGATGATGGCCATATCATGTCACATATTTTGATTGCATGTGATATTTATCTTATTATGCTTCTTATTTTGCTTAGAACGACGGTAGCATTATAAGATGATCCCTTACTAAATTTCAAGGTATAAGTGTTCTCCCTGAGTATGCACCGTTGCGAAAGTTCGTCGTGCCGAGACACCACGTGATGATCGGGTGTGATAAGCTCTACGTTCAAATACAACGGGTGTAAGCCAGTTTTGCACACACAGAATACTCGGGTTAAACTTGACGAGCCTAGCATATGCAGATATGGCCTCTGAACACTGGAGACCGAAAGGTCGAGCGTGAATCATATAGTAGATATGATCAACATAAGATGTTCACCATTGAAACTACTCCATCTCACGTGATGATCGGACATGGTTTAGTTGATTTGGATCACGTGATCATTTAGATGACCGGAGGGATGTCTATCTAAGTGGGAGTTCTTTAATTAATATGATTAAATTGAACTTTAATTTATCATGAACTTAGTCCTGATAGTTTTTGCATATCTATGCTGTTGTAGATCAATGGCCCGTGCTACCGTTCCTTTGAATTTTAATGCATTCCTAGAGAAAGCTAAGTTGAAAGATGATGGTAGCAATTACACGGACTGGGTCCGTAACTTGAGGATTATCCTCATTGCTGCACAGAAGAATTATGTCCTTGAAGCACCGCTAGGTGACAAGCCCCCTCCCGCTAATGTAGACGCTTTGAACGTCTGGCAGTCGCGGTCTGATGACTACACGATAGTTCAGTGTGCCATGCTTTACGGCTTAGAACCGGGACTTCAACGACGTTTTGAACGTCATGGACCATATGAGATGTTCCAGGAGTTGAAGTTGATATTTCAAGCAAATGCCCGGATTGAGAAATATGAGATTTCCAATAAGTTCTACAGCTGCAAGATGGCGGAGAATAGTTCTATCAGTGAACACTTGCTCAGAATGTCTGGGTACTACAATCATATGACTCAACTTGGTTGCAAAGTTGACGAGGATAGTGTTATTGATAGAGTTCTTCAATCACTGCCACCAAGCTATAAAGGCTTCATGATGAACTATAATATGCAAGGGATGCAAAAGACAATTCCCGAGCTCTTCGCTATGCTCAAGGCTGCGGAGGTAGAAATCAAAAAGGAGCATCAAGTGTTGATGGTTAACAAGACCACTAGTTTCAAGAAAAAGGGCAAGGGAAAGAAGGGGAACTTCAAGAAGAATAGCAAGACAATTGCTACTCCCACGAAGAAACCCAAGTCTGGAGCCAAGCCTGAAACTGAGTGCTTCTACTGCAAGGGGACTGGACACTGGAAGCGGAACTGCCCCAAGTATTTGGCGGATAAGAAGGATGGAAATGTGAACAAAGGTATATGTGATATACATGTTATTGATGTGTACCTTACTAATGCTCGTAGTAGTACCTGGGTATTTGATACCGGTTTGGTTGCTAATATTTGTAACTCGAAACAGGGACTACGGATTAAACGAAGATTGGCTAAGGACGAGGTGACGATGCGCGTGGGAAATGGTTCCAAAGTCGATGTGATCGCCGTCGGCACGCTACCTCTACATCTACCTTCGGGATTAGTTATTTTGTGCCAGCGTTGAGCATGAACATTATATCTGGATCTTGTTTAATGCGACACGGTTATTCATTTAAATCAGAGAATAATTGTTGTTCTATTTTTATGAATAATATCTTTTATGGTCATGCACCCTTGAAGAGTGGTCTATTCTTATTGGATCTCGATTGTAGTGATACACATATTCATAATATTTAAACCAAAAGATGCAAAGTTAATAATGATAGTGCAACTTATTTGTGGCACTGCCGTTTAGGTCATATTGGTGTAAAGCGCATGAAGAAACTCCAAAGTGATGGGCTTTTGGAATCACTTGATTATGAATCACTTGGTGCTTGCGAACCATGCCTCATGGGCAAGATGACTAAAACTCCGTTCTCCGGAACTATGGAGCGAGCAACAGATTTGTTGGAAATCATACATACCGATGTATGTGGGCCAATGAGTGTTGAAGCTCGCGGCGGGTATCGTTATTTTCTGACCTTCACTGATGATTTGAGCAGATATGGGTATATCTACTTAATGAAGCACAAGTCTGAAACATTTGAAAAGTTCAAAGAATTTCAGAGTGAAGTAGAGAATCATCGTAATAAGAAAATAAAATTTCTACGATCTGATCGTGGAGGAGAATATTTGAGTTACGAGTTTGGTCTTCATTTGAAACAATGTGGAATAGTTTCACAACTCACGCCACCCGGAACACCACAGCGTAATGGTGTGTCCGAACGTCGTAACCGTACTTTATTGGATATGGTGCGATCTATGATGTCTCTTACCGATTTACCGCTATCATTTTGGGGTTATGCTTTAGAGACAGCTGCATTCACGTTAAATAGGGCACCATCTAAATCCGTTGATACGACACCTTATGAACTATGGTTTGGCAAGAAACCAAAGTTGTCTTTTCTTAAAGTTTGGGGCTGCGATGCATATGTGAAAAAGCTTCAACCTAATAAGCTCGAACCCAAGTCGGAGAAATGTGTCTTCATAGGATACCCAAAAGAGACTGTTGGGTACACCTTCTATCACAGATCCGAAGGCAAGATATTCGTTGCTAAGAATGGATCCTTTCTAGAGGAGTTTCTCTCGAAAGAAGTGAGTGGGAGGAAAGTAGAACTTGATGAGGTAATTGTACCTTCTCCCGAATTGGAAAGTAGTACATCACAGAAAATTGTTCCAGTGATTCCTACACCAATCAGCGAGGAAGTTAATAATGATGATCATGAAACTTCGGATCAAGTTTCTGCTGAACGTCGTAGATCAACCAGAGTACGTTCCGCACCAGAGTGGTACGGCAACCCAGTTCTGGAAATCATGTTACTAGACCATGATGAACCTACGAACTATGAGGAAGCGATGATGAGCCCAGATTCCACAAAATGGCTTGAGGCCATGAAATCTGAGATGGGATCCATGTATGAGAACAAAGTGTGGACTTTGGTTGACTTGCCCGATGATCGGCAGGCCATCGAAAATAAATGGATCTTCAAGAGGAAGACCGACGCAGACGGTAATGTTACTGTTTACAAAGCTCGACTTGTTGCGAAAGGGTTTCGACAAGTTCAAGGAGTTGAATGGATATCTCACCTGTAGCGATGCTTAAGTCTGTCCGAATCATGTTAGAAATTGCCGCATTTTATGATTATGAAATCTGGCAAATGGATGTCAAAACTGCATTCCTGAATGGATATCTCAAAGAAGAGTTGTATATGATGCAACCAGAAGGTTTTGTCGATCCAAAAGGTGCTAACAAAGTATGCAAGTTCCAGCGATCCATCTATGGACTGGTGCAAGCATCTTGGAGTTGGAATATACGCTTTGATGAGGTGATCAAAGCATATGGTTTTATACAGACTTTTGGAGAAGCATGTATTTACAAGAAAGTGAGTGGGAGCTCTGTAGCATTTCTAATATTATATGTGGATGACATATTATTGATTGGAAATGATATAGAATTTCTGGATAGCATAAAAGGATACTTGAATAAGAATTTTTCAATGAAAGACCTCGGAGAAGCTGCGTATATATTAGGCATCAAGATCTATAGAGATAGATCAAGACGCTTAATTGGACTTTCACAAAGCACATACCTTGATAAAATTTTGAAGAAGTTCAAAATGGATCAGTCAAAGAAAGGGTTCTTGCCTGTATTACAAGGTATGAAGTTGAGTAAGACTCAATGCCCGACCATTCCAGAAGATAGAGAGAAAATGAAAGTCATTCCCTATGCCTCAGCCATAGGATCTATCATGTATGCAATGCTGTGTACCAGACCTGATGTGTGCCTTGCTATAAGTCTAGCAGGGGGGTACCAAAGTAATCCAGGAGTGGATCACTGGACATCGGTCAAGAACATCCTAAAATACCTGAAAAGGACTAAGGATATGTTTCTCGTGTATGGAGGTGACAAAGAGCTCGTCGTAAACGGTTACGTCGATTCTAGCTTTGACACTGATCCGGATGACTCTAAGTCACAAACCGGATATGTATTTTTATTGAACGGTGGAGCTGTTAGTTGGTGCAGTTCCAAGCAGAGCGTCGTGGCGGGATCTACGTGTGAAGCGGAATACATAGCTGCTTCGGAAGCAGCAAATGAGGGAGTCTGGATGAAGGAGTTCATATCCGATCTAGGTGTAATACCTAGTGCATCGGGTCCAATGAAAATCTTTTGTGACAACACTGGAGCAATAGCCTTGGCGAAGGAATCCAGGTTTCACAAGAGAACAAAGCACATCAAAAGACGCTTCAATTCCATCCGCGATCTAGTCAAGGAGGGAGACATAGAGATTTGCAAAATACATACAGATCTGAATGTTGCAGACCCGTTGACTAAGCCTCTTCCACGGGCAAAACATGATCAGCACCAGGACTCCATGGGTGTGAGGATCATCACTTTGTAATCTAGATTATTGACTCTAGTTCAAGTGGGAGACTGAAGGAAATATGCCCTAGATGCAATAATAAAGATGTTATTTGTATTTCCTTAAATCATGATAAATGTCTTTTATTCATGCTAGAATTGTATTAACCGGAAACTTAGTACATGTGTGGATACATAGACAAAACAGTATGTCCCTAGTATGCCTTTACTAGACTAGCTCATTGATCAAAGATGGTTATGTTTCCTAGCCATAGACATGAGTTGTCATTTGATCAACGGGATCACATCATTAGGAGAATGATGTGATGGACTAGACCCATCCGTTAGTATAGCACTATGATCGTTTAGTTTTACTGCTACTGCTTTCTTCATGACTTATACATGTTTCTATGACTATGAGATTATGCAACTCCCGAATACCGTAGGAACACCTTGTGTGCTATCAAACGTCACAACGTAACTGGGTGATCATAAAGATGCTCTACAGGTGTCTCCGAAAGTATTCATGGTGTTGGCATAGATCAAGATTAGGATTTGTCACTCCGAGTGTCGGAGAGGTATCTCTGGGCCCTCTCGGTAACACACATCATAATAAGCCTTGCAAGCAAAAGACTAATGAGTTAGTCACGAGATGATGTGTTACGGAACGAGTAAAGAGACTTGCCGGTAACGAGATTGAACTAGGTATAGAGATACCAACGATCGAATCTCGGGCAAGTAGCATACCGATGACAAAAGGAACAACGTACGTTGTTATGCGGTTTGACCGATAAAGACCTTCGTAGAATATGTAGGAGCCAATATGAGCATCCAGGTTCCACTATTGGTTATTGACCGGAGATGAGTCTCGGTCATGTCTACATAGTTCTCGAACCCGTAGGGTCCGCATGCTTAACGTTTGATGACGATCGGTATTATGAGTTTATGAGTTTTGATGTACCGAAGGTAGTTCGGAGTGCCGGATGAGATCACGGACATGACGAGGAGTCTCGTAATGTCCGAGACATAAAGATTGATATATTGGACAACTATATTCGGACACCGGAAGTGTTCTGGAAAGTTTCGAAATTTACCGGAGTGCCGGGGAGGTTACCGGAACCCCCCGGGGGAATGGTGGGCCCTAGTGGGCCATAGGGGAGAGAGAGGGCAGCAGCCAGGAGGTGGCGTGCCCCATCCCTAGGAGGAGTCCGAATAGGACAAGGGGAAGGGGCGCGGCCCCTCTTTCCCTCTCCCTCTCCCTCTCTTTCCTTCCCCCTTCTTCCTTCTTTGGTAGTTCCTACTAGGAATAGGATTGCAATCCTATTCCTAGTAGGATTGCACCCTAGCCGCACCATAGGAGGGCCGGCCGGCCTCCCCCCTTGCTCCCTTATATATGGGGGCAGGGGGGCACCCAAAGACACACAAGTTGAATTGTTCCAGCCGTGTGCGGTGCCCCCCTCCACAGAAACACACCTCGGTCATACCTTCTCATTGCTTAGGCGAAGCCCTGCGCCGGTAGATACATCGTATCCGTCACCACGCCGTCGTGCTGAGGAAACTCTCCCGTGAAGCTCAACTGGATCAAGAGCTCGTGGGACGTCATCAAGCTGAACGTGTGCTGAACGCGGTGGTGTCGTACGTTCGGTGCTTGATCGGTTGAATCGCGAAGAAGTTCGACTACATCAACCGCGTCACTTGACGCTTCCGCTTCCGGTCTACGAGGGTACGTAGACACACTCTTCCCTCTCATTTCTATACATCTGGTAGATAGATCTTGCGTGATCGTAGGAAAATTTTTAAATACTACGTTCCCCAACTGTCGGTGAACTAGAGTAGGGGTACCTTAGTATCCCGACTTGTGCACAGGCAGCAGCAGCACCCCGCGGCTGGGCTTACCACGCGCTCGCCAAGCCCCGCTCTGGATCCCTTAAAACCATTCAAGAACAAAGTATACAAGTCAGAGGAACAAGGCCCCGGCAAGAGGAGCTTGCTGGGAAGGCTGCTCCAAGCTCAAGACCACCTTATTTTCACAAGACCCTGGCAAGAGGAGCTTGCCAGGAAGACCAAGGAATGGCATTTCAAAAGACTTGCTGTGGCGCATCGCGCGCCCCGGCGGGGCCCGAAAAGCGACAAGCTTCCGGGCCCGGCAAGATAGCAACCCCGGCAAGGTGCTTGCCGGGGGAGGCTTACACTGTGTGCCCGCACTCCAGCTCATCTGGCCACGCGTCGCCCTGGGGCCCTTTCCAGGGGCACGTGGCAGATGGCTGTGCAGCCTGGGGTACACGGTGGTGAGCCGCGGTGACAAGGCCGTCGCCGTGGCGAACGGAGACGCATGGACGGACGCTTTTGGGGTGACGGCGACGGGCATTCAATGCCCTTGTCCCCCATAGTCAGAGTTAGGTATAAACCACTGTGCATACACTGTTCACGCACTGTTACAACTACCACCAATTTTACGCTTTTACCCTCGTCTACGTTGACACCTGTCGGTGACCCCTTTGAGCTATAAAAGGAGGCCCATGCACAACGTAGAGGGGGTTCGATTCCAGGAACTTGATCACTCGCACGCTCGGGTAGCTAGTACTATAGATCTTCTTGCTCCCGAGCACAAGAACTCAATACAACCAAGGCAGGAGTAGGGTTTTACGCATCTGTGCGGCCCGAACCTGGGTAAACTGCCGGCGTCTGCCCCTCGATCCGCTCTTTGTGCTCCCTCCGCTCCCTTGCCGTACCGAAAAGGGGCTCCGGTCCCATAGGTGTTCTGGGGCGACCAGTTTCCCCGACATCTTTGGCGCGCCAGGTAGGGGGCGTCGAGGTTGTGCAAACCTGATCCGGCGCTCACACGGGCGCAATCTTCAGCAACTTTTCCAGCATCGTCAACCTCATCGACTACACCAGCATGCCACCGAAGAAGAAGGCTTCGGAGGTCGGAGGCCCGTCGGCATCGATCCCACCACCACCAGAACCAACGGTTGGTGGGGTAGACGCTGGCAGAAGGGTGGACGCCGGCGAGGACACTCACGGCGCCGCCAAGTCCAAGGACAAGACGGACAACCGGGCGAACTCCAAAGCCTCGGCGTCCGTGCACGCACCCCGTCCCTCTCAGGAGGCGCCGGGCCAGCAGCGGCGTGGTACCCACGTTACCATCCGCCTGCTAGGACAAGGCCAAGCCGGCGGGTCGCGGGACACTCAAGGCCAGCGTGCTAGCACGAGCAAGGCGCGGTCGCCGGGGCGAGAACCTTCTCCTTCTAATGATGTTAGAAGTCCGAGCATGTCTCGCTCCTCACACCGCTCACCACCGCTTCCCTCCTCTCCAGCAGAAGCTATCGCTAGAGCTCAGCTGCTCCTCAACTTCCCTCCAGCGGCAGACAAGGCCGAGTACTGGAGGGCTACGATCCAAAACCTCATTGCCATCGCCAACAACGACTCGCCGCAGCAGCCGGCAACGTCACGGCCGCGGCAAGTCAGCCAAGCGAAGGCCGATGGCGACAAGACCGCCGGAGGTGCTACTACCGTGCACTCCCCGTCGCAGAAGCAAAAATCGCCGGCTCGCCGGATCAACGTCGACGACGACTCCACGGTGTCGTCGGATCCGCGGGCTTGCCGCAATCAGCGCCAGGTCCTTGACGACAGGCGACAAGAGGACGCTCGGACTCGCATCGAGCGTCGAAGAGAAGCACGAAGACAGTCCGATCAGCGCGCTGGGACTGCTGTCGACATGCACGCGCCCGGTGAACCAGGTGACTTGCCGTACGCGGCAGGTTGCCCTGCGTTCACCCGAGAGCTGCGGCAAGTCCAGTGGCCCAGCATGAAGAACTTCAAGCCTGACGTACCCGAGAAGTACGACGGCAATACACACCCCTCGGAGTTCCTCAGCATCTACACCTTTGCGGTGTAGGCTGCCGGGGGACGCGACGAGAAGATCTTAGCGAACTACTTCCCGCTCGTGCTTAAGCCAAACGTCAGATCTTGGCTTATGCACTTGCCAGAGAACTCCATCTCTTCTTGGGCAGATCTGTGGCACCAGTTTGTCGGCGCCTTCACGGGCGGCCACAAACCCCACAGCCAGGAGAGCGATCTCCACATTCTTGCCCAGAAGGAGGGAGAGTCCTTGCGCAAGTACATCCAAAGGTTCAGCCGCGTTCAGCACAACATCCCGGATGTCCACCCTGCCGCGGTTATCAGCGCGTTCCACCAGAACGTGCGTAACCGCCGGATGAGGGAGGAGATGGCGATGACCAAGATACGGGACGTCAGCGAGCTTTACGCTCTGGCTGGCAAGTGCGCGCGCGCTGAAGAGGGGAGGAGGCTCCCCGGAGAGGATACTGGAGCAGGAGGAACGGACAGTGAGGATGCCGCCCCGGCAAGGAAAAGCCGACGGCGGAACAATAAGAAGAAGAAGAACAAGGAAGTACTGGCTGTGGAGAAGTCCGACAAGGAGGCTGGCGACAAGAAAGCTCAGGTTGGTGGCTCCGGCAAGGATGCCGCCCCTGTAGCCGCCGCCGACAAGCAGGACGGCTCCGACAAGCAGTACTGCAAGATCCACCGCACCAAGGGCCACGATCTCCAGAACTACAAGAGGGTAGAGTACCTCGTAGAACAGCAGAAGGCTGAATACGAGCATCGCGACAAGGAGAAGGCCCAAGGAGGCGGAGGAGAATCCGGCAAGAAGCGGCCTTTCAATGGCCGGGGAGGACGCCGCGGCAAGGCCAAGCAGCGGCAAGGAGACAGACCTCCCCGGGGCCGCGACAAGGACGAAGACGAAGACGATGACGAGGACATGGAAGACGGAGACAACAGCGAGCAGGAGTTCCAGAAGGCCACAGAAGTTCTGTGCGTCGATGGAGGTGCCTCTCTGCACACTTCCCATCGCCAGCTCAAACAGTGGGTGCGGGAAGTGAATGCAGCTGAGCCACCCGTCGAGTCGCGCAAGCTGCTGAAGTGGTCCAGCACGCCCATCATCTTCGACCTTGAGGACCACCCTGACCGCACAACGGCGGTCGGGTGCTTGCCGATGTTGGTTTCGCCAACCATCCGCAACCTCAAGGTCACCAAGTGTTGGTTGACGGCGGGGCCGGCCTAAACTTGATCTCCTCGGCTGTGATCCGGAAGCTGCAGATTCCCGACGGCGAGCTCGAGGAGACCGGGACGTTCCAAGGAATCAACCCGGGAAGGAGCAAGCCGAAGGGGAAGATCACACTGCTAGTGACCTTTGGCGGAGAGCTAAACTTCAGGACTGAGAGGATTACCTTCGACGTTGCCGATATCCCATTGCCATACAATGGGATACTTGGTCGTCCTGCGCTCGCCAAATTCATGGCAGCCTCTCACTATGCATACAACATGCTCAAGATGCCAGGGCCAATAAGCATCATCTTTGTCCCCGGCGACAAGAAAGATGCGCTTATCTGCGCCGATAAGATCTACCGGGACGCAGCAGCCGCGGCAGACAGCAAGACACTTGCCGCTGAAGCTCCCGGGGGGAAGAAGACCAAGACCAAGTCCGACAAGAGCTCTGGGGCCCACTCCGGAAAACGCACCTCTTCGGAGTGCTGCGCTGCCGTCGAGGACGCGCCATCGAGCTCCACCGGCAAGTGCAAGAAAGGAATGGCTGCTACACCTGCAACCAAGAAGGTATCCACCAAGGAGGACGGCACTGGTGGTACCTTCACCATCAGTGCTACGCTCGACCACAAATAGGAAAGCGCGCTCGTTGCCTTCCTGCGGGCGAATGTCGACGTGTTTGCATGGCAACCGTCTGACATCCCCGACGTTCCCAGGAAGGTAATTGAGCACAAGCTTGCTGTTTGTCCTCATGCGCGGCCCGTCAAGCAGAAGGTCAGGAAGCAAGTGGTGGAGCGCCAAGAGTTCATAGCTGAGGAGATCAAGAAGTTGGAAGCAGCGGGCCTTGTTAGAGGTGTACTTCATCCCACGTGGCTGGCCAATCCAGTTGTCGTGCGCAAGGCCAATAAGAAGTGGAGACTTTGTATAGACTTCACTGATGTGAATAAAGCTTGCCCTAAGGATCCATTTCCCTTGCCGCGCATTGACCAGATTGTTGACTCCACGCCCGGATGTGAGTTGCTTTCATTTCACGATGCATACTCCGGGTATCACCAGATATTCATGGCTGAGGAAGACGAAGAGAAGACCGCATTCATTACTCCATGTGGCACTTATTGTTTCATACGTATGCCCTTTGGACTGAAGAATGCGGGCTCAACATTTGCAAGGGTGGTCCACACTGCTTTTGAGCCACAGATACACAGGAATGTAGAAGCCTACATGGATGACATAGTGGTCAAGAGCAAGGACAAGGATACCCTGATCCAGGACCTAGATGAGACTTTTGCAAATCTGCGCAAGATACAACTCAAGCTCAACCCCGAGAAGTGCGTCTTCGGAGTTCCCTCCGGCAAGCTTCTCGGGTTCTTTGTGTCCCAGAGGGGGATTGAAGCCAATCCCGACATGATTAAAGCCATTGAGCAAATCGAAGCTCCGAAGCGCGTCAAGGATGTGCGGAGGCTTGCTGGTTGTGTGGCTGCCCTCAGCAGGTTCATTTCAAAGTCTGCAGAACGCGCCCTGCCTTTCTTCAAAATTTTGAAAAAGGAAGGTCCAATGAAATGGACTCCGGAAGCGGAGGCAGCGCTGCGGGACTTGAAAGGATACCTGTCCTCTACTCCTACACTTGTCGCACTTAGGCCACAAGAGAAGTTGCTGCTATACTTAGCAGCAACCAATCAAGTGGTTAGTGCTGCGTTGGTAGCGGAAAGGGAGGTCGATGAGGAATCCATAGCCCCGGCAAGCGCATCCAGCGACAAGCAGGGGGCTCCCCTGACAAGCTCTGACCCCGACAAGGACAAGTCTGCGCAGGAACAAGGAGAAGTGCGAAAGAAGATGGTGCAGCGCCCAGTCTATTTTGTTAGTTCCCTCAAGCAGGGGGCTAGGTCAAGATACTCTGGGGTGCAGAAACTGCTTTTCGGCCTCCTTATGGCCTCGAGAAAGCTGCGCTACTACTTCCAAGCACATGAGATAACAGTGGTCACTCGCTTTCCGCTAAAGAGAATATTGCAAAACCCAGAAGCAACAGGAAGGATCGTCGAGTGGGCGCTGGAGCTGTCAAGCTTTGGTCTTAAGTTTGAGAGCACATCAACTATACAGAGCAGAGCATTGGCAGAGTTCATAGCAGAATGGACACCAACACCAGACGAAGAAGTTCTAGAGACAAACATCCCCGTCCAAGAAGCAAGCAAAGAATGTATAATGTATTTTGATGGTGCCTTCTCGCTGCAAGGCGCCGGTGCTGGTGTGCTCCTTGTCGCACCCACCGGAGAGCACCTCAAGTACGTTGTCCAAATGCACTTTCCCAAGGAACAAGCAACAAACAATACTGCAGAGTATGAAGGTTTGCTTGCCGGCCTCAGAATTGCGGCAGAACTTGGGATCAAGAAGCTGATTGTGCGGGGAGATTCACAGTTGGTGGTCCGACAAGTAAACAAGAGCTACCAGAGCCCTTTAATGGAAGCTTATGTCGATGAAGTGAGGAAGCTTGAAGAACACTTTGAAGGCCTGCAGATGGAGCACGTTCCAAGAGCTCAGAATGATATCGCAGATGGCCTCTCAAAGTGTGCTGCAACGAAGTTACCTGTGGAACCAGGGACCTTCGTACTCAAGCTGACTCAACCATCCGTTACACCATCAGTTGGGCAAAGCAAGAAGAGGAAGTTGGTCTCCGGCGACTACTTGCCGGCGGACCTTCCTGAAGTCGCCGCCAAGGTCCCCAACATCAACGAGAAAGTTGCTGAGGAACAGTCTGCTCCTGCGGACTCTAGGGTTTGTACAGTTGAAGCAGGCGTTCCCGACAAGCCTTGCCCCGGCGGGCTTGCCGGGGAATGTTCAGCTCCGGCAGAACCGCAGGTTCTTGCCGTGGAAGCTGACGTTCCCGCAGCAGCAATGATGCCTTTAGTCCTTGTTGTTGAGCCTTAGGCTCCAGCATGGGCACAGGAAATCGTCCGTTTTCTTCAAACTGGAGAACTTCCCGAAGAACCAGAAGAGATAGAGAGGATAACTAGGCAGTCAAGTATGTATCAGTTCGTCGGCAACGAGCTATACAGAAGAAGATTCAATGGTGTCAGGTTGAAGTGCATTTCCCGGGAAGATGGACAGAAGCTGTTGGCAGAGATACACTGAGGCATATGTTGCCACCACATTGGCGCAAGAGCACTTGCCGGGAAGGCGTTCCGGCAAGGTTTCTTTTGGCCAGAAGCCCTCCAAGATGCAACTGCACAAGTAACCAAGTGTGAAGCGTGCCAGTTCCATGCCAAGCAAATACATCAGCCAGCTCAAGCTCTCCAGATGATCCCTTTGTCCTGGCCCTTCTTGGTCTGGGGGCTCGACATCCTCGGCCCTTTTCCCCGTGCCGTCGGGGTCTTTGAGTACTTGTACGTTGCTATCGACAAGTTCACAAAGTGGCCGGAAGTGGAACCAGTGAGAAAGGTGACCGCACAGTCAGCAGTGAAGTTCTTTAGGTCAATTGTTTGCCATTTCGGAATCCCTAACAGGATAATCACCGACAACGGCACACAGTTCACGAGTCGCACCTTCATGCAGTACGTCCGAGACCTTGGCGCCAAGGTCTGCTTCGCTTATGTTGCTCACCCGAGGAGCAACGGTCAAGCGGAGAGGGCCAATGCTGAAGTGCTGCGCGGCCTCAAGACAAGAACGTTTGATAGGCTGCGCAAGTGCGGAAGAAACTGGATCGAGGAGTTGCCGGCGGCTCTTTGGTCAATCAGGACGACACCAAATCGAGCCACCGGACAGACACCCTTTGCTCTTGTCTATGGAGCAGAGGCAGTTCTCCCCACGGAACTCGTATACGGGTCTCCTCGAGTGCTCGCTTACGGTGAGCTCGAGCAAGAGCAGCTGCAGCAAGATGATGCACTGCTCCTCGAGGAGGGTCGTCTCCAGGCTGTTGTACGAGCTGCTCGATACCAGCAAGCTTTGCGCCGCTATCATAGTCGCAAAGTCAAGGCCAGGAGTCTCGAGGAAGGCGACCTTGTTCTTCGGCGCGTTCAGTCCGCCAAGAATTCCAACAAGTAGACGCTGAAGTGGGAAGGCCCTTATCGGGTGAGACAAGTCACAAGGCCCGGCACTGTCCGCCTTGAGACCGAAGAAGGCTTACCGGTGAGCAACTCCTGGAACATAGAGCATCTTCGCAAGTTTCATCCATAAGGCGCGGTTGCCGTGATCCGCTCCGGCAACCACCTTTTGTACAAGTCTTGCCGCTGTTGCATGTAAACCTTTGTACAAAGCCGGGCGCAGACCCCGTGCATCAGTAAAACCTTTTGTGCTTAGCACGGCTTATTGTTCATGCATTCTTGTTTTCATTGCATGTATTATATAACACCTTGTGCAGCACGAACCTCCGGTAAGCATTAGCAAGCCGCAAGGCTCC
The DNA here is from genome assembly GCA_902687465.1 of Secale cereale. Taxonomy (NCBI): domain Eukaryota; kingdom Viridiplantae; phylum Streptophyta; class Magnoliopsida; order Poales; family Poaceae; genus Secale; species Secale cereale. Next base: position 674,470,971 of record LR738709.1, read on the forward strand.
ATGCATGCGTTTCCTCCCTTCTTTCTTTCTTAGAGCAGAAGAAGTGTTCCTCGCGCACAAGTTTGCCGGGGGGGAAGGAGGCAGTAATATGGACCAAGTGCTGTTCAAGAAAGGGGAGCCTTGCCGGGAAGCGAACAAACCTACGAAAGCTAAGTTGCCAAAGTTTGAGCACTCAAATTTTTAAATTTCTAAGGTTATCTTCCTTGAACGACCATCACTTTGTATGGAAAACCTGTGCGCGGAGGAACCTACCCGTGGTTAGCCGCGCCCTTACTTTGTTTCGAGCACGCTCAACGGCTTAAGTGAGCTGCGACAAGTGTCGCGCCCTTATTTCGTTTTCGAGTTCGCTCAACAATCTAAGTGTGTTGCGGCTATCTGCGGCAAGGTTTCTTGCCGGCAGAGGGCATTGCCAGCAGGCTGCTGAAGTTCCGCACTCAGCGCTCGCGACAAGGGTCCCTTTGCCAGCAAGTTTCCTAAGAGCGTAGGGTGAGAAGCATACAAAGTAAAAGAGTCTAGCAAGGGGGATAACACTGCATCAATTACCCAAAACAAAGTTATATTACAAGAAGACTTGCCGCTGTTCTAACAAACTACTGTCTATGACTTAATTGGCAGCGACAAGGGAAGCAGAAAGAAGGGAGCCTAGTCTACGCGGTCTCCGTCAACCCTCTTGATCTTGCCCGCCTTGGCCATGATGTGGGTAACTTGTGCCTTCAACGCTTCCAGGTCAGCTTCGGGCGGCAAGGTCCGGAGGACGTTCTCGAGATTAATCCCGGGGTTGCGGTAGACGATCTTCGTCAACACCCGCTCCAGAGTACCCATGCAAAGCCGGCGCGCCTCGTTAGCCAGCTGCGTGGGTACCCTCTCCCGTAGCTGCGCAAGGGCCGGCGCCACTCCTCTGAAGAACAAGCTCAGCTTGGCGCTGTGGGGGAGGTTCTCGTCGGGAGAGTAGACGAGGTGCTCCGTCCCCAGCGCCACCATCTCCTTGTCGATGTTGGCGGCGGCAGCGACGAGCCCCTCGGTCCATTGCTCCACCGTCTCCTTGAAGTTATTCTGCGAGACGGCGGCGCTGTCCAGCAAGGCCCTCTCGGCGCGGAGATCCTCCTTCAGCTTCGTTTCACGATTCCGGGCGGCGTCAAGTGAGTCGGTGAGGGTGGAAACCTTCAACTCCAAATCGGCGATGGAGTCCTTGGCGTCGTTGAGCTCCTTGCCCTTCTCGGAGAGACGGACTTGCAGCTCCGAATTGGTGTGGGCGTCCTTCTCCCGCGCCAAGTTGAGCGCAACAACCCTCTCCTCGCTCGTCTTCAAGCTCAACTCCAGCTGCGCCACCCTTGCCTCCAGGTCCCTCTTGGCAGTCTCTGCGGCAGCAGTGGCATCCCTAGCCTCATGCAGAGCCCCGCCAATGGACTGCTCACGCGCGGTAAGGTCATCCTCGTGGCTATCGAGGTCGACCTTCCGCTGGTTCAGCGCTCCTTCCCACTGAGCCAGATCCTCGGCGGCCAGTCGTTGCTGCTCCTCGACCTCAGCCTTCTCGAGGACGAACGCCTGGTGTGCCTCGGCGAGCTCCTCCCTCTCCTCCGCCAAGTTCCAGAGGGCCGCTTGGTTGGCGGCGCGAAGCTCCGCGGCGCGCTTCTCCAGATCAGCACCGGCCTTCGCAGCCAGAGCTTCCCGGGACTCCAGCTTGGCTTGCCTGGCCCGGTACAGGCCTAGGAGTCGACGTAGGAGTTGCTCCTCTTCGGGCTCGTTGCTGCTGCCGGGCACGTCGACAACCCTCAGCCCGGCGGAGGCGAGAACTTCTCCGTCGAAGCTCTCCCCCTCCGCGGGTGCCCTTGATGAGGACGCCCACGGGACTTGGATAAAGACCCCGTTGGCGGCCTCCAGATAGACGCCCGACCCAGCCGCAGGGGCGGAAGGGTCGGCGGCCGGTGCAGCGTCCGGCGCTCCTGCGGCCTCAGGGCCAGCAGTACGGTCGCCGGTCCCTTCCCCACCTGCCGCGTCAGCGGTCGGGGCAGTCTCCTCGGCCGCTGGCTCGTCGGCACCGGCCATTCCTTCAGCGGTGGTGGCGTCGCCAGCTTCGCCGCGCACTTCCTCCTCGGCGATGGTCTCCGTCTCCATCGGCTCCGGGGCGGGCAGATCTAACAGAAGAAAAAGAAAAGAAAGAATTGTCAAGCAAATATCCAAAAAAGAAGAGTTCAAAGGAAGAAAAGCACAAGGGTTACCTGCGCAGGCCTCCTTGGTAACGGGGTCCCTCGCCGGGGAGTTCTCCCTTGGCGGCGTGGTAGTGGCCCCCGCCGGCGGAGGGCCGCTGGCGCCTTCCCTTGGCGGGGTGTCCACCCTTGTCGGGGTGCTCGCCCTTGGCGGGGTACTCGCCCTTGGCGGAGTACCCGTCCTTGGCGGAGCGCCCCCCCTCGCCGAGGAACTCCTCCTTGGCGGGGATGGTGGGACAAGCGGCTCATCGGGAGCAGTCTCTTGACGCTCCTGCGGCTGCGGCTCCATTTCTGTACAAGACAACAAGCAAACAAGACATCAATAAGGATAAGAAACTCAAGCGCGCCCGACAAGCAGAAAAGTAAACACAAGGCTTACGCTGGGGGCTGCGCTGGGGGCTGCTCTCCGGGGCAGCCGGCTGGTCCGGCAAGCCTGTCGCGGGCGTATCCCCTGCCACGGCGACGGGCTCGTCGTCCTCAAGGTCAACCACAGGGATCTTGGCCCTCTTCGCCATCCTCTGGGTCAAGGTCCTGGAAGCCAAGCAAGATCAGAGTTAGGCAAAGAGAAATCAAGACAAGAACAACAAGAATCAGAAGAAATGGAAGTCGCAAGTGCTTACTCTTCCTCCTCCTCGTCAGAGCTAAGGGCGGAGAAGTCGAATTCCGCCTCGCATGCCCCAGCGCGAGGAGCTGGAGGAGTAGGCTCCCTCGGGCGCTTGGCGGGCTCCGGAGCCGTGGGTTGCGAAGACCCCGCTCCGGTCGTCGCCGAGGACCGAGGGGCAGAAGGAACACCAGAGCCGCTTCGGGAAGATCCTCCTCCGCTTGTCGCTGGAACACGGGGCGCCTCCTTGACGACCTTGCTCGTCGTGGTGACACGCGTCGCACGATGCTTCGGCTGTTGTCGGGGCGCCGGCTGCCTCGCCGTCTCAGTGGTCTTGCAGAGGCGTTTCTTCTGCGGTGGCGGAGGACTCGGTGGTGGCGGAGAGTTTTCCGAGGATGAGGAGGCGTCGTCGAGGTTCAGTGACCCGCCCGAGTCTTCGTCGAAATCGCCCGATTCGGCGTCCTCCTCGGCGGGCTCACTGGACTCAGTGCCTTGCCCGGCAGCCTCGCTCGTCCCGGCAGGCTTCCCGGCAGGCTTCCCGGCGGGCCTCAGCAGCTTGAGGATCTCTTCCTCCTCGGCCTGGCTCACTGCGTCCGCTGCTTCTGCTTCCTCCACGGTATACCCAAACTCTCCCGCGGCCGCCGCTGCGGCGGCCTCCTCCATCTTGTTGGCTATATATGCCACATCCCGGTCGGTGGTCGCACGGGTGAGCCCCTTTTTCTCCTCGGGGCTGCGTGGCCGTTCAACCAGATTGTCGAGAAGGTCTGCACGGTCTCCTCTGAAGGCGTCAGCCAAGTGGGGACAACCCCTTGGGAGTCACACTCAGGCATTGCCGCGCGGATGGCACTAAGAGCAGAGTTATTGCATAATGGAACCACTCCGTCCGACGGGGTGAACCACTCCGGGTGCTTGGGATCATGCTTGAACAGCTCCTGGACCATCCCCTTGAGTTCCAAGACGGTGAAGTTATAATTCAGCCTGGGGCGCAGCCTCATGCGGTCTGCCGCGTTACCGAACTCCCAAGCAGGCCTCTTCCTTTCCTGCAGAGGAGCAATGCGGCGGCGAAGGAAATCAGCCCCGACCTCGCCTACCGTAAGGTTGGCGGCCTGGAGGCGAAGGATCCTAGTAAGGGCAATTTGCAGCTTGTCGTCCTCCGGGGCCAAGTCACTCCAATCCTTGCCGCGCACTATTGCAGTCCGGCGCGGCGAGGTGAATTGCTGGGGTTCCTCTTCCATGACCCAGCACCAATCAGCCCTCCACTCTTCCCACTTGCCGCGGAGCTCTCCAATCAAGTACGCCTCCTTCTTGTTGAGCCTGAAGATCCAGGAAATGCCGCCGGAGAGTGGGGAACCAGACTCTACTCTAGGTGTGAAGAAGTGGCGGAAGAGAGCTATGTTTGGATGAACCCCGACATAGTTTTCGCACAGATGTGCGAAAACGGCCAAAGTGAGGACAACATTCGGGGTGAAATCGAGGAGGTGGAATCCGTATGTGTTCATCACATCACAGAAAAACTCGGAATACGGAGGACAAAGACCGCAGTGGAAGAACAGGGCAAAATAGAAGTAACCTCCCGGGTACATGTCGATGGCTTGGGCGGGGAGGACTCTGGTGCGCGGGTGAGCCTTCGTCTCCCTCGCCCAGAACAGGTAATACTTGTCCCGCAGCTCCCTCGCGCCGAGCCTCAGCGGGAAGACCACCATCCTCTTCCGCATGGCGGCCAGCTTCGCCGCCTTGTCGGACTTATCGCTCTTCGCCTTGCTGCTCTTCGAGGCCATGGCGGGGACGGCGAGAAGGGTCGGCGGTGCCGGAGAGGCAGGCGGCGGCGAGAGCAGGGTGGAGCTCGGCCCTCTGTCAACCTTTGGGGAGGCAGAGAGCGGCGGGGGTTTCTGGAGATTGAAGACACAATGAAAGCAATGGGGGAAAACTGCCCCTGCTTCCTCTGCTTTTAAGGGGGAAGTGGGGGACGTTCCGCATTTTTCCATTAAAGAAACAGGTCACGATCTCTCCCACGACGCCGCAATCGACGCGTGCCGTTAGGGAGGGATGCGGCAGATACGGAGAGGGATGCGGCGCGCCGTGGGCCGCGTGTGCCCGTGCACTGTTTTGGGCCTGGCCCAACAGCGTCCGGCACCGTGTGTGGCCCAGGCCCGGGGGCTCCTGTTGGTGTACTAGAGTAGGGGTACCTTAGTATCCCGACTTGTGCACGGGCAGCAGCAGCACCCCGCGGCTGGGCTTACCACGCGCTCGCCAAGCCCCGCTCTGGATCCCTTAAAACCATTCAAGAACAAAGTGTACAAGTCAGAGGAACAAGGCCCCGGCAAGAGGAGCTTGCCGGGAAGGCTGCTCCAAGCTCAAGACCACCTTATTTTCACGAGACCCTGGCAAGAGGAGCTTGCTAGGAAGACCAAGGAATGGCATTTCAGAAGACTTGTTGTGGCGCATCGCGCGCCCCGGCGGGGCCCGGAAAGCGACAAGCTTCCGGGCCCGACAAGATAGCAACCCCGGCAAGGTGCTTGCCGGGGGAGGCTTACACCGTGTGCCCGCGCTCCAGCTCATCTGGCCACGCGTCGCCCTGGGGCCCTTTCCAGGGGCACGTGGCAGATGGCTGTGCAGCCTGGGGTACACGGTGGCGAGCCGCGGTGACAAGGCCATCGCCGTGGCGAACGGAGACGAATGGACGGACGCTTTTGGGGTGACGGCGACGGGCATTCAATACCCTTGTCCCCCACAGTCAGAGTTAGGTATAAACCACTGTGCATACACTCTTCACGCACTGTTACAACTACCACCAATTTTACGCTTTTACCCTCGTCTACGTTGACACCTGTCGGTGACCCCTTTGAGCTATAAAAGGAGGCCCATGCACAACGTAGAGGGGGTTCGATTCCAGGAACTTGATCACTCGCACGCTCGGGTAGCTAGTACTGTAGATCTTCTTGCTCCCGAGCTCAAGAACTCAATACAACCAAGGCAGGAGTAGGGTTTTACGCATCTGTGCGGCCCGAACCTGGGTAAACTGCCCGCGTGTGCCCCTCGATCCGCTCTTTGTGCTCCCTCCGCTCCCTTGCCGTACCGAAAAGGGGCTCCGGTCCCATAGGTGTTCTAGGGCGACCAGTTTCCCCGACACCAACACTAACTAGAGTAGCTCCATGCAGAGCATTGTAGACATAGAAATTTGCAAAATACATACGGATCTGAATATTACAGACCCGCTGACTAAAATTCTCTCACGAAGCAAAACATGATCACACCTTAGTACTCTTTGGGTGTTGATCACATGGCGATGTGAACTAGATTATTGACTCTAGTAAACCTTTTGTGTACTGGTCACATGGCGATGTGAACTATAAAGTGATGCTCTACAGGTGTCTCCGACGTAACTGGGTGATTATAAACATGCTCTACAGGTGTCTCCGAAAGTGTTCGTGGTGTTGGCATAGATCAAGAATAGGATTTGTCACTCAAAGTGTCGGAGAGGTATCTCTGGGCCCTCTCGGTAATGCACATCATAATAAGCCTTGCAAGAAAAATGACTAGTGAGTTAGTCACAAGATGATGTATTACGGAACGAGTAAACATACTTGCCGGTAACGAGATTAACTAGGTATAGTGATACCGACGATCGAATCTCGGGCAAGTAACATAGCGATGACAAACGGAACAACGTATGTTGTTATGCGGTTTGACCGATAAGGATCTACGTAGAATATGTACGAGCCAATATGAGCATCCAGGTTCCACTATTGGTTATTGACCGGAGATGAGTCTCGGTCATGTCTACCTAGTTCTCGAACCCGTAGGGTCCACACGCTTAACGTTCGATGACGATCGGTATTATGAGTTTATCTGTTTTGATGTACCGAAGGTAGTTCGGAGTCCCGGATGAGATCACGGACATGAAGAGGTGTCTTAGAATGTCTGATACATAAATATTGATATATTGGACGACTATATTCGGACACCGGAAGTGTTCCGGGTGTTATCGGGTAAAATCGGAGTGACGGAGGGGGTTACCGGAACCCCCTCCCCCCCCCCCGAAGGAGTATGGGCCATAGTGGGCCATTAAGGGAAAGAGAGGGGCAGCCCTTAGGGCTGGCCGCACCCCCTAGGGTTCCTAGTTGGACTAGGAAAAGAGGGGAGGCGCGCCCCTCTCCTTTCCTTCTCCTCTCTCCTTTCCTTCCCTACTCCTAGTAGGAATAGGAAAAGCGGGTTCCTATTCCTACTAGGAGTAGGAATCCTACTCCTATGGCGTGCCCCATGGGCTGGCCACACCTCCCCCTTGCTCCTTTATATACGGGGGCAGGGGGCACCTAAGAACACACAAGAAACATTGTTTTAGCCGTGTGCGGTGCCCCCCTCCACAGAAACACACCTCGACGTATCGTTGCAGTGCTTAGGCGAAGCCCTGCGCCGGTGGCTTCATCATCTCCGTCACCACGCCGTCGTGCTGGCGAAACTCTCCCGTGAAGCTCAACTCAATCATGAGCTCGTGGGACGTCATCAAGCTAAACGTGTGCTGAACGCGGAGGTGTCGTACGTTCGGTATTGATCGGTTGGATCGCGAAGACGTTCGACTACATCAACCGCGTTACAAGATGCTTCCGCTTTCGGTCTACAAGGGTACGTAGACACACTCTCCCCTCTCGTTGCTATGCATCTGGTAGATAGATCTTGCGTGATCGTAGGATTTGTTTGAAATACTACGTTCCCCAACAGTGTGCATCTAGTTATGCAGAGGTCGGGCGTTCTTTTGATGCGACTGTATGACCTCGATAACTTAATTCATTGAAATGCCCTTTATCGAAAAAAATTGTATGAACTCGATGATGACCTACTTATTCGCTAGCTTCTCTGCTTGGGCGACCCTCGAATTCGGCCAGCGCGTCATCCATGGTGAATCATGTTGGGAAATGTAGCATGCAATTTCAGAAAAATTATATGCTCACGCAAGATATATCTAGGAGATGCATAGCAATGAGAGAGGAGAGTGTGTCCACGTACCCTCATAGACCGAAAGCGAAAGCATTTGATAACGCAGTTGATGTAGTCGAACTTCTTCTAGCTCCGACCGATCAAGCACCGAACGTACGGCACCTCCGAGTTCTGCACACGTTCAGCTCGATGGAGTCCCTCATCGTCTTGATCCAGCAAAGGTGTCGAGGAAGTAGACGAGTTCTGTCGGGGATATACCCCGCGGTATGAACCGGCCGGAATTATAACCCGGCCGGACTTGGCATTTTACTTAAGACGGTTTATATTTGGCAAGTTACTGGTGACCCGGCAGGCGGATCATGGATGACAAGGCCCAAGGCCCAGAAGGCCGGTTCATATTAATAGTGGGCCGGTTTATGAAGAAAGCATAAGGGATATTCTCCTACAAAGGAAGCAAGACTAGGACTCCTTGTAATAGATCAATCCTAGTCCTACTAGGACTAGTCATATAAACCTCCCCTTCAACATATATAAGGAGGGGCAGGGCTCCCCAAAGAGGAGAGGTTTTTAGACAAGTTACAAGTTTAGACAAGCAGACAAGTTTCTAGGGTTAGACACAAAGAGCCGGTTTACCGGCGACATCACGAGGATCATAATGAGACCTAGCCTCAAACAGCACGTAGGGTTATTACCGGATGATGTTTCCCGGGGCCCGAAGCTGTCTAAACCCTTAACTTGCATTGCGCCTCTCGATTCCGCTCGACCCCTCTCAAGCTACTACATAGATGCGCGGCCTCACCACTAAGTCCGCTAAACCGGACATCTGACGTGTTATTTCCACGACAGTTGGCGCCCACCGTGGGGCAAGCGCACAGTGGTGTTGAGTTCTTGGAGGGATCTTTCCCAAGGTTTTGAAAAAGCTCGCGATTATTCAGATGAAGAAGGGTCAAGCACAGAGGGATCCACATCGACTCCAAGTTCATCAGACAAGATTGAAAAGATGGAAAAAATCCGGTGGCAACAAAAAGGTTGTCCTTCCAAGTTTGTCGCTAGAGATGGAAAAATTCAACGGCGAGACCCACGCGACGTACGCCGAAATCCTTGCTATTTGCTGATCAAGCGAGACAAGATGTCGTACGCCACGTCGTATCAAACACGCGCGTGAGAAAGCTGGAACCAAAACCGGTTGTACCTACTAGTACGTCCTGCCTGCGTATTCAATTTTCCGCTCGGCTGGGTCACGCCCGCGGGTTATGCCCGCCTTGCGTCCTCGACCACGACCCGGAGGAGGAAATCCCACCTGTCCGAGTGTGCCCCGCCTCTTCTACCGCCATCACCAAATCGCCTCGAGGCCACGGCTGTTGACCTCCGCTACTGTGGTCTCCGTCAGGACTGGACGCTTCGATCTCTGCCAAAATCGCTGGCCCCCGCAGGGGTTCGCAGGTCCGGTGCCTCTTCAAGCCAGCCATCTGCCTTCAAGCCACTCCCGTTGCCTCACCTTCGCCTGTTCTCGCCCAGCGGCTGGGTCCTCCGCACATGCTGAGCCGCGCTCGCCGCGTTGCTTGTTCCACAACCATGTAAATCACTGACCGCCTGAGCCACCTGCGCGCCCGCACGAATTGCTGCTGCTGGCTACATCTGCGCTACCCGGCCGCAGCCCCTTCTGGCGAGTCACCACCGCGGTCTCCAGCGAGCCGCTGCTCCGCCGCCACGAATTACTATCGCCGCGGGCTCCAGCAAGCCGCTGCTCCACCGCCGCGAGCTGCACTCGACCTCGCGCCTCTGCCTCTCTGTCTATTTTAAACTCCGAGCCGCCGCCGGGTTGTCCGGACGGTCGCTATTGTTTACTCCGTCTCTGTTTCTGAGCCGGCCGAGACTCTGCCAAACTGCCGTAGCCCGCGTGTTGAACCGCCAATGCTCGCTATGGCGCGCGTCAAACAGAGCGACTGCGGTCGTAATTCGACGGTGCCTCTCATGCCGCAGTGCCTTCGTTTTTTGCTTTGAGCCGGCCCTGCGCTGCTCCTCTGCACGACCCGCAGGCCTGCAGATCTCCGTGCTGACCGACCACAAATCGCCGCTCACTTCTACAAGTCACCGAGTCGCCATTGCCAACTTGTTTTCATCGCCACACTGCCGAGACACACATCGCTGGTGCTATTCTCTTTGGCCCGACAATCATGCTGGACACCCGAAGACAAAAGAGCTAAGTACTACTACTCATTTTCAACAGTACCCATCAGATCAATTCTTTTGTGGAGAAGTCAAAAGGCACTACGGTGCATTATTCAGCACTGGCGTCTTCATATAATATCGGGTGATATTTTCCTTATTTACTTTCCAGTATATTTTTTATTCTTTGAAGAACAATTACTCTCGCATGTAATGTTTTTATAGGGACGACTATTAAAAGCAGCAGCCGGATCATCATTCAGCTATGTTGCGCGGCTTCACGAACATACGTGTCGCGGTCCGGTTTACATCAAACGCGCCCGCGCGCGCAGGTCTCCAACGCCGCGGCCGACTCCTTCGCCAATGGACGGGCTCACACCGTCGCTTTCGTGGTCCGATTTATATTAAACACGCCGGTGCCGCACCTGTCCTCATAAAATGCCCGGCGGATACGCGTGCAAGTCGCTGCCTCCACGCTGAACGGATCATCCGTCGTCCGGGCAAAATTAGGTGATATCTATTCTATTTATTTCTTAATGCATATTATTTCGTCCGAGCGAAAAATTCGTCGCCCTGCCATATTTTATACGCAGGAAAATTATTTATCACGAAGCGGTGATAAGCCATGGAGAGGGAGATACACCAAACATTATTCGACACAAGTGATCATCGTTATTCCACGGATTCAAGCGCCGGTTTGCAACGCCGTGGCCGTTTCTCATGACTATGCCGGCTCACAACGAGGAAGGAAACTAGCCCGTCGGTGCCGGCCGACCCATCTGTTCTTCAAGCAAATCAGAGGACAACTTGTTCGTCTCCGCCGGTTTACAACCCCACCGCCGGTTTAACTATTTGAGCAGCCTCTGATATTGCGGTTGTTTTACTGTCCAACCTGTGATCCAGTCTATTCAACATACCGGTTCAAATTTACTCAGAATATATACTCAGAAGCAATGAAACTCCCTGAAGAGCATAAGATCACCTCTGGCTCAAAGAGGACGCTTCATGGAGACCCTCTGGAAAAGCTACGGGCATCCAGTGATTGGCTTATGTTTACCCATGGCTTCATGGAGCCATGGAGACCCTCTGGAAACGCTACGGGCATCCAATGATTGGTTTATATTTCCCATGGTTTTAAGGAACCATGGAGGCCCTCTGGAAAAGCTACGGGCATCCAGTGATTGGCTTATATTTCCCATGGCTTCATGGAGCCATGGAGACCCTCTGGAAAGGCTACGCCATCCAGTGATTGGTTTATAATTACCCATGGTTTCAAGGAGCCATGGAGGCCCTCTGGAAAGGCTATGGTCATCCAGTGATTGGCTAAAAAAATTTCTTATGGTTCCTATGGAAAGACGAGATTATCCGCATCCATCGACAGGCCCTCTGGAAAGACGACACTACCCGCATCCAGTGATTGGCTGAACCTTGCTTTGAGCCTGGCAGCTCATAAAAAGCCTCGACTACATGGTTTTATTTGCAAAATTGCACTTTTGGTATTTGTGTTTATGGTTCTTTGATCCGGAGTGGGACAACTTCAAGGTTGACCACATATCTTCGAAAGTCTGGACACAGAGCTCCAGCATTATTTAAACCGGCAGTTCTATAAACCCGGAATAATTGGGTACACCCCAACAGAGCCAAGAGCTTCCTCAGAAACAACAATGTTCGCCGTATTAAAGATATCAAGCATACTTAATCACAGGTATGAAGTATTTTATTTTTAAATACATATTGGCAGTACATGATCAGTTATAATGACCAGTGTTTATTAAACCGGCCTGGCTTCGACTATAAGTCGCCAGTATGAGGCAAAATAATGACCAGTGTTTATTAACACGGCCTGATTATGATCAAACATCACTGGAACCGGTCTTCAAACCGGATTATATTCTTCAATAGCCAAACATGGCTGGATTCCTATTATGGTTATCAATATTATGATTGAGGTCTTCAAAGTCACTTTAAAGCGCAATGGATATTATTTCAACGATGGAAGTGATTTATTCTATAAAGGAATAGTCCCGAGTTGCTACAGGCTTACAACCCGGCACTTGGGGGCTAAATTATTCAAATTGAGTTTACATCAAATACACAAGTCTCATGTCGCTGCAAGCATGCACCATGACACTTGGGGGCTAATGCAAAGTCATTTTTTGCTCACTTTATTGAAGACCTGACTCATCACATTATAATGAGCCGGCCCTTGGGGGCTACCAATCGCTCCTGTCAACAATTCAAGGTACACAAGTATTAATCCATTATTTGAAGGGTTCACTGCTCAGTTGGTAAAGCACAAAGCTCTTAACCTTGTGGACGTGGGTTCAAACCCCACGATGGAAGTTACATTACATAATGTTATTTTCAATGATTATATTTCCAAAGTCCATGTTCATTATTACATAATGACCCGACACTTGGGGGCTACATAATATGGAATATTCAGTTTCATAGTGATTGGGATGAATAATCCGGATTTCTTCAAGATTATACAATGCTATTTTCAATGAAGTATATACAAAGTCCCTGCTCATTATTACATAATAACCCGGCACTTGGGGTCTATAGGTAATATGCATATAAAGGAGGAACATCTTCAAATTTTCAGTTCTGGCAAATCAGATTAATTGTGTGACCCGACAATTTTGGCAATCATAAACCGGCAAGTTCTACATCTTCAAGCCGGCTGGATATCACTTGAATATTTCAAAGACCAATATTTTTGTCAAGTTAGAGCATTAAAGGCCGATTCAAAATGCATTCTTTATTTACAATATTTCTTATGCAAGCAAGTTGAATATGAAGTTGGTCTATTAACCCGGATTTTCTAGAAGAAGGAAAGGACAAGGACTTAAGGATGGTCAGATGCCGGTTTACAAGAAATTCTTAACCCGGAGCACAACCTGTCAGATTTGTTCTTGTGGTTATTTTGCAGCATAAGTTTACCATGGACGAATCCAAGCTAAACTTGGGGGCTAATGTCGGGGATATACCCCGCGGTATGAACCGGCCGGAATTATAACCCGGCCGGACTTGGCATTTTACTTAAGACGGTTTATATTTGGCAAGTTACTGGTGACCCGGCAGGCGGATCATGGATGAGAAGGCCCAAGGCCCAGAAGGCCGGTTCATATTAATAGTGGGCCGGTTTATGAAGAAAGCATAAGGGATATTCTCCTACAAAGGAAGCAAGACTAGGACTCCTTGTAATAGATCAATCCTAGTCCTACTAGGACTAGTCATGTAAACCGCCCCTTCAACATATATAAGGAGGGGCAGGGCTCCCCAAAGAGGAGAGGTTTTTAGACAAGTTACAAGTTTAGACAAGCAGACAAGTTTCTAGGGTTAGACACAAAGAGCCGGTTTACCGGCGACATCACGAGGATCATAATGAGACCTAGCCTCAAACAGCACGTAGGGTTATTACCGGATGATGTTTCCCGGGGCCCGGAGCTGTCTAAACCCTTGTCTTGCATTGCGCCTCTCGATTCCGCTCAACCCCTCTCAAGCTACTACATAGATGCGCGGCCTCACCACTAAGTCCGCTAAACCGGACATCTGACGTGTTATTTCCACGACAAGTTCCGTCAGCGCGACGGCGTGGTGACGGTGATGGTGAAACAATCCGTGCAGCGCTTCACCTAAGCACTACGAGAATATGACCGGAGGCGTAAAATGTGGAGGGGAGCACCGCACATGGCTAACAATAGTTGTTGTGTGTTCTAGGTGCCCCCTCCCCATGTATATATAGGTTGGAGGAGAGGAAAGGCATCCAAGGGGCGCGCCCCAAGTAGGAGGAATCCTACTTGGGGTCCTCTCTCCTATTCCTATTCGGATTAGGAAGGGAAGAGGGGGAAGGGGAAATCCTATTCCCCTTTTAATTTTCCACCTTCCCCTTTCCTTCTCCAAATTGACCAGCCCATATGGGGGGGCGCACCAGCCCCTTTGTGGCTGGTGTGTTTGCCCTCTTGGCCCATAAGGCCCATATCTTTTCTCGAGGGTGCCCGGAACACCTTCCGGTGACCCGTTAAGTACCCGGTGCATCCCCACTTCCGGTGTCCAAATACAATCGTCCTATATATAAATCTTGACCTCTTGACCATTTTGAGACTCCTCGTCATGTCCGTGATCTCATCTGGGACTCCGAACAACATACGGTCATCAAATCACATAACTCATATAATACAATATCATCATCGAACGTTAAGCGTGCGGACCCTACAGGTTCTAGAACTTTGTAGACATGACCAAGACACTTCTCCGGCCAATAACCAATAGCGGAATCTGGATGTTCATATTGGTTCCTGCATATTCTACAAAGATCTTTATCGGTCGAACCGTTATGACAACATATCTTATTCCCTTTGTCATCGGTATGTTACTTGCCCGAGATTCGATCGTTGGTATCTTCATACCTAGTTCAATCTCGTTACCGACAAGTCTCTTTACTCGTTCCGTAATGCATCATCCTGCAACTAACTCATTAGTAACATTGCTTGCAAGGCCTCTTATGATGTGCATTACCGAGAGGGCCCAGAGATACCTCTCCGATACTCGGAGTGACAAATCCTAATCTTGATATATGCCAACCCAACAAACATCTTCGGAGATACCTGTAGAGCATCTTTATAATCACCCAGTTACGTTGTGATGTCTGATAGCACACAAGGCATTCCTCCGGTATTCGGGAGTTGCATAATCTCGTAGTCGGAGGAATATGTATTTGACATGAAGAAACCAATAGCAATAAAAACCGAACGATCAATATGCTAAGCTAACAGATGAGTCATTTCCATCACATCATTCTCCTACTGATGTGATCCCATTCATCAAATGACAACACATGTGTTTGGTCAGGAAACTTAACCATCTTTGATTAACGAGCTAGTCTTGTAGAGGCTTACTAGGGACTTGGTATTTTGTCTATGTATTCACACATGTATCAAGTTTCCGGTTAATACAATTCTAGAATGAATAATAAACGTTTATCATGGAATAAGGAAATATATAAAATAACAACTTCATTATTGCCTCTAGGGCATATTTCCTTCAGTCGCCCACTTGCACTACAGTCAATAATCTCGTTCACATCATCATTTGATTTAACACCGATAGTTCACATAATCATGTGATTAACAACCATAGTTCACAATGCCATGTGACCAATATCCAAAGGGTTTACTATAGTCACTAATCTAGTTCACATCGCCATGTGATTGACACCCAAAGAGTACTAAGGTGTGATCATGTTTTGCTTTGTGAGAGAAGTTTAGTCAACGGGTCTGTCACATTCAGATCCTTATGTATTTCACAAATTTCCATGTCTACAATGCTCTGCATGGAGCTACTCTAGCTAATTTCTCCCACTTTCAATACACATCCAGATTGATACTTAGAGTCATACGGATTAGTGTCAAAGCTTGCATCGGCGTAACTATTTACGATGAACTCTTTATCACCTCCATAATCGAGAAACATTTCCTTAATCCTCTAGTTACTAAAGATAATTTTGACCACTATCCGGTGATCTACTCCTGGATCACTATTGTACCTACTTGACAAACTCATGGCAAGGTACACAACAGGTTTGGTACATAGCATGACATACTTTATAGAACCTATGGCTGAGGCATAGGGAATGACTTTCATTCTCTCTATATTTTTCTGCCGTGGTCAGGCTTTGAGTCTTTACTCAACTTCAACTCTTACAAATCGGGCAAGAACTCCTTCTTTGACTGACCCATTTTGAACTACTTCAAAATCTTATCAAGGTATGTACTAATCAAAAGTCCTATCAAGTATCTTGATCTATCTCTATAGATCTTGGTGCCCAATATGTAAGCAGCTTCACCGAGGTCTTTTATTGAAAAACTCTATCGGGGGAAACTGTCCTCCCACGAACACCTATGGGACCGGAGCCCCTTCTACGTTGCGGTAAGGGAGCGGAGGGAGCACGGAGAGCAGATCGAGGAGCACACGCGGGCAATTTTACCCAGGTTCGGGCCGTGCGGACGCGTAAAACCCTACTCCTGCTTAGGTTGTATTGAGTTCTTGTGTTCAGGAGCTTGAAGATCTACAGTATTAGCTATACCGAGCAAGCGAGTTGTCTAGGTTTCGAACCCTCTCTACATTGTGCATGGGCCTCCTTTTATAGCTCAAAGGGGTCACCGACAGGTGTCAACGTAGATAAGGGTAAAAGTGTAAATTTGGTGGTAGTTGTAATAGTGCATGAACAATATATGAACAGTGGTCTTCACCTAACTTTGACAGTGGGGGACAAGGGCATTAAATGCCCGTCGCCGAACCCCCAAAAGCGTCCGTCCATGCTTCTCCGTTCGCCACGGCGGTAGCCTCGTAACCGTGGCTTGCCACCGTGTCCCCCAGGCTGCACATCCGTCTGCCACGTGCCCCTGGAAGGGCCCCAGGGCGACGCGTGGGCAGACAAGTTGGAGCGCGGGCACACAGCGTAGGTTTCCCCGACAAGCACCTTGCCGGGGTCGTAATCTTGCCGGGCCCGGAAGCTTGTCGCTCTCCGGGTCCAGCCGGGGCGCATGATGCGCCGAGGCATCTCTTGAGATGTGTATTCTTTGGCCTTCCTGGCAAGCTCTTCTTGCGAGGGGCTTGTGCTAAAGTGATAACCTTGAGCCTGGTGCGGCCTTCCCGCCAAGCTCCTCTTGCCGGGGCCTTGATCTTCTGACTTGTATACTTTGTTCTTGAATGGCTTCATAGGGACCAGAAAGGTTCTTGGCGAGCACGTGGTAAGCCCTGCCACGGGAAGCTGCTACTGCCCGTGCACAAGTTGGGGTACTAAGGTAACCCTATCTTAGTACACCGACAGGAGCCCCCGGGCCTGGGCCACACACGATGCAGAGCGCTGTTGGGCCAGGCCCAAAACAGTGCACGGGCACACGCGGCCCACGGCAAGCCGTATCCCCTTCCATATCCGCCGCATCCCACCCTAACGGCACGCGTCGATTGCGGCGTCGTGGGAGAGATCATGGCTTGTTCTTTAATGGGAAATGCGGAACGTCCCCCACTTCCCCCTTAAAAGCAGAGGAAGCAGGGGCAGTTCCCTCCATCGTCTTCATTGCGTCTTGATTCTCCAGAAACCCCCGTCGCCCTCCGCCTCCCCAAGGTCGACAGAGAGCCCAGCTCCACTCCCTCCTCCGCCATCCGCAGCGTCTGCGGCGCCGTCGTCCTTCCCGCCATCCCCGCCATGGCCCCGAAGGGTGACAAGACGAAGAAGGAGAAGTCCGAGCAGGCGGCGAAGCTGGCTGCCCTGCGGAAGAAGTGCGTGGTCTTCGCGCCAAGGCTTGGTCCGAGGGAGCTGCGGGACAAATACTATTTGTTCTGGGCGAGGGAGACCAAAGCTCATCCCCGCACCAGAGTCCTCCCCGCCATCGCCGTCGACATGTTCCCCGGCGGGTACTTTTTCTTTGCCGCATTCTTCCACTGTGGTTTGTGCCCTCCGTACTCGGAGTTCTTCTGCGATGTAATGAACACGTATGGCCTCCACCTCCTAGATTTCACCCCCAACGCCATCCTTACGATGGCCGTTTTCGCACATCTGTGCGAAAACTATGTTGGGGTTCATCCAAATGTAGCTCTTTTCTGCCACTTCTTTAGGCCTAGAATAGAGTCCGGCGCTCCCCTCTCCGGCGGCATCTCCTGGATCTTCAGGCTAAACAAGAAGGATTCGTACCTGAAGGGAGAGCTCCGCGGGAAGTGGGAGGAGTGGAGAGCCGATTGGTGCTGGGTGCTAGAAGATAAGGCCGAGCCCTTTACCTCGCCGCGCACGACTGCCATAGTGCGCGGCAGGGATTGGAGTGAATTGGCCCCGGAGGACAGCAAGCTTCAGATCGCCCTCATTAGGATCATTCATCTCTGGGTCGCAAATTTGAATGTTGGAGAAGTTGGAGCAGATTTCCTCCGCCGCCGCATCGCCCCTTTACAAGAAAGGAAAAGGCCCGCCTGGGAATTCGGCAATGCGGCAGACATCATGAGGCTGCGCCCTGGATTGAACTACAACTTCACCGTCTTGGAGTTGAAGGGGATGGTCAAGGAGCTCTTCAAGCATGACCCCGCCCACCCGGAGTGGTTCAGACCTTCCCGGGGAGTGGTGCCGCTGTGCAACAGCACTGCCCGCGATTCCATACGCGCGATGATGCCCGTGTGCGACTCCCATGGCGTCGTCCCCACTTGGATAGAGCCTCCACCGGAGACCGTGCTGACCTTCTTCGACAACTTGGTCGAGAAGCCCCGCAACGCCGAGGAGAATAAGGGCCTCACCCGGGAAACTACTGGCCGGGATATAGCTTACATCGCCTCCAGGATGGAGGAGGCCGCCGCAGCTGCGGCTGCGGGCGACTTTGGATACACTGTGGACGAGGCAGAGGCCGCGGACGCAGTGAGTCAAGCAGAGGAGGCGGAAATCCTCAAGCTACTGAAGATTGCTCCCGAGGAGTTTGCCGGGGAGCCTTCCGTGAAGCTTGCCGGGACGAGCGAGGTTGCCGGGGGGAGCGAGGCCGCCGGGCATGGTACTGAGTCCAGCGGGCCTGCCGAGGAGGAGGAGGACGCCGAAGCTGAAGATTCTGATGAAGATTCCGGCGGATCCCTGAATCTTGACGACGATGCCTCCTCGTCCTCGGAGAACTCTCCGCCTCCGCTAAGCCCTCCGCAGCAACAGAAAAAGCGCCTCCGCAAGGCAACTGAGACGGCGAGGCCGCAGGCGCCCCGACAGCAGCCGGCGCGCCGCGCGACGCGCGCCACCAGGACGAGCGAAGTCGTCAAGGAGGCGCCCTGTGCTCGAGCGTCAAGCGGAGGGGGATCTTCCCGGAGCGGGACGGGTGCTCCTTCTGCTCCTCGGTCCTCGGCGACGACGGGGGCTGGGTCTTCACAGCCCGCAGCCCCGGAGACCGCCAAGCGCCCGAGGGAGCCTTCTCCTCCTGCTCCTCGCGCGGAAGCGCACCAGGCGGAGTTTGACTTCTCCGCCCTCAGCTCCGACGAAGAGGAAGAGGAGTAAGTACTTGCAATTCTTTTAGTTTCTTTGATTTCGTCTTGATTTTCCTTGCTTGGTTCTGATCTTGCTTTTGTTTTGCTCCACAGGACCTTGACCCAGCGGATGGCGAAGAGGGCCAAGATCCCTGTGGTCACTATTGAGGACGACGAGCCTGTCGCGGCGACAAGCGACGTGCCGGCGACGAACTTGCTGGATCAGCCTGCTGCTCCGAGGAGCAGCCCCCAGCGCAGCCCCTAGCGTAAGTCTGGTATTTATCTTTCTGCTTGATGGGTGCGCTTGAGGTTATCACCCTTATTTGATGTCTTGTTGTCTTGTGCAGAAGTGGAGCCGCAGCCGCAGGAGCGCCAGGAGGTCGCCCCCGACGAGCCACTTGCCCCACCCTCCCCGCCAAGGGTGCACTCCCCGGCAAGGGAGAACGCTCCGCCAAGGGCGAGTACCCCGCCAAGGGTGAGCAGCCCGACAAGGGTGAGCACCCCGCCAAGGGAGGGCGCAGGCGGCCCTCCGCCAGCAGGGGCCACCACTCGGCCGCCAAGGGAGAATTCCCCGGTGAGGGACCCTGTCGTCGAAGAGATCCGCGAAGGTAAAGCCTTGCAACTTCTCCTTCTTGGATTTGTCTTTTTTGGATATTTGCTTGATTCTTTCTTTTCTTTTTCTTCTGCTAGGCCCTCCTGCCCCGGAGCGGATGGAAACGGAGACCACCGGCGAGGAGGGCGTGCATGGCGATGGCGGCAACGCCACTACCGCCGAGGAGGTGGCTGGAGCTGACGAGCCGGCCGTCGAGGAGACCGCCCCTACCGCCGATGCCGCGGCTGGGGAAGGGACCGGCGACCATACCGCTGGCCCGGAGGCCGCGGGAGCGTCGGACGCTGCACCGGCCGCCGACCCTTCCGCCTCCGCGGCTGGGCAGGGCGTCTACCTGGAGGCCGCCAACGGGGTCTTTATTCAAGTCCCGTGGGCGTCCTCGTCTCGAGCACCTGCGGAGGGAGAGACCTTTGACGGAGAGGTCCTCGCCTCCGCCGGGTTGAAGGTTGTCGAAGCGCCCGGCAGCAACGACGAGCCCGAAGAGGAGAGACTCCTTCGTCGGCTCCTGGCCTTGTATCGGGCCAGGCAAGCGAAGTTGGAGTCTCGAGAGGCTCTGGCTGCCAAGGCGGGAGCTGATCTGGAGAAGCGCGCCGCGGAGCTCCGCGCCGCCAACCAGGCGGCCCTCCGCAACTTGGCGGAGGAGCGTGAAGAGCTTGCCGGGGCGCAGCAAGCCTTCCTCCTGGAGAAGGCTGAGGTCGAGGAGCAACAGCGGTTGGCCGCCGAGGATCTGTCTCGGTGGGAAGGAGTACTCAACCAGCGGAAGGTCGACCTCGATGCCCACGAGGACGACCTCGCCGCCCGGGAGTAGGCCATTGGCGGGGCTCTAAAGGAGGCGAGGAGTGCCGCAGCCGCCGCAGAGACCGCCAATAAGGAACTGGAGGCCAAGGTGAAGCAGACGGAGCTGTACCTGAAGGCGAGCGAGGAGAGGGTCACTGCGCTCAACGTGGAGCAGGAGAAAGATGCCAACACCAACTCTGAGCTGCAGGTACGCCTCTCCGAGAAGGGCAAAGAGCTCTCTGACGCCAAGAATTCCATCGCTGACTTAGAGCTGAAGGTCTCCACCTTGACTGACTCGCTCGACGCCGCCCGGGACCGCGAGACGAAGCTGGAGGACGAACTCCGCAAGGAAAGGGCCTTGGAGGATAGCGCCGTCGTCTCGGCGAACAACTTCAGCCGGGCAGTGGACTGATGAGCTGGTCACCTCCGCTGCCAAAATTGACATGGACATGATGGCGCTGAAGGCGGAGCATCTCGTGTACTCCCCGGACGAGAGTCTCCCCCCACTACTAGAAAAAAGCTTATTAGTGGCGCACCACTTTTGGGTATTAGTGGCGCACCTCTGGTGCGCCACTATTACCACGCCACTAGTAATGGGTATTAGTGGCGCACCAGAGGTGCGCCATTACTAATCCAGATATCAGTGGCGCACCACCTGGTGCGCCACTACTAAGTATAAGGGTGCGCCACTGATATTTGTTCAAAATTTTTCTTTTCAATTTTTTTTTTCAAATTTTATTTCAGAATTGCTACAGGTGCGCCACTGATATTGCTACAGGTGCGCCACTAGTAACAATTTTTTTTTCAAATTTTTTTCCAGAATTTTTTTTTTTCAATTTTTTTTTCAATTTTGGCGGGAATTTTTTTTCCTTAATCTCGGGTCACTATGGCTTAATCTCGGGTCAATATGGCTTAATCTCGGGTCAAATCGCACTCCGTGGTCAAACTTCCCAGAAGGTCACCCATCCTACACTACTCCAGCCCAAGCACGCTTAACTTCTGAGTTCTATCCAACCCCAGCACCAGCTCACTTAGCAGGCACTTGTTGATATATCTATCATATCAATCCTATTAAACCTTGTTAATGTCTGGGAGTTTGTTCATGTTCATGAGTGTGATAAAATTTTGAAAAAATATTTCAAACTTCCCGGTCATTTTACATATCATATTTTTCAAAAAAACATTTTTTCAAAAAAAACCATTTTTTCCAAAAAAATATATTAGTGGCGCACCACACCCACGGTGCGCCACTACTATTTTTGAATTTTTTTGAATTTTTTTGAATTTTTTCAAAAAATATTTATTCCAAAAAAAATAGTTTTTCAAAAAAAAAACTATATTAGTGGCGCACCACACCCACGGTGCGCCACTACTATTTTTTTAATTTTTTTGAATTTTTTTGCCTCTAGATCTTAAAAGCCCCGTATCTTTTATTCGGTTAGGTTTTTGGGGATTCTAAGAATCTTCAACGGGGTACCCCCAGTTGAATTCGGATGTAACTTTTCGAGTAGATGCTTTTTCATATAAAAAACTTTTTCATCGGAGTTCGTATGCAAAAGTTATGCCCATTTTACAAATTCTCGAGAGATTTTGCAAAAAAAAGTCGAAATTCATGTTTGTAAATTTTGCTAACAACTAGACCACAAATCACATTGGAATCTTATTTTTTTTATTTTTTTGACATTTCTATCATTTTCTTTTATTTATTTTTTTAACTGAAAAGGCGGTCCACGGGGGGGGGGGGTGCATTTGGTGAAAATGCGTCCCAGGTTACCAGTGGCGCACCCCTTCACTGGTGCGCCACTAGTAGCCAGGAATACTAGTGGCGCACCAGTGAAGGGGTGCGCCACTGCTATGTTTTTTTTGGACCACCATGCCCAGCCTTACCAGTGGCGCACCAGGGCAAGGTGCGCCACTACTATCAAAAATAGTAGTGGCGCACCTTGTCCTGGTGCGCCACTGGCAAGCCTGGGCATGGCTGGTTACTGTTCAAAAACTTAGTAGTGGCGCACCCCACACCTGGTGCGCCACTAGTAATGTCACTATTAGTGGAGCACCTGTTTGTGGTGCGCCACTGCTATATAGTAGTGGCGCACCACATCTCTGGTGCGCCACTAATAGTGATATTACCTATAGCCTTTTTTCTAGTAGTGCCCACAGCGCCAAGCTGAGTCTGTTCTTCAGGGGAATTGCGCCGGCGCTTGCGCGGCTGCGGGAGAAGATCCCCGTGCAGCTGGCCGACGAGGCGCGTCGGCTCTGCATGGGCACCATGGAGCGGGTCTTGTCGAAGATCGTCTACCGCAACCCCGGCATCAACCTCGTCAACGTCCTCCGCACCTTGCCGCCCGAAGCTGGTAAGGAGGCGTTGAAGGCGCAGGTTGCCCACATCATCGCCAAGGTGGGCAAGATCACGAGGCGTGAAGGCGACCGCGTAGATTAGATCCCTTTCTTTCTGCTTCCTTTGCCGCTGCAAAGTATGTTACGGACAAGAATCTATTAATATTGCGGCAAGTTATCTTTGTAATATACAATCTTATTTTGAGCAACCGATGCAGTGTTATCTTCCTTGTTTTGGTCCCTTTACTTTGTATGCATTCCACCCTACGCTTTCAGGGAACTTGCCGGCAAAAGGACCCTTGCCGCGAGCGCTGAGTGCAGGACTCTTAGCAGCCTGCTGGCTAAGGCCTTGCCGGCAAGAAACCTTGCTGTAGCTAGTTGCAGCGCACTTAGCTTGCTTAGCGAACTCGAAAACGAAGTAAGGGCGCGACACTTGTCGCAGCTCACTTAAGTCATTGAGCGTGCTCGAAAACAAAGTAAGGGTGCGGCTAGCCACGGGTAGGTTCCTCCGCGCACAGGTTTTCCATACAAAGTGTGGTTGTTCAAGGAAGACAACTAAAAATTTGAAAAATTTGAATTACTCAAACTTTGGTAACTTAGCTTTCATAGATTGTTTGCTCCCCGACAAGGCTTCTCTTTCTTGAACAGTACTTGGTTCATGCCTCCATCTCCTTCCCCCCCCCCCCCGGCAAACTTGTGCGCGAGGAATATTCCTTCTGCTTAAGAGGGAAAGAAAAAGAGGAGGAAAAACAAGTATAGGGCCTTACGGCTTGCTAATGCTTACCGGGGATGTGCGTTGCACAAGGGTGTCAGATGATGCATGCAAATAACAAAGAAAAGCATGGTAATGACAAATAGTGCGAAGCACAAAAGCTTTACTGATGCACGGGGTCTGCGCCCGGCTTTGTACAAAGGTTTACATGCAACACGGGCAAGACTTGTACAAAAGGTGGTTGCCGGAGCGGATCACGGCAACCGCGCCTTATGGGTGAAACTTGCGAAGATGCTCTATGTTCCAGGAGTTGCTCACCGATAAGCCTTCTTCGGTCTCAAGGCGGACAGCGCCGGGCCTTGTGACTTGTCTCACCTGATAAGGGCCTTCCCACTTCGGCGTCAACTTGTTGGAATTCTTGGCGGACTGAACATGCCGAAGAACAAGGTCGCCTTCCTCGAGACTCCTGGCTTTGACCTTGCGGCTATGATAGCGACGCAAGGCTTGCTGGTATCGAGCAGCTCGTACAGCAGCCTGGAGACGTCCCTCCTCAAGGAGCAATGCATCATCTTGTCGTAGTTGCTCTTGCTCGAGCTCATCATAAGCGAGCACTCGAGGAGATCCGTATACGAGTTCCGTGGGGAGAACTGCCTCTGCTCCATAGACAAGAGCAAAGGGTGTCTGTCCGGTGGCTCGATTTGGTGTCGTCCTGATTGACCAAAGAGCCACCGGCAACTCCTCTATCCAGTTTCTTCCGCACTTGTGCAGCCTGTCGAAGGTTCTTGTCTTGAGTCCGCGCAGCACTTCAGCATTTGCCCTCTCCGCTTGACCATTGCTCCTCGGGTGAGCAACAGAAGCGAAGCAGACCTTGGCGCCAAGGTCTTGGACGTACTGCATGAAGGTGCGACTTGTAAACTGTGTGCCGTTGTCGGTGATGATCCTGTTAGGGATCCCGAAACGGCAAACAATTGATCTGAAGAACCTGACTGCTGACTGTGTTGTCACCTTTCTCACTGGTTCCACTTCTGGCCACTTTGTGAACTTGTCGATTGCAACGTACAAGTACTCAAAGCCCCCGACTGCGCGGGGAAAGGGGCCGAGGATGTCGAGCCCCCAGACCGAGAAGGGCCAGGACAAAGGGATCGTCTGGAGAGCTTGAGCTGGCTGGTGAATTTGCTTGGCATGGAACTGGCACGCTTCACACTTGGTTACTTGTGCAGTTGCATCTTGGAGGGCTTCTGGCCAGAAGAACCCTTGCCGGAACGCCTTCCCGGCAAGTGTCCTTGCGCCAATGTGGTGGCCACATATGCCTCCATGTATCTCTGCCAACAGCTTCTGTCCATCTTCCCTGGAAATGCACTTCAACCTGACACCATTGAGTCTTCTTCTGTACAGTTCATTGCCAACGAACTGGTACATACTTGACTGCCTGGTAATTTTCTCTATCTCTTCTGGTTCGTCGGGAAGTTCTCCAGTTTGCAGAAAGCGGACGATTTGCTGTGCCCATGCTGGAGCCTGAGGCTCAACAACAAGGACTAAAGGTATGAGGGCTGCTGCGGGAACCTCAGCTTCTATGGCAAGAACCTGCGGCTCTGCTGGAGCTTATGGTCCCCCGGCAAGCCTGCCGGGGCAAGGCTTGTCGGGAATGCCTGCTTCAACTGTACAGACCCTTGGATCTGCAGGAGCAAACTGTTCCTCAGCATCTTGGCCGTTGATCTTGGGGACCTTGGCGGCGGCTTCGGGAAGATCCGCCGGCAAGTAGTCGCCGGAGACCAACTTCCTCTTCTTGTTTTGCCCAAGTGATGGTGTGACGGATGGCTGAGTTAACTTGAGCACGAAGGTTCCTGGTTCCACAGGTAACTTCATTGCAGCACACTTTGAGAGGCCATCTGCAATATCATTCTGAGCTCTTGGGACGTGCTCCATTTGCAGACCTTCAAAGTGCTCTTCAAGCTTCCTCACTTCATCAACATAGGCTTCCATCAAAGGGCTCTGGTAACTCTTATTCACTTGTCGGACCACCAACTGTGAATCTCCCCGCACAATCAACTTCTTGATCCCAAGTTCGGCCGCAATTCTGAGGCCGGCAAGCAAACCTTCATACTCAGCAGTATTGTTTATCGCTTGTTCCTTGGGAAAGTGCATCTGGACAACATACTTGAGGTGCTCTCCTGTGGGCGCTATGAGTACCACGCCGGCACCGGCGCCTTGCAGCGAGAAAGCACCATCAAAGTACATTATCCACTCGTTGCTTGCTTCTTGGACGGGGACGTTTGTCTCTGGGACTTCTTCATCTTGCGTTGGGGTCCATTCTGCTATGAATTCTTCCAAAGCTCTGCTCTGTATGGTTGAAGTACTCTCAAACATGAGACCAAAGCTTGACAGCTCCAGCGCCCACTCGACGATCCTGCCTGTTGCTTCTGGATTTTGCAATATCCTCTTCAACGGAAAGCGAGTGACCACTGTTATCTCGTGTGCTTGGAAGTAATGGCGCAGCTTTCTTGAGGCCATGAGGAGGCCGAACAGCAACTTCTACACCCCATAGTATCTTGATCTAGCCCCCTGTAAGAGGGAACTTACGAAATACACTGGGCGCTGTACCATCTTCTTTCGCACTTCACCTTGTTCCTGCACAGACTTGTCCTTGTCGGGGCCAGAGCTTGTCGGGGAAGCCCCCTGCTTGTCGCTGGGCTCGCTTGCCGGGGATGTGGGTTCCTCATACGCCTCCCTCTCTGCTACTAACGCAGCACTAACCACTTGATTGGTTGCTGCTAGGTATAGCAGCAACTTCTCTTGTGGCCTAGGTGCGACAAGTATCGGAGTGGAGGACAGGTATCCTTTCAAATCTTGCAGCGCTGCCTCCGCTTCCGGAGTCCATTTCATAGGGCCTGCCTTTTTCAAAATTTTGAAGAAAGGCAGGGCGCGCTCTGCAGACTTTGAAATGAACCTGCTGAGGGCAGCCACACAACCAGCAAGTCTTCTTACATCCTTGACGCGCTTCGGGGCTTCAATCTGCTCGATGGCTTTTATCTTGTTGGGATTGGCTTCAATCCCCCTCTGGGACACAAAGAACCCGAGAAGCTTGCCGGAGGGGACTCCGAAGACGCACTTCTCGGGGTTCAGCTTGAGTTGGATCTTGCGCAGATTCTCAACGGTTTCCTCTAAGTCCTGTATCAGGGTATCTTTGCTCTTGCTCTTGACCACTATATCATCCATGTAGGCTTCTACATTTCTGTGGATCTGTGGCTCAAAAGCAGTGTGCACCACCCTCGCAAATGTCGAGCCTGCATTCTTTAATCCAAAGGGAATGCGTATGAAGCAATATGTGCCGCATGGAGTAATGAATGCAGTCTAGTCTTCATCTTCCTTGGCCATGAATATCTGGTGGTAACCTGAATATGCATCGAGGAAGGAAAGCAGTTCGCATCCGGCGGTGGAGTCAACAATCTGGTCAATACGCGGCAAGGGAAATGGATCCTTGGGACATGCTTTATTCACATCAGTGAAGTCTATACAAAGTCTCCACTTCCCATTGGCCTTGCGCACGACGACTGGATTGGCTAACCATGTAGGATGGATCACGCCTCTAACCAGGCCCGCTGCTTCCAACTTCTTTATCTCTTCGGCGATGAACTCTTGGCGCTCCACGGCTTGCTTTCTGACCTTCTGCTTGACGGGCCGTGCGTGAGGACAAACAGCAAGCTTGTGCTCCATTATCTTCCTGGGAACGCCGGGGATGTCAGACGGTTGCCATGCAAACACGTCGACATTCGCCCGCAGGAAGGCAACGAGCGCGCTTTCCTATTTGTGGTCGAGTGTAGCACTGATGGTGAAGGTACCACCAGTGCCGTCCTCCTTGGCGGACACCTTCTTGGTTGCCGGTGGAGCTGCCATCCCTTTCTTGCACTTGCCGGTGGAGCTCGATGGTGTGTCCTCGACGGCAGCGCACCACTCCGAGGAGGTGCGTTTGCTGGAGTGGGCCCCAGAGCTCTTGCCGGACTTGGTCTTGTTCTTCCCCCCGGGAGCTTCAGCGGCAAGTGCGTTGCCTTCTGTCGCGGCTACTGCATCCCGGTCGATCTTGTCGGCGCAGATAAGTGCGTCCTTCTTGTCGCCAGGGACAGAGATGACGCTTATCGGCCCCGGCATCTTGAGTACGTTGTATGCATAGTGGGAAGCTGCCATGAACTTGGCCAGGGCAGGACGGCCAAGTATCCCATTATATGGTAACGGGATATCGGCGACGTCGAACGTGATCCTCTCTGTCCTGAAGTTGAGCTCCCCGCCAAAGGTCACTGGCAACGTAATCTTCCCCTTCGGTTTGCTCCTTCCCGGGTTGATCCCTTGTAACGACCCGGTTTTCTCGAGCTCGCTGTCGGGGATCTGTAGCTTCTTGATCACAGCTGAGGAGATCAAGTTCAGGCCGGCCCCGCCGTCAACCAACATCTTGGTGACCTTGAGGTTGCGGATAGTTGGTGAGACCAACATCGGCAAGCACCCGACCGCAGTTGTGCGGTCGGGGTGGTCCTCAAGGTCAAAGATGATGGGCGTGCTGGACCACTTCAGCAGCCTGCGTGACTCGACGGGTGGCTCAGCTGCATTCACTTCCCGCACCCACTGCTTGAGTTGGCGGTGGGAAGTGTGCAGAGAGGCACCTCCGTCAACACACAGAACCTCTGTGGCCTTCTGGAACTCCTGCTCGCTGTTGTCTCCTTCTTCCATGTCATCATCGTCGTCTTCATCCTCATCCTTGTCGCGGCCCCGGGGAGGTCTGTCACCTTGCCGCTGCTTGGCCTTGCCGCGGCGTCCTCCCCGGTCGTTGAACGGCCGCTTCTTGCTGGGTTCTCCTCCGCCTCCTTGGGCCTTCTCCTTGTCGCGACGCTCGTATTCAGCCTTCTGCTGCTCTATGAGGTACTCGACTCTTTTGCAGTTCTGAAGGTCGTGGCCCTTGGTGCGGTGGATCTTGCAGTACTGCTTGTCGAAGCCGTCCTGCTTGTCGGCTGCTGCTACAGGGGCGGGCTCCTTGCCGGAACCCCAGCCTGTGCCTTCTTGGCGGGAGCCTCCTTGCCGGACTTCTCGACAACCAACACCTCCTTGTTCTTCTTCTTCATGTTATTCCGCCGCCGGTTTTTCCTTGCCGGGGCGGCATCCTCGCTGTCGCTTCCTCCTGCGCCAGTATCCTCTCCGGGGAGTCTCCTCCCCTCTTCAGCGCGCGCGCACTTGTCAACTAGAGCGTAGAGCTCGCTGACATCCCGGATCTTGGTCATGGCCATCTCCTCCCTCATCCGGCGGTTACGCACGTTCTGGTGAAACGCGCTGATAACCGCGGAAGGGTGGACGTCGGGAATGTTGTGCTGGACGCGGCTGAATCTTTGGATATATTTGCGCAGGGACTCTCCCTCCTTCTGGGCGAGGATGTGGAGATCGCTCTCCTGGCCGTGGGGTTTGTGGCCGCCCGTAAAGGCGCCAACAAACTGGTGGCACAGATCTGCCCATGAGGAGATGGAGTTCTCCGGCAAGTGCATAAGCCAAGAGCGGACGTTTGGCTTAAGCACTAGCGGGAAATAGTTGGCTAGAATCTTCTCGTCGCGTCCCCCGGCAGCCTGCACCGCGATGGTGTAGATGCTGAGGAACTCCGAGGGGTGTGTCTTGCCGTCGTACTTCTCGGGTACGTCAGGCTTGAAGTTTTTCATGCTGGGCCACTGGACTTGCCGCAGCTCACGGGTGAACGCAGGGCAACCTGCCGCGTACGGCAAGTCGCCTGGTTCACCGGGCACGCGCGCGTCGACACCGGTCCCAGCGCACTGATCCGACTGTCTTCGGGCTTCTCGTCGACGCTCGATGCGGGTTCGAGCGTCCTCTTGCCGCCTATCGTCGAGGACCTGGCGCTGGTCACGACGAGCCCGCGGATCCGACGACGCCGTGGAGTCGTCGTCGACGTTGATCCGG
Source organism: Secale cereale (assembly GCA_902687465.1). Classification (NCBI taxonomy): domain Eukaryota; kingdom Viridiplantae; phylum Streptophyta; class Magnoliopsida; order Poales; family Poaceae; genus Secale; species Secale cereale. The sequence continues at coordinate 674,500,256 of LR738709.1, forward strand.
CGGGGTGGCGACTTCTGCTTCCGCGGCGGGGAGTGCACGGTAGTTGCACCCCCGGCGGTCTTGTCTCCATCGGCCTTCGTCTGGTCGACTTGCCGTGGCCGCGACGTCGCCGGCTGCTGCGGCGTGTCGTTGTTGGCGAAGGCGATGAGGCTTTGGATCGTCGCCCTCCAGTCTTCGGCTTTATCTGCCGCTGGAGGGAAGTCGAGGAGCAGCTGTGATCTTGCTAGAGCTTCTGCTGGAGAGGAGGGGAGCGGCGGCGAGCGGTGCGAGGAGCGAGATATGCTCGGACTTCTAACAGGGTTAGAAGGAGCAATTTCTCGTCGTGGCGACCGCGCCTTGCTCGTACCAGCACGCTAGCCTTGAGCATCCCGCGATCCTACGGTTTGCCCTTGTCCCAGCAAGCGTATGGTACCTCCTGTACAACGGCGCTGCTGGTCTGGCACCTGCTGAGAGGAACGTGGTGCGTGAACGGACGCTGAGGCCTTTGAGTTCGCCCGGTCGTCCGTCTTGTCCTTGGACTTGGTGGCGCCGTGAGTTTCCTCGCCGGCGACCACCCTTCCGCCGGCGTCTCCTCCACCAACCGTTGGTTCTGGTGGCGGTGGGATCGATGCAGACAGGCCTCCGACCTCCGAAGCCTTCTTCTTCTGAGGCATGTCGTTGCTGCTGATGAGGTTGGTGAAGCTGGTGAAGTTGCTGAAGATTGCGCCCGCGTGAGCGCCGGATCAGGTTCGCACAACCTCGACGCCCCCTACCTGGCGCGCCAAAGATGTCGGGGGAAACTGTCCTCCCACGAACACCTATGGGACCGGAGCTCCTTCTACGTTGCGGTAAGGGAGCGGAGGGAGCACGGAGAGCAGATCGAGGAGCACACGCGGGCAGTTTTACCCAGGTTCGGGCCGCGCGGACGCGTAAAACCCTACTCCTGCTTAGGTTATATTGAGTTCTTGTGTTCGGGAGCTTGAAGATCTACAGTATTAGCTACACCGAGCAAGCGAGTTGTCTAGGTTTCGAACCCTCTCTACGTTGTGCATGGGCATCCTTTTATAGCTCAAAGGGGTCACCGACAGGTGTCAACGTAGATAAGGGTAAAAGTGTAAATTTGGTGGTAGTTGTAACAGTGCATGAACAGTATATGAACAGTGGTCTTCACCTAACTTTGATAGTGGGGGACAAGGGCATTAAATGCCCGTTGCCGTCGCCCCCAAAAGCGTCCGTCCATGCTTCTCCGTTCGCCATGGCGGTAGCCTCGTCACCGTGGCTTGCCACCGTGTCCCCCAGGCTGCACAGCCGTCTGCCACGTGCCCCTGGAAGGGCCCCAGGGCGACGCGTGGGCAGACGAGCTGGAGCGTGGGCACACAGCGTAGGTTTCCCCGGCAAGCACCTTGCCGGGGTCGTGATCTTGCCGGGCCCGGAAGCTTGTCGCTCTCCGGGTCCAGCCGGGGCGCATGATGCGCCCAGGCATCTCTTGAGATGTGTATTCTTTGGCCTTCCTGGCAAGCTCCTCTTGCCAGGGGCTTGTGCTAAAGTGATAACCTTGAGCCTGGTGCGGCCTTCCTGGCAAGCTCCTCTTGTCGGGGCCTTGATCTTCTGACTTGTATACTTTGTTCTTGAATGGCTTCATAGGGACCAGAAAGGTTCTTGGCGAGCACGTGGTAAGCCCTGCCACGGGAAGCTGCCACTGCCCGTGCACAAGTTGGGGTACTAAGGTACCCCTATCTTAGTACACCGACAAACTCCTTTTAAGCAATCCTTTATGCTTTCCAGAAAATTCCACATCATTTTTTAACAACAATATGTCATTCACATATACTTATCAGAAATGTTGTAGTGCTCCCAGTCACTTTCTTATAAATACAGGCTTCACCATAAGTCTGTATAAAACCATATGCTTTGATCACCTTATCAAAGTGTATATTCCAACTCCGAGATGCTTGCACCAGTCCATACATGGATCGCTAGAGCTTGCACACTTTATTAGCACCTTTAGGATCGACAAAACCTTCTAGTTGCATCATATACAAATCTTCTTTCAGAAATCCATTAAGGAATGCAGTTTTGACATCCATTTGCTAGATTTCATAAAATGCGACAATTGCTAACATGATTCGAACAGACTTAAGCATCGCTACAGGTGAGAAAGTCTCACCGTAGTCAACTCCTTAAACTTGTCGAAAACCTTTTGCGACAAGTCGATCTTTGTAGATAGTGACATTATCATCAGCGTCTGTCTTCCTCTTGAAGATCCATTTATTCTCAACGGATTTCCGATCATCGGGCAAGTCCACCAAAGTCCACACTTTTTTCTCATACATGCATCATATCTCAGATTTCATGGCCTCAAGCCATTTATCGGAATTTGGAATCATCATAGCTCCTTCATAGTTCGTAGGTTCGTCATGGTCTAGTAACATAACTTCTAGAACAGGATTACCGTACCATTCTGGTGTTGTTCGTGCTCTGGTTGACCTACGAGGTTCTGTTGTAACTTGATGTGAAGTTTCATGATCATCATCATTAGCTTCCTCTCTAGTTGGTCTAGGCACCACATGTGAGCTACTTTTCAATTCGAGAGAAGGTATGATTACCTCATCAAGTTCTAGTTTCCTCCCACTCACTTCTTTCGTGAGAAACTCCTTCTCTAGAAAGGATCCATTCTTAGCAACAAAGATCTTGCCCTCGGATCTGTGGTAGAAGGTGTACCCAACAGTTTCTTTTGGGTATCCTATGGAGACACAATTCTCCGATTTGGGTTCGAGCTTATCAGGCTGAAGCATTTTCACATAAGCATCGCAACCCCAAACTTTAAGAAACGACAACTTTGGTTTATTGCCAAACCATAGTTCATACGATGTCGTCTCAACGGATTTAGACTATGCCCTATTTACCGTGAATGTAGCTATCACTAATGCATAACTCCAAAACGATAGTGGTAAATTGGTAAGAGACATCATAGATCACAACTTATCTAATAAAGCACTGTTACGACATTCGGACACACCATTACGCTGTGGTGTTCCAGGTGGCGTGAGCTATGAAATTATTCAAATTATTTCAAATGAAGACCAAACTCGTAACTCAAATATTCGCCTCCGTGATCAGATCGTAGAAACTTTATTTTCTTGTTACAATGATTCTCTACTTCACTCTGTAATTCTTTGAACTTTTCAAATGTTTCAGACTTGTGTTTCATAAAGTAGATATACCCATATCTGCTCAAATCATCTGTGAAGGATAGAAAATAACGATACCCGTCCCGAGCCTCAACACTCATCGGACAGCATACATCTATAAGTATAATTTACAATAAGTCATTGGCTCGCTCCATTGTTCTGGAGAACGGAGTTTTAGTCATCTTGCCCATGAGGCATGGTTTGCAAGCATCAAATGATTCATAATCAAGTGATTCCAAAAGTCCATTAGTATGGAGTTTCTTCCTGCGCTTTACACCAATATGACCTAAACAACGGTGCCACAAGTATGTTGCACTATGATTATCAACTTTGCATCTTCTGGCTTCAATATTATGAATATGTGTATTACTACGATCGAGTTTCAATAAACCATTCGCCTTTGGGTGTATGATCATAGAAGGTTTTATTCATGTAAATAGAATAACAATTATTCTCTGACTTAAATGAATAACCGTATTGCAATAACACGATCCAATGTTGTTCATGCTCAACGCAAACACGAAATAACATTTATTTAGGTTTAACACTAATGCCGAAAGTATAGGGAGTGTGTGATGATGATCATATCAATCTTGGAACCACTTCCAACACACATCGTCACCTCACTCTCAACTAGTCTCCGTTTATTCTGCAACTCCTGTTTCGAGTTACTAATCTTAGCAACCGAACATGTATCACATCGACGCTCGCAAGGCAAACAAATGCAAGAGAGATACCGTCGGCGAAGAGACAAGTCGGCCCTAGAATGCAAAACTCATCCGCCCATTTTACAGTTAGTTGCATGCACATATGTATCACTGCCCTTTTGTAATCATATATATAAACTATGGGACCCTCGAATGATGCTCGGGGGCTGCCCCTATTCCCTGACAATTTATTGTGTATTCAGACACCATTGAATTTTCTCGAACCCTCACTGTCGGGTTTACCCGCTCAACCCGGGGGCTCGGGGGCTGGCCAGCTTGGCCACCACCCGTCACCCCCTTTAGTACATCCCGACGTGTTCATGCAGCCTAGGCCCTTCACTTTGCCCAGCGCCACAGTCCAGCTTCGGCTGTCGGCAGCAAAAACCAGGGGCCAAAGCACCTGCATGCCCCGACGACTAAAAGTGTGTTCGTCGGATTGGCCATCCCGGTCCCGCCACGCTAAGTTACTGCACGACCGGACGCTCGCTAGCCGGCTCCGCCAGCCAGCCCAGTGGGTGTTTTGCTCGCGCTCAATGTTTAAAGGACCTAAGTACTACGTGCCTCTCCCAAAGGTCGAACCCCTTGTCACATACCGGAACCCGACTGTGTAGCCCGAGGGGGATGCAAGCAAGGAAAAAGGTTCTGAAAACAAAGAGTAAAAGTACAAACATCCACCAAAATATTTACATCATAAAACGGGCACAAGGCAAGAGTTCATTACATTCATCAAAACAACCCAGTGGGTGGGTGGACCTGGTACTTAACAAAAAATGCTTGAAAAGGTTAAATAGGGCGGCTTCAAGCGGCCCTGTGCCAGGCGACGTAGATGACGAGGTGCCGACGGCTTCAGTGTTAGCCGAGATGCCGGTGTCCTCCATCCCGACATCATCGTCCGCATAGATGCCCGTCTCGACACAGCTGCCCATCGGGTTGTCCAGCTGTAGGCCAAAGTCATCAGGCGGCACCACCCCGCCGTCATCCGTCCGCTCCACCTGGAAATCATCATGCGCCGTGAACCCGGCCATGTAACTGGCAGGGCACTACTAGAAAAAAGCTCATTAGTGGCGCACCACTTTTGGGTATTAGTGGCGCACCTCTGGTGCGCCACTATTACCACGCCACTAGTAATGTGTATTAGTGGCGCACCAAAGGTGCACCATTACTAATCCAGATATCAGTGGCGCACCACCTGGTGCGCCATTGATATCCCCCCGGGTGCGCCACTGATAATGTATAGGGGTGGCCTGCTGGTGCGCCACTACTAAGTATAAGGGTGCGCCACTGATATTTTTTCAGAATTTTATTTTCAAATTTTTTTTTTCAAATTTTATTCCAGAATTGCTACAGGTGCGCCACTAGTAACAATTTTTTTTTCAAATTTTTTTCCAGAATTTTTTTTTCAAATTTTTTTTCCAATTTTGGCGGGAATTTTTTTTCCTTAATCTCGGGTCAATATGGCTTAATCTCGGGTCAAATCGCACTCTGTGGTCAAACTTCCCGGAAGGTCACCCATCCTACACTACTCCAGCCCAAGCACGCTTAACTTCTGAGTTCTATCCAACCCCAGCACCAGCTCACTTAGCAGGCACTTGTTGATATATCTATCATATCAATCCTATTAAACCTTGTTGATGTCTAGGAGTTTGTTCATGTTCATGAGTGTGATGAAATTTTGAAAAAATATTTCAAACTTCCCGGTCATTTTACATATCATATTTTGAATTTTTTTTAAAAAAACTATTTTTTTTTAAAAACCATTTTTTTCAAAAAAACTATTTTTTTCAAAAAAACATTTTTTCAAAAAAACCATTTTTTTCCCAAAAAAACATTTTTTCAAAAAAAATATTTATTCCAAAAAAAATAGTTTTTCAAAAAAAAAATAGAAATGTTAGTAGTGGCGCACCTCTGCAACGGTGCGCCACTACTACCTTTGAAAAAAATTTTAAAAAATAAAATGTTAGTAGTGGCGCACCGTGTGGAGGTGCGCCATTACTAGTTCAAACTAGTAATGGCGCACCTCCACACGGTGCGCCACTACTAACATTTTTTTAAAAAAAAATTCAAAGTTAGTAGTGGCGCACCGTGTGGAGGTGCGCCATTACTAGTTCAAACTAGTAATGGCGCACCTCCACACGGTGCGCCACTACTAACATTTTTTTTTAAAAAAAAAATTCAAAGTTAGTAGTGGCGCACCGTGTGGAGGTGCGCCATTACTAGTTAAACTAGTAATGGCGCACCTCCACACGGTGCGCCACTAGTATGTCTGGGGAGGGGGGTGTGCACAGAACAAACTTACTAGTGGCGCACCACACACCAGGTGCGCCACTAGTAAAAAAATAGTAATGGCGCACCTGTTTATGGTGCGCCACTGCTATATAGCAGTGGCGCACCACATCCACGGTGCGCCACTAATAATGATATTACGGATAGCCCTTTTTCTAGTAGTGGGGGCAGCGATCTGGTCTGCCTTCGCCCGCAGCTGCCGCTCCGCACCGGCTCTTTGGGTCATCAGTTGGTCCAGATCCAAGTTCGGGTACCAGGATGACGAACTGCAGAACCAACTCGGCACCGGCACGGGCCGCGGAGACACGCCACGCATGGAGCCGCTCCGGCCCAGCTACCAGCCACCGTACTATGCGGGAAAGGCTGTCTGGCACGACGGCGTCGGGCCAGAGGGCCGCCGTCATCCCCGTGCCAGCCGGGGAGACCCGCTCCATTTGCTCACTTAGGATTTGTAGACGGGCCTCAGCGGAACCCATGATCTCGGAGAACCTTTTCCACCTCTTGAGCTTGCGTTGGTTTTTCAATTGAAGAGGAAAGGGTGATGCAGCAAAGTAGAGTAAGTATTTCCTCCAGTTTAAGAACCAAGGTATCAATCCAGTAGGAGATTACACACAAATCGCCAAATACCTGCACAAACAAACAACAAACTTGCACCCAACGCTATAAAGGGGTTGTCAATCCCTTCTAGGTTATTTGCAAAAAGTGAGATCCGATACAGATAGTTGAACTAGTAAAGTACATATTTTTGGGTTTTTTAGTTTATAGATTGAAAATTAAAAGATTGCAAAATAGTAGATCTGAAACTTATAAGATGTAAAATAGACCCGGGGCCATAGGTTTCACTAGAGGCTTCTCTCATGATAGCAAGTATTATGGTGGGTGAACAAATTACTGTCAAGCAATTGATTGAAGAGCGAATAATTATAACGACATCTATGGCAATGATCATGAATATAGGCATCACGTCCGTGACAAGTAGACCGAAACGATTCTATATCTACTACTATTACTCGACACATCTACCGAAATGATTCTGCATCTAGAGTATTAAGTTCATAAGAACAGAGTAACGCATCAAGCAAGATGACATGATGTAGCGGAATTAACTCAAGCAATATGATGAAAACCCCATCTAGTTATCATCGATGGCAACAATACAATACGTGTCATGCACCTTTCGAGTTAATCTTCTAGATAAAATAGTGATTGACAGAGTTCTCTTGTCACTATCACCAAGCTACTAGAACTTCGTGGTGAACTATAATATGCAAGGGATAACGGAAATGATTCCTGAGTAGGGATGGAAATGGGTACCCATTACCCATGTACCCTGCGGGTAAAACCCCTATTAGGGTAAGGGTATGGCACAAAAAGCTACCCATGGGTGTATAAATGGGAAAATCTGAAACCTATCGGGTAGAGCGGGCATGAGCATGGGATCATATAAACCATACCCACGTACCCATGTACCCATATACTATCTATGTTAACTGAAAGTTATCCCTACAATCTACACTTTGTCATGAATTTGTGAAGTATGTGATGTTGTTTTGATATGTTGTTTACAGGAAAGTGTTTTTTTAGCAAATGTGTTGTTGTTTATAAGTATGCGTTCTTGTATTTATGATTATATGTTGCTATTTATGACTATGAGTTGTTCAAATTGATGCTTTGCAAACATGTGTAATTTTACCCGTGGGTACCCGTCTACCCTGTCGGGTAACGGGTAGCCTGCTTAACTCTGAAAAATCCAACACGTGCCACCAATTATAAGAAAATATTAGTTAGAAGTAGCATCTTCATGAGAGATTCGTTGCTACTTCCAAAGTTAAATTGTGATTAGTTAGACAGAATAGGTGGATTAAGAAGTAATCGAGGCAACAAGCAAGAACCAGATACAAATCTAACATGGATGAACAATTGGAACGACGTCGGGGTGGAAGATCGCAGTGAAGATGAGACCAGGTTCTGCTATTTCCATCAACATTCGTGCGCCAACTTTCAGTCCGTAACACTTGAGAAAGTGTATCCAAGTTCGGCCATAAAAAAAGCAGCGATCTTCTTGGTTCATGAACTGAACTCGGAACTTATATCCATGGCTTGTCTTCACTGTGACCATTAAACTGGTGTATTCAGTTATGGCAAGGCCGAACATCTTGAGTACATGTGTTCTGGCAAAGCAAATAATGCACTGCAGGAAAAATAATATGAGAACACAATGTATTCCCTATCCAAATCTAGAAATAACTTGCTCCTTCACGTCAGTGTTGACCATCGTACTAGTAGTACCTTTTATCCAAATATAGCAATCCAAATTTCCAAATGAGTCGACAGCATGTTCAAAAAAAACCCACCCTCCCGGATAGAAAAGAGGATTCTAGGAACATATTGTGCGCATTTTAAAATCCTGTGTTAGGATGAGAAGGAACAAGTGTGGCGTCTCGCCGAGAGCGCAGAAACCTGTATGGTCCTTGCACTTTGGGCACTGCAAATGAAACGCACTAGATTCGGTAGGAAGACAAATGCATCAACAGCGGCAGCTGCCATCCTAGGATTACCCGCGACCAAGGGACTTGGATTTATCAGGGATTGATGAAGAATTCATACCTGGTTCTCCATGAGACAACCCTATGCAATCGCCGAGAGGGGGTTTTCTCTGAACAAGCAGACGAGGGAGTAGGGGATTCAGGCCCAGTGAAATATTGCCGCTTCGTCCATCCAGCTTACTGCTAAAGCTAGAAAGGTGGGGTTTGTGATTTGACGGCTCCTTGGGCGTTACTGCGGCGCTACGACTGGGGTGTGTCTACCGTTTAGTTGTGCACTCTAATTTGTGCATATGGCACGTGGACCCCGTTGCCGGATGCCCCACATATCAGCGAAAGGAAGTAGAAAGACATGAGTAACTAGTTACACAAAAATATATATTTAACAGAGAGATACTCCCTCTGTAAAGAAATATACAAATCTTTTATATCACAACTTTATACATACAAAATTATATCTGACGGATAGGAAGGAAACTATGGCAATTTTGCAAAAAGGTACCCACACACCTCTCCACATTTGCAAATAAGGCCTTCCCTCGTTCATGCTTTTCTCTCATAAGATAAAATACTCATACAAATGCATCTTGATGTTACGTGCAACGCACGGGCATTATGGGGGTTCAGCTGAGAATATAATACTCAGACAGGCTCACGGTTCTGGACTTTGGGCCGCATGCCCACCCTGCATGTTTGGGGGGCCCATGTGTTCTACCTCAGCGCTTTTCATATTGCAAGCGATCAGTTTTGACATCCATTTGCCAGATTTCATAAAATGCGACAATTCCTAACATGATTCGAACAGACTTAAGCATCGCTACAGGTGAGAAAGTCTCATCGTAGTCAATTCCTTAAACTTGTCGAAAACCTTTTGCGACAAGTCGATCTTTGTAGATAGTGACATTATCATCAGCGTCTGTCTTCCTCTTGAAGATCCATTTATTCTCAATGGATTTCCGATCATCGGGCAAGTCCACCAAAGTCCACACTTTTTTCTCATACATGCATCATATCTCAGATTTCATGGCCTCAAGCCATTTATCGGAATTTGGAATCATCATAGCTCCTTCATAGTTTGTAGGTTCGTCATGGTCTAGTAACATGACTTCTAGAACAGGATTACCGTACCATTCTGGTGTTGTTCGTGCTCTGGTTGACCTACGAGGTTCTGTTGTAACTTGATGTGAAGTTTCATGATCATCATCATTAGCTTCCTCTCTAGTTGGTCTGGGCACCACATGTGAGCTACTTTTCAATTTGAGAGAAGGTATGATTACCTCATCAAGTTCTAGTTTCCTCCCACTCACTTCTTTCGTGAGAAACTCCTTCTCTAGAAAGGATCCATTCTTAGCAACAAAGATCTTGCCCTCGGATCTGTGGTAGAAGGTGTACCCAACAGTTTCTTTTGGGTATCCTATGGAGACACAATTCTCCGATTTGGGTTCGAGCTTATCAGGCTGAAGCATTTTCACATAAGCATCGCAACCCCAAACTTTAAGAAACGACAACTTTGGTTTATTGCCAAACCATAGTTCATACGGTGTCGTCTCAACGGATTTAGACTATGCCCTATTTACCGTGAATGTAGCTATCACTAATGCATAACTCCAAAACGATAGTGGTAAATTGGTAAGAGACATCATAGATCACAACTTATCTAATAAAGCACTGTTACGACATTCGGACACACCATTACGCTGTGGTGTTCCAGGTGGCGTGAGCTATGAAATTATTCAAATTATTTCAAATGAAGACCAAACTCGTAACTCAAATATTCGCCTCCGTGATCAGATCGTAGAAACTTTATTTTCTTGTTACAATGATTCTCTACTTCACTCTGTAATTCTTTGAACTTTTTAAATGTTTCAGACTTGTGTTTCATCAAGTAGATATACCCATATCTGCTCAAATCATCTGTGAAGGATAGAAAATAACGATACCCGTCCCGAGCCTCAACACTCATCGGACAGCATACATCTATAAGTATTATTTACAATAAGTCATTGGCTCGCTCCATTGTTCTGGAGAACGGAGTTTTAGTCATCTTGCCCATGAGGCATGGTTTGCAAGCATCAAATGATTCATAATCAAGTGATTCCAAAAGTCCATTAGTATGGAGTTTCTTCCTGCGCTTTACACCAATATGACCTAAACAACGGTGCCACAAGTATGTTGCACTATGATTATCAACTTTGCATCTTCTGGCTTCAATATTATGAATATGTGTATTACTACGATCGAGATTCAATAAACCATTCGCCTTTGGGTGTATGATCATAGAAGGTTTTATTCATGTAAATAGAATAACAATTATTCTCTGACTTAAATGAATAACCGTATTGCAATAACACGATCCAATGTTGTTTATGCTCAACGCAAACATGAAATAACATTTATTTAGGTTTAACACTAATGCCGAAAGTATAGGGAGTGTGTGATGATGATCATATCAATCTTGGAACCACTTCCAACACACATCGTCACCTCACTCTCAACTAGTCTCCGTTTATTCTGCAACTCCTGTTTCGAGTTACTAATCTTAGCAACCGAACATGTATCACATCGACGCTCGCAAGGCAAACAAATGCAAGAGAGATACCGTCGGCGAAGAGACAAGTCGGCCCTAGAATGCAAAACTCATCCGCCCATTTTACAGTTAGTTGCATGCACATATGTATCACTGCCCTTTTGTAATCATATATATAAACTATGGGACCCTCGAATGATGCTCGGGGGCTGCCCCTATTCCCTAACAATTTATTGTGTATTCAGACACCATTGAATTTTCTCAAACCCTCACTGTCGGGTTTACCCGCTCAACCCGGGGGCTCGGGGGCTGGCCACCTTGGCCACCACCCGTCACCCCCTTTAGTACATCCCGACGTGTTCACGCAGCCCATCCCCTTCACTTTGCCCAGCGCCACAGTCCAGCTTCGGCTGTCGGCTAGCAAAAACCAGGGGCCAAAGCACCTGCACGCCCCGACGACTAAAAGTGTGTTCGTCGGATTGGCCATCCCGGTCCCGCCACGCTAAGTTACTGCACGACCGGACGCTCGCTAGCCGGCTCCGCCAGCCAGCCCAGTGGGTGTTTTGCTCGCGCTCAATGTTTAAAGGAAATAAGTACTACGTGCCTCTCCCAAAGGTCGAACCCCTTGTCACATACCGGAACCCGACTGTGTAGCCTGAGGAGGATGCAAGCAAGGAAAAAGGTTCTGAAAACAAAGAGTAAAAGTACAAACATCCACCAAAATATTTACATCATAAAACAGGCACAAGGCAAGAGTTCATTACATTCATCAAAACAACCCAGTGGGTGGGTGGACCTGGTACTTAACAAAAAATGCTTGAAAAGGTTTTAGATGCTGTCACAAGGCGAATACACAAAATTGAATAAAGCACGGCATCTGTTTGAATGAAATCGAACGACAGTTCCTAACCAGCAATGAGAGTTGCAATTCTATCAACGATATACCATGTGATAAATAATACTGTCGTATTACTTATACACACAGGACACTTGTTTCACCATGCCAGATTATTACATCAAAATCTCTCGTAGGATAGATCAGTTCCGCAGTTGCGTGCTGCTACGGCGCTGGTTTTAGATGCTGTCACAAGGCGAATACACAAAATTGAATAAAGCACGGCATCTGTTCGAATGAAATCGAACGACAGTTCCTAACCAGCAATGAGAGTTGCAATTCTATCAACGATATACCATGTGATAAATAATACTGTCGTATTACTTATACACACAGGACACTTGTTTCACCATGCCAGATTATTACATCAAAATCTCTCGTAGGATAGATCAGTTCGGCAGTTGCGTGCTGCTACTGAAGAATTTCGAAGTTGATTTGGACCAGCTCTCCTTGCCGAGAAATTTCGATTTTGAGATCATCCCCTACCGCAAGATATGATTTAGATTTGAACCTTGACCATCCTTTAGCATCAATCATCATGCGACCATCCTTTGTACTTACGGTATATTGAGCAGGTTCATTCACACCAAGGCTGCGCATGGTAAGAGAAACTTGGCCGCTGTCGCCCGGATTGTTGAATGACTCCCTCGTTGCTCTAGGTATTCTCTTTTTGCAAACAAGAAGACATACCCAAACAGTTAGATCAACACAGTGAATCATGCAAAACAACATGGAAAGAAAAAAGAACGAAACACTTGGGCGGCCAATGCTTACCAAGAAGGTGGACATGTCGGTTTTTGTAAGGACTTTGGTATATGAAGTGTGAACTAAAGCCCAGTCTATTGCCGCTGCACCTACTCGTTCGGTTGCCGCTCCACGGACCAGAGCAGATGCACAAGTGTTGGTGCAGGTGCCAAAGCCTCTGCTCTTGCCAGGGATGGTGCTCCTTGTAGAGCTGGTGCTGGTGTCGGAGCAGGTGCCGGCGTCGATGTCCGATCCTCCGGTAGATCAGCCTGATCCGCTGATGCGGTCGGTGCCCAATCCTCAGCTGGATCAGACTAAGCTGCTACCGCTGTCAGTGCTAGAGCAACTGCCGGTGCTCGATCCGTTGCTGAAGGTGGTACTGATGTGCGAGACAGCGGCGATCATGTTTGGTCTGCTATGATCAGCTTTCTAACTTGACTAGGCTTCGTGACCGTGATCTAGGCTTTTTTTCTTCATTTCTTTTAAACGTGAGGACTAATTGTGGCGTTTTTGTTAAACCAAACTGCAGTTCATCATAGGGACTCATCTTGTACTCAGACAACAGACTGATCCAATATTTTCTAGTAATATAAGTGATGGACAGTGCCTTCGTTACTGACACGACATAAGAAGTGAAACCTGCAAAAATAGCCATCGTAGAGCAAACCAAACGGTTTATTCTGTGATGAATGTCTGTCGGGACCCCGATCCTAAGCCACATAGGTCTAGCCTGTAACACATCATATCACTTTGCGGCCTCACGCACGGTATTCCCACGGGTGCCACCTTACCTGGCCCGGGACCGTTTGCGCATTTTGGCACACGTATATGATAGTGTTGCTAGCATCCATATGACAGAGAACCCGGGCCGACATGACCAGTTATAAACCAAAAGTGGCACTAAATTACAGAGACAGGCATACATGACCCAGCAACGAACGTGTCGGTCATCAATGTATGAACCTAAGTCGTAGCAAGCTACAAGGACTTAAGGAACAACGCGTGACATTTCCCCTAAGGGACAGACACAGGAGCGAAGAAGGACACATGCCGGTCAGCCTAAGTGTTCCGGAGCAGTAGCAAGCTACCAAGGCTCAGTGGAATCACTAGGAGACATTTCCCTGTAAGATAGGCTACCAAAGGTAAACAACTAGGTGTCGGATCCCACACATAGCAATACAAATTACACGTACGCATAACATGCAAGTATGTGCTGTACAACATGGCATCACAACATAACTCAACAACTCATATAGATAAAGGCCCAGAAGAGCCATCATAGCATTTATTACAATCAGAGGTCACATGACCCAACATACAGAGCATACAGGCAACGGAAGCATAACATGTCTGAGTACAGACAACTACAAATGAAAAAGGCTATGAAGCCTGACTATCTACAAGACCCTCCTAAGGGCACAAGATCGTAGCTGAGGTAACAAGCTAAACGTCGAAGTCCACGCGGAACCACTAGCGAGACTGAAGTCTCTCTGCAAAAACATAAATTAAGCAAACGTGAGTACAAAGGTACTCAGCAAGACTTACATCAGAACTAACTACATATGCAACAGTATCAACAAGGGGGTAGTGGAGTTTGACTGCAGCAAGCCAGCTTTGACTCGTGGCTATCCTGAACTACGACTGCAAGTAACTCTTTTGAGGTGGCGCACACGAGTCCACATATTCACCAATCAATACACCACTATGGATTCGCTCCCGTCTCCCTACGAGAAGGCCATCCATAGCACTCACACTTGTCTTGAGTATTTTAGAGTATCCACTTTCGATTGTCTATGTACCACGTAAGCATCCAAGAAGTCCATATCCGCGGACCCGGCTATTCGAATAGATCATGTTAACCCTGCAGGGGTGTACTTCTTCACACATGCTCTCGCCACTTACCGCCATGTACACGTCGTGTATCTCGGCAACCTTCAGGCGGAAGCCTGGCGAGGGTGTCAGCCACGACCTGACTAACCACACAAGTCTCTCGTCCAGGTTTATCGCCTATTCGGGTTCCATCCGTGGGGAGATCCGGCCGGGGTGTCGCTCACGGCCCCAAAAGATGTGCGCAGGGTTCCCAAGCCAACCTCGTCGGATGGATCTACGCTTGGTACACCGTGCCACGGTGCCTAGTCTGACCCAAGCCCACATGTACCGTGTGCCACTTGGTAGACTACTAACACTACCTACAAACACCAGAAACTAGTTGCAACTCCTGGACAGAGATCTAGTTGATTAATAAGTCGAGAGGGGTCGAGTTACCGGAACCCAATGTGTGGTAGTAACTATGTCATTGGACAACTTACACAGAACTCAGTTCTTAAGGACGGCTCTAGTGAGACAACCCACCATGTACTCCTACATGGCCTCTCACCGCTACCTTTACCAAAACGTGTTCACACACTTAGCTCACACACAGTAGGACATGTTCACCACATTCCAATTCATCCCCGATGAATCAGACCTGACTCAACTCTAAGCAATAGCAGGCATAACCAAAAAGCATGTATGAGTAGGTACAACATGGCTCAAACAACTCCTACTCATGCTAGTGGGTTTCAACTATTTACTGTGGCAATGACAGGTCATGCAGAGGAAAGGGGTTCAACTACCGCAGCAAAAGCAGTTCAATCGTTGTTGTCCTAATGCAGTAAAAGAGAGCAGGAGCGAGAGAGTGGGATTGAATCGGGATGCTCAATGGGGGTTTGCTTGCCTGGCACTTCTGAAGATATCAATGAGTCTTCATCGGTGTCATCGGTCACATCGTCGGAACGTCGTCTACTGAGAGGGGACAAAACCGACAAACAGAGAAAGAACACAATCAATGCAATGCAACAATATGATGCATGAACATGACATGGCAATATGATGTGGTTTGGCCTAATGCAACTAGCAACCAAATTAAATGAAGTTGGTTTGAACCAAAGGTTCAAATTCAAACTCCATATGTGATTATTCAAATGCCATTTATTCAAATTGTCCTAAACAGCAACCAGAAGTTGTTCTAACATGCATGAAAATGCCATAAACAGATTCCTTGGATTTTTCTAATCAATTTTCATATATAAATTATTTTCATCTGAACTACGGTTGATTTTATATGATTTTTTAGAAGTTTTGGCTATTTTCTGAAATAAATAAATCATTTCTGATTTATTTAAAAACCCAGAAAACATTTACTGCGTCATCACTGCGTCATCATGACGTCAGCAAGTCAACAGGGCTGGTCCAGGTCAAACCTGACCAGTGGGGCCCACTGGTTAGTGACACAACTAACTAAACTAACTTATTTAAATCTAACCTAGTTTAATTAGCCGGGCGGGGCCCACATGTCAGTGAGTCACAGGGTTAACTAACTTACAAATTAGCACTAACCGAAATTAACAGGGCACTGGGCCCACCTGTCAGTGGCACTAGGGCGTGATTACTGGGGTGGTTAGGCCCTAATTAAAAAGGCCATGTCGGCGACAGGCGCCGGCGACCAGAGAACACGGCGGTGGCTCGCCGGAGTTGATCGGGGCGGCGCTGCAGGCCACGGCTGGGCACGCTGAGGGCACCAGGAGGGAGCCTGTGCTCTCCCGCATCCATCCCCGCAAGTGGGAGAAGCTGGGGTGGCCGGGCCTCGCCGGAATCAAGCTCACGGCGGCGGTGGCGTTCGGGCATCCACGAAGACGGTGTTGCAGCGCACAGCAGGAGCAACCGATGTGGGTTTTGGGCTCCTGGCGTTGTGTGGAGCGCGGTTGTGAGCTCGGTTGCCGCTATAGGTGACGGTGGCCACGGCGGCGACATGCTCAGCGGCGGCCAGCGACGGTGAGGAAGGGGGCGACGGCTACGGTGAGGTACAGGCCACGGGGACAGGGGGAAAAGGCGGAGGAGCTCACAGCGGGGTCGAAGAGCAGCTGAGTGGGCTCGGGGAGGCACCGGAGTCGACGAATCGGCGGCGAGGTCGACGGCGGCCGGAAGTTGAAGACGAGCACGATGGCGACGAAGCAGGCCTCCCGGCGTCCCGTAGCTTGGTGGAGAGGACGAGAAGGACGCAGCGGAGCTCGTTGGCGCGTCGGGGAGGCGAGGGGGTCACGGGGAGCGCGGTGGTTCTCGCCGGCGGCGGCGGTCGCGTTCGGTGAGAAGAACAGAGGTGGGGGGAGAGCGTTCGGGGAAAAAGGGAGAGGGTCCAGGGGGTTCTGGGCGTCCAGTCCAGCTCCAGGGCACCACATGAGGGCGCAGGGGGACGTCGACAGCGCGAAGCAGGAGGTGGCGCTCGGCGCTGGCTGCCAGTAGGCGCAAGGTTGAAGACAACCTTGCCCCTGGTGGGCTGGGCCTAAACAGGGATTGGGCCACGCAGGTAAGAAGGCCCAGGTACTTCTCTCTCTCTTATTTTCTTTCTGTTTTCTATTTCTGTTATTTTGTTTTGATTTAGTTTATAGCCCAAATCATTTTAATAAATCCTAAAATAATTGTGGGCATTAAATAAATTATTACAGAGACCCTCAACTATTTTCAGAATTGTTGGAGCATTTAAAGATATTAAAAATATTTATATGCCCCAATTTAAATACTTATTGATTTAATTCAAAGCCCAAAATATTCCACAAAAATGCTCACTATTTTTGGTTTGGACTCAATGCCTTGCCAAAATTATCAAACATTGATGAAGGAATTTTGGGTCATTGGAAATGATTTTATTCTTGACCCTAGTTGAGTTCATTTAGTGCTAGGGTTTGACCAATCCCCATTTCAAGTTAACAAAATTTTAAACATGATGACACGGAGAGCAAGCAAAGACAACAGGGAAGCTAGGGCTGTGACAATGTCACATGGCAAAACCTGCATCGTAAAATTGCAGGAAAAGAAAGAAAACATGACATTAAATCAATAAGATTTAGACAGTAAATCAATAAGATTTACTTGATGTGACATGAGTGAATCCTTACCAGGAAATCACTATGTTGAAGTACTAAACAGAAGATTGATCGTCCAACTACGGGTGGCATGCAGGGGCCCCACCTACTCCAACAAGCAGGATAGTCCAAAGGTCGTGACAAATCGTATGGACCGAACATCTATGGGCTGGAAATCCTGGTGGGTGCGATAAACCCTGCAATGCATACAAATATTGGAGTGTAACCATAATTGATAAACCGTCCTCACAAAAAAGATGATCTGGATACTTCAAAATATACAGACTAAATTGAGTGGATAGACATGAACATATACCGTTCTCAGGACTGACCACACACCAAAAGAGGCAATATTAATAAACAATACAGGGTTCACAAACACAAATCGGATACTGGACAATAGTACTTACTACAGACAAGCAAAGTTGCACTAATTAAACTCTGCAGACTATTTCTTGCCATCGACCTATGGGATGAACCCCGCATAACTGACTAGGCCATGGACTTCGTGAGAGATGTCTACATGCACCATCACCATCTCGACAACCTTGGAGAACCTAACAGAGTGGTCTTTCCACTCATAAACATGATGATGAAGACATGCCACATCATATTTGTTGGGAATCTTTACAAGAACCACACCCTTCGTAATCGAAGGCACGGCCAGGAAATTGTTGTGGTCAAGTACAGCCTCAAGAACACGCCTGACAACAATGCTACAAGAAAACACTACCTCAGGACACGTGGCGAAAAGGACACAGCAGCTGGATAGTTTAGCAGTAGAACTCATCCTCAGGTCTTCCAGTTCACACGGCATGACTTTGAGAACTTCATCTCCACCGCGGACCTGGTTCTAATTCAAACAGAAACCATATATTATTACTACCTCCGTTCAGAAATATAAGATGATTTTCGATATTATACTCCATATATGACTACATATATGCACATAAATGAGTGAACAAAGACACTAGAACATGTCTTCAAAGCCATGAGAGCAGAGGGGTTACTTGCAATATCCATAACACAAGTTACTGAGGCAAATATACCCTCTTCAAAGGTACAATAGCATTGATGTTCATAAAGTACTCCCTCCGTCCCAAAATTCTTGTCTTAGATTTGTCAAGATACGGATGTATCAAGTCACATTTATTATTAGATACATCGGTATCTAGAAAAATCTAAGACAAGAAATTTGGGACAGAGGGAGTAGTTGAAAATAATCTATAAGAAATCAGTGTCAACCTCTCGCATGTTTTGGTCAAAAGAGGAATTTAGAACCGTCATTTGGCACACAAAAATCACATGCAAGATCACCCAGAAAGTTGTACTACTAGTACTAGTACTGCGTGTTAGATGAGAAAACACGTTCAAGATCGAGAAAAAGATCGTCAAGAAGAGATATTACCTGGACTTGCTTAATGAGGGATCCCGGAGAGGGAGGCTTGGACAGGGCGATAGCTTTGAGCTTGTCTGCGGTAGTCTCGGCGGGGTGCTTGCGCTTCTTCATACCATGAGCCTCGACGGTTTTGGCCAGAGCCATAGACATCACTTTGGTCGGTGCTCCAGCGTGCATCAAGAAACTGTCAAATAGAAGTAAAAGAAAAGAAATCATAATCACAAACCCAAAAGAAGAAAAGAGAGGGAGTTATAGGATCAGTCTCGGGGTTGCAAGACCGGGCCTTGGCCAGAATCAACACCATTGATGCGCTCACCTTTCCTTCTTTGGGAGAGAAGAACAATGGCAGAAGCAGGTCGGGGTTTTCTTGAAGAAATGAGGAACAAGATGAGGGAGAAGCGAGTTGGATAGAGAGGAAGCTAAGAGAGAAGAGTGAAATGATGGTTGCTTCGTCCGTCCAACTTATTGCTGGAAAGGAGGGGGTTTTGTGATTTGATGGCTCATTGGGCATTATTGCGGCACTTCGATCGGGGTAGTCTACCGTCACTCTACTACGGAGTAATTTAGTGCATGGCTGGTGGACCCCGATGCTGGCTGTCCCACACGTTGGCGAAAGTGAGTAATTTAGTGCATGGTTGGAGGAGGATCCGCACAGTAGAGCGTGTCCACTGTTTTTCTGAAGAAAAAAATGATTGCAGCAAGCGTTTCCACTCTTCCAACAGAGGAGTGCGAAACACGGCAGCCACTTGAACAGACACAGTGCTCCTACTACTAGGCATGTGCAGTGGTTCATACGTCAGTACTACATAATCTTGTTGCTAGTGTAGTAAGATATGATGAAAACAAATGATGTTGTGCGCATGTCAACTATATGAACAGTAATGTAGTAACATAGTACCGCTTTCTCGACTGTTCGGTCGAGAATGAACGGTGAGATCAATGTTAACAGAACTAGGTCTACAGCGCACGGAGAGTACGGTGCTACAGTACTCCACGAAACATGAACCATATGAAGCACGAATAGTGTTAGGCAGGGTGTATGAAGGGTGCACGGGATGGGAGCAAAAGTTCCCTTCTCGACCCACTTTTGGGTGTTTGGCAGAGTGCATGAAGGGTGCATGAGTCCACACTAGTAAGTTAACACAAATACACGAAGAGGAAATAACTACTCCCTTCGTCTAGGTGTGTAAGTCATCTTACATTATGCATTGCGACCAAGGCGGAGAGGAAAACGAGAAAACATAATGTCTTTTTGCTAATTAATAGCATTGCATGCAATGAACTAACCACTGCATGTCATGTTTATTAGTCTCAAGTCATTGAAAGCATGCACGGCCCACATCTCTTATTGGTTGATATGTCACAAAACAAGAAACGGGGAGGGAGTTCATGTACCGTGCCTAAGTATCTGTTTTCGTAAGGTGACTTACATACCTAGATTGAGGAGTATATTGATATGAGAATGCAACCAAACACACCCACATGCTTTGTGCTACAGTGATTGATCTGCACCGTCTGAGTTTGATCCAATGGTCATGTTGCGCCGAGACATGGACATGCCCATGTAGAGGGCGCCTAAACACCACCGAAGTCCCTCTGATTCTCGAGGCACAGGACGTTGGTGATGCAGGGGGCGAAACGGCTGAAAGGCAATGCAATCTACGGGGAGGCGGAGGGAGCCAGCCGAGGAGCACGGAATCTTTTGGTTTTCAACATGGTAAAACACTAGTCGACGACTTCTCACATCAGGGAGTAGTGAGTTTTACAGGCGGAGTCATCGTGACTAATTGTTGTCGCGCCTACTCCCTTCAATCAAAAAATTAAAAATCCTGTCGCGCCTGCTCCCGTCAATAAAAAAATTAAAAATCCTGCCGCACTAAAACACCAGAGCAACGCTGTGGTGGATATTTAAATTTACCTGCCCGCAAGTAGATAAAAAAGGGGTGAAAAACAAATGTGGTGGCGGCCTAGCTAATCAGTCGAACTAGCCCAACTAGCTAGCCACCGTGCTTCACTGATGTACTCGGCGGGAAAAGTGGTCTTTCGTGATTTGACGACTCATTTACTTGCTTCGGCGAAACCGCGCGGTAGCGCGTCCCACGTCAGGAAGAATATATGCGTGCACCACCCGGGAGGACCCCGAAACCACGCGGTAGGGTGTGCCATGTCTCGGCACGGAGGAAAATGTGCATGTAAAAATTTACTATATCAGACGTAGTACCTATGGTTCGACCTCAGGACCCAGCCAGTCGGTCGAAAACACCCCGCTAGCCACACAGCTTCATCATGCTAACATGGCACGAAGGATAGGTGTGGTTAGCTCCGTCTCGAACAGCCACAATGTCTCTTGTTCTAGGCGATTCTTCTATTTTCCAAGCTTTTTTTTAGTTGTAATAACACCACGGCAAGCTAGCGCCGCTCTTCGTGTGTGCCCGTGCAAAGGTTAGAGGATGGAGAGAAGAGAGAGATTGCAGACCTGGGACCCACCAGTAAGTGAGTCAACGGTCATGCACGTATTGACGAGGCACTCCCTCTACTCAACGTAATACTGTATAAAATCAAGTTATGGGATAAAGCCAACCACCGTTATTGTTTCAGGCTATTGACTTACGCTTTATAGTCCAGATTGCCAGTTCGAATCTCGTCTTTCATATTTGTTAGGTTTAGGTCCAAATTTAATTAATGACAAGTGGGACCCCGTGTGTTGTTCCGATATTTCATTGTAGGATGGTTTTTTTGAACAAACACTTTGCGCGGTTAGACAAGTAACGGCACAAGTTACACGTATTTTGCAAGTTTACAAACAAAAATGACAGCGGCATAGAATATCACATCCACCCCGCAGCTTAGATGCTATGGTGATACGAGTTTTTACACTGTTGGAAGTGAGATCCAATGGCTTGGGAATAGTCTTTGTAATTATGTGCAATTTCCAAACTTTCCAAAGGTTTTTTTTGCAAATAAAACATTCAGGCCTCGTGTGTGCCGCTGCATCTTGGATCCAACGGCTGCCCGTTGCTCATATTAGATGCTCCCCGTAGCTTAATTAACCGCTACGGTGATATGAGCATCTAGGTCTTATGATCAACGATCAGATGGCACATGCGTAGTACTTGTACTATCTGCGCAATTCCCAAACTCTCTCAACCGTATATTGCAAAAAACATTCAAACCTCCTACTGTGGGCCGTTAGATCTCCGTGAACTCGTATCACCATAGATTCTACGGTGCGGGAGCACCTCATATTCTCCCATGCGAGAAAAGATAAGGTGCTCTCACATCTTGGATGCTACGGTGATACGAGCTTCGAGGTCGTTTGATCTTGTTGGAAATATGCCCTAGAGGCAATAATAAATTGGTTATTATTATATTTCCCTGTTCATGATAATGGTTTATTATCCATGCTAGAATTGTATTGATAGGAAACTCAGATACATGTGTGGATACATAGACAAACACCATGTCCCTAGTGAGCCTCTAGATGACTAGCTCGTTGATCAATAGATGGTTACGGTTTCCTGACCATGGACATTGGATGTCGTTGATAACGGGATCACATCATTAGGAGAATGATGTGATGGACAAGAGCCAATCCTAAGCCTAGCACAGATCATGTAGTTCGTATGCTAAAGCTTTTCTATATGTCAAGTATCTTTTCCTTAGACCATGAGATTGTGCAACTCCCGGATACCGTAGGAATGCTTTGGGTGTACCAAACGTCACAACGTAACTGGGTGGCTATAAAGGTGCACTACAGGTATCTCCAAAAGTGTCTGTTGGGTTGGCACGAATCGAGACTGGGATTTGTCACTCCGTATGACGGAGAGGTATCTCTGGGCCCACTCGGTAGGACATCATCATAATGTGCACAATATGTGATCAAGGAGTTGATCACGGGATGATGTGTTACGGAACGAGTAAAGAGACTTGCCGGTAACGAGATTGAGCAAGGTATCAGTATACCGACGATCGAATCTCGGGCAAGTGCTATACCGATAGACAAAGGGAATCGTATACGGGATTGATTGAATCCTTGACATCGTGGTTCATCCGAAGAGATCATCGTGGAACATGTGGGAGCCAACATGGGTATCCAGATCCCGCTGTTGGTTATTGGCCGAAGAGTTGTCTCGGTCATGTCTACATGGTTCCCGAGCCCGTAGGGTCTACACACTTAAGGTTCGATGACGCTAGAGATATAGGGAAAGTATGTACGCGGTTACCGAATGTTGTTCGGAGTCCCGGATGAGATCCCGGACGTCACGATGAGTTCCAGAATGGTCCGTAGGTAAAGATTCATATATGGGAAGTCCCGTTTTGGTCACCGAAAAAGTTTCGGGCGCTATCGGTAGCGTACCGGGACCACCGGGAGGGTCCACCGGGTGGGGCCACCAGCCCCGGAGGCATACGTGGGCCAAGTGTGGGAGGGGACCAGCCCCAGGTGGGCTGGTGCGCCCCCCCAACCAAGGCCCAACGCGCCTCCAAGAGGGGAGGGGGCAAACCCTAGGGCAGATGGGCCCTAGGGCCCAATCTGGTGCGCCCCCCTCTCCCTCTCCCCCTCTGGCCGCCACCCTTAGATGGGATCTAGGGTGGCTGCACCCCTAGGGGTGGGAAACCCTAAAGGGGGCGCATCCCCCCTTCCCCCTATATATATGTGAGGTTTGGGGCTGCCCATAACACGGTTTTGACCTCTGTCGCTTGGCGCAGCCCTACCTCTCTCCCTCCTCGTCTCTCGCAGTGCTTGGCGAAGCCCTGCTGTTGTCCCGCGCTCCTCCACCACCACCACGTCGTCGTGCTGCTGTTGGATGGAGTCTTCCCCAACCTCTCCCTCTCTCCTTGCTGGATCAAGGCATGGGAGACGTCATCGGGCTGCACGTGTGTTGAACGCGGAGGCGCCGTTGTTCGGCGCTTAGATCGGAATCAACCGCAATCTGAATCGCATCGAGTACGACTCCTTCATCCGCGTTCTTGCAACGCTTCCGCATCGCGATCTACAAGGGTATGTAGATGCACTCACCTTCCCCTCGTTGCTAGATTACTCCATAGATAGATCTTGGTGATGCGTAGGAAAATTTTTGATTTTCTGCTACGATCCCCAACAGTGGCATCATGAGCTAGGTCTATGCGTAGTATCTTGCACGAGTAGAACACAAAGTAGTTGTGGGCGTGGATTTGTCAATTTACTTGTCGTTACTAGTCTTATCTTGATTCGGCGGCATCGTGGGATGAAGCGGCCCGGACCGACCTTACACGTACTCTTACGTGAGACAGGTTCCACCGACTGACATGCACTAGTTGCATAAGGTGGCTAGCGGGTGTCCGTCTCTCCCACTTTAGTCAGATCGGATTCGATGAAAAGGGTCCTTATGAAGGGTAAATAGAAATTGGCATATCACATTGTGGTTTTGGCGTAGGTAAGAAAGTTCTTGCTAGAAACCTATAGCAGCCACATGAAAACTCGCAACAACAATTAGAGGACGTCTAACTTGTTCTTGCAGCATGTGCCGTGTGATGTGATATGGCCAAAAGGATGTGATGAATGATATATGTGTGATGTATGAGATTGATCATGTGCTTGTAATAGGAATCACGACTTGCATGTCGATGAGAATGACAACCGGCAGGAGCCATAGGAGTTGTCTTATTTATTGTATGACCTGCGTGTCACTGAATAACGCCATGTAATTACTTTACTTTATTGCTAAACGTTAGCCATAGTAGTAGAAGTAATGTTTGGCGAGACGACTTCATGAAGACACGATGATGGAGATCATGATGATGGAGATCATGGTGTCATGACGGTGACGATGATGATCATGGAGCCCCGAAGATGAAGATCAAAGGAGCAAGATGATATTGGCCATATCATGTCACTATTTGATTGCATGTGATGTTTATCATGTTTTACATCTTATTTGCTTAGAACGACGGTAGTGAATAAGATGATCTCTTACTAAAATTTCAAGAATTGTGTTCCCCCTAACTGTGCACCGTTGCTAAGGTTCGTTGTTCCGAAGCACCACGTGATGATAGGGTGTGATAGGTTCTAACGTTCGCATACAACGGGTGTAAGCCAGATTTACACACGCGATACACTTAGGGTTCACTTGTCGAGCCTAGCATGTACAGACATGGCCTCGGAACACGGAAGACCGAAAGGTCGAACATGAGTCGTATAGAAGATACGATCAACATGAAGATGTTCACCGTTGATGAGTAGTCCGTCTCAAGTGATGATCGGACACGGCCTAGTCGATTCGGATCATGTATCAGTTAGATGACTAGAGAGATGTCTATCTGAGTGGGAGTTCATTAGATGAACTTAATTGTCATGAACAATAGTCTAAGTTGTCTTCGCAAATTATGTTGTAGACCAATAACTGCGTAGTAGCTCCCTGTTTAATACGATCCTAGAGAAAGACTAAGTTGAAAGATATTATAAGTAATGAGGCGGACTGGGTCCGTATCCGAGGAGTGTCCTCACTGCTACACAGAAAGCTTACGTCTTTGATGCACCGCTCGATGTGCAAACCCCTACAACGTTGTCTGTGGATGTTGTGAACACCTGACAGACACGTCCTGATGACTACTTGATAGTTTAGTGCACCATACTTTACGGCTTAGAATCGGGATTCCAATGACGTTTTGAACGCCATAGAACATATGAGATGTTCTAAGAGCTGAAATTGGGATTTCAAGCTCATGCCCGTGTTGAGAGGTATGAGACCTCTGACAAGTTCTTTTGCCAAAAAGATGGAGGAGAATAGCTCAACTAGTGAGCGTGTGCTCAGAATGTCCGGGTGCTAAAATCACTTGAACCAAGTGGGAGTTAATCTTCCAGATGAGATAGTGGTTGACGGAATTCTCTAGACACTATCACCAAGCTACTAGAACTTCGTGATGAACTATGACATGCAAAGGATGGAGAAGATCCCGGAGCTATTAGCGGTTCTTAAGACCGCAAAAGTAGAAATCAAGAAGGAGCATCAAGTGTTGATGGTTTAACAAGACCACTGGTTTCAAAAGGGCAAGGGCTAGAAGGGAAACTTCATGAATGGCAAACCAGTTGTCGCTCTAATGAAGGAACCCAAGGTTGAACCCAAACCTCGAGACTAAGTGCTTCTATTGTAAGGGGAACGGTCACATGGTAGCGGAACTACCCCAAATACATGGTAGATATGATAGCTGGCAACTTCAACAAAGTATATTTGATATATGTGTTATTGATGTGTACCTTACTAGTACTCTTGTAGCACCTGGGTATTGGATACCGGTTCAGTTGCTATTATTAGTGACTTGAAGCAAAAGCTACGGACTGAACGGAGACTAGCTAAGGGCGAGGTGACGATGTGTGTTGGAAGTGTTTCCAAGGTTGATAAGATCACCATCGCACGCTCCCTCTACCTTCGGGATTAGTGTTGAACCTAGATAAATGTTATCAGGTGTCTACGTTGAGCACGAATATGATTAGATCATGTTCATTGCAATACGGTTATTCATTTAAGTCAGAGAATAATGGTTATTCTGTTTACATGAATAATATCTTTATGGTCATGCACCCAATGGTTTGTTGAATCTCGATCATAGTAATACACATGATGATAATATTAATGCCAAAAGTTGTAGAGTTAATAATGATAGTACCACTTTCTTGTGGCACTGCCGCTTAGGTCATTTTGGCATAAAATGCATGAAGAAACTCCATGCGGATGGATGTTTGGAGTCACTTGATTTTGAATCGCTTGACACATGCGACCCATGCCTCATGGGCAGGATGACTAAGATCCCGTTTTCAGGTACAATGAAACGGGCAAGTGACTTGTTGGAAATCATACATGCTGATGTGTGTGATCCAATGATAATTAAGGCGTGTGGTGGATATTGTTATTTTCTCATCTTCACTGACGATTTGAGTAGATATGGGTATATTTACTCAATGAAGCAAAAGTCTGAAGCGTTTGAAAAGTTCAAGAAATTTCAGAGTGAAGTTAAGAATCATCATAACAAGAAGATCATGTTCCTACGATCTGATCAAGGGGAGATTTTCTGAGTTGTGAGTTTGGCAATCACTTAAGACATTGTGGAATTGTTTCGCAGTTGAAGCCACCTGGAACACCACAGCGTAATGGTGAGTCCGGACGTCGTAGTCGAACCTTATGAGATATGGTACGATCTATGATGTCTCTTACCGATCTACCGCTATTATTTTGAGGTTATGCATTAGAGACAGTTGCACTCACTTTAGATAGGGCACCATCTAAGTCCGTTGAGATGACGCCGTATGAACTATGGTTTGGCAAGTAACCAAAGTTGTCGTTTCTCAATATTTGGGGCTGCGATGCTTATGGCTTCAGCCGGAAAAAGCTCGAACCCAAAGCGGACAAATACATCTTCATGGGATAACCAAAGGTAACAGTTGGGTATACCTTCTATCTCAGATCCAAGGACAAAAATGTTTGTCGCTAAGAACGGGTCCTTTCTTGAGAAGGAGTTTCTCTCGAAAGAATTGAGTGGGAGGAAGATAGAACTTGATGAGGTTGTCGAACCCTCACTTCAACCGGAGAGTAGTGCAACACAGAAAGATGTTTATGTGGAACCTACGACTGTTGAAGAGGAAACTAATGATAGTGATCATGAAGCTCCAGATCAAGTTGCTATCGAACCTCGTAGGTCGACAAGGATATGTACTACTCCTGAGTGGTACGGTGATCCTGTCTTAGAGGTCATGTTGTTTGACAACAATGAACCTACGAACTATGGAGAAGCGATGGTGGGCCCGTATTCCGACAAATGGTTAGAAGCCGAGAAATCCGAGATAGGATCCATGTATCAAAACGAAGTATGGACTTTGGTGGACTTGCCCGATGATTGGCAAGCCATTGAGATAAATGGATCTTTAAGAAGAAGACGGACGTGGACGGTAATGGTCACCGTCTATGAAGCTCGACTTGTGGCAAAGAGTTTTTCACAAGTTCAAGGAGTTGACTACGATGAGATTTTCTCACCCGTAGCGATGCTTAAGTCCGTCGGAATCATGTTAGCATTAGCTACATTTATGAAATCTGGCAGATGGATGCCAAAACAAGTTTCCTTACCAGTTTTCGTAAGGAAAGGTTGCATGTGATACAATCAGAAAGGTTTTGTCGATCCTAAGGATGCTAAAAGGTATGCTAGCTCCAGCGATCCTTCTATGGACTAGAGCAAGCATCTCGGAGTCGAAATATATGCTTTGATGGGGTGATCAAAGTTTTTGTGTATACAAAGTTTGATAGAAACTTTTATTTACAATAAAGTGAGTGGGAGCACTACAACATTTCTGATAAGTATATGTGAATGACATATTGTTGATCTGAAATGATGTAGAATTTCTGGAAAGCATATAGGGTTGTTTGAAAGGAGTTTTTTCAAAGGAAGGCCTGGATAAAGCTGTTGGGGAACGTAGTATTTTAAAAAAATTCCTACGATCACGCAAGATCTATCTACCAGATGCATAGCAACGAGAGGGAAGAGTGTGTCTACGTACCCTCGTAGACCGGGAGCGAAAGCGTCAAGTGACGCGGTTGATGTTGTCGAACTTCTTCGCGATCCAACCGATCAAGCACCGAACGCACGGCACCTCCGCGTTCAGCACACGTTCAGCTTGATGACGTCCCACGAGCTCTTGATCCAGTTGAGCTTCACGGGAGAGTTACGTCAGCACGACGGCGTGGTGACGGATATGATGTGTTCACCGGCGCAGGGCTTCGCCTAAGCTCCACGACGGTATGACCGAGGTGTGATTCTGTGGAGGGGGGCACCGCACACGGCTAAAACAATTCAACTTGTGTGTCTTTGGGTGCCCCCCTGCCCCCGTATATAAAGGAGCAGGGGAGGGAGGCCGGCCGGCCCTTCCTGGTGCGGCTAGGGAAGGAGTCCTACTAGGAATAGGATTGCAATCCTATTCCTAGTAGGATTCACCGAAAGGAAGAAGGGGGAAAGGAATAGGAGAGGTGGCGCCCCCCCCCCAATCCTAGTCCAACTAGGAACCCTAGGTGGGGGCGCCGGCCAGCCCTATGGGCTGCCTCTCTCTTTCCCTTTAGGCCCACTATGGACCATCCCCTCTCGTAGGGGGTTCCGGTAACCCCCTCCGGCATTCCCGATAAATCCGAAACTTTTCCGGTATACTTCCGGTGTCTGAATATAGCCATCCAATATATAAATATTTATGTCTCGGACATTCCGAGACTCCTCGTCATGTCCGTGATCTCATCCGGGACTCCGAACTACCTTCGGTACATCAATACTCATAAACTCATAATACCGATCGTCATCAAACGTTAAGCGTGCGGACCCTACGGGTTCGAGAACTATGTAGACATGACCGAGACTCATCTCCGGTCAATAACCAATAGCGGAACCTGGATGTTCATATTGGCTCCTACATATTCTACGAAGATCTTTTATCGGTCAGAACCGCATAACAACATACGTTGTTCCTTTTGTCAAACGGTATGTTACTTGCCCGAGATTCGATCGTCGGTATCTTTATACCTAGTTCAATCTCGTTACCGGCAAGTCTCTTTAGTCGTTCCGTAAACCTTCATCTCGTGACTAACTCATTAGTCTTTTGCTTGCAAGGCTTATTGTGATGTGTGTTACCGAGAGGGCCCAGAGATACCTCTCCGACACTCGGAGTGACAAATCCTAATCTTGATCTATGCCAACACCACGAATACTTTTGGAGACACCTGTAGAGCATCTTTATGATCACCCAGTTACGTTGTGACGTTTGATAGCACACAAGGTGTTCCTACGGTATTCGGGAGTTGCATAATCTCATAGTCATAGGAACATGTATAAGTCATGAAGAAAGCAATAGCAGTTAAACTAAACGATCATAGTGCTATGCTAACGGATGGGTCTCGTCCATCACATCATTCTCCTAATGATGTGATCCCGTTGATCAAATGACAACTCATGTCTATGGCTAGGAAACATAACCATCTTTGATCAATGAGCTAGTCTAGTAGAGGCATACTAGGGACATACTGTTTTGTCTATGTATCCACACATGTACTAAGTTTCCGGTTAATACAATTCTAGCATGAATAAAAGACATTTATCATGATATAAGGAAATACAAATAACATCTTTATTATTGCCTCTAGGGCATATTTCCTTCAGTCTCCCACTTGAACTAGAGTCAATAATCTAGATTACAAAGTGATGATCCTCACACCCATGGAGTCTTGGTGCTGATCATGTTTTGCCCGTGGAAGAGGCTTAGTCAACGGGTCTGCAACATTCAGATCCGTTTGTATTTTGCAAATCTCTATGTCTCCCTCCTTGACTAGATCGCGGATGGAATTGAAGCGTCTTTTGATGTGCTTTGTTCTCTTGTGAAACCTGGATTCCTTCGCCAAGGCTATGGCTCCAGTGTTGTCACAAAAGATTTTCATTGGACCCGATGCACTAGGTACTACACCTAGATCGGATATGAACTCCTTCATCCAGACTCCTTCATTTGCTGCTTCCGAAGCAGCTATGTATTCCGCTTCACACGTAGATCCCGCCACGACGCTCTGCTTGGAACTGCACCAGCTGACAGCTCAACCGTTCAATAAAAATACATATCCGGTTTGTGACTTTGAGTCATCCGGATCAGTGTCAAAGCTAGAATCGACGTAACCGTTTACGACGAGCTCTTTGTCACCTCCATATACGAGAAACATATCCTTTGTTCTTTTCAGATACTTTAGGATGTTTTTGACCGCTGTCCAGTGATCCATTCCTGGATTACTTTGGTACCTCCCTGCTAGACTTATAGCAAGGCACACATCAGGTCTGGTACACAGCATTGCATACATGATAGATCCTATGGCTGAGGCATAGGGAATGACTTTCATTTTCTCTCTATCTTCTGCAGTGGTCGGGCATTGAGTCTTGCTCAACTTCATACCTTGTAAAACAGGCAAGAACCCTTTCTTTGACTGATCCATTTTGAACTTCTTCAAAATCTTATCAAGGTATGTGCTTTGTGAAAGTCCAATTAAGCGTCTTGATCTATCTCTATAGATCTTGATACCTAATATATAAGTAGCTTCACCGAGGTCTTTCATTGAAAAACTTTTATTCAAATATCCTTTTATGCTATCCAGAAATTCTATATCATTTCCAATCAACAATATGTCATCTACATATAATATTAGAAATGCTACAGAGCTCCCACTCACTTTCTTGTAAATGCAGGCTTCTCCAAAAGTCTGTATAAAACCATATGCTTTGATCACCTCATCAAAGCGTATATTCCAACTCCGAGATGCTTGCACCAGTCCATAGATGGATCGCTGGAGCTTGCATACTTTGTTAGCACCTTTTGGATCGACAAAACCTTCTGGTTGCATCATATACAACTCTTCTTTGAGATATCCATTTAGGAATGCAGTTTTGACATCCATTTGCCAGATTTCATAATCATAAAATGCGGCAATTGCTAACATGATTCGGACAGACTTAAGCATCGCTACAGGTGAGAAAGTCTCATCGTAGTCAACTCCTTGAACTTGTCGAAAACCTTTCGCAACAAGTCGAGCTTTGTAAACAGTAATATTACCGTCTGCGTCGGTCTTCCTCTTGAAGATCCATTTATTTTCGATGGCTTGCCGATCATCGGGCAAGTCAACCAAAGTCCACACTTTGTTCTCATACATGGATCGCATCTCAGATTTCATGGCTTCAAGCCATTTTGCAGAATCTGGGCTCATCATCGCTTCCTCATAGTTCATAGGTTCATCATGGTCTAGTAACATGATTTCCAGAACTGGGTTGCCGTACCACTCTGGTGCGGAACGTACTCTGGTTGATCTACCACGTTCAGCAGAAACTTGATCCGAAGTTTCATGATCATTATCATCAACTTCCTCACTAATTGGTGTAGGAATCACTGGAACAATTTCCTGTGATGTACTACTTTCCAATATGGGAGAAGGTACAATTACCTCATCAAGTTCTACTTTCCTCCCACTCACTTCTTTCGAGAGAAACTCTTTTTCTAGAAAGGATCCGTTCTTAGCAACGAATATTTTGCCTTCGGATCTGTGATAGAAGGTGTACCCAACAGTCTCTTTTGGGTATCCTATGAAGACACATTTTTCCGACTTGGGATCGAGCTTATCAGGTTGAAGTGTTTTCACATAAGCATCGCAGCCCCAAATTTTAAGAAACGACAACTTTGGTTTCTTGCCAAACCATAGTTCAGAAGGTGTCGTATCAACGGATTTAGATGGTGCCCTATTTAACGTGAATGCAGCTGTCTCTAAAGCATAACCCCAAAACGATAGTGGTAAATCGGTAAGAGACATCATAGATCGCACCATATCCAATAAAGTACGGTTCCGACGTTCGGACACACCATTACGCTGTGGTGTTCCAGGTGGCGTGAGTTGTGAAACTATTCCACATTGTTTCAAATGAAGACCAAACTCGTAACTCAAATATTCTCCTCCACGATCAGATCGTAGGAACTTTATTTTCTTGTTACGATGATTCTCTACTTCACTCTGAAATTCTTTGAACTTTTCAAATGTTTCAGACTTGTGTTTCATTAAGTAGATATACCCATATCTGCTCAAATCATCAGTGAAGGTCAGAAAATAACGATACCCGCCGCGAGCATCAACACTCATTGGTCCACATACATCAGTATGTATGATTTCCAACAAATCTGTTGCTCGCTCCATGGTTCCAGAGAACGGAGTTTTAGTCATCTTGCCCATGAGGCATGGTTCGCAAGCACCAAGTGATTCATAATCAAGTGATTCCAAAAGTCCATCTTTATGGAGTTTCTTCATGTGTTTTACACCAATATGACCTAAACGGCAGTGCCACAAATAAGTTGCACTATCATTATTAACCTTGCATCTTTTGGTTTCAATATTATGAATATGTGTATCACTACAATCGAGATCCAATAAGAATAGACCACTCTTCAAGGGTGCATGACCATAAAAGATATTATTCATAAAAATGGAACAACCATTATTCTCTGATTTAAATGAATAACCGTCTCGCAATAAACAAGATCCAGATATAATGTTCATGCTTAACGCTGGCACCAAATAACAATTATTTAGGTCTAAAACTAATCTCGAAGGTAGATGTAGAGGTAGCGTGCCGACGGCGATCACATCGACTTTGGAACCGTTTCCCACGCGCATCGTCACCTCGTCCTTAGCTAATCTTCGTTTAATCCGTAGTCCCTGTTTCGAGTTACAAATATTAGCAACCGAACCGGTATCAAATACCCAGGTACTACTACGAGCATTAGTAAGGTACACATCAATAACATGTATATCACATATACCTTTGTTCATCTTGCCATCCTTCTTATCCGCCAAATACTTGGGGCAGTTCCTCTTCCAGTGTCCAGTCCCCTTGCAGTAGAAGCACTCAGTTTCAGGCTTGGCTCCAGATTTGGGTTTCTTCGTTGAAGTAGCAACTGACTTGCTATTCTTTTTGAAGTTCCCTTTCTTTCCCTTGCCCTTTTTCTTGAAACTAGTGGTCTTGTTAACCATCAACACTTGATGCTCCTTTTTGATTTCTACCTCCGCAGCTTTGAGCATAGCGAAGAGCTCGGGAATTGTCTTTTGCATCCCTTGCATGTTATAGTTCATCACGAAGCCTTTATAGCTTGGTGGCAGTGATTGAAGAACTCTATCAATAACACTATCCTCGTCAACTTTGCAACCAAGTTGAGTCATATGATTGTAGTACCCAGACATTCTGAGCAAGTGTTCACTGATAGAACTATTCTCCTCCATTTTGCAGCTATAGAACTTATTGGAAATCTCATATTTCTCAATTCGGGCATTTGCTTGAAATATTAACTTCAACTCCTGGAACATATCATATGCTCCATGACGTTCAAAACGTCGTTGAAGTCCCGGTTCTAAGCCGTAAAGCATGGCACACTGAACTATCGTGTAGTCATCAGACCGTGATTGCCAGACGTTCAAAGCGTCTGCATCAGCGGAAGGGGGCTTGTCACCTAGCGGTGCTTCAAGGACATAATTCTTCTGTGCAGCAATGAGGATAATCCTCAAGTTACGGACCCAGTCCGTGTAATTGCTACCATCATCTTTCAACTTAGCTTTCTCTAGGAATGCATTAAAATTCAAAGGAACGGTAGCACGGGCCATTGATCTACAACGACATAGATATGCAAAACTAACAGGACTAAGTTCATGATAAATTAAAGTTCAATTTAATCATATTAATTTAAAGAACTCCCACTTAGATAGACATCCCTCTGGTCATCTAAATGATCACGTGATCCAAATCAACTAAACCATGTCCGATCATCACGTGAGATGGAGTAGTTTTCAATGGTGAACATCTTATGTTGATCATATCTACTATATGATTCACGCTCGACCTTTCGGTCTCCAGTGTTCCGAGGCCATATCTGTATATGCTAGGCTTGTCAAGTTTAACCCGAGTATTCTGCGTGTGCAAAACTGGCTTACACCCGTTGTATTTGAACGTAGAGCTTATCACACCCTATCATCACGTGGTGTCTCGGCACGACGAACTTTCGCAACGGTGCATACTCAGGGAGAACACTTATACCTTGAAATTTAGTAAGGGATCATCTTATAATGCTACCGTTGTTCTAAGCAAAATAAGAAGCATAATAAGATAAACATCACATGCAATCAAAATATGTGACATGATATGGCCATCATCATCTTGTGCTTTTGATCTCCATCTTCAAAGCACCGTCATGATCACCTTCGTCACCGGCTTGACACCTTGATCTTCATCGTAGCATCATTGTCGTCTCGCCAACTATTGCTTCCACGACTATCGCTACCGCTTAGTGATAAAGTAAAGCAATTACATGGCAATTGCATTTCATACAATAAAGCGACAACCATATGGCTCCTGCCAGTTGCCGATAACTCTACAAAACATGATCATCTCATACAAAACCGTATAACTCATCATGTCTTGACCATATCACATCACAACATGCCCTGCAAAAACAAGTTAGACGTCCTCTACTTTGTTTGTTGCAAGTTTTACGTGGCTGCTACGGGCTTAGCAAGAATCGTTATTACCTACGCATACAAAACCACAACGATGTTTCGTCAAGTATGTGCTGTTTTAACCTTCACAAGGACCGGGCGTAGCCACACTTGATTCAGCTAAAGTGAGAGAGACAGACACCCGCCAGTCACCTTTAAGCAACGAGTGCTCGTAACGGTGAAACCAGTCTCGCGTAAGCGTACGCGTAATGTCGGTCCGGGCCGCTTCATCTCACAATACCGCCGAAGCAAAGTATGACATGCTGGTAAGCAGTATGACTAGTATCGTCCACAATCTCATTGTGTTCTACTCGTGCATATCATCTACGCATAGACCTGGCTCATGATGCCACTGTTGGGGAACGTAGTATTTTAAAAAATTTCCTACGATCACGCAAGATCTATCTACCAGATGCATAGCAACGAGAGGGAAGAGTGTGTCTACGTACCCTCGTAGACCAGGAGCGGAAGCGTCAAGTGACGCGGTTGATGTTGTCGAACTTCTTCGCGATCCAACCGATCAAGCACCGAACGCACGGCACCTCCGCGTTCAGCACACGTTCAGCTTGATGACGTCCCACGAGCTCTTGATCCAGTTGAGCTTCACGGGAGAGTTTCGTCAGCACGACGGTGTGGTGACGGATATGATGTGTTCACCGGCGCAGGGCTTCGCCTAAGCTCCGCGACGGTATGACCGAGGTGTGATTCTGTGGAGGGGGGCACCGCACACGGCTAAAACAATTCAACTTGTGTGTCTTTGGGTGCCCCCTGCCCCCGTATATAAAGGAGCAGGGGAGGGAGGCCGGCCGGCCCTTCCTGGTGCGGCTAGGGAAGGAGTCCTACTAGGAATAGGATTGCAATCCTATTCCTAGTAGGATTCACCGAAAGGAAGAAGGGGGAAAGGAATAGGAGAGGTGGCGCCCCCCCCCCCCAATCCTAGTCCAACTAGGAACCCTAGGTGGGGGCGCCGGCCAGCCCTATGGGCTGCCTCTCTCTTTCCCTTAAGGCCCACTATGGACCATCCCCTCTCGTAGGGGGTTCCGGTAACCCCCTCCGGCATTCCCGATAAATCCGAAACTTTTCCGGTATACTTCCGGTGTCCGAATATAGCCGTCCAATATATCAATCTTTATGTCTCGGACATTCCGAGACTCCTCGTCATGTCTGTGATCTCATCCGGGGCTCCGAACTACCTTCGGTACATCAATACTCATAAACTCATATTACCGATCGTCATCAAACGTTAAGCGTGCGGACCCTACGGGTTCGAGAACTATGTAGACATGACCGAGACTCATCTCCGGTCAATAACCAATAGTGGAACCTGGATGTTCATATTGGCTCCTACATATTCTACGAAGATCTTTTATCGGTCAGAACCGCATAACAACATATGTTGTTCCTTTTGTCAAATGGTATGTTACTTGCCCGAGATTCGATCGTCGGTATCTTTATACCTAGTTCAATCTCGTTACCGGCAAGTCTCTTTACTCGTTCCGTAACACATCATCTCGTGACTAACTCATTAGTCTTTTGCTTGCAAGGCTTATTGTGATGTGTGTTACCGAGAGGGCCCAGAGATACCTCTCCGACACTCGGAGTGACAAATCCTAATCTTGATCTATGTCAACACCACGAATACTTTTGGAGACACCTGTAGAGCATCTTTATGATCACCCAGTTACGTTGTGACGTTTGATAGCACACAAGGTGTTCCTACGGTATTCGGGAGTTGCATAATCTCATAGTCATAGGAACATGTATAAGTCATGAAGAAAGCAATAGCAGTTAAACTAAATGATCATAGTGCTATGCTAACGGATGGGTCTCGTCCATCACATCATTCTCCTAATGATGTGATCCCGTTGATCAAATGACAACTCATGTCTATGGCTAGGAAACATAACCATCTTTGTTCAATGAGCTAGTCTAGTAGAGGCATACTAGGGACATACTGTTTTGTCTATGTATCCACACATGTACTAAGTTTCCGGTTAATACAATTCTAGCATGAATAAAAGACATTTATCATGATATAAGGAAATACAAATAACATCTTTATTATTGCCTCTAGGGCATATTTCCTTCAAAAGCTACTTACATAATTGGGCATCAAGATCTATAGAGATAGATCAAGACGCCTAATGATACTTTCAAAAGAACACACACCTTTGACATGATTTTGAAGGAGTTCAAAATAGATCAGTCAAAGAAGGAGTTCTTAACTGAGTTGTAAGGTGTGAAGTTGAGTAAGACTCAAAGCTTGACCACGGCAGATGAAAGAGGAAGGACGAAGGTCGTCCCCTATGCTTTTGTCATAGGCTCTATACGGAATGCCATGCAAAATACCGCACCTGATGTGTGCCTTGCCACATGTCTGGCAAGAGGGTACAAAGGTGATCCAGGAGTAGATCACTGGATAGTGGCCAAAATTATCCTTAGAGGAATAAGGAAATGTTTCTCGGTTATGGAGGTGATAAAGAGTTTGACGTAAAGAGTTACGTCGATGCAAGCTTAACACCTATCCGGATAACTCTGAGTAGAGATACCGGATACGTATAATGGAGCAACAGTTTGGAATAGCTCCAAGTGGAACATGGTAGCAGCATCTACGATATGACAAAAAGTTTTGCGAAGTACATAGGGATCTGAATGTTGCAGACCCGTTGACTACAACCTCTCTCACAAGCATAACATGACCAAACCCAGAACTCATTGAGTGTTAATCACATATTGATGTGAACTAGCTTACTGACTCTAGTAAACTCTTTGATGTTGGTCACATGGCGATGTGACCTGTGAGTGTTAATCACATGGCGATGTGAACTAGATTATTGACTCTAGTGCAAGTGGGAGACTGTTGGAAATATGCCCTAGAGGCAATAATAAATTGGTTATTATTATATTTCCTTGTTCATGATAATGGTTTATTATCCATGCTAGAATTGTATTGATAGGAAACTCAGATACATGTGTGGATACATAGACAAACACCATGTCCCTAGTGAGCCTCTAGATGACTAGCTCGTTGATCAATAGATGGTTACGGTTTCCTGACCATGGACATTGGATGTCGTTGATAACGGGATCACATCATTAGGAGAATGATGTGATGGACAAGACCCAATCCTAAGCCTAGCACAGATCGTGCAGTTCGTATGCTAAAGCTTTTCTATATGTCAAGTATCTTTTCCTTAGACCATGAGATTGTGCAACTCCCGGATACCGTAGGAATGCTTTGGGTGTACCAAACGTCACAACGTAACTGGGTGGCTATAAAGGTGCACTACAGGTATCTCCAAAAGTGTCTGTTGGGTTGGCACGAATCGAGACTGGGATTTGTCACTCCGTATGACGGAGAGGTATCTCTGGGCCCACTCGGTAGGACATCATCATAATGTGCACAATATGTGATCAAGGAGTTGATCACGGGATGATGTGTTACGGAACGAGTAAAGAGACTTGCCGGTAACGAGATTGAGCAAGGTATCGGTATACCGACGATCGAATCTCGGGCAAGTGCTATACCGATAGACAAAGGGAATCATATACGGGATTGATTGAATCCTTGACATCGTGGTTCATCCGATGAGATCATCGTGGAACATGTGGGAGCCAACATGGGTATCGAGATCCCGCTGTTGTTTATTGGCCGGAGAGTTGTCTCGGTCATGTCTACATGGTTCCCGAGCCCGTAGGGTCTACACACTTAAGGTTCGATGACGCTAGGGTTATAGGGAAAGTATGTACGCGGTTACCGAATGTTGTTCGGAGTCCCGGATGAGATCCCGGACGTCACGAGGAGTTCCAGAATGGTCCGGAGGTAAAGATTCATATATGGTAAGTCTCGTTTTGGTCACCGGAAAAGTTTCGGGCGCTATCTGTAGCGTACCGGGACCACCGGGAGGGTCCCGGGGGTCCACCGGGTGGGGCCACCAGCCCCGGAGGCATACGTGGGCCAAGTGTGGGAGGGGACCAGCCCCAGGTGGGCTGGTGCGCCCCCCCCCCCCCCACCAAGGCCCAAGGCGCCTCCAAGAGGGGAGGGGGGCAAACCCTAGGGCAGATGGGCCCTAGGGCCCAATCTGGTGCGCCCCCCTCTTCCTCTCCCCCTCTGGCCGCCACCCCTAGATGGGATCTAGGGTGGCCGCACCCCTAGGGGTGGGAAACCCTAAAGGGGGCGCATC
This sequence comes from Secale cereale, assembly GCA_902687465.1. Taxonomy (NCBI): domain Eukaryota; kingdom Viridiplantae; phylum Streptophyta; class Magnoliopsida; order Poales; family Poaceae; genus Secale; species Secale cereale. The sequence goes on from LR738709.1 coordinate 674,539,673, forward strand.
CCCCCTGCCCCCTATATATATGTGAGGTTTGGGGCTGCCCATAACACGGTTTTGACCTCTGTCGCTTGGCGCGGCCCTACCTCTCTCCCTCCTCGTCTCTCGCAGTGCTTGGCGAAGCCCTGCTGGAGTCCCGCGCTCCTCCACCACCACCACGCCGTCGTGCTGCTGTTGGATGGAGTCTTCCCCAACCTCTCCCTCTCTCCTTGCTGGATCAAGGCGTGGGAGACGTCATCGGGCTGCACGTGTGTTGAACGCGGAGGCGCCGTTGTTCGGCGCTTAGATCGGAATCAACCGCGATCTGAATCGCAGCGAGTACGACTCCTTCATCCTCGTTCTTGCAACGCTTCCGCATCGTGATCTACAAGTGTATGTATATGCACTCACCTTCCCCTCGTTGCTAGATTACTCCATAGATAGATCTTGGTGATGCATAGGAAAAATTTTGATTTTCTGCTACAATCCCCAACAGATGTGAGATCCAATGGCATCTGAGCAGTCTTTGTGCTTGTAAGCAGTGGCCGAACTCTTTGGGGGCTTTTCTGCAAAAAACCATTCGAACCACCGAGGAGGTGTTGGGTCACAAATCCAACGGCTCCGAAGAGCTTGTATCACCAAAGCATCTAAGGTGTGGTAGCATATGATATTCTTACATACAGGAGAATATGATGTCCTCCTTCATTTTAGATGCTACGGTGATACGAGCTTCGAGGTCGTTGGATATGGGATCCAAGGGAATCTGAGCAGTTTTTGTACAAATTGTGTGCAATTCTCAAACTCATCAAGGTTTCCTGTAAAAATATTAAGATATCATGTGAGCTGCTATATCTTAGATCTACAATCTCCAAGCAACTCGTATCGGCATATCTAAGGTATGGGGCACATGATATTCTCCCGGCGGGGAGGGGTGGGTGGTGCACAACCAATCGGTGGTTGAGAGGGTGGGGACAAATATAATCTAAACAACCCTAAACAGAGCTTCACAATTTTATCTAAGGTCGAGGGGGTGACCCCCGACAATCATAGCTCCGCCTAATTAAACACAACATTTGCATGTACTATAGTACTAGACCTAATATTCATGTTTCAGTTTCATGTTTGTTTTAAATATTGAATTGAGGACCATGCATGTCTTACATTTTACTCCCTTCGTTCCTAAATATTAGTCTTTTTAGAGATTTCAAGTGGACTGGCACATACGGATGTATATAGACATATTTTAGAGTGTAGATTCACTCATTTTGCTCCGTATGTAGTCGCTTGTTGAAATCTCTAAAAGACTAATTTTTAGGAAAAGAAGGAGTATTTTTGAAATCGTGTCATACATGCATGGTTTGGAAAAATAGATGCACTATACTTATTGGATTGTTGTTGTGTTCGTGTGTGGGTGTCTCTCTCTGTGTGTGTGTGTGTGTGTGTGTGTGTGTGTGTGTGTGTGTGTGTGTGTGTGTGTGGTCATATGCTTGATACATACAAAGTTTTCTCACCTCCATATTGTTCATATTTTAAATTTGAATTTGCATTGAAAAACTTACCAGGGATACCATGAAATGTGAAATCCACGTTGAGATCACTATATCACAAACTCACTCTAATTCAACAACTCATCATAAATCAATTACCACGTTGAGATTAGTATTTGCAAGGAAAATACGGGCATTGTAATACACATAGATTCGTTCGGCAATTAAAAAGGTTCCTTTCGTATTCTCAAATGGTAGGACCCAACGGCGTACCAGCCAGACCTTGGCTCGTGTTGATCCTTAAAAAGTAAAAAAACCAGGCTAGTGTCCTTCTGGTGGCGTGCGTGGTACGCACATTAGGCAACGCCAACCAGTCGAGCCTCCGTGTTTCAAGTCGAAATATCTGGCGGCCAGAATTCCAGCCCTAGGAAATTCCCCTCATGTCCCCGGTCCATAATGACTACCGATGAACAACGGCGGGATGCTTTAGTAACTAGACAACGTTACCTACCGTGCCGAGCACGGTTCAATTGTTGGGGAACGTAGCAGAAATCAAAAAAAATCTATGCTTCACCAAGATCTATCTATGGAGTCATCTAGCAACGAGGGAGAGGGGAGTGCATCTACATACCCTTGTAGATCGCGAGCGGAAGCGTTCAAGAGAACGTGGATGATGGAGTCGTACTCGTCGTGATCCAAATCACGGATGATCCTAGCGCCGAACGGACGGCACCTCTGCGTTCAACACACGTACGGAGCAGCGATGTCTCCTCCTTCTTGATCCAGCAAGGGGGGAGGAGAGGTTGATGGAGATCCAGCAGCACGACGGCATGGTGGTGGATGCAGCAGTATTCCAGCAGGCCTTCGCCAAGCAGCACTGGAGGAGGAAGGGGTGTCACGGGAGGGAGAGGGAGGCGCCAGGGCATGGGTGCGGCTGCCCTCCCTCCCCCCCCCCCCACTATATATAGGGGCCCTGGGGGGCGCTGGCCCTAGGAGATCAATCTCCTAGGGGGCGGCGGCCAAGGGGGGGACTTGCCCCCCAAGCTGGTGGGGTGGCCCCCACCCCTAGGGTTTCCAACCCTAGGCGCAGGGGGAGGCCCAAGGGGGGCGCACCAGCCCACTATGGGCTGGTTCCCTTTCCCTTTCAACCCATGGGGCCCTCCAGGATAGGTGACCCCACCCGGTGGACCCCCGGGACCCTTCCGGTGGTCCCGGTACAATACCGATGACCCCCAAAACTCTCTTGGTGGCCGAAACTGGACTTCCTATATATAATTCTTTACCTCCGGACAATTCCGGAACTCCTCGTGACGTCCGGGATCTCATCCAGGACTCCGAACAACTTTCGGGTTACCGCATACTTATATCTCTACAACCCTAGCGTCACTGAACCTTAAGTGTGTAGACCCTATGGGTTCGGGAGACACGTAGACATGACCGAGACGACTCTCCGGTCAATAACCAACAACGGGATCTGGGTACCCATGTTGGCTCCCACATGCTCCTCGATGACCTCATCGGATGAACCACGATGTCAAGGATTCAATCAATCCCATATGCAATTCCCTTTGTCTATCGGTATAGTACTTGCCCGAGATTCGATCGTCGGTATACTGATACCTTGTTCAATTTCGTCACGGCAAGTCTCTTTACTCGTTCCGTAATACATCATCCCGTGACCAACACCTTAGTCATATTGAGCTCATTATGATGATGTCTTACCGAGTGGGCCCAGAGATACCTCTCCGTCATACAGAGTGACAAATCCCAGTCTCGGTTCGTGCCAACCCAATAGATACTTTCGGAGATACCCGTAGTGTACCTTTATAGCCACCCAGTTACGTTGTGACGTTTGGCACACCCAAAGTATTCCTACGGTATCCGGGAGTTGCACAACCTCGTGTTCTAAGGAAAAGATACTTAACATTGGAAAAGCTTTAGCATTACGAACTATACGATCTTGTGCTACGCTTAGGATTGGGTCTTGTCCATCACATCATTCTCCTAATGATGTGATCCCGTTATCAATGACATCCAATGTCCATGGTTAGGAAACCGTAATCATCTGTTGATCAACGAGCTAGTAACTAGAAGTTTACCAGGGACACGTTGTGGTCTATGTATTCATACATGTATCACTGTTTCCAGATAATACAATTCAAGCATGAATAATAGACAATTATCATGAACAAGGAAATATAATAATAACCATTTTATTATTGCCTCTAGGGCATATTTCCAACAGTCTCCCACTTGCACTAGAGTCAATAATCTAGTTACATTGTGATGAATCGAACACCCATAGAGTTCTGGTGTTGATCATGTTTTGCTCGTGGAAGAGGTTTAGTCAACGGATCTACGACATTGAGATCCGTATGCACTTTACAAATATCTATGTCTCCATCTTGAATATAATTCCGGATGGAGTTGAAACGGCGCTTGATGTGCTTGGTCTTCTTGTGAAACCTGGGCTCCTTGGCAATGGAAATAGCTCCAGTGTTGTCACAGAAGAGTGTCATCGGGCCCGACGCGCTTGGAATAAATCCTAGGTCGGTGATGAACTCCTTCATCCAGACTCCTTCATGCGCTGCTTTGCAAGCAGCTATGTACTCCGCTTCACATGTAGATTGCGCCACGACGCTTTGTTTGCAACTGCACTAGCTGACTGCCCCACCATTCAAAATATACACATATCCGGTTTGTGACTTGGAGTCATCCAGATCTGTGTCGAAGCTAGCATCGAAGTAACCCTTTACGACGAGCTCTTCGTCACCTCCATAAACGAGAAACATATCCTTAGTCCTTTTCAGGTACTTCAGGATATTCTTGACCGTTGTCCAGTGTTCCATACCGGGATCAGTTTGGTACCTCCCCACCAAACTTATGGAAAGGTTCACATCAGGTCTGGTACACAGCATGGCATACATAATAGAGCCTATGGTTGAGGCATAGGGGATGACACTCATCTTTTCTCTATCTTCTGCCGTGGTCGGGCATTGAGCCGTGCTCAATCTCATACCTTGCAATACAGGCAAGAACCCTTTCTTGGACTGATCCATATTGAACTTCTTCAATATCTTGTCAAGGTATGTGCTTTGTGAATGACCAATGAGGCGTCTCGATCTATCTCTATAGATCTTGATGCCTAATATGTAAGCAGCTTCTCCAAGGTCCTTCATTGAAAAACTCTTATTCAAGTAGGCCTTTATGCTTTCCAAGAATTCTACATCATTTCCAATCAGCAATATATCATCCACATATAATATGAGAAATGCTACAGAGCTCCCACTCACTTTCTTGTAAATACAGGCTTCTCCATAAGTCTGTATGAACCCAAACGCTTTGCTCACCTCATCAAAGCGAATGTTCCAACTCCGAGATGCTTGCACCAGCCCATAGATTGAGCGCTGGAGCTTGCATACCTTGTTAGCATTCTCAGGATCGACAAAACCTTCCGGCTGCATCATATACAGTTCTTCCTTGAGGAAGCCATTAAGGAATGTCGTTTTGACGTCCATCTGCCATATCTCATACTCATAGTATGCGGCAATTGCTAACATGATTCGGACGCACTTTAGCATCGCTACGGGAGAGAAAGTCTCGTCATAGTCAATCCCTTGAACTTGTCGATAACCTTTAGTGACAAGCCGAGCCTTATAGATGGTCACATTACCATCCGTGTCAGTCTTCTTCTTAAAGATCCATTTATTTTCTATGGCATGCCGATCATCGGGCAAGTCCACCAAAGTCCATACTTTGTTTTCATACATGAGTCCTATCTCGGATTTCATGGCTTCAAGCCATTTGTTGGAATCCGGGCCCGCCATTGCTTCTTCATAGTTCGAAGGTTCACCGTTGTCTAACAACATGATTTCCAGGACAGGGTTGCCGTACCACTCTGGTGCAGAACGTGTCCTTGTGGACCTACGAAGTTCGGTAGTAACTTGATCTGAAGCTTCATGATCATTATCATTAACTTCCTCCCTAGTCGGTGCAGGCACCACAGGAACATCTTCCTGCGCTGCGCTACTTTCCGGTTCGGAAGGGGTGACTGTCACCTCATCAAGTTCCACTTTCCTCCCACTCACTTCTTTCGAGAGAAACTCCTTCTCCAGAAAGGATCCATTCTTGGCAACAAAGACCTTGTCTTCGGATCTGAGGTAGAAGGTGTACCCAGTAGTTTCCTTTGGGTATCCTATGAAGACGCATTTTTCCGATTTGGGTTCGAGCTTTTCAGGTCAAAGTTTCTTGACATAAGCATCGCATCCCCGAACTTTTAGAAACGGCAACTTAGGTTTCTTGCCAAACCAAAGTTCATACGGTGTCGTCTCAATGGATTTAGATGGAGCCCTATTTAAAGTGAATGCGGCAGTCTCTAAAGCATAACCCCAAAATGATAGCGGTAAGTCGGTAAGAGACATCATAGATCGTGCCATGTCCAACAGAGTATGATTACGACGTTCGGACACACCATTACGCTGAGGTGTTCCAGGCGGTGTCAATTGTGAAACAATTCCACAGTTCCTTAGGTGCGTGCCAAATTCGTGACTTAAATATTCTCCTCCACGATCCGATCGTAAGAACTTTATTTTTCTGTCACGTTGATTCTCAACCTCATTCTGAAATTCCATGAACTTTTCAATGGTCTCAGACTTGTGTTTCATCAAGTAGACATACCCATATCTACTTAAGTCATCTGTGAGGGTAAGAACATAACGATAGCCACCGCGAGCATCAACACTCTTTGGACCACACACATCGGTATGTATGATTTCCAATAAGTTGGTTGCTCGCTCCATTGTTCCGGAGAACGGAGTCTTGGTCATCTTGCCCAAGAGGCATGGTTTGCACATGTCAAATGATTCATAATCAAGAGACTCCAAAAGTCCATCTGCATGGAGCTTCTTCATACGTTTGACACCAATATGACCAAGGCGGCAATGCCACAAGTATATGGGACTATCATTATCAACCTTACATCTTTTGGCATTCACACTATGAACATGTGTAACATCACGTTCGAGATTCATTAAGAATAAACCATTGACCAGCGGGGCATGACCATAAAACATTTCTCTCATATAAATAGAACAACCATTATTCTTGGATTTAAATGAGTAGCCATCTCGCATTAAACGAGATCCAGATAACAATGTTCATGCTCAAAGCTGGTACTAAATAACAATTATTAAGATTTAAAACTAATCCCGAAGGTAGATGTAGAGGTAGCGTGCCGACGGCGATCACATCGACCTTGGAACCATTCCCGATGCGCATCGTCACCTCGTCCTTTGCCAGTCTCCGTTTATTCTGCAGCTCCTGCTTTGAGTTACAAATGTGAGCAACTGCACCGGTATCAAATACCCAGGAGCTACTACGAGCGCTGGTAAGGTACACATCAATAACATGTATATCATATATACCTTTGACGTTGCCGGCATTCTTATCTGCTAAGTATTTGGGGCAGTTCCGCTTCCAGTGACACGTTCCCTTGCAATAAAAGAACTCAGTTTCAGGCTTGGGTCCATTCTTTGGCTTTTTCCCGACAACTGGCTTACCGGGCGCGGCAACTCCTTTGCCGTCCTTCTAGAAGTTCTTCTTCCCCTTGCCTTTCTTGAACTTAGTGGTTTTATTCACGATCAACACTTGATGTTCTTTCTTGATCTCCACCTCTGCTGACTTCAGCATTGAATACACTTCGGGAACGGACTTCTCCATCCCTTGCATATTGAAGTTCATCACGATGCTCTTGTAGCTAGGTGGGAGCGACTGAAGGATTTTGTCAACGACCGCTTCGTCTGGGAGATTAATTCCCAACTGAGACAAGCGATTGTGCAACCCAGACAATTTGAGTATGTGCTCGCTGACAGAACTATTCTCCTCCATCTTACAACTATAGAATGCGTCGGAGACGTCATATCTCTCGACTCGGGCATGAGCTTGGAAAACCATTTTCAGCTCTTCGAACATCTCATATGCTCCGTGGTGCTCAAAACGATTTTGGAGCCCCGATTCTAAGCTGTAAAGCATGCCGCACTGAACCAGGGAGTAATCATCACAACGCGACTGCCAAGCATTCATAACGTCTTGGTTCGCTGGGGCGGGAGCGTCACCAAGCGGTGCTTCAAGGACATAGGTTTTCTTGGCAGCTATGAGGATGATCCTCAAGTTACGGACCCAGTCCGTATAGTTGCTACCATCGTCTTTTAGCTTGGTTTTCTCTAGGAATGCATTGAGGTTGAGGGTAACATGAGTGTGGGCCATTGGATCTACAAGACATAATGTAAAGATTTTTTTTAGACTAAGTTCATGACAATTAAGTTCATCTAAACAATTTAATGAACTCCCACTCAGATTGACATCTCTCTAGTCATCTAAGTGATACATGATCCGAATCAACTAGGCCGTGTCTGATCATCACGTGAGACGGACTAGTCATCAACAGTGAACATCTTCATGTTGATCGTATCTTCTATACGAATCATGTTCGACCTTTCGGTCTTCCGTGTTCCGAGGCCATGTCTGTACATGCTAGGCTCGTCAAGTGAACCCTAAGTGTATTGCGTGTGTAAATCTGGCTTACACCCGTTGTATGCAAACGTTAGAGCCTATCTCACCCAATCATCACATGGTGCTTCGGAACAACAAACCTTAGCAACGGTGCACGGTTAGGGGGAACACAATTCTTGAAATTTTACTGAGAGATCATCTTATTTACTACCGTCGTTCTAAGCAAATAAGATGTATAAACATGATAAACATCACATGCAATCAAAAAGTGACATGATATGGCCAATATCATTTTGCTCCTCTGATCTTCATCTTCGGGGCTCCATGATCATCATTGTCACCGGCATGACACCATGATCTCCATCATCGTGTCTTCATGAAGTTGTCTCGACAAACATTACTTCTACTACTATGACTAACGGTTAGCAATCAAGTAAAGTAATTACATGGCGTTCAATCAGTGACACGCAGGTCATACAATAAAATAAAGACAACTCCTATGGCTCCTGTCGGTTGTCATACTCATCGACATGCAAGTCGTGATTCCTATTACATGAACATGATCAATCTCATACATCACATATATATATCATTCATCACATCCTTTTGGCCATATCACATCACACGACACATGCTGCAAGAACAAGTTAGACGTCCTCTAATTGTTGTTGCAAATTTTTACGTGGCTTCTATAGGTTTCTAGCAAGAACGTTTCTTACCTACGCCAAAACCACAACGTGATATGCCAATTTCTATTTACCCTTCATAAGGATCCTTTTCATCGAATCCGATCCGACTAAAGTGGGAGAGACAGACACCCGCTAGCCACCTTATGCAACTAGTGCATGTCAGTCGGTGGAACCTGTCTCACGTAAGCGTACTTGTAAGGTCGGTCCGGGCCGCTTCATCCCACGATGCCGCCGAATCAAGATAGGACTAGTAACGGCAAGAGAATTGAACAAATATACGCCCACAACTGCTTTGTGTTCTACTTGTGCAAGATACTACGCATAGACCTAGCTCATGATGCCACTATTGGGGAACGTAGCAGAAATCAAAAAAATTCTACGCTTCACCAAGATCTATCTATGGAGTCATCTAGCAACGAGGGAGAGGGGAGTGCATCTGCATACCCTTATAGATCGCGAGCGGAAGCGTTCAAGAGAACGTGGATGATGGAGTCCTACTCATTGTGATCCAAATCACCGATGATCCTAGCGCCGAACGGACGGCACCTCCGCGTACAACACACGTACGGAGCAGCAACGTCTCCTCCTTCTTGATTCAGCAAGGGGGGAGGAGAGGTTGATGGAGATCCAGTAGCACGACGGCGTGGTGGTGGATGCAGTAGTATTCCAGCAGGGCTTCGCCAAGCAGCACTGGAGGAGGAAGGGGTGTCACGGGAGGGAGAGGGAGGCGCCAGGGCAAGGGTGCGGCTGCCCTCCCTCCCCCCAACTATATATAGGGGCCCTGGGGGGCGCCGGCCCTAGGAGATCCAATCTCCTAGGGGGGGCGGCGGCCAAGGGGGGGACTTGCCCCCAAGCAGGTGGGGCGCCCCCACCCCTAGGGTTTCCAACCCTAGGCGCAGGGGGAGGCCCAAGGGGGCGCACCAGCCCACTATGGGCTGGTTCCCTTCCCCTTTCAGCCCATGGGGCCCTCCAGGATAGGTGGTCCCACCCGGTGGACCCCCGGGACCCTTCCGGTGGTTCCGGTGCAATACCGGTGACCCCCGAAACTCTCCCGGTGGCCAAAACTGGACTTCCTATATATAATTCTTTACCTCCGGACAATTCCGGAACTCCTCATGACGTCCGGGATCTCATCCGGGACTCCGAACAACTTTTGGGTTACCGCATACTTATATCTCTACAACCTTAGCGTCACTGAACCTTAAGTGTCTAGACCCTACGGGTTCGGGATACACGTAGACATGACCGAGACGACTCTCCGGTCAATAACCAACAGCAGGATCTGGATACCCATGTTGGCTCCCACATGCTCCTCGATGATCTCATCGAATGAACCATGATGTCAAGGATTCAATCAATCCCGTATGCAATTCCCTTTGTCTATCGGTATAGTACTTGCCCGAGATTCGATCGTTGGTATACCGATACCTTGTTCAATCTCGCCACGGCAAGTCTCTTTACTCGTTCCATAATACATTATCTCGTGACCAACACCTTAGTCACATTGAGCTCATTATGATGATGTCTTACCGAGTGGGCCCAGAGATACCTCTCCATCATACGGAGTGACAAATCCCAGTCTCGGTTCGTGCCAACCCAACAGATACTTTCGGAGATACCCGTAGTGTACCTTTATAGCCACCCAGTTACGTTGTGACGTTTGGCACACCCAAAGTGTTCATACGGTATCCGGGAGTTGCATAACCTCATGGTCTAAGGAAAACATACTTGATATTGGAAAAGCTTTAGCATTACGAACTACACGATCTTGTGCTAGGCTTAGGATTGGGTCTTGTCCATCATATCATTCTCCTAATGATGTGATCCTGTTATCAATGACATCCAATGTCCATGGTTAGGAAACCATAACCATCTGTTGATCAACGAGCTAGTAACTAGAGGTTTACCAGGGACACGTTGTGATCTATGTATTCATACATGTATCACTGTTTCCGGATAATACAATTCGAGCATGAATAACAGACAATTATCATGAACAAGGAAATATAATAATAACCATTTTATTATTGCCTCTAGGGCATATTTCCAACATCAGTTCCCTCGGTCGCCGCTCGCCAAGATCACCCGTCAACTGCATTGCCTAGTACTACTACTACTACTACACCAGGATGAGCACAGAATTGAGCCCGTTTGTTCGTGCCTCGTACTTGAGTTAATATATAAGGCAATGCACTGGTACGGAGGTATTATCCTTTTGCTCTGCATATATAACTTGTCTGAAGTCTAACTAAGCAAAATGTTTGACCAAATCCTTTCTTAAGAAATACAACAGGACAGATGTATGGCTTGAAAATTTATTGCATGATGCGGGTTATGATATTGCTCCGAATCCTGGATCTTAAATTTCAGAAAATCCAAAAGTGACCATAAATTCTTGAAACTGAGCATGGTCCCGTGATATGGCACAAATATTACTTTGTAAATTTTTTCTTCAATTTGAGACAAGCTACTTATGACAAGTTGCACAAATGAAGAGCCAAGGTATATTGGAACAAAGACCTGTCACATTAAGGCGAACGCTTTCACTATTGAAACTGTGGGCGTTTACGTGCCGCCACGAGTCCCGCTTCTCATCGGCAGGTGTTGTCCGAGCAAGCGTGTGAGTCGACAGGAGGCGTGTGAGCAGACCGCTGCGCCGACTGACAGGGAGGCGTGCGAGCAGACTGCTGTGCAGGATCACCGGGAGGTGAGCCCTTTGACCAGGCTCCGCCGCCCACCTTCGTCCCAACTGATCCCACTTTTAATGTCGCCGGCGCCGCAGTTTAAAATCAACCCCGCACTACCCGGTATCGCTACAATCTTCTCTCTTCCTCTTCATTCTCCTATCGTCTACCTCCAACCAGCCTGACCTAAACGTACGCCATGCCGCATCACGATGGTCTGCCCTTAGTCTTCTAGTTTCCTGAAGAAACACACTCAGCCGGAGTCTCAAGAACATAAGGCACTTTGGGACAAGCTTGAACTGGCCTTGCAGGAAGACGTCACGCCTGTCCCCGCTCCTGTTCCGGCTCCCGTCGCCCCGACTGCGCCAGCGCCCATCCTCGTGGCACTGATGGGCTGGGAGCCGCACATTGTCGCCGAGCTTGATGCCACGGGGTTCCACGAGGTCCCCGTCGACTTTCACGCGCACGTGCACCTGCCAGCGCATGCGCCTGCGCGTGCACTGATGCGCATGCCCGTGCAGGTGCCCGTGCACCTGCCAGCGCATGCGCCTGCGCGTGCACTGACGCGCGCGCCCGTGCCGGTGCCGATGCACACGAATGTCTCCGTCTCGTCGTTGACAGCGGCTGTCCCCGCGCGGGTGCCAGTGCCCCCCTCAGCGGCTGATGGGCCTCTAACCCCTCGTTGGTTACCCCAAGTGGAAGGTGTAAGATGCAGTGTTGTGGAAGTTTTTCCCTTAGCAAAGATGCCAAGGATCAAATCCCCAGAGACTCCTAGGTTCAACAAGTAGGTGTCAACTGCTAACGGCGCCAGATATTAGCAATCAACGTGGACCTGCACACAGATACAAATAACTTTGCTCCCAACGAGTACAGAGAGGTTGTCAATCCCTCCGGCCTTGTAGTTCACAAAGGATTAAACGCAAATGATAGTAGTGATAGATAGTGTTTGCAATAGTAAATAATAACGAAAAGTAAATAGCGGATGTGATCAATGATGATAATATGGACCGGAGTCTCATGATGTTCACTAGTGATGTCTCTCTCCCAAAAGACGATAAAACAGCTATGTGAGGTAAACGAATTACAGCTGGGCAATTGACAGGACCACGAACGCAAACCAATGCTGACTACATTGCAAGAAAGGTTGAGGTTCAAAGCATGGGCGGTACGCCAAAGTAAGTAGATCAAAATCCAACAATATCTACTACTAATCATCCACCTTGAGATATCTATCCAGAACATCTCGCTGGTATTAAGTTACGAGTCCCACCCATAGTGTAAACTCAATGCAACAGACAACTGCATTAAAAGAACTTTGCGTAAAGTAAACAATCCTTGCACCCGCGGGCACAAGCACCGTTGTTTTCCCCCTTGTGGCAACAGCACATCCCCTAGACTCATGTTTCTGTCACTCAAACTAGTCATCGAGGGGCATGAACCCACAATCAAGCATAACGTTCCCTGTTGGAGTCACTACGTATTACTTGGCCAAAGCAATAAATAACAACGGAGAACATGCAAGAATTACTTATGAACATAAATATAAAAGAGGTAGATCAAATATATTACTCAAGATCAATCTGAACATAATCTCATAATCCGTCGGATCCCAGCAAACTCATCATAGCAACAGCATAAGGATTACATATGTGCCTCGATCATGTAGGGCAGCTCACGAGGACTAATTAGTGAAGCACAAGAACGGGAGGAGAACATCACATAGCTACTGGTCATGGACTCATGGTCCAAGGGAGACTACTCACAACTCATCCGGGAGGCGTCCATGGTGGTGGAGAGGCTCCCGATGGTGATCCTCCCCTCCGGCAGGGTGCCGGGAAGAGTTCTCCTGGTGCTCCCGATCTTGGAAGCGGCGGCGGCGGCGGAACAGAGATGAGATCGCGAAAAAGAGTTCCCCTTCCGAGGGTTTCGAAGGAAGCTCTAAATATATGCCAAAGGGGGGCACCAGACGGGGCTCGGGGGGCCCAGGCGCCCCCCGGCGCGGCCCAGGGGGGGGGGCGCCGCCAGGGCGCCTGGATCCCTGGTGCCCCCCCCCCCCGGCTGTCCTTCGGGCGCAAGGAAGTTTCCGGAACGCTGATTTTTTATATAATTTTTCTGGATTTTTCCTGGCAGTTCTCGTAACGTGAAAACCTGAAATACAAAAACAGCCGAAAACAGAAACTGGCACTGGGGTGCACTGGATTAGTAGGTTAGTCCAAATATGATCAAAAGTGTATGGAAGTGTATGAATATCATAGCAATATCACCCAAAAGTGGCATGGAGCAAGCAGAAATTATAGATACGTTTTGGACGTATCAACATCCCCAAGCTTAATTCCTGCTCGTCCTCGAGTAGGTAAATGATAACAAGAATAATTTCTGTGGTGACATGCTATTAACCATATAGGACTTATTCATAGTCATATGACAAAAGCTTACTAAGACAATGATTCTATAGTAATTAAGTTGCCTCATGAGAAAATCACAAATGACTGAAAGTTTTACAGCATGAAACTGAAACATCAAAAAGATTTGCAATGAACATGATGTGCAAATATGATAAAGCGATATCTAGCTTGCCCCCTTTAGTGAAGCAAAACATAAATGCAGGGGCACCTTCAAGGTTTAAGTGATGACTAGATACAATGATTTCAGAATAAACGATATCACAATCATGCAAAAGACAATGCTACTTTGGGACAATGCACATTACACTCAGAATGACAATCATGCTCTCAGTAGTTGGTGCTTTAACATAAAAATAAAAGAATGGTTATGTGCTAGATATTTTTTTATTTTGAAAACATAGAAGCAATTTTGTCAACGGTAGTAGTACTTCATATGTGTCATGCATAAGACATCCTATAAGTTGCAAGCCTCATGCATCGTATACCAATAGTGCTCGCACCTTGTCCTAATTAGCTCGGATTTCCATGGGTTATCATTGCATTACATATGTTTCAACCAAGTGTCACAAAGGGGTACCTCTATGCCACCTGTACAAAGGTCCAAGGAGATAAATCGCATTTGATTTCTCGTTTTTGATAGATCTCAACTTGAGGACATCCATACCGGCACAACATAGAAAATAGATGATGGACTCCTCTTCAATGCATAAGCATATTCTCATAAGAGATTGAGGATTAATGTCCAAGCTAAAACTTCCACCATGATACATGGCTTTGGTTGGCGGCCCAATGTTCTTCTCTAACAATATGCATACTCATTCAACCCACGGCAAATCACCCTTACTTCAGACAAGACGAACATGCATAGCAACTGATATTCAACAAAAGTGTGACAGTTGATGGCGTCCCCAGAAACATGGTTACCGCTCAGCAAGCAACTTATAAGAAATAAGATACATAGGCAACATATTCTTTACCACAATAGTTTTTAGGCTACTTTCCCATGAGCTATGTATTGCAAAGTTAGTTCGCTTAGTACAGGTGGAGGTTAGCAAAAGACTGGGAGCGACCAACTAAGAGAGCAATGACGGTCATAATCATGCAAAGCGACAAAGCAATATTGAATCAGGCATGGTAGTTATATCGCTACTCAGAAATAAAAGATCATCAAGGCTCGACAGACTTTCTTTACAGTCTTAAATATGCGTGAGCATACGCCAAGTCAATCAAAATAAATTCTCGAAGGAAGATATTACTAAACCATACCACATCATAGGCAAACAAATCAAGTTGGTACTCCAATAACACATTGGGAATCCCCCAGCTATTTGAGATTAACCATAAGAAAACCTGAACTACTAAGCACCATTATGCACGTAGCATTTTTATCATAGACATATTAACCAATGCAACGGAAGCAAACTCTCTTAATAAGGTGAGCATGGTAATTAAAGAGAGTTCAAGCAACCAACTAAACAAAAGCTCTTTGAAAAGATAAGCATTAATACTAAGAGCAGAGCATGATAGTAGCTATTTAAAGACAAAGAACACACATAGCAAAGATAGACATGAAAATTCTATGTTATGTTCTAGGTAGAAGTGGAGCCTGTTTCTCTCCCACATAAAGAACGCTGAGTTCTGACTCGTTATGAAAAACTAAAAAGAAAAACTAAAAGCAAGACGCTCCAAGCATAGCACATAACACATGAAGTGATAAAAATATAGCGGAACGAAAGACGAACTGATAATGTTGATGGAGAAGGGGATGCACGGGGGCATCCCCAAGCTTAGACGCTTGAGTCTCCTTGAATATTTCTTGGGGGTGCATGGGGGCATCCCCAAGCTTGAGCGCTTGACACTCCTGAATCTTTTTATCATCTTCCCTCGCACACTTGAAAACTCCCTTCATACATAACTCATCATAATCTGATTAGCGAGGTTAGTACCCTTAATAAAATAATTGCACCTTGCTGGAAATAAAGATGTTCTTGAAGTTCTACTGTTTCTCAAGATTGCCAAAAGGTTTTTGCAAAGAAAAAGAAAGCTCTTGGTTTGCAAAATGAAGGAAAGGCAAAACAGGACAGAATCTGTGAAAAACAGAACAGCAGGTAGTAATTGATCTGTTCGGGATACTTCTGCAACTCAAATCAAAAAACTCAGAACAGATGCACGAAATACAATTATATAGAGAACGCTTTCGAAAAAATTCAGACCAAAAAGATGATCTGGTGATTTTATACGAATTTTTCTATCCAAGGACAGAATCTGTTTCCTGGACAGCACCTCACAACTTTTGAACTTTCTAGCAATCAGAGGCTATACTTGGCACAAATATGAAAAGCAAAGATACAAAGATGATGCTACAGCAGTAAACAACATCAAGACACAACAAAAGCAAAATATTTATTCATGTGGGCTGCCTCCCAAAAGCGCTTTCTTTTATGCCTTTAAGCTAGGCATAATGCATATATCAAGTTGTATCAATTGAACCATCATCAAGATCATCAAAAAGCTCTTCAATAATACAACCAGTCTTAAGAGGACTCTCAAACAAAGGCCTCATAGAGATACTTCTAGGTAGAAGACCAAAAGGATAAAAGTCAAGGGAAGATTCATTTATAAATTCATCACATAGAGGTGTTTCTTCCAAAGTCTTTACAGTTTCAACCCCTTTGGCAATAGATGGATTACTTTTAGAACGAGGAGCCTTTGGAACGTGAACGAACTTAGGCTCCTTCTTTGCCGGAGTTTCTACCTTTTTGGTTTTGATTGAGGAGAAGGTGGTCCCTAGGGTATCAAATATTTCCTCAATCTTGTCTATCCTAGAAGAGTCAGAGTCATGGAATTTGACGGTCTCCAAAATTTTGAAAATTTTATGCATGGAGCTATCAAGCCTATTCAAATTCCCTTGGATCTTACGATCCAACTCATTCATCTTATTGATGCTTGGCATCTCTAGCTCTATCCTTTCAAGTTTTTTCATAATGTGAGCTAGGGTGATGTCCTCTCGAATGCTAACAACAGGGAGATTCCCAACAAGATTTTTAATAATATTAAGAGACTCCCAAACTGGGGCCTCTAGGAAATTCCCATTGATAGCAGTATCTAGAATAAACCTATTCCAAGAAGTAATTCCAACATAAAAATTTCTAAGCAAGATAGTAGTAGGTTGCTTCTTGGCGGCTCTTTTTTGTGAATCATTAATTCTATACCAAGCATCTTTCAAACTTTCCCCACCTCTTTGTTTAAAGGTGAGAACTTCTGCCTCGTCAAAGACAAAAGGACCCGACATAATGACAACTAAAGAACGAGATAACTATTTTTGTGATTTTCGATAAAGGATACTAAAGCAAAAACTGAAAGGTAAACTAACAAGACTAAAAATCAAAGGTAAAAGATAGCATGCAACTCCCCTATCCTGAAGAGTGGAGTCCCCGGCAACGGCGCCAGAAAAACTCCTTGATGGGCCTCTAACCCCTCGTTGGTTACCCCAAGTGGAAGGTGTAAGATGCAGTGTTGTGGAAGTTTTTCCCTTAGCAAAGATGCCAAGGATCGAATCCCCAGAGACTCCTATGTTCAACAAGTAGGTGTCAACTGCTAACGGCGCCAGATATTAGCAATCAACATGGACCTGCACACAGATACAAATAACTTTGCTCCCAACGAGTATAGAGAGGTTGTAAATCCCTCCGGCCTTGTAGTTCACAAAGGATTAAACGCAGATGATAGTAGTGATAGATAGTGTTTGCAATAGTAAATAATAACGAAAAGTAAATAGCGGATGTGATCAATGATGGTAATATGGACCGGAGTCTCATGATGTTCACTAGTGATGTCTCTCTCCCAAAAGACGATAAAACAGCTATGTGAGGTAAACGAATTACAGCTGGGCAATTGACAGGACCACGAACGCAAACCAATGCTGACTACATTGCAAGAAAGGTTGAGGTTCAAAGCATGGGCGGTACGCCAAAGTAAGTAGATCAAAATCCATCAATATCTACTACTAATCATCCACCTTGAGATATCTATCCAGAACATCTCGCTGGTATTAAGTTGCGAGTCCCACCCATAGTGTAAACTCAATGCAACAGACAACTGCATTAAAAGAACTTTGCGTAAAGTAAACAATCCTTGCACCTGCGGGCACAAGCACCGTTGTTTTCCCCCTTGTGGCAACAGCACATCCCCTAGAGTCATGTTTCTGTCACTCAAACTAGTCATCGAGGGGCATGAACCCACAATCGAGCATAACGTTCCCTGTTGGAGTCACTACGTATTACTTGGCCAAAGCAATAAATAACAACGGAGAACATGCAAGAATTACTTATGAACATAAATATAAAAGAGGTAGATCAAATATATTACTCAAGATCAATCTGAACATAATCTCATAATCCGTCGGATCCCAGCAAACTCATCATAGCAACAGCATAAGGATTACATATGTGCCTCGATCATGTAGGGCAGCTCACGAGGACTAATTAGTGAAGCACAAGAACGGGAGGAGAACATCACATAGCTACTGGTCATGGACTCATGGTCCAAGGGAGACTACTCACAACTCATCCGGGAGGCGTCCATGGTGGTGGAGAGGCTCCCGATGGTGATATGGACCGGACGGCAGGGTGCCGGGAAGAGTTCTCCTGGTGCTCCCGATCTTGGAAGCGGCGGCGGCGGCGGAACAGAGATGAGATCGCGAAAAAGAGTTCCCCTTCCGAGGGTTTCGAAGGAAGCTCTAAATATATGCCAAAGGGGGGCACCAGACGGGGCTCGGGGGGCCCAGGCGCCCCCCGGCGCGGCCCAGGGGGGGCGCGCCGCCAGGGCGCCTGGAGCCCTGGTGCCCCCCCC
>LR738709.1:674558301-674587337 GCA_902687465.1 Secale cereale
CCCCCCCCCCCCGGTTGTCCTTCGGGCGCAAGGAAGTTTCCGGAACGCTGATTTTTTATATAATTTTTCTGGATTTTTCCTGGCAGTTCTCGTAACGTGAAAACCTGAAATACAAAAACAGCCGAAAACAGAAACTGGCACTGGGGTGCACTGGATTAGTAGGTTAGTCCAAATATGATCAAAAGTGTATGGAAGTGTATGAATATCATAGAAATATCACCCAAAAGTGGCATGGAGCAAGCAGAAATTATAGATACGTTTTGGACGTATCAGTGGCATGGATGGCCACCGTCGACCGCTTCCTTGCATCAACGCCAGTCGCCTCCTCCTACCAGTTGACTCGCTCCGAAGTCCAGAACATTTTGGCCTTCCTTGAAGCTACGCCAACGTCTAGGAGTACGCCAACAACGGTGCAAGGCGCCGCCGTCGCCGTCGGTCAGTGGCCCGATGACACACAGAGCACGGCATAGGAGCCACTTCCCACCGCAAGACGCCCCTACCGTCGCAGCGTAATCTAAATTTGACATGAAAAACGTTCGGATTGCCATGCTTGAAATCCGAACGATTATCATTTCCATTTATTTTAGATCGATCGTCGTTTACTTTAAAGTCGGAGTCAGACTGAACGAAATCTATGGTTTGATCGATTGAATGTTCTGTTAGAGCCGTATCAAATTAAATATAAAATATCATCAAGCCACATATATTCCTTATCATCCAATGACCTAGACTGCTTCAATGTCGAGCGCTCAACACGTTTAGCATGCAGTTAATTTCATGCCAAAAATAGTGCTAATCACATAATAGCACACAAATAATATCCTACTTAATATCTGCATGCACTTAATATACTTCCAAATTAACGTGCATTGCACGTGCACACTGACTAGTGGTGCTAGCACGTGAAGCTGGTGCCATAACTTGTGAACGTGTCCAGATATGTTTCCGTTGACCATCGCCCGCGAGTTCTTCATGTTTGCTCGTGCGTCTAAACGCAGAAGGGGGCAGAGAGATAGCACACATGGAACCCACCAGTAAGTCAAGGCAAATAGTACTAAAAATAATATTACATGTTATCAATTAAGTAGGTTGTGGTAATATGAAAACATTATGTGAACAAAGGGAAGTACAACAAACACTGTTGTTCTACGTATGTTGCCTATTAACGTGCGGCTTGAAGGCCATGGTCGCATGTTCGATCCTCGTCCTTTATTTTTTAATTTGTATATGTGTCCAAATTTTTTTCATGACATGTGGGCCCCTCGGTGTGTAGTTTGTAGCACTTTAATTTGTGGGTTGAAATTTGTTCCATTCCAATTGGACTATCGGTGTGTAGTTTTGTAGCTTATTTATAATAATGAAAGAGAACAACAGAATTTTTTACAATAATACTATGGTGCGACGTTGAAGGCGAGAAAGGACGTGCGAGAGAGCAATGACCGAGCCATAGGGAAATCAACTAGGGGAGTTGCGGGGGTTGCAACGGTGTTTCGAGTAGTTGTCGGCCGAATGCTACGAAAATATAATCTAAACCGACCGTAATAAATGCCTACACAAATTAATCCAAGGTTGGAGTTCCCCTCGCACTATAAATAGCTGCGGCTTTGTGAGGGCTGGAGAGGTAGCTTCAATGTGTGGAAGATACGGCGTGAGAAAGCGAGGTCAATCGAGAGACATATAGATAGAGAGAGAAAGTGAGTGCGGTCCGACATTCATTGAACAAATATATATACTCTGGAGAGATATTGTCCGATTGAGCTTTTGGCAAGGGTGAGGGCTATAAGATAGATCTTGAGAGATGATCCAGTCACAGACGTGTAGATATATTTTGTGCGTGGGAGGAAGCAAGGTCAATCAATCACATAGGGTCGTCGTGCGATCGAAAGAGTGAGACGGGTTGGAGAGAGTGACCTAGATAGAAAATGTGTGTGTGAGAGTATACAATGTGAATAAGTCGAATTGGGCTCAAACATGGTGATATATCGTTTTTGTCTAAGAAAGAGCAAGGTCAATCGAGACATATACAGAGAAAGAGAGAGAGAGAGAGAGAGAGAGAGAGAGAGAGAGAGAGAGAGAGAGAGGGAGAGAGAGCGTGGCCCGCCATGAGGTCGAAAGAGTGGGGGCGGCTTCGATGGACTGACCTAGATAGACAATCTGTGTGAGAGAGTATAGAGTGTGTCGATCGAGGCCTGAACAGGGAGATATATCATTTGTGTGTGAAAGAAACCGAGGTTAAACGAGACTGGATAAAGAGAGCGTGATTGAGCGAGTGTGGCCCACTGTGCGGAAGAAAGAATGAGACAGTCTCGAGGGAGTGACCTAGATAGACAACGTGCGTGCGTGCGCAAAAGAGGTTGGGGGGCTAGATAGGCAATGCATGTATTTAGCGCGAGAGGGTGAGAAGGAGAGGGAGAGAGAGAGAGAGAGCTCGGCATGGGATGCAATGGCGGGTGTGTGAGGTAAATACATTTCGTAACAGAGTGGAAAAAGGGGGTTGTGTAGTTGAGAGAGTTAGAGATCGAAACATGGAGAGAAAGAATGGATGTGTGTTGGAAACCGATAGCTTCCTAGGGATTCCGTCATGAACCGTGCCCGGGTTTGTGGAGGCCATGGCTGACAACAACCTAGGGATTCGGTTGTATGCTTCCTCCCAATTACCATACAACATCTTAAATGCAGCTTGCTTCACCTTCCATGCCTTGCTATATTCCATCTTGTAATGAAAGATGGCTTTCACAAGGTCCATGACATGTTGGACGCTCATTGTTGGAAGTGTGGATATTGAGTTGGAGAGTCTGTAAGCAATGAACTCGGACGTGAGTTGTCTGTGGTCTTGGACACAACCTTGCCATCCACCCTTTTGCCTCGACACATGTGACTTGGTACACAACTCACCACGTGCCAAGTTGGACCTCCTTTCCATGGTCTTACACGCACAATCCACTAACATTCATCATCTTCACATGCAACCGTGTAGCGCACATTAACGTTGGAGTTCACCACCTTGTGTGGACGATAATGCGTAACCGAGTAGTTGTCGAGCCACATCTTCAATTCCAAGAAGGTTTCGGACTTAGACCCAGGAGCAATCCCGTTCTTTCCATCTTCCAAATCACGGTGAGATCTTGGCCTACCCCAAGAGATATACCTTGGCCACCTACTACTTCTCGAGCTTGCGTTGTATTCCCTCGAAGAGGAAAGGGTGATGCAGCATAGTAGCGTAAGTATTTCCCTCAGTTTTTGAGAACCAAGGTATCAATCCAGTAGGAGACCACGCGCGAGTCCCTCGTACCTGCACAAATAAATAAGAACCTTGCAGCCAACGCGATAAAAGGGGTTGTCAATCCCTTCTCGGCCACATACAAAAGTGAGATCTGATAGATATGATAAGATAAGATTTTTTGTATTTTTGGTATAAAGATTGAAATTAAATAATGCAAAGTAAAGCAAATAGTTGATGGAAGATTAATATGATGAATATAGACCCGGGGCCATAGGTTTCTCTAGTGGCTTCTCTCATGATAGCAGATTTCTACGGTGGATGAACAAATTACTGTCGAGCAATTGATAGAAAAGCGCATAGTTATGAGAATATCTAGGCATGATCATTGTATATAGGCATCACGTCCGTGACAAGTAGGCCGAAAGGATTCTTGATCTACTACTATTACTCCACACATCGACCGCTATCCAGCATGCATCTAGAGTATTAAGTTCATAAGAACAGAGTAACGTCTTAAGCAAGATAACATGATATAGAGGGATAAACTCAAGCAATATGATATAAAGCCCATCTTTTTATCCTCGATGGAAACAATACAATACGTGCCTTGCTACCCCTGCTGTCACCGGGAAAGGACACCGCAAGATTGAACCCAAAGCCAAGCACTTCTCCCATTGCAAGACTATAGATCTAGTAGGCCAAACCAAACCAATAATTCGAAGAGACTTGTAAGGATATTTAAATCATGTATAAAATATTTCAGAAAAGAATCCAATATTGTTCATAGACAATCTTGATCATAAACCTACAATTCATCAGATATCGACAAACACACCGCAAAAAGATTACATCGAATAGATCTCCTCGAAGATCGAGGAGAACTTTGTATTCAGTTGTGACACCCCGAGACCGATGCGCCAGGTGTCAGCCAGTAATTCATCACCGTTGCCATGTTGTCTGCTTGCGTGTTGCATTTTGCCATGTCATCATCTGCTTTGCCATTAGCATGTTTTTAAAACTTGCATCCGTCCGAGTCCGGCCGTCCTTTCCGTTGTCCGTTCTGAGCCCAGACACACTTGCACGCGCCCGCAGCACCTTCGAATATTTATTTTATGAGTGGCCGAAAAATGTTCTCATAATGGGATGAAACTTCGCATGCGGTCTTATTATAGTGTAGACAGACCGCCTGTCAAGTTTCATCACGTTTGGAGCTTGTTTGATAGCCCAACGGATAAATATAGCGGCACTAGTCGCCGGTTAATTCGTTGGACGTTTTCGGTCTCCGAAAACCCCCGCGGGCCTCTCTCCTCTCCTCTCATCTCAGCCCACCTCCTCTATCACAGCCCACCAGGCCTTCCCTAGCACCCTCCGCTCCGGTGCGTTGAATCGCGATCGGAGGGCTCTGTTTTACCCTAAAACCCCCAAAATATAGCTCTTTCCCTATATATAGACCCTCATTGTCCATTTTTGGACACCTACACCTCTTCCCCTACCTCTAGCCTCCCCCTGCCTCAAATTCCGCGCAGCCAACCCCCTCCTCCACAAATCCTGCGCCCCTCCACCTCATTTTCGCCACTTGGCACCTTCCCAGTGGCCAGCGCCGCCACCTGGCTCCCCCTGGCCAACCCCCATGCGCCATGTGGCAAAAGCCACGTCGCCCCGCGCCCCCGCTCTCTCTCCCGCGCTGCCGGCCCGTTAGGCCCGGCCGCGGCCCGACGCACCCCAGGCCTCGCTCGTCCCCACCGCCCTGCTTGTACAGCCGCGCCGCCGCCCGCATCGCGAAGGCCCTCCGCCGGCCAGGCTTCGTTGCCGCCTCCCTCGCCGTCGTTCCCGCCGGATCTCGTCCGCCTCCGCCACCGGACTCCGCCCGCCACCGCGCTGAGCACCCCGTCCCCGCATCCTTCCCGCGTCCTCTCCTCGGGACCGCCGGCGACCGAGCACGCCGCCTTGGAACTCCGTCGCCGCCGCGTGGGAACTTGCCGCCGGTCGCCCTCTCGGCGCCAGAGGTCACCGCCGGCCAGATCCCGATGCCCCCACGCCTCTCAGCTCGCCAGAGCTCTGCCCTTCTCCTCGAGCCACTGGCCAGAGGGCCCGACGCCGCCGCCGCCGCCGGACATGTCCGTCCGGGCACGGACATGTCCGACATCTCCTCTTGCCCGTGCCGCTGACACGTGGGTCCGGGTGCCCAGCCGACAGACACGTCCGACTGACACCGGACATTGTCCACCGACCCCGAGGTTGTTTTTTCCTAAGCCCCTGAGCTTTGTAAATCTGATGCATACTTTGCAGTGCTATAACTTTTTGTGTGTATGTCCAAATTGAGTGTATGATATGTCAAAATGATCGTGGTGATATGCTCTTCATTTTGTTCCATTGTGGCGTGCTTGTTTGAGTTCATCTTGATGCCCTAATCCCTGTTGCAAGAGTGCTATATGTTTAAAACTGCTGATAACTGTAATTTTGTTAGCATGTTTGAGATGTGATAACTTTGTGCATGTTGGTCCAAATGAAGCATATGATATGTCAAAATGTTCATTGTGAAGTTCTCTACATGATGGTTGATGTAGCATTGATGTTAAGTGCCATATTGCCATGTTAATCTTTGTTGCAAAAGTGCATGTGGCTGTTAAGTGCTGAAACTTGTTATGAGATGCTGATTTCACTTGTTCACTGCTATTGATGTGTTTGTCTTCATGCCACATGTCTATATGTTCTAGAAGCACAATCATATGGTCTTTGCTATGGTGCAATCCACTTTCCAAGATATGCCTTGAGGTGACTTATACAAGCTTGTAAACATGCCATGCCAATGTTGTTGTTTTATACTTTGTGAAAAAACTGCTAAGTCTGGAATCTGTTAAACCTGATGCCATGTTTGCTTGATGCCCTAGTCAAATCCATGCATGTTTTAGTATGTCAAATGATCATGTCTTGTTGTCCATGTTATTGTCTATCCATCCATGCCCTTGTTTGCACATATGGCCTATTGTAGCTTATTTATTTCTTGCTCTCAAGTTGCTATAAATTTACCTGTCAGACTTTTATCAGCATGATCAATTTGGTGAACCTCGTTGTTATTGATCCATGCCTCCTATGGAGTTGCTCCAATGGAGTTGTTTGATGTATGATATGTCTATTACATGTCCATGATCTTTATATACTTAATAGAGTTGATATGCTTGTTGTTTTGTGCCTCTGAAGGCAGCATCGTGATGATGTTTTTGCCTTCCCAGATTTTGACTAAGTTTGGATAAATTTATTGCAACTTGCCATGCTTGTGTAATTGTGTTCCAGCAAGTTTTTGAGGGTGTTCTAAGTTCATGCTTGTTAAGTATCATGTATATTTCATATCCATGCCTCTTTTTATCATGTTTGGGTGATGTAGCATATATATACCTTGCTCCAAAGTTGCTATGTTGCTGATTTTGGACAGCTTGTTGTTATATCTTGTTTCGTGTGTATGTGATGAACCGTTGCTCCGTTTTGAGCGTGTCCTATATGAAACATGTGTGGTTTTGCATGTAGAAGCATAATATCATTTTGTTTTCATGTTTGGAGTGTGTTTACTTGATGTTTGGGTGCATCTTGCACCGATGACATGCTTGTCTTGTTTTGCTCATATCTTCTAGGCCGTAGCTCCAAATTTAACAAACTTTATATGTAACTTGACTAGAATTTCGTGTAGATCATAATGGTGCATGTTAACTTGCTGTTTAACAACTTGAACTTAAGGTTTGTTCAGATCTGGACCAATTTGGAAATGTGCATATGAGGACTTACCGGATTTGTTATATGTTGATTCCGGCCTCGTTTGAACTTGTTGGTTTGTGTTGTTCTTGTGTGCTTCATCCTTTGCCATATATTGCATCATATAGACTTGTCTTTCATCATACTTGGTTGAGCATCTTGTCATGTTCTTGAGTGGCGTGTTTACCATGTTGTGTGCTTTCTTCTCGCTAATTCTTATCCGTTGCGATCGTGAGGATTCGTTCGACTGCACTTGGTTCGTCTTCAAGGCTTCTTCTTTGGCTACTTCATGGACTCATTCTTCTTCCTTGTGGGATCTCAGGCAAGATGACCATCCCCTTGGATACCTTTACTATCATTGTCATGCTTAGTTGTCTCGATGCTACCGTTATGTGTCGCGCTACCCATCATTTATTGCCAGCCTCTCCTTGTTGCCATGAAACCTCTAACCTTTGACACCTTCCTAGAAAACCGTTGTTTGGCTATGTTACCCGCTTGCTCAGCCCCTCTTATAGCGTTGCTAGTTGCAGGTGAAGATGAAGATTGCTCCATGTTGGAGCTTGGCTTGTTGGAATATCACAATATATCTTGGCATTGGGTGGAAGGCTTGGCCTTTTGCTCGGTGTTTTGTTCCACTCATGCCGCCTTAGGAGCCGATAAACCGGCGTTATGTTCCTTGATTTTGCGTTCCTTACACGGTTGGGTATATGGGGACCCCTTGACAGTTCGTCTTTGAATAAAACTCCTCCAGCAAGGCCCAACATTGGTTTTATTTGCTCATAATAAAAACTTAATTAAATTAATTAATTGCATAGGGAGTTAGCGCTACCCGAGGATTCTTTCTACATATAGGGCGGCAGTGATGATGGTGTTAGTCCCAAATGGGCAGACTGTGGGGCCGCCACGGGGAAACTCGAGGTATCTGGCTCCCGTAGGCTTTCCCATCCGGACGTGGCCTGAGACGAGATACGCGCGGAAACTATCAGGGTGTCGGCACGCCGGGAGGTCTTCCTGGACTTGTTTTACCATTGTTGAAATGTCTTGTACACCTGGAATTCCGAGTCTGATCGGGCCTTCCCTAAGATAAGGGGTAATATTATTATTATCTCTCCTGATCGTGAGAGCTTGTGATGGGCTAAGTTGGGACACCCCTGCAGGGTTATGATCTTTCAAAAGCCGTGCCCGCGGTTATGTGGCAGATTGGAATTTGTTAATGTCCGCTTGTAGAAAACTTGACAGAGGATCCGAGATAAAACACACAACCGCGTGAGTAACCGTGACTGTCTCTTTTCACTTTGAGAAGAGAACACGGTGGGGTTATGTTTGTCTCGTAGGTAGTTCGGAATATTTAGCGATCACTACTAGTTTGCGACTGTTTGCGTAGATGCTCATCTTATTCTTGTACTCGTAAGTTAGCCACCATACATATGCTTATCCGCTGCTGCAACCTCCCCACTTTACCTCTTCCTTCCCATTAAGCTTTGCTAGTCTTGATACCCATGGTTATGGGATTGTTGAGTCCTCGTGGCTCACAGTTACTACAACACCAGTTGCAGGTACAGGTTTCCGATGGCTTGATGCGAGAGCGATGTCTTTTGTGTTGGTGTTCTTTCTTCTTCTTCTTCGTCAGTCTTGGGCTAGGTTCCTGGTCGGCAGCCTGGGATAGCAGATGGATGTCGTTGTGCTTTTCATGTTTGCATCCGTAGTCGGATGCCTTGTATTGATGTTGTTGTATTCATGCGACTTGTATGAGTTGTTGTATCCCCCCATGTATGTACGTAATGGTACGATGTAATGATATCCATCTTGTTAAGCGCCCGAAATGCGGTTGTGCCCCAATCACGTATGTGTCACGTGATCGGGATAGAATTGCATCTTGCGCCTAACAGATTCAAAGCGAGAGAAGAAGCCATCTAGCTAATAACAATGGACCCGAAGGTCTGTGGTAAACTACTCACAACTCATCGAAGAGGCTATGTTGTTGATGTAGAAGCCCTCCGCGATCATTGCCCCTTCCGGTGGAGCTCCGGAACAGGCCCCAAGATGGGATCTCACGGGTACAGAAGGTTGCGGTGGTGGAATTAGGGTTTCGTGGTGCTCCCCGATGGTTTCAGGGTACGTAGGTATATATATAGGAGGAAGAGGGATGTCAGGGGAGCAACACGGGGCCCACGAGGGTGGGGGCGCGCCTACACCCCTGGGTGCGCCCTCTGCCCTCGTGGCCGCCTCTCTCGCTTCCTGGCGTGTACTCCAAGTCTTCTGTGTTGATATTGTTCCAAAAATAACTCT
This sequence comes from Secale cereale, assembly GCA_902687465.1. Lineage (NCBI taxonomy): Eukaryota > Viridiplantae > Streptophyta > Magnoliopsida > Poales > Poaceae > Secale > Secale cereale. The sequence continues at coordinate 674,567,561 of LR738709.1, forward strand.
CTTGAAGGTTTCATTCCGTTTGGACTCCGTTTGATATTCCTTTTCTGCGAAACACTGAAATAGGCAAAAAACAGCAATTTGCACTGGGCCTTGGGTTAGTAGGTTAGTCCCAAAAATAATATAAAAGTGTATAATAAAGCCCATTAAACATCCAAAATAGAATATATAATAGAATGGAACAATCAAAAATTATAGATACGTTGGAGACGTATCACCACCATCTACCACGGCTTCATCCGCGAGACTAACATCCTTGAACAATGTAGTTCGATGATCCTGCCCGAATACCTTCTCGAAAGCTTCGACCTCCTTCACCGTGAACCCCTCCTCATCAACTTTTTCACCGGGACCTTCGTCATCTGAATCTGATGCATAGCCACGGGAATAAGGGATGGAATAGTCCATTGTCTCTTGCAAATGATATTTGTCGAGATCACCCACATTGTTGTCATGGAGATCAACTTCATTGTAATCGTCTGCATACTCAACATTCTCCTCTTGCAAAGTTTCATTTTGTTTGTTTTGAAACAGGCTCAATGTTGGCCTCACTTGTTGGGTGAAAAGAGGGTCAACAATTTCATCTCAGTTCAAGGGTGGGGGCTACTAGCAACCAAAGGGGAGGGGTTCTGATTAAAGTCCAAATGCAACCTTGAATCAACCTTCTTAGTTGCAAATAACTCAAGAGCCTTGTCTAGTGATTCGGCCACCGTCTCCTTGTATGCAACCCAACGTTGCTCCGAGTTCACACGCATTATCTTCCAACGGATGTGCACTCCAAAACCAACATTATGCCTTCCCTCCAACTCAGCGATATCACTAGGGTGCATCTAATTCAAATATTTTCTCACTTGTTCCAAGACCTCGGCATAGCTAGGGCTATTATCGAACACCATGTCAAACTCATCCGGTTCCGGTTCAATATTGCATTCAAGAAGGCATCTTTGTGTTGGGAATGCAGTATTCCAAAAAAAATCCTACGATCACGCAAGATCTATCTAGGAGATGCATATCAACGAGAGGGGGAGTGTATCTTCATACCCTTGAAGATCGCAAAGCGGAAGCGTTTATCAACGTGGTTCATGTAGTCGTACACCTTCACGATCTGTCCCGATCTAGCACCGAATGTATGGCACCTCCGTGTTCAGCACACGTTAAACTCGATGATGTCCTCGCCTTCTTGATCCAGCAAGATGGGCGAAGTAGTAGATGAGTTCCGGCAGCACGATGGCGTGGTGACGGTTGGTGATGAAGAACAATCTCTGCAGGGCTTCGCCAAGCACTACAAAAACTAGACGGAGGATAAACTAGAGGGTCGGGGTTGCTGGCACATGGCTTGGTGTATCTTCATGTGTCTTGGGTGCTATCCCTGCCCCTCTATTTATATGTTGAGCCTTGGGGTCAAAACTTGGAGTAAAATCCCCCACAAAGTCGGTTTCACCCGAAAGGCAAGAGTCCTTCTCGGACTCCAGGGCCAGATGCCAGGGTTCCCGGCGTCTGGACTCAGATGCCAGGGTTCCCGGCGTCTGGACTCAGATGCCAGGGTTCCCGGCGTCTGGACTCAGACGCCAGGGACCCTGGCGTCTGGCCCCTGGACTCTGCAAAACTTCCTTTTGCGCTTTCCAAAAACCTTGTGGGCTTTCCCCTTTGGCCCAAATAAAGTGTCCTCGTACCCAAACATTTCGGGAAACATTCGGAACCCCTTCCGGTGAATTCCGGAACCCTTTCGGAGGTCAAACACTATTATCCCATATATCAATCTTTATCTCTGGACCATTCCGGAGTTCCTCGTCATATCCGTGATCACATCCGGGACACCGAATAACATTCGATCACCAACATACATAACTCATTCAATACTATATCGTCAACGAACGTTAAGCGTGCGGACCCTAGGGTTCGAGAACTATGTAGACATGACCGAGACATCTCTCCATTCAATAACCAATAGCGGAACCTGGATGCCCATATTGGCTCCTACATATTATACGAAGATATTTATCGGTCGAACCGCATAACAACATGCATTGTTCCCTTTGATCATCGGTGTGTTACTTGCCCAAGATTCGATCGTCGGTATCATCATACCAAGTTCAATCTCGTTACCGGCAAGTCTCTTTACTCGTTCCGTAATACATCATCTCGTGACTAACTCATTAGTCATTTGCTTGCAAGGCTTATTATGATGTGTATTACCGAGAGGGCCTAGAGATACCTCTCCGACACTCGGAGTGACAAATCCTATTCTCGATCTATGCCAACACCACAAACACCTTCGGAGACACCTGTAGTGCATCTTTATAATCACCCGGTTACGTTGTGACGTTTGATAGCACACAAGGTGTTCCTTCGGTATTCGGGAGTTGCATAATCTCATAGACATAGGAATATGTATAAGTCATGAAGAAAGCAATAGATGGAAAACTAAACGATCAAGTTGCTAAGCTAACGGATGGGTCTTGTCCATCACATCATTCTCCTAATGATGTGATCCCATTGATCAAATGAAAACTCATGTCTATGGCTAGGAAACATAACCATCCTGGATCAATTAGCTAGTCTAGTAGAGGCATACTAGGGACACTCTGTTTTGTCTATGTATTCACACATGTACTAAGTTTCCGGTTAATACAATTCTAACATGAATAATAAACATTTATCATGATATAAGGAAATACAAATAACAACTTTATTATTGCCTCTAGAGCATATTTCCTTCACTTTGTCCCCATGATGAACAAACACACATGTTCTTCCCGTCCCTATAAGCATTCAAAGAACAAAATGTTACATTTCTTCTATGAGTACTAATCCAAGGAATAATACGGAATAAAAACCTAACATATTGTTGACACCTGATTTTGGCAAGATGCGGAACGCAATAAAGATGACCTCAAATGAAAAAGTTCTCAACATGTGAAAGTTCTGTATCGATAAAATGGGAAACTTTGATGTTTGGGTCATCACCATCCGACCTCATCTTAGGAGCTGAAACAGTAATCAAAGTTCTAAAATTTTGTGTTCAAATCATTGTTTGGCTGATTACACCCTCAAGACGGCCTCAAATGGAAAACTATCCAACATGAATTGTCTTCGTCTCATCGAATCGGTCGATTTTTGTATAAAAATTGTCTCAATCCGATTTCGTATGCAAAAGTTAGAGCTATCTAAATGCAGCCCTATCAAGAGGTGAAATATGAGGCGCCCCATCAGACACATGTCTGATGAGCGTCTGATGCAATGCGAGAGCAATTAGCCCATGAAGATAGCCTCGAATCGAAAAATATTCAACATGAAAGTTGTTCGTCTCGTCGAAACGGTCAAGATTGCTTTTGGGACCATTTTCATCCAAGGTCGTTTACAGCTACAAAAAAGACCCGTAAGGTGCAGCCAGCTTAAACCGAACGATTTTGGAAAGTTTGCCGGGCAAAGAGCTTGCTAGGGAAGAGCTTGTCGAGGTGGAAACCTTGTCGGGTGAAAGCTTGCCGGGTGAAAAGCTTGCCGAGCAATGAGCTTGCCGGGGTGGAAGCCTTGCCGGGGTGGAAAGCTTGCCAGGAAAAGCTTGCCGGGGTGGAAACTGCCAAGGCCAATCCGACCAGAAGCTGAAGATTGGCTCAAGTGATAATCTAGATGGCCTCGGATCAAAAAGTGTTCAACATAAAAGTTGTTCGTAACATCGAAATAGTCAACTTTGCTTTCGTAATAAACATCATGCGACGTAGTATACGACCTGCAGAGACACTACAAGAGTCCGACGGTCCAGTCAGCCACATAACCAAGTCCGACGGTCCAGTCAGCCACATAACCAAGTCCGACTCGAAGTTAAAGATGACCCCGTGGAGTATTCAAGATGGCCTTATTTGGAAAAAATGATCAACAGGATAATTGTTCGTCTCGTCAAGGCGCACAAATTTTGTATTTTAATCTTCTTAATCGGAGGACATATGCAAATTCTACGGCCCGCACAAGAAGCAGGACAGAAGTAAGGGACAGATTCGGGCTGAATCCGAGTTGGAGTAGAGCTAGGACTCTAGGACGTAAATTGATGTAAATTTCTTGTAAGGAAAGCCTAGATGAATCCTTTGTTTGTATGGGAAGTCCAGCTGCCTCTTATATATGTTGGGGGTGACGGCCGATTGAACAACACACAATCGAACAAATCAATATACTACTTTTTTCATCTACGTTTTATCTCTCCACCGTTTTTCTCTCTTGTTCTTCGATGTTCTTCGTGTTTGAGAGCTGTGAATCCCGAGGCTCTAGGGGTGAGCGAATCGACCTAGGGCAGCCCATTACCGCCGCACTCCCTGACGGGGTCCCTCCCTGGTGTGCGGGGTTTCGGGTCTCAAAAGCGCCCGCCGACTGTCTTGCGTATCGCGCTGTCGGTCGGGCCTTCTTCGACGTGAGCTGCGGTGCATCACCCCCGGTGTCGAGGGTACATGTGACGTGTTCGTGTGTCAACACACTTTTTGGCGACCCCGCTGGGGAAACAAGATCAATCGTCATCATCCACCATGTCTGATCTTCCCAAGCCATCTGAGGTAGACGCCGATAACATCATTAAGCCTAGTCTTGATGAGATATCGGCCGACCATCGCCAAGTTTATGAGCAGTACAAGAAGGCACGTGAAGAGAAGGAGTTGCATGAGTTCCTTGAGAAGTTCAAGAAGGATCGCCAAGGTAACATCACTCCGATTGAAGAAATCAAGTTCCCTCCTCTTCAAGCCGAGCAGGTTAAACCCTCTGTGAGTACTACCTTTTCTCCTGAGCTGTAGGCTGAGATCGAGAGTCGTATTGCTGATGGTAACAATCTAGTCTATCAAACTTTCATAGAAAATACTAATGCTCATAAGAATATATCTCAATCGTCTAGTGGTAATGGTGGTATAGCTGCTAGTGTGCAAAGCCCTAATCTGGCATTACCTATTTCATCGGCGCCTCCCATGCCGATGACTTATTATCCTACACAAACAAATCAGATTGTGGTTGCACCCATTAATCCTATTATGAGCATGCCAGGTTCAGTGGCAACGCCGAACCAAACCCTACCTAAAGCTACAACCACTCGACCACTACCAAATTATGGGTTGACATACATGCCACAGTTCTTACCTAAACTAGTAACCCTACTCCTCCACTAGTAAAAAACAGGGCTTTGGTCCAGGCCTGTCCAGCCCATTAGCCCCGGTTCAATCTAGAACCGGGTCCAATGGGGGCACTGGACCCGGTTCGTGAGCCCAGGGGGGCGGCCGGGCCACGTGGGCCATTGGTCCCGGTTCGTCTGGACCTTTTGGTCCCGGTTGGTGCGACGAACCGGGACCAATGGGCATTGCTCCTGGCCCACCACCATTGGTCCCGGTTGGTGGCATGAACCGGGACAAAAGGCACCCCTTTAGCCCCGATTCGTAGCACCAACCGGGACCAATGAGGTGCCTATATATACCCCCTCGCGCAAGAGCAGAGCACACTGCTCTGTTTTTTTCTCTGGCCGAGGGGGAGAGGGGTTAGTGGTGCTCTAGCTCACCTCCTATGCACACAACGTGTTCGATGGAATGCCCGAGCCACACTAGTTAAGCTTTTCTCCTCTCGAAGCTCTATTTTCTCCGAGGTTTGTCTAGGTTTAGCGGTCCGTCACGTCCCGTCCCCGTCTTCGCCGCCGTCGATCGCCCCCGCCGATCTCGTCACCGGCACCACCGTGGTGAGCCTCTTGTTATGTCCATGCTTTTCTTACTTTTATTATTGCTTGTTATTATTGCTTTATATAGATATTTGTCTAATTTTCTTACGTTTATTATTGCTTGTTATTATATAGTGCGATGGTTTTGATATCCGCCCACGTGGGCCCTCGTCCTGTCTACGATTCGGATGTGGTATATTATCTTTAATTTATAAGTATTTGTTTTAGTGTTTATGATAGTTATGCCGACCAACCTGACATGCATAGATGTTTTATTATGTCTAGGAGGTAGTTGAACCGGAAATTCCAACCGACCCTCTTGTGGAGAGGTTAAATTTAGTTGAAGAGGAAAACATTTCCTTAAAGAAAAAATTGGAAAAATGGAGGAGGAGAAGATGGAATTAGAGTTGCATGTTGCGGAACTCGTCGATGATCACAAGATCAAGATGGACCCTATTGTTGAGAGGTTAAATTTAGTTGAAGAAGAAAACAAATTCTTGAAGGAAAAAATAAAAAAAATTGAGGACGAGAAGATGATATTGGAGTTGCATGTTGCGGATGTCGTCGATGATCACAAGATCAAGATGGATGCAATGCGGATGAAGATTAGAAAGATTAGAAAATATGCCATTCATACCGAGGCTTGGTATCATTATGCCGTTGGATCAATTGTTACCTTGGTTGCGATTATGATCGCATTTGTTTTCGCATTGAAATGTTTTACATAGTTTCGATGTGTATGGAGAGCTATATGTTGTTAGATGAGAATTATATATGTATGTACTTTGGTTTTAATGTGATGATGAACTTCTATTAATTTGGTCACTTAATTATCTATTTATGATGTTCTGTAATGGTTTTTGACACACTTAATTATATATAATGCACGCAGATGAACCGGCAATGGATGTACGGTGACAGACACACCTCCGAGTATATTAAAGGCGTGCATGAGTTTCTAAATGCGGCTGAGGCAAACAAGCAGAATGGTTTTATGTGTTGCCCATGCACTAAATGTGGGAATACGATGTCTTACTCTAACCGGAAAATCCTTCACTCCCACCTGCTTTACAAGGGTTTCATGCCACACTATAATGTTTGGACGAGGCACGAAGAAATAGGGGTTATGATGGAAGACGGCGAAGAAGAAGAGTACGATGACAACTATGTGCCCCCTGAATACGGTGATGCTGCAATGGGGGGAGCTGGTGAAGATCAAGAGGAACCAGACGATGTGCACAATGATGCTGCAACGGGTGAAGCTGTTGAAGATCAAGAGGAACCAAATGATGATCTCCGCCGGGTCATTGTCGATGCAAGGACACAATGCGAAAGTCAAAAGGAGAAGCTGAAGTTCGATCGCATGTTAGAGGATCACAAAAAAGGGTTGTACCCCAATTGCGAAGATGGCAACACAAAGCTCGGTACCGTACTGGAATTGCTGCAGTGGAAGGCAGAGAATGATGTGGCTGACAAAGGATTTGAGAAGCTACTGAAAATATTGAAGAAGAAGCTTCCGAAGGATAACGAATTGCCCGACAGTACATACGCAGCAAAGAAGGTCGTATGCCCTCTAGGATTGGAGGTGCAGAAGATACATGCATGCCCTAATGACTGCATCCTCTACCGCGGTGCATACAAGGATCTGAACGCATGCCCGGTATGCGGTGCATTGCGGTATAAGATGAGACGAGATGACCCTGGTGATGTTGACGGCGAGCCCGCCAGGAAGAGGGTTCCTGCGAAGGTGATGTGGTATGCTCCTATAATACCACGGTTGAAACATTTGTTTAGAAACAGAGAGCATGCCAAGTTGATGCGATGGCACAATGAGGACCGTAAGAAAGACGGGAAGTTGAGAGCACCCGCTGATGGGTCGCAGTGGAGAAAAATCGAGAGAAAGTACTGGAAGGAGTTTGCAAAGGACCCAAGGAACGTATGGTTTGCTTTAAGCGCGGATGGCATTAATCCTTTCGGGGAGCAGAGCAGCAATCACAGCACCTGGCCCGTGACTCTATGTATGTATAACCTTCCTCCTTGGATGTGCATGAAGCGGAAGTTCATTATGATGCCAGTTCTGATCCAAGGCCCTAAGCAACCCGGCAACGACAATGATGTGTACCTAAGGCCATTAGTTGAAGAACTTTTACAGCTATGGAATGGAAACGGTGTACGTGCGTGGGATGAGCACAGACAGGAGGAATTTGACCTAAAGGCGTTGCTGTTTGTGACCATCAACGATTGGCCCGCTCTCAGTAACTTTTTAGGACAAACAAACAAAGGATACCACGCATGCACGCAGTGTTTAGATGACACTGAAAGTATATACCTGGACAAATGCATGAAGAATGTGTACCTGGGCCATCGTCGATTTCTTCCGACCAACCATCAATGTCGAAAGAAAGGCAAGCATTTCAAAGGCGAGGCAGATCACCGGAAGAAGCCCGCCATGCGTACCGGTGATCACGTACTTGCTATGGTCAATGATTTACACGTAATCTTTGGAAAGGGCCATGGCGCACTAGCTGTTCCGAATGACGCTGAGGAACACGCACCCATGTGGAAGAAGAAATCTATATTTTGGGACCTACCCTACTGGAAAGACCTAGAGGTCCGCTCTTCAATCGACGTGATGCACGTGACGAATAACCTTTGCGTGAACCTGCTAGGCTTCTTGGGCGTGTATGGAAAGACAAAAGATACAGCTGAGGCACGGGAGGACCTGCAACGTTTGCACGAAAAAGACGGCATCCCTCCGAAGCAGTATGAAGGTCCTGCCAGCTATGCTCTTACGAAAGAAGAGAAAGAAATCTTCTTTGAATGCCTGCTCAGTATGAAGGTCCCGACTGGCTTCTCCTCGAATATAAAGGGAATAATAAATATGCCAGAGAAAAAGTTCCAGAACCTAAAGTCTCATGACTGCCACGTGATTATGACGCAACTGCTTCCGGTTGCATTGAGGGGGCTTCTACCGGAAAACGTCCAATTAGCCATTGTGAAGCTATGTGCATTCCTCAATGCAATCTCTCAGAAGGTGATCGATCCAGAAATCGTACCAAGGCTAAGGAGTGATGTGGCGCATTGTCTTGTCAGTTTCGAGCTGGTGTTCCCACCATCCTTCTTCAATATCATGACACACGTCCTAGTTCATCTAGTCGACGAGATTGTCATTCTTGGGCCCGTATTTCTACACAATATGTTCCCCTTTGAGAGGTTCATGGGAGTCCTAAAGAAATATGTCCGTAACCACGCTAGGCCAGAAAGAAGCATCTCCATGGGCCATGAAACAGAGGATGTCATCGGGTTTTGTGTTGACTTCATTCCTGGCCTTAACAAGATAGGTCTCCCTAAATCGCGGTACGAGGGGAGACTGACTGGAAAAGGCACGCTTGGAAGGGACTCAATAATATGCAGGGACGGATATTCTTGGTCTCAAGCACACTACACAGTTCTACAGAACTCTACATTGGTGACCCCGTATGTCGATGAACACAAGAACAGTCTGCACTCCAAACACCCGGAGCAGTGCGACGACTGGATTACATGTGAACACATCAGGACTTTCAGCAGTTGGTTGGAAACACGTCTCGGAGGTGACAACACTGTTTGTGATGAGTTGTACTTGTTGTCCAGGGGACCATCTTTGACTTATTGATTTACAAAGGATACGAGATAAATGGGAATACATTTTACACGATTGTCCAAGATCAAAAGAGCACCAACCAAAATAGCGGTGTCCGCTTTGATGCAACAACCGAGAGGGGAAAGGACACATATTATGGTTACATAGTGGACATATGGGAACTTGACTACGGACATGATTTTAAGGTCCCTTTGTTTAAGTGCAAATGGGTCAATCTGTCAGGACGCGGGGTATAGGTAGACCCACAGTACGGAATGACAACAGTGGATCTGAAAAATCTTGGATACACTGACGAACCGTTCGTCCTAGCCAACGATGTGGCACAGGTTATCTATGTGAAGGACATGTCTACCAGACCGAGAAAAAGAAAAGATAAGGAAGCGAATACATCATACGATGAGCCAAAGCGCCACATAGTTCTTTCAGGAAAAAGGGACATCCTGGGAGTGGAGGGCAAGACAGACATATCCGTAGATTATGAAAAGTTTCATGAAATTCCTCCCTTCAAAGTCAAGGCTGACCCAAGCATCCTGATAAACGATGAAGATTATCTATGGTTACGGTGCAATAAGCAAATGACACAAGCGAAGAAAAAGTGAAGACTTTTTCCGCAACTATTATGATGATACCATGCCAACTTTGTAACAGACGAGTATGATACCATTGTCCATTTGTACTATTCAAATTTGAATACTACTTGCACTAACAGAAAGTTTGTAATTGGTTTTACCAGAAAGAATTAAAAAATAAAGCAAAAAACAAAAGAAAATAAATAATGCAGAAAACAAAACAAAAAAACTTGCAAAAAAATTAAAATTGCAACAATAAGTATTTTGTTGTAAGTAGAAACAAAATAAAATAAATAAAGCAACAAAGAAAACAAATAATTTCAAATTTAAACTATTCAAATTTGAATACTACTTGCACTAACAGAAAGTTTGTAATTTGTTTTACCTAAAGCAATAATATTCACAAAGAAACTCTAAATACAGCAAAAAATAACTTAGAAATAAATAAAGCAAAAAAGGAAAAAAGATAAAAAAAATTGGGCGCTGCCCAGTGAGCCTGCAAGGCCTACAGCCCAGGATGCATCTGGACTATAAGGCCCAGCAAGCTCACAGGGCAGCGCGCAGCGTTAGGCCCAGAAGCCTGCAATTGAGAGGAGCTCAACACAGCCAACGCAGTGGGGTTTATAAACCACTCCGAGCCCCTGTGAACTAGCGAGGTGGGACTAAATATTTGCGCCGCGGGGCAGGACAAGGGCTTTGGTCCCGGTTGGTGGCACCAACCGGGGCTAAAGGGGGGTATTAGTCCCGGTTCGTGGCGCCAACCGGGACCAATGCACCCCTTTAGTCCCGGTTGGTGCCACCAACCGGGACCAAAGGTCCCTCCTTCCCGCCCTTTGGGCTGCTGAAAAGGGACCTTTAGTCCCAGTTGGTGGCACCAATCGGGACTAAAGGGGGTCATTGGTCCCGGTTTGTGCCACGAACTGGGACTAATACGCCTCCTATAAAAACAACACTTGTGAAAATTTCCATTCGGTTCTTGTTCCCCGCCCCCGACGCCGCCTTGCTCGAGCTCGCCGTCGCCCCGCGCCGTCGCCCCGTCGCCCCGCGCCGTCGCCCCGCCCTGCGCCGTCGCGCCGTCCCCCCGTCGCGCCGCCCATCGCCGGCGCCCTCTGCCCCCGCGCTCCTCGTCGCCGGCGCCCTCTGCCTGCCCCGCGATGTGAGAAGATTTTTTTTCATATGTGATATAATATATATATATATATATATATATATGTGTGTGTGTGTGTGTGTATTTTGTATGTGTATATATATATAGTTGCATATATGTGTATATGTTTATGTGTATATAGTTGCTGTATGTGATGTGTATAAGCAACAGGAAGGTAAAAGCAAGCAATGTATAAGCGATTCTGAGCAAGAAATTACTGCAAGCACTGAAAGATAACTTTTTAGGGTTTTCTCGATATAAGCAACAGGAAGGTAAAAGCAAGCAATGTAAAAGGCACTGAGAGTAACAAGTGGCCCAATCCTTTCTTAGCAAAGGAGAGGCCTAGCAACTAAACTTATAAAGGCTAAAGCGTTCCTGAGGACACACGGGAGAAGTAGTCATGTGCTTTCGCCATATTCCGTATCGATACTATGTTATGTGTTGATAAGTGTTGAGTGGGTGGATCTATGCTAGTGCACTCTCTAGACTAAGATGAATGCACACTTATGATTAAACACCTTGCAAGCATCCGCAAATACAAGATAGAATTTAAGGCAAAAGCCTAACCATAGCAATACGATCGAGGATCCATTGTTCCCTTATGCAAAAGCGTGCGAACTGGGGTTCAGGTTTCTGTGACTCCGGCAACCCACCGTAAGCATTCTTTGTACACAATGTATTCTCCTAGGTCCTTAATAAGGCGAAGTGTTGAGTGTTCGACTCACACAACACCACTAGTAGAATGACAACACAACTTAAGTATCAAACAACACATATTACTTCAACAGCATATGACTACTAACAACAAGACTTTCCCCATGTCCTCAAGAACTAAGGTAACTACTCACGAGACATAAAAGAGATCATGATCAGTGGAGATAAATGGGTGATAAACAATCTGGACATAATAATATTTCTCCAACAAAACTCAATAGCATTCACCACAAAGTAGTAATCAACACCGATGGAGTAGAGAGGATAGGTAGTACGAGTTACAACACAAGTTGCAATTGCAAGATGAGATTTGGATGAAGATGGAGATGGTGCTGGTGTTGGGGATGATGTTGATGATGATCTCGATGATGCCCGTGACGATGGTGATGACGATGGCGACGATCTCCCCTTCCGGGAGGTGATCTCCCCGGCGGGATCTGCCCGCCGGAGATGGTTTTTTCTTCTCTGTAGGTTTCCGCCACGGAGCGGCGGCGAAACTCCGTAAAAACTCCCGTTTTTAGGGTTTTCAGATAACGGAGAGTATATAGGCAAAAGGGGGCAACCGGAGGTGGGCCAGGGGCTCCAGGCGCCCCCCCGGCGCGGCCAGGGGGGCGCGCCCCCAGGGCGCCTGGGCACCCTGTGGCCCCCCTCTGGCTCCCCTTTTGCATGTCTTCGTGATTCGTCCGGAAAATATCCTCCGTCGATTTTCAGGTAATTTGGAGGTATTCTTCTTCAGCAACTCAGCGTCCACTTTTTACCGCTGAATCCTGCGTCTGCTGCTTCGGCACCGGAAAGTTGAAAACTGTGTAAAATAGACAAAAACAACATAAGAACATCATCGTAATGTGAAATATATCAATGAATAAGGATAATTATGATACAAAATAGTGATGCATTTTGGACGTATCAACACCCCCAAGCTTAGACCTCGCTTGTCCCCAAGAGAATACTGAGCTCGGTAAACCTGTCCACAAGTTTAGAGAGTGAAGTGTCGATAAATAGAACACGGACAAGAAGCATTACAGTTTCTTCACCAACTCAAATATCCTCAACAGCAATCTTCAACTCATAAGGCCCTTATAAAAGAGTAGTAACACTTATATTCGGAAGTAGGGCTAAGGAAACTCATTGAATCATGGCAAACATGTCCTTTGGTCAAAGAACAACTAATAGCTTTTACTTTTGCTCTTTCTTTACGTTTTGATGAGATTAACTGAAGCTTTTGAAAGAACATGTTATTAGGCAAGAAGTGAAAGTGTTAACACAGAGGAAGATATTTGCCTTAGCTGGGCTTGACAAACAACTTACTTATCAAATGATAATGTCAACAAGGATATGATATGACAAATCTTAATGCAACTTTATATGAATGAATCCTTATCAACATCAAATGTCTGCTCTCTTTAAGAATAGAAGGAAGTAGGAATAACTGACTCAATTTAAAATTAAAAGATAGGCCCTGCTCTAGGGTAGTAGGGAAAACTCATGTACTATCCTTAAATCAAACAGAATGAAAACAAGTTTTGAGAGGTGCATGATTTGTCAACGAATGCTAATAGATAACTCAATTGCTTCTTGAGCTGGACAAGTTTCGAGGAACGGCTCCCGCACGAGGACGATCACATCCGCTTATTCTCCTTTGTTTATCACTGCCAAAGTTTTCTGATTTCTCATGAACAAAGCGTGAAGGAGGGTTTATTTGTTATATTATTTTTTAGCCGGGCGCACTCTTTGCCAGTTCCTTCTCGTATTATGGGTTTGCACATTAGACATGCAATCCCGGGGTGAAGCTTGTCCAACTCAAAAATACCATGAATTAACTATTACTTCCTCATGAGCTAAAGCAGAGGCACAAAAATAAAAGATTTTGAACATTTAAGGATAACACATAAATTCTGTACTTTAGGAGGTGGTAGTGGAATACCACGAGTAGGAAGGTATGGTGGACTCATGTGGAAGGTATTGGTTTAAGGGTATGGATGCACAAGCAGAATTCCGCTTAGTACAGAGTTAGGCTAGCGAAGGTTTTGAGAGAACAGACAATTGATGATGACTAAGATGCAAAACAATATAGAGCATAAACATTGAAATAAGCATAACACATCAAGTTGTCTTCCTTGTCAGCATAACACTTCAAGCATAATAACATAAAGGTTTTCGCTATGTGGATACTTTAAGAAAATCATGCTTGTTGTTATGACCAAAGCTATGTTTGCCAAGATTAAATAAAGTTTTCACAGCCATACCTGATATAAGGTCAATACTCCCCATAAGAATCATCATATAAGGTCGATTGCGTGAAGAGAATACCGAGTGCAGCAAAAGGAACCAATAAACTTCTCATTAATATTCCATCATAGACGACTCCACACTCACGGATACAATCTCCACCGGAGGAGTGATAGACCTCAACGCACACAACTATTTCATATAATAACCTCCCTAGACATGATACGACTCTACTTGACTCTAAAAGACAAAAGGTAAAGATAAAGATATCGGGCACTCCCCCAAGCTTGGAACAAGCCAAGGGAATGCCGTTGCCCAAGGAGATTTCACTCCTCATCCTTGTTGGCGTTGATCACGTAGTCCTCGGCGAAACGCTTCCATGGAAGGGGTTCTCCAGTCTCATATGAGAAGTTTGTCTCCTGAATCCTGCATGCAGCACCCATACCCATGCGCATAAACCTTAGTTCATACTCACAGTTCTGGCGATGTAGATCATTAATTTGCCCTTGGAGCTCTTCAATTCTTTCTTCAGACGCGGTGATGCTTTTCCACATCCCCTTCATCTTCTTTAGGAAGTAGTTCTTCAACTCGTTGATGATGTCAAAGTTAGCTTCAACACCACGCTCGATCATCTTCTTGTACTCGAAGACTTCTTGCTCCACTTCTTCCAGCCTGGCCTGGATGCTCCCCTCCTTGATAGGTCCCTTCAGATCTTCTTGATGAAGGACACCGTCCTCCATCCGAACAACCTGAGGTTGCTTCTTCACCTCAGCGAGGTAAGGGTTGATGACGTTGACGACGAACTTGTCCTTGGGGGAACTTGGAGAAGCCATGGCACCTAGATTCAGCTGAAAGATTCCTTGGCAGAAACATATCGAAAAGAAAACACACGAAATCGCAAGATACGTTGCCGGAACAATCTGGGCAAATATATAGCAAAAATTTATGCACAGAAAGGAAGGTAACAGGCTAAAGCGGGGTCGGAGACGGACTCCCGGGTGTCCAGGCGGCCTCCCGGTGCGGCCAGGAGGTAGGGCGCGCCAGGGGGGTGCCTGGACCCCCTGGAGCTCGTCTCCGGCTCCACTTAGGCTCAGAATTTTACTAATTTTGCAAAAACTCGTAATACGGAACTTTTATGGCGGTTCGCGATGTTTCCTTACCGTACTACATACCTTTTCTTTATTATGCTTCTGCTGGCGTCTGAAACAGGGCTGCAACATGTTCTTCGTGAGTAGTCGTGTATATTATATTCACATCAACATTGACAGGGTATCCTGCTATGTAATGCTTAAGTCTTTACCCATTCACAACTTGAGGTTTGGTGCCTTCAAAATTGTTAATCTTAATTGCACCAGACCGATAGACGTCTTCAATATGAAATGGCCCTTCCCACCTGGAAAGTAGTTTACCTGGAGGAAACCTGAAACGGGATCTAAACAACAAAACTTTATCACCAACATTAAATTCACGTTTCAAAATCTTCCTATCATGGCACTTCTTCACCTTTTCCTTGAACATTTTAGCGCTCTCGTAAGCTTCACTTCTCCATTCATCTAGAGAAGTCAAGTTCATGAGACGCTTCTCACCAGCTAATTTTGGGTCAGCATTAAGCTCTCTAATAGCCCAGAAAGCTTTGTGCTCTAACTCTAATGGCAAATGGCAAGCTTTGCCATACACCATCTTATAGGGGGACATGCCCATGGGGGTTTTGTAAGCAGTTCTATATGCCCACAAGGCATCTCCTAACTTATTTGACAAGTCCTTTCTATTCCTGTTTACTGTCTTCTGCAAGATCAACTTAATCTCTCTATTGGTGAGCTCAACTTGCCCACTAGTTTGAGGATCATATGGTGAAGCAATTCTATGATTGACATCGTATTTGGCTAAAGCTTTTCTAAAAGCTCCGTGTGTGAAGTGTGATCCTCCATCGGTCATGAGATACCTTGGTACACCAAACCTAGGAAAAATTACATCTTTAAGCATTTTCAAAGATGTCTTGTGATCAGCACTTTCAGTGGGGATTGCTTCAACCCACTTGGTCACATAATCAACAGCTACTAAGATGTGAGTGTACTTGTGCGAAGAAGGAAAAGGACCCATAAAATCAAAACCCCAACAATCAAAAGGTTCAATCACTAGTGAGTAATTCATAGGCATCTCATTCCTTCTACTAATGTTACCAACTCTCTGACATTTATCACAGGCTAAAACATAATTTCTAGCATCCTTAAAGAGAGTAGGCCAATAAAAACCTGATTGAAGAACATTATGTGCAGTCCTCTCACCGGCATGATGTCCTCCATAGGGACTATCATGACACCATCTGAGAATGTCCTTCTGATCATGTTCCGGTATGCATCTTCTCACGATCCTGTCGGGACCTTCTTTGAAAAGATGTGGGTCATCCCAAAAGTAGTGCCTCAAATCATGAAAGAACTTCTTCCTTTGCTGAAATGTTAAACCTGGAGGCAAATACTTTGCAACAATAAAATTAGCATAATCTGCATACCAAGGATCGGAAAGAGATTGTACTTTTACAATGGCAAGTTGCTCGTCTGGAAAACCATCGTTGACTGGGATGGGGTCGTGCGGTATATCTTCCATTCTTGAAAGATTGTCCGCCACCGGATTGTCTTCCCCTTTCCTATCAACAATCTGCAAATCAAATTCTTGAAGAAGGAGTACCCATCTGATAAGCCTTGGCTTGGCATCCTTCTTTGTCATAAGGTATTTAATGGCAGCATGATTAGTATGAATAATAACTTTGGAATCAACAATATACTGCCTAAACTTATCACAAGCAAATACTACAGCTAAGAATTCCTACTCAGTAGTAGCATAATTCTTTTGAGCACTATCAAGGGTTTTGCTAGCATAATGTATAACATTCAATTTCTTATCAACTCTTTGTCCTAAAACAGCTCCAACAGCAAAATCACTTGCATCACACATAATCTCAAAAGGTAAATTCCAGTCAGGTGGTTGTACTATAGGAGCGGTTATTAAAGCTTTCTTAAGGACTTCAAAAGCTTCCTTACAATCATCATCAAATACAAAAGGGACGTCCTTCTGGAGAAGATTAGTGAGGGGCCTCGAAGTCTTAGAAAAATCTTTAATAAATCTTCTATAGAAACCAGCATGACCAAGAAAACTGCGAATACCTTTGATGTCCCTTGGATAGGGCATCCTCTCAATAGCTTCGATCTTGGCTTTGTCCATTTCAATTCCCCTTTCGGAAATCTTGTGACCAAGAACAATTCCTTCGTTAACCATGAAGTGGCACTTCTCCCAGTTGAGTACCAAATTCGTCTCCTCACATCTCTGCAAAACTTTATTAAGATTATGAAGACAATGCTCAAAGGAGGTTCCATAGACGGAGAAATCGTCCATGAAGACTTCCATAATATCCCCACAGAAACCATGAAAGATAGCGGACATACACCTTTGAAAAGTAGCAGGAGCATTACATAAACCAAAAGGCATACGCCTGTAAGCATAAGTACCAAAGGGACAAGTAAAAGTGGTCTTCTCTTGATCAGCAGTGTTAACATGAATTTGAGAGAAGCCAGAATAACCATCGAGATAACAAAAGTGGGTATTTTTGGATAACCTTTCAAGCATTTGGTCGATGAACGGCAAAGGGTAGTGATCCTTCTTGGTTGCCTTGTTCAACTTCCTGTAATCAATACACATTCTATATCCAATAATAATTCTCTGAGGTATTAGTTCATTTTTATCATTAGGAACCACAGTTGTACCTCCTTTCTTAGGAACACAATGTACCGGGCTTACCCACTTAGTATCAGCTATAGGGTAGATAATACTTGCGGCTAGAAGCTTGAGAATCTCAGTTCTCACAACATCCATCATCTTCGGGTTCAACCGTCGTTGATGATCAAGAACCGGTTTAGCATCAGGCTCAAGGTTGATAGTATGTTGACAGATAGATGGACTAATCCCTTTAAGGTCATCAAGGGTATAGCCAATTGCACCTCGGTGTTTACGGAGTACTTCCAACAGTCGCTCTTCTTCATATCCTGAAAGGTTAGAATTGATAATAACATGATATACTTTCTTTTCATCTAAATAAGCATACTTGAGCGTATCTGGAAGAGGTTTAAGATCGAACACCGGGTCTTCTTTCAGTTTCGATAAAATTCCCAAAGGTTCAACCGGAAGGTTGTGCTTCAGGATAGCAGGTTGCCTCAAGAATATTTCATCCAGTTCATTTCTTTCCTGCATATGCAAATCATTCTCGTGGTCCTCCATATATTGCTGCAAAGGATCATTAGGGGGAATAGCAATAGAAGCAATACTTTCAATAAGTTTATCATCACTAGGTAAATTGGTACCACGAGGCTGCTTAGAGAACTTAGAAAAATTAAATTCATATGGCTCACCATTGAATTCAACAGAAACTTTACCTTTCTTGCAATCTATTATAGCTCCACAAGTTCTAAGAAAAGGTCTACCAAAAATAATAGGACAGAAATTGTCCCTCTCTGAACCAAGTACTAGAAAGTCGGTAGGGTATTTTACCTTTCCACATAGGACTTCAACATCCTTCACAATTCCGATAGGAGAGATAGTTGTTCTGTTTGCAAGATGAATGGTAACATCAACTTCTTCAAGTTCACAAGGGGAAATCTCACCGATGATCTCTTCATAAAGTGAATAGGGGAGATTCTGAGCAAGAAATTAGTGCAAGCACTGAAAGATAACTTTTTAGGGTTTTCTCGATATAAGCAACAGGAAGGTAAAAGCAAGCAATGTAAAAGGCACTGAGAGTAACAAGTGGCCCAATCCTTTCTTAGCAAAGGAGAGGCCTAGCAACTGAACTTATAAAGGCTAAAGCGTTCCTGAGGACACATGGGAGAAGTAGTCATGTGCTTTCGCCATATTCCGTATCGATACTATGTTATGTGTTGATAAGTGTTGAGTGGGTGGATCTATGCTAGTGCACTCTCTAGACTAAGATGAATGCACTCTTATGATTAAACACCTTGCAAGCATCCGCAAATACAAGATAGAATTTAAGGCAGAAGCCTAACCATAGCAATACGATCGAGGATCCATTGTTCCCTTATGCAAAAGCGTGCGAACTGGGGTTCAGGTTTCTGTCACTCCGGCAACCCACCGTAAGCATTCTTTGTACACAATGTATTCTCCTAGGTCCTTAATAAGGCGGAGTGTTGAGTGTTCGACTCACACAACACCACTAGTAGAATGACAACACAACTTAAGTATCAAACAACACATATTACTTCAACAGCATATGACTACTAACAACAAGACTTTCCCCATGTCCGCAAGAACTAAGGTAACTACTCACGAGACATAAAAGAGATCATGATCAGTGGAGATAAATGGGTGATAAACAATCTGGACATAATAATATTTCTCCAACAAAACTCAATAGCATTCACCACAAAGTAGTAATCAACACCGATGGAGTAGAGAGGATAGGTAGTACGAGTTACAACACAAGTTGCAATTGCGAGATGAGATTTGGATGAAGATGGAGATGGTGCTGGTGTTGGGGATGATGTTGATGATGATCTCGATGATGCCCGTGACAATGGTGATGACAATGGCGACGATCTCCCCTTCCGGGATGTGATCTCCCCGGCGGGATCTGCCCGCCGGAGATGGTTTTTTCTTCTATGTAGGTTTCCGCCACGGAGCGGCGGCGGAACTCCGTAAAAACTCCCGTTTTTAGGGTTTTCGGATAACGGAGAGTATATAAGCAAAAGGGGGCAATCGGAGGTGGGCCAGGGGCTCCAGGCGCCCCCCCCCCCCCC
>LR738709.1:674587397-674612879 GCA_902687465.1 Secale cereale
GGGGGCGCGCCCCCAGGGCGCCTGGGCACCCTGTGGCCCCCCTCTGGCTCCCCTTTTGCATGTCTTCGTGATTCGTCCGGAAAATATCCTCCGTCGATTTTCAGGTAATTTGGAGGTATTCTTCTTCAGCAACTCAGCGTCCACTTTTTACCGCTGAATCCTGCGTCTGCTGCTTCGGCACCGGAAAGTTGCAAACTGTGTAAAATAGACAAAAACAACATAAGAACATCATCGTAATGTGAAATATATCAATGAATAAGGATAATTATGATACAAAATAGTGATGCATTTTGGACGTATCAAGGGGGTCTAGGGTTGTGGATCGCCGAGCAGTCGAGGGTCGAGGGGTCGAGAGGTTGCCTAGCTAGTGTCAAAGTATTGAAGAAATCCATGACTTCATCATTTGCCAGAAGTAACCGGCGCATGTTGGTACGAAGTTCTGCAAAGTTGTTTTGGAACGGAGTTCCTGATAGGATAATCCGTCTTTTGTTACGAATTATCCTATCTGGGACTCCGTTCCAAAATAACTTTGGAGAGCTTCGTACCATCATGCGACTGTTACTTTCGCCTAATGATGAAGTATTGGTTTTGTTGAATCCTTTGACACTAGACAAAATGTGACATGAGGGGGTCTAGGTGTCGGGGAAACTGATCGCCCACGAACACCTATGGGACCGGAGCCCCTTGTCGGTACGGTGAGGGAGCGGAGGGAGCACAAAGAGCGGATCGAGGAGCACACGCGGGCAGTTTACCCAGGTTCGGGCCGCACGGATGCGTAAAACCCTACTCCAGCCTTGGTTGTATTGAGTTCTTGAGCTCGGGAGCTTGAAGATCTACAGTACTAGCTACACCGAGCTTGGGAGTGATCAAGTTCCTGGAATCGAACCCCCTCTACGTTGTGCATGGGCCTCCTTTTATAGCTCAAAAGGGGTCACCGACAGGTGTCGTCGTAGAGGAGGGTAAAAGCGTAAAATTGATGCGTAAAATATGAGGTAATTCCTTTTCCCTTGCCTTTCATTTCTGCTTGTGTCTTGTAGCTATATCTTTAGTCCAATGTAGCCCCCAAGTGCCGGTTTAACCTTTAGGGTGAACCGAGACTTCAGTATATCAACTAGAGTAACTTTGCTTTGCACTTGTAATTTCCAAAGGCCGGTTTACTCCGTTGCAGGTGAACCGGGACTTCTCCTATGTTTGAGAATGATGTCACATTAGCCCCCAAGTGCCAAGTATATAACTTGTTATATGCTTGGGACTTTGTCTGAAAAAATTTGCCTGTTCACTGCAAACGTACATTAGCCCCCAAGTGTCAAGTGCATAACTTGTTATGTGCTTGGGACTTTGAATTAAATTGTTTTTATGAATATCTGATATCCTTTCACTTTTGGCAGACTGACTTGAACCGGAGGGCTTCTGAGATGACTGAGCTCCGGGATAGTTTAAAATTCCAAGAGAATGCTTCTGCAAAAGCCAAGGAGGAGCTTACCCTTGCATTAGCCAATATGGAGAAGCTCAAAAAAGATTTTGAAGCAGAATGGTCTACTTGGGAGGTGGAAAGGGCTCCCTTGGAGAAAAGAGCCAGTGATGCTGAGGCAGCTCTTAACCCGGTGATGGAGGAGTTGTCTGGGTTAAGGCAGCATATAAATGATATGACATCTGCTATCTTTGGTAAGTATTTGTTGACACAAGTTTATCCTTGCGCTGCTCCGGTTTAACTCATTATTTGTACACAGGGAGGTGCGTTACTCATCTTGGGGATCATATGCGGAAGAAACTGAAGGCTGCATACAATTTAGTGGAGCAGTTATATTCCGGCGCACAAAGGGCCATTAGTGCTATCTCCCGCAATAAACCGGCCCCAACCACCATTCAAGGTACTCTGGAGAAACTATCCATCTTGCCTGCTCGCATTGTCGAAGTGAAGAAATCCTCCGCAAGGGCTGGGTCTCTGATGGCTTTAACCCGAGCCAAGGCGTGGGCCCCTGATTTTGATTCGGCTTAGGCTATGAATGGCTATACAAGTATGAAGGAGGACAGATCAGCTTTCTCCGGTGATGACCTTCGCGCCCTAACCAAGGATATGCGGCCTCTTGCCAGTAAACTTGCTGATGAAGCGGATTTATCAAGGTATCATCCGGGCTATGATCTGGAGAATGTGCGGGTGGAGCGTCCGTCCTATGACATTGAGAATCTTATTCCACCCGTCCGTAAGCACACCTTCGCTCCTGACATTGAACCGTCAGAACTTATAAATGATGAAGTTTATTTCCGAGCCCTTGCGAAGATTGACTGGAGCACCACTGATTTCCAGCAGCTGAAAGAAACCGTCGAAGACCCGGAGCAGGCTGACCCGCAATCGTCACAGCGAGCTGAAGCAGAATCCTGAACCGTCTCCGATTTACCTTTATGTGTTGAACACTTTGTGAGAAAACTGATATTCTTTTGGGCCCGCCAGTGCCTTGTAATAGAATAGTTGAGATACTGTCTTTGTCCCACGCTATCTTTCATGGCATTACTTTGCTTGGCAGCTTCTAAAATATATCCTGCTTGCAATGCTTTGACAGTTTATATTACCTGTTTCTGCATAAACAATGCTCAAAGTGTCCTGGCGGTTTATCACCGGACGGGTCATATTGCCCACACACATGATCTAAGTAAATAGCTTGAACTGTGTATAAAATAGAAACATGTACCATACTTGTGATTAAGTGTATCTATAAACCTTAACCCCGTAGGAACAATCCAAGGCGTAAGTGCTGATGACTCCCTTAGCTCTTTGTCGGCTCATCATAAAGGCCGATCCGGGTTACAATGAACGCCGGTTTAACTAGTACTGGTGTTTATAACCCAGACTATAACTCTGTAAATACAGATGTAGTGACAACTTTGTAGTTATCCAGTCTTGAATCAATGGACTTGGTTTGAAAAACCAATGACCTTGAAGATAAAGATTTGAGAAAACATAAAAAATGAAAAATAAAGTTTTTGGGCAAATAAGACCATGTAGTTGAGGCTTTTTACGAGCCGCCAGGCTCCAAATTCGAGGCTTTTTATGAGCTGCCAGGCTACTGTCATTAACCATTTTAGCAAAGCCTATTAAGATGATCCGCAATCCTTAACCAAATCATCAATGTCAAATGCTACCAATGTTCAAAATCTTATAAAGATTTGACTTGTGTAATCACTTGATGATCGTCAATTTAACGTTACCAAGTTCAGGGTCCCGAAGGATTGACTTGTGTGTATGTTCGACGGGTCATACCAGGTTTACCTGGACGGCGTGATTTACTTGATGCAGGCAGGTTAATCCGGGGTTTTAGGTGTATACACCAAGCTTCCAAGCCGTGTTCACTACAAGAGTTTTCAACTCGCTGATGAACTTGCATCAGGAGCCCCCAGGTAGCGTTTGAGCATTGCTCGTCGGGGCCTATGTTTGAGTTGTGCTAGGCATCAAACTCTCTTTTGCCCCTCATCATCATGTGGAAATTGCCGAAGCAACCAGAGCTGTGCTCTTATGATGGTCTTGATGTGGCCGCCGGTTTAAGACGCCATAGGAAACTTCCTTGCCCACGGAAGCCCCCATGTGATACTCTTTATGTACAGAAAAGACGGCTGATACCTCGATTTATCAAGGGCGCCGGCTTAAGAGGCCACAGAAAACTCCCTTACCCACGGAAGCCCCCATGTGATACTCTTATGAAAAAGATGGCTGGTACCCCGGTTTACCGGGGCGCCGGTTTATTATATTGATCATAATATATACATTGTAAAGATATGTACATAAAGCGGAGCCTATGGCTCAAGTATAGTAAGGTCGAAGAAGAGCGATGTTCCACGGCCGCTTGGTTTCCTCCTCTGCTGTGCGTGAATCTTTATGTTCTCGAACGTCGACGAGGTAGTATGATCTGTTGTGCAGCTTCTTGCTGACCGCAAAGGGTCCTTCCCAAGGTGGGGACAGCTTGTGCATGTCCGTCTGGTCTTGGATGAGCCGGAGCACCAGGTCTCCTTCTTGAAGCGTCCTGGTCTTAACCCGACGACTGTGGTACCGGCGCAGGTCTTGCTGATAAATCGCCGACCGAGCTACTGCCATGTCTTGTTCCTCGTCCAGCAGGTCCAAGGCGTCTTGTCTTGCTTGTTCATTATCCGCTTCAACATAAGCCGCCACCCGCGGCAAAGTCATGACGGATATCACTAGGGAGGACCTCTTCAGCTCCATATACCATGAAAAAAGGCGTGTACCCTGTAGATCTGTTAGGTGTAGTGTTGATGCTCCATAGCACAGAAGGCAACTTCTCCACCCAACAACCCGGTGTTCTCTGCAAAGGAACCATAAGCCGGGGTTTCATGCCTCTCAAGATCTCTTGATTGGCTCTTTTAGCTTGGCCATTAGATTGAGGGTGAGCTACTGATGATACATTGAGACGGATGTGCTCTCGTTGACAGACCTCCTCCATAGCCCCCTTGGATAGATTGGTGCCATTATCAGTTATAATGATGTGCGGAAAGCCAAACCGGAAAATCACCTTTTTGATGAACTGAACCACTGTTGCTGCATCACATTTACTGATAGGCTCCGCTTCAACCAATTTGGTAAACTTATCCACTGCCACCAAAAGATGGGTTTTCTTATCTTGGGATCTCTTGAAGGGTCCAACCATATCAAGCCCCCATGTCGCAAACGGCCAGGTAATTGGGATCATCCTCAGCTCCTACGCCGGTATATGAGCACGCCGTGAGAATTTCTGGCAAGCATCACATTTTCTGACCAAGTCCTCTGCGTCGGCGTGAGCCGTCAACCAGTAGAACCCATGACGAAAAGCTTTAGCTACCAAGGATTTTTGAACCGGCGTGATGACCGCAATCCCCTTCATGAATCTCTCTAAGGATATCACAGCCCTCTTCTGGTGTCACACACCACTGAAAAGCTCCAGAAACGCTGCGATGATGAAGTTCTCCATTGACAATAGTCATAGATTTAGACCGCCGGATTATCTGCCGGGCCTCGACTTCGTCCTTTGGTAACTCACCTCGGTTCATGTATGCCAAGTAAGGGAGCGTCCAATCCGGAATGACATGAAGTGCTGCGACCAATTGTGCTTCCGGATCAGGAACAGCCAAGTCCTCCTCTGAAGGTAACTGCACCGACGGATTATGCAATTCATCCAAGAAGGTGTTAGGTGGAACAGGTTTACGCTGGGAACCCAGCCGGCTTAATGCATCGACTGCTTCATTTTTTCGCCGGTCTATATGATCCACCTGATATCCTTTGAAGTGTCCAGCGACAGCGTCCACCTCTCGTCGATATGCTGCCATGAGCGGATCCTTGGAGTCCCACTTGCCAGATACTTGCTGTGCCACCAGATCAGAATCACCAAAGCACTTAACCCGGCTCAAGTTCATCTCCTTGGCCATCCGCATACCATGGAGGAGAGCTTCATACTCAGCAGCATTATTAGTACAAGGGAACATTAAACGGAGGACATATCAGAACTTATCTCCTCGTGGAGAAGTTAATACGAGTCCAGCCCCCGAGCCCTCCAATTGCCTTGAACCGTCAAAGTGAATAGTCCAGTATGTGTGATCTGACTTCTCCTCAGGTGCTTGCAACTCTGTCCAATCGTTGATGAAATCCACCAGCGCTTGGGATTTTATCGCAGTACGGGGCACATACTTTAATCCATGTGGGCTAAGCTCAATGGCCCACTTTGCAACTCGACCAGTAGCTTCTCTGTTCTGGATTATGTCCCCTAACGGAGCTGAATTGACAACGGTGATTGGGTGGCCCTAAAAATAGTGCTTTAGTTGCCGGTTTGCCATGAACACTCCATACACCAGTTTCTGCCAATGTGGATATCTCTGCTTTGACTCAATGAGCACCTCACTGATGTAGTAAACTGGCCGCTGAACCGGATATTCTTTGCGTGCCTCCTTGCGCTCTACCACAGTGGCAACACTTACTACACGTGCATTAGCAGCCACGTATAACAACAACGGCTCATTGTCAACTGGGGCAGCAAGGACCGGCGGCTCTGCCAATTGCCTCTTCAAATCCTCAAACGCAGCATCGGCATCATCACTCCAGATGAAACGGTCTGTCTTCTTCATCATCTGATAAAGCGGGATTGCCTTCTCCCCCAAACGGCTGATAAACCGGCTGAGTGCTGCAATACGGCCCGCCACACGTTGGACATCGTTGATGCACGCCGGTTTAGCCAGGGACGTAATCGCCTTGATCTTCTTTGGATTAGCTTCAATTCCTCTGTTCGACACCAAGAACCCAGGAGCTTGCCTGTCGGAACACCAAAAACGCACTTCTCCGGATTAAGCATCATTTTATAGACTCGGAGATTATCAAAAGTTTCCTTCAAATCATCTATCAGTGTCTCCTCCTTCCTGGATTTTACCACAATGTCATCGACATATGCATGAACATTCCGCCCAATCTGCCCTTGAAGGCAGTTCTGCACACAATGCTGGTAGGTCGCCTGGGCACTCTTGAGCCCAAATGGCATAGATACATAGCAGAAGGCTCCCAAAAGAGTTATAAAGGCTGTTTTCTCCTGGTCCTTAACTGCCATCTTGATCTGATGATAACCTGAATATGCATCCAAAAAACTTAGCCGCTCACATCCTGCCGTAGCATCAATAATTTGATCAATACGGGGGAGAGCAAAAGGATCAGTTGAGCAAGCTTTGTTCATATCTGTATAGTCAACACACATTCTCCAAGTGCCATTTTTCTTAAGTACTAGCACCGGATTAGCCAACCACTCTGGATGAAACACCACAATTATAAAGCCTGCAGCCAAGAGCCTAGCCACTTCTTCTCCAATAGCCTTGCGTCTCTCCTCATTGAAGCGGCGCAGATACTGCTTGACCGGTTTAAACTTAGGATTGATATTAAGATTGTGCTCAGCGAGTTCCCTCGGTATACCTGGCATGTCAGAAGGCTTCCATGCAAAGATGTCCCGGTTCTCACGGATGAACTCGATGAGCGCGCTTTCCTATTTCGGATCTAGGTTAGCGCTGATAGTGAACTGCTTGGATGAATCGCCAGGAATAAAGTCCACCTGCTTGGTCTCTTCGGCTGACTTGAACTTCAGCGCCGGATCATGCTCTGTGGTTGGTTTCTTCAGTGGAGACATATCTGCCGGATCAACATTGCCCTTATAGAACTTCAGCTCCTCAGTTGCGCAAACCGCTTCAGCATAAGCTGCATCTCCTTCCTCGCACTCCAATGCAATTTTGCGGCTCCCATGGACCATAATAGTTCCCTTGTGGCCTGGCATCTTGAGCTGTAGATAAACATAACACGGCCTAGCCATGAACTTGGCATAAACCGGCCACCCAAATAAAGCGTGGTATGGGCTTCTGATCTTTACCACCTCAAAGGTCACAGTCTCTGACCTAGAGTCATGCTCATCTCCAAAGGTGACCTCCAGATCGATCTTTCCAATTGGATAGGCCGATTTACCGGGTACCACCCCATGGAACACTGTGTTGGACTATCGAAGCTTCTTATCTGTCAGCCTCATACGCCGAAAAGTCTCATAATACAGGATGTTGATGCTGTTGCATCCATCCATAAGCACTTTGGTGAACTTGTAACCACCCACCTGTGGTGCCACTACCAGAGACAACTGACCCGGATTATCAACCCGGGGTGGATGATCCTCTCTGCTCCACAAAATGGGTTGCTCAGACCAACGCAGAAAACGTGGTACCGCCGGTTCAACAGAATGCACCGCCCTCTTTAGAACTTTCTGGTCCCGTTTGCACAAGCTCATCGTGAAGACGTGATACTGCCCACTGCTCAGCTCCTTCGGATTATTCTGATATCCTGATTGCTGCTGCTATTGACGCTGTTGATTTCCTTGGTTATTGTATCCGCCCTGACCATGCTGCTGTTTATGTTGATTGTGCCCATTGTGGTTACTATTATTGCCTTGATATCCTGAACCGGACCCACCACCTTGATAACCCGGACCTTGGAAGCCAGGGCCTGATCTGCCGGGGGGCCCGTGATCATACCTGTTCCGGTTCATGAACTCCTGCATGATGAAACAATCCTTCCAAAGATGCGTAGCTGGTTTTTTCGGCGTACCGTGCTTTGGTCAAGGCACGTTCAACTGGCGCTCCAGATTAATAGGCAGCCTCCCATTACGTGGGGGCGGTCTACCCTTGCGGCGTTGCCCATCCTCCTGAGCATTGGTGTTGGCCACAAAATCTGAGCTGCCATCCGCTTTACGCTTACCATTGTATCCTTGGTTCGCCGGGTTGACCTGCGGTGGTTTACCATTCTTGCTTGCCTTCCCTGACTTGTCTCCCTCTGTGTCTGGATGCTTGGTATTATCAGAGTCTCCATACTTTACTAAAGCGCCCATGAGTGTCCCCATGTCATTACAATCACGCTTAAGCCGTCCCAACTTTTGCCTCAAAGGCTCAAACCGGCAATTACCTTCCAAGGTTACCACTGCTGTACTGGGGTTGATGCTATTTGAGGAGTGCAAGATTTCTGACACTCGACGCACCCAACTGCTTGTAGACTCCTGCTCTCCTTGAACGCAGGCAGCTAAGTCGACGACAGACATCGGCTGCTTGCATGTGTCCTTGAAGTTGTTGATAAACCGGCGCCGCAATTCAGCCCATGATCCGATGGAATTAGGTGGTAAACCCGTCAGCCATGTTCGGGCCGTTGATACGTCCAAAACGTATCTATAATTTCTGCTTGCTCCATGCCCTTTTTGTGTGATATTGCTATGATATTTATGCACTTCCATACACTTTTGATCATATTTGGACTAACCTACTAATGGTTGCAAAAGTGCACAATGTTCTTGTTTTACACTTTATTGTGTAGGAATTACTTGGAAATTGACAAAACCGCAAAAGGAGTCGTATTGGAGTAGGACTCTGACTTTCCTAAAATCTGTCTGAGAACGTTTTTTAAAGATGGTCACGTTCCGGTCTGAAGACGACGTCAAACGGAAAATGTCTAGTTGCGAAAGTTGTGCGGAATTTCGAGGCGATGCTTCTGGATATAAAATTCGTCCAAATCGGAGTCCGGACGGCCGAGTAAAGCCCATTTTACTGAGGCCCAAAATCTGATGACGGGAATCCGAGAGTCTATATAAAGAGAGGAAACCTCCCGAGCCGCCGTCTTGGAGGGGAGGACCAGCACCATTGCAGCACCATCCACAAGGAAGAAGGGGGGCCAAGGAGCCGCTGCCCCCTAGGGCCGCCGCCGCCCCAAGGGTCGCCGCCGCCCCCTAGGGCCGCTGCCGCCGCCGCGCCCCCAAGGGCCGCCGCCGTCGCCTCCGTGGCTGCCGCCGGCCGTCTCCTCCTCGTGGGGCTGCACCTCTCCATCAACACCATCATCAACCTCCTCCTCACCATGTCCATGTGTGAGTAGTCTTCTCCGGGGCCGAGGGCTCGTACGTGTAGCTATGTGGTTATCTCTCTCTCCCATGATGTGATCTTCGTTGTGATCATAGGCTATGTTAATTTAGGGTGATCCCATGATATTTCCCCTTCCTCTATGTATTGGATTGATGTACTCACTTGTCTTTATCTAGTATAATCCCCGAGACCAAGGTGACAGCGGTCTATTGGACATGGATTAGAAAAATATTTTCATGAGTGATTTCCTCTCTTGTGTGTTGATTGAGGATTGAGAGTCTCTTGGTGCCTGTCTTTGACTATCCTTTAGATATGTTGTGGTGATTGTGGGACTCTCTTTGGATGGCCGCGGTGACATTGGGAAATCCTTAGATTGAGAACTACGAACTTTGAGGTGTGCTTTTGTAGCCCTACATAATTCTCGTCCTCTCTTGACCACGAAGGAATGACCTCCGGTGCGTCTCCATTGCATGTTTTATGGGAAATATCATGTGATTCGATTATGTTAATGTTGTTGGGAGTTGCCGCTAGTGAAAGTATGAACCCTAGGCCTTGTTTCCACCATTGCAATACCATTTGTGCTCACGTTTACCACTTGTTTGCTTGCTGCACTTTTTATTACAGATTTATATTACTTTGTTTTGCCATCCATATCACTTGCCATTTAACATCTCTTCGCCGAACTAGTGCACCTATACATCTAACAAGTGTATTAGGTGTGTTGGGGACACAAGAGACTTCTTGTATCTTAGTTGCAGGGTTGCCTGAGAGAGACCATCTTCAACCTCTACTTCCCTGAGTTCGATAAACCTTAGGTCATCCACTTGAGGGAAATTGCTGCTGTCCTACAAACCTCTGCGCTTGGAGGCCCAACATAGTCTACAAGAGTAGAAGCGTGTGTAGACATCAAGCTATTTCTGGCGCCGTTGCCGGGGAGGTGAGTGCTTGAAGGTATATTTTTGGATCTTGCAATTAAATCTTTTTGTTTCTTGTTTTTATTTTCACTAGTTTTGCTTAATGGAAAACAACAAAAATATGAGAGAGCTTTATAAGTTCTACCTTGAACTTGGACATGATGTGTTCGAAGAGAAAATTAAAAAACCTTTGGAACTTTATTTGCATAACAATCATGATGGTGGTGATGTTATTAGTATGTTTTTATTTAATATCAATATTGCTAATGACATGGAAAACTCTAAGCTTGGGGATAACACGTTTGATGAACATGATATTTTTAGTCCCCCAACTTTTGAGGAGAAAATTTACTTTGATGATACTATGCCTCCTATATATGATGATTACAATGATGAATATGATATTTTCAGTCCACCTACTATTGAGGATAAAATTTATTATGATTATGATATGCCTCCTAAATACGATGATTACCATGATGGTTATGATAGTCTTACTCTCACTATTCCTAATAAGAAAGATTTTGCTTATATGAAGAGTAATGACACTTTTATTCTTTTGGATCATGGAAATAATGCCTTATGTGATAGTTATATTGTTGAGTTCATCCATGATGCCACTGAAATTTATAATGAGAGAGGGAGACATGGTTCTAAATATCTTAATAATAAGAAGTTTCCTCTCTTTATGGTGAATATTTTGAAGTTATGCTTGTTTTGCCTTCCTATGCTAGTTGCTTTGTGCTTCAATAAATTATTCTATTGCAATATTCCTATGCATATGAAGCATGTTAGGCTTAAATGTGTTTGGTATTTGCTTCTTGATGCTCTCTTTTGCTCTTCAACTCTTATTCCTACGAGAGCATCATTAAAGTCTTAAGCCTATCTTTATGGCTATAAAGAAAAAGATCTAGGGAGACAACCCTTGTTATCTTTGCTTTCAGTTTGTTCTTTCAGTTTTTAGTGGTCTTGATGTTTGTTACTACTGTAGCAACATCATTGTATCTTTATTTTTCAGCTTTGTGCCAAGTGTAGCCTCTGATTGCAAGAAAGTTCAAAAGTTGTGACGTGCTGTCCAGGAAACAGATTCTGTCATTGGACAGAAAAATTCGTATAAAATCACCGGTTCATCTTTTTGGTCTGAATTTTTTCGACAGCGTGCTCTATATAATTGGCTTTCGGGCGTCTGTTCTGAGTTTTTTGATTTGAGTGGCAGAAGTGCCCCGAAAAAATTATTTACTACTTGCTGGTCTGTTTTTCACAGATTCTGTCCTGTTTTGCCTTTCCTTCATTTTGCAAACCTTGAGCTTGCTTTTTCTTTGCAAAAACCTTTTGGCAATCTTGAGAAACAGTAGACCTTCAAGAATATCCTTATTTCCAGCAAGGAAAAATTATTTTATTATGGGTACTAACCTCGCTAATCATATTATGATGAGTTATGTATGAAGGGAGTTTTCAAGTGTGCGAGGGAAGATGATAAAAAGATTCAGGAGTGTCAAACGCTCAAGCTTGGGGATGCCCCCATGCACCCCCGAGAAATAATCAAGAAGACTCAAGCGTCTAAGCTTGGGGATGCCCCCCGTGCATCCCCTTCTCCATCAACATTATCAGTTCGTCTTTCGTTCCACTATATTTTTATCACTTCATGTGTTATGTGCTATGCTTGGAGCGTCTTGCTTTTAGTTTCCTTTTTAGTTTTCTTTAGCTTTGCTTGCTTTTCATAACGAGTTGGAACTCAGCTTTCTTAGTATGGGAGAGAAACACGCTCCACTTCAACCTAGAACACAACATAGAATTTTCATGTTTATCTTTGCTGTGTATGTTCTTGGTCTTTCAATAGCTACTGTCATGCTTAGCTCTTAGTTTTCACGCTTTACTTTTTAAAGAGCTTTTGTTTAGTTGGTTGCTGGGACTCTCTTTAGTTATCATGCTTATCTTGTTAAGAGAGTTGGCTTCTGTTGCACTGGTTGATATGTCCATGATAAAAATGTTATGTGCATAATGGTGCTTAGTAGTTCATGTTTTCTTATGGTTAGTCTCAAATAGCTGTGGAGTTCCCAATGTGTTATTGGAGTACCAACATGATTTGTTTGCCTATGATGTGGTATGGTTTAGTGATATCTTCCTCCGAGAATTTATTTTGATTGACTTGGCATATGCTCACGCATATTTAAGACTGTAAAGAAAGTCTATCAAGCCTTGATGATCTTTTATTTCTGAGTAGCGATATAACTTCCATGCCTGATTCAATGTTGCTTTGTCGCTCTGCATGATTATGACCGTCATTGCTCTCTTAGTTGGTCGCTCCCAGTCTTTTGCTAACCTTCGCCTGTACTAAGCGGACTAACTGCTTGTGCATCCAAAATCCTTTAAACCAGTTATGCCATATGAGTCCACCATACCTTCCTATACATGGTATTTACCTGCCATTCCTAACGAAGACTTTCATGTACCATCTCGAAATTATTCAAAAAAGCATTTCTATTTTGTGCCTCTGTTTTAGCTCATGAGGAAGTAGTAGTTAATTTATGATCTTTTTAAGTTGGAAAAGCTTCACCCCGGGATTGCATTTCTAATGTGCAAACCCATAATACGAGAAGGAACTGGCATAGAGTGCGCCCGACTCATTAAAAAAATATACAACAAACAAACCCTCCTTCACGCTTTGTTCATGAGAAATCAGAAAACTTTGGCAGTGATAAACAAAGGAGATTAAGAGGATGTGATCGTCCTCATTCGGGAGCCGTTCCTCGAAACTTGTCCAGCTCGAGAAGTAATTGAGTTATCTACTAGCATTCGTTGACGAAATATGCATATTCTAAAAAATAATCTTTATCTCTGTTTCAAAAACCAAGAGTTCTGGTACATGTTTAGTTTTTGTTTCCGGCCACGGCTTTTCAACCTTGCCATCAAAAGCCACGGTTCGAGAGTCTCCACCTTCTTTAAAGCACCAACTATTGAGAGCATGATTGTCATTCTGAGTGTAATGTGCATTGTCCCAAAGCAGCATTGTCTTTTGCATGATTATGATATCGTTTATTCTGAAATCATTGTATCTAGTCGTCACTTAAACCTTGGAGGTGCCCTTGCATTTATGTTTTGCTTCACTAAAGGGGGCAAGCGAGGTACCACTTTATCATATTTGCACACCATGCTCACTACAAATCTTATTGAGTGTTTCAGTATCATATTGTAAAACTTTCAGTTCTTTGTGAGTTTCTCATGAGGCAACTTAATTACTACAGATTCATTGTCTCAGTAAGCACTTGTCATGTGACTGTGAAAAGTTCTTATATGGTTAATAGCATGTCACCACAGAAATTATGCTTGTTATCATTAACCTACTCGAGGACGAGCAGGAATTAAGCTTGGGGATGTTGATACGTCCAAAACGTATTCATAATTTCTGCTTGCTCCATGCCCTTTTTGTGTGATATTGCTATGATATTTATGCACTTCCATACACTTTTGATCATATTTGGACTAACCTACTAATGGTTGCAAAAGTGCACAATGTTCTTGTTTTACACTTTATTGTGTAGGAATTACTTGGAAATTGACAAAAACGCAAAAGGAGTCGTATTCGAGTAGGACTCTGACTTTCCTGAAATCTGTCTAAGAACGTTTTTTAAAGATGGTCACGTTCCGACCTGAAGACGACGTCAAATGGAAATATTCTAGTTGCGAAAGTTGTGGGGAATTTCGAGGCGATGCTTCTGGATATAAAATTCGTCCAAATCGGAGTCCGGACGGCCGAGTAAAGCCTGTTTTACTGACGCCCAAAATCTGATGACGGGAATCCGAGAGTCTATATAAAGAGAGGAAACCTAGGTCACCAAGGGCCACGAATTTTCCTCCTCCCGAGCCGCCGTCTTGGAGGGGAGGACCAGCACCATTGCAGCACCATCCACAAGGAAGAAGGGGGGCCAAGGAGCCGCTGCCCCCTAGGGCCGCCGCCGCCCCGAGGGCCGCCGCCGCCGCCTCCGTGGCTGCCGCCGGCCGTCTCCTCCTCGCGGGGCTGCACCTCTCCATCAACACCATCATCAACCTCCTCCTCACCATGTCCATGTGTGAGTAGTCTTCTCCGGGGCCGAGGGCTCGTACGTGTAGCTATGTGGTTATCTCTCTCTCCCATGATGTGATCTTCGTTGTGATCATAGGCTATGTTAATCTAGGGTGATCCCATGATATTTCCCCTTCCTCTATGTATTGGATTGATGTACTCACTTGTCTTTATCTAGTATAATCACCGAGACCAAGGTGACAGCGGTCTATTGGACATGGATTAGAAAAATATTTTCATGAGTGATTTCCTCTCTGGTGTGTTGATTGAGGATTGAGAGTCTCTTGGTGCTTGTCATTGACTATCCTTTAGATATGTTGTGGTGATTGTGGGACTCTCTTTGGATGGCCGCGGTGACATTGGGAAATCCTTAGATTGAGAACTACGAACTTTGAGGTGTGCTTTTGTATCCCTACATAATTCTCGTCCTCTCTTGACCACGAAGGAATGACCTCCGGTGCGTCTCCATTGCATGTTTTATGGGAAATATCATGTGATTCGATTATGTTAATGTTGTTGGGAGTTGCCGCTAGTGAAAGTATGAACCCTAGGCCTTGTTTCCACCATTGCAATACCATTTGTGCTCACGTTTACCACTTGTTTGCTTGCTGCACTTTTTATTACAGATTTATATTACTTTGTTTTGCCATCCATATCACTTGCCATTTAACATCTCTTCGCCGAACTAGTGCACCTATACATCTAACAAGTGTATTAGGTGTGTTGGGGACACAAGAGACTTCTTGTATCTTAGTTGCAGGGTTGCTTGAGAGAGACCATCTTCAACCTCTACTTCCCTGAGTTCGATAAACCTTAGGTCATCCACTTGAGGGAAATTGTTGTTGTCCTACAAACCTCTGCGCTTGGAGGCCCAACATAGTCTACAAGAGTAGAAGCGTGTGTAGACATCAGCCGTGCCCTCGAGCATCATTGTGAAATACTTGGCGCATGCTGCCTCATCCACATCAAGCATCTCCATTGCCATCTCATAACTCTCCACCCATGCCTCCGGAGCAAGATCCGACGTGTAGTTGGGCACCTTGCGCGGTCCCTTGAAATCCTTGGGTAGTTTTACGTTCCGTAAAGCGGGGATGAGACACGGCACGCCCAGGGAACTGGACATGACCCCTGGTTCAACCGTGGTGGCGGGTCGAACCGGCGTCGCCTGACGGGCCTCGTACTGTGCCGTTACCTCAGCCTCCCGGTGCTGCCTGGCCTGATCCACCACGTCTTGAGCGTGCGCCTCTCCTCCTGCCAGATTATCCCACCTCGGCTGATTACGTCTCCGTGCGCTGCTTGATACGGCCGGTTCATCCAGACGCCTCGTATAACTCCTGCTCGGATGGGGAGTCGAGTGAATCCTCTCTCGGCTATAGGAATAAGCTTGCTGTTGAGTTAGCGCCGTGTCCAACAACTCCTTGGCCCGTCGCGCTTCCACTGCTATGGGGGACGTTCATTCTATGGGAAGGGCGGCCAGTCGTGAAGCGGCAGCAACTATGTTGTCCAACGGTTAGAATAATGACCAGGAGGGGTGGGCACATGTTGGGCCGGCACAACTTGACGGTTTGGCTCTGCGACTGGTAGCTGAACCGACGCGCCCGTTCCCGGTGCCCCTCCCCGGTTCACCTCCGGCTGGTTACTGGTTCCTGCTCCTGGCGTGCTAAAGAGATTTCTTGCCTCATAAACCGGCGGCAGGCGAGATCGTTGCCTTCTCATCATTACCTCTTGTGAAGCGGTCTGATCCAACATGAGTCGACAGGCCTGAGCATCCAACTCCGCTTGCCTTGTAACCATCCTAGCTTTCTCAGCAGCCAGGTCCAACTTGGCTTGTTCAATCCGGCTTTTCACATGAGCGACCTCTGCATCATGCTGCTCCTTGTTGGCCTAGGTTACCTCTGCTGTTACTAGCGCTGTCAAAGTATCGACCAAGATGGATAAAGTGTCAGACGGCGATGGGGGAGGATCTCCAGCTCTAGCTCCCATTGCATCTGATGTCAACGCCCCTGTTGTTGAGGACTGCTGCACGGGTTGTCATTCGTCCATGAAGACAGCAACCCTGTTTGGCGGATCGAGGGGGTCCAGAATACTGTCACCATCGGAATAGCCCTTAGACCGGCCATCCCGCAGCAGATACAAAGATTTTGTCTCTCCGGAAGAAGATTCATCGTCGGAATAAACAACAGTCTCGCCGCCAGAGTCCGATCCGTCCTCGGCTTGTACTCCATGCACTGCTCCAATGAAGACGTGCGTCATGGCGGGCTGAATCCGGGCAGGTCTCGCACACTGAGCTGACTCGACGATGTTGGGGAAGATGTCCGGCTCAGGGCCCGGTTCGCCGATCTTGCCGATGAAGACGTGGATGCCGCCGAAGGGGACCCGATACCCGTATTCGATTGAATCGGCCTCGGGGCCCCAGACTGCATCGTCGATGTAGATCCGGCCGCGACGACTCTTAGTCATCCGGCCCACTGCATAGCCCTTGAGTCCTTCAAAGCTGCCCTTCAAGAACTCGAAACCATCGTGCGACAGCCCCACGGTGGGCGCCAACTGTCATGGATTTAGCACGGCAGATGTCCTAACAAAAGGACTTAGTCGTGAGGCCATCGCTATGGGTTAGCTTAAAGGGGTTAAAGTGGACGAAGGACGCAGGGATTTTATACTAGTTCGGCCCCTTCGTTGAAGGTAAAAGCCTACGTCTAGTTTGGTGTGGTATTGCTAGGGCTTCGATGACCAGGGAGCGAATTCGCTTTGCCTATGTCTTGAGCTGTTGTTGTCTGTCTTGAACCGTCGCCGGGTCGTCCCTTTATATAGAGGAGACGCCCGGTTCGGTTTATAGAGTCCCGAGGCCAGCTCATAAACGTGTCCGCCTCGGTCTCTGTTCTTTATATCTTACATCCCAAGTTACATAATATGACGGTTTACAAATCATGGGCCCTAACACATGGGCTCTAAACCTCTTGGGATACAATCTTCTACTTCATACTCCGCTGGGCCTTTGATAATATAGTCTTGATACCGTAAACCGGACCCTCCTGGCCGGTTTATACCTGGTAGTAATATCCCTGACAACCAAGGTGAGGAAATCAAGCCCTTGACTCAACACTAATCTTTATTATATAGCTCACGGACTCGATTACAAAGGGTAAAGATCATAAAGCAAAAGCTCACAACTAGATCATGCTAACTTTATTCTACTGGATCAAGATACTACCAAAATGATACCGGGGTCACTCCCCCAAGCTTGGCAGTTGCCAAGGGGAGTGCCCATACCCATATGATTATGTCTCCTTCTTCGGTGGTGGTGATGATGGAGTTGTTGATGATGTAAGCTTATTGTCCACCTTCCAAGGCATGAGCTCACCATTGTAGAAGAATGATCGAGTCTCCGGGATACTCAAATCTGCAGCTAAACTCATATTCTTGAATCTATATTCATACTCACAGTTTTGGTTTTGCAGGTCGTAGATCTGGGCTTGGAGGTGATCGATCTTCTCCTGAAGATTGGAGATAGCTTCCCCGAAGATCCTTGAGTCCAGCTTGAGGTTGTTGGCGAGCTCCGAGATCATCAGGTGGTTGGCATTGAGTCCTCGTTCCACCATACCTTGGCACTTGAAAACTTGCTGCTCCATTTCTTCGAGTCTTGTCTCCATGCTTCCGGTCCTCCTCGGCCCCTCAACATCACGGATGCAGCACCCCCTCATGCAACTCCTTGGTTTGAGGGTGATGCAGCACCTCCGCAAGGTAGGGGTTGATGACCTTCTCGAAGAACTTGTCCTTAGGGATGTTGGATGACGCCATGATGATCTAGATCTGTCAAAAACAATAGCTCGAAACAAAAACAGAGGATTTTTGCGTGATACAGAGGTCAAAACCTTCGGGAGTATATATAATGAACTTTTAACGACCAAAAGGAGTAACATACAAGAAATCGGAGTATGGGAGCACACGAGTTACCCATGAGGCAGGGAGGCACGCCCAGGGAAGGGGGGCGCGCCCTCCACCCTCGTGGACGGCTCGTGTCTCTTCTGGACTGCCACTTATTTTTCTATTTTTTTAATATTCCAAAACGGAGAAAAATTGCCTTTAGAACTGTTTTGGAGTCGGTCTACTTACCGTATCACATACCTCTTCTTTTTCGGAGTCTGGGCCGTTCTGGAAAGTGTCCCTTATGTATTCCTCCGGGGTTACGGTTTCAATAACATTGGTTTCAGCATTTATAGGATTACCTGAGATATAATGTTTGATTCTTTGACCGTTCACCACCTTTGGATTTGTGCCTTAGAAGTTGTTGATTTTTATGGCACCGGAATGATAGACCTCCTCGATAACATAAGGTCCTTCCCACTTAGAGAGAAGTTTTCCTGCAAAAAATCTTAAACGAAAGTTGTATAGCAAGACATAATCACCTACATTAAACTCATGCTTTTGTATCCTTTTGTCATGCCATCTTTTAACTTTTTCTTTAAACAGCTTGGCATTCTCATAGGCCTGGGTTCTCCATTCGTCAAGAGAGCTAATGTCAAATAACCTCTTCTCACCGGCAAGTTTGAAATCATAATTGAGCTCTTTAATAGCCCAATATGCCTTATGTTCTAGCTCAAGAGGTAAGTGACAAGCATTTCCATAAACCATCTTATATGGAGACATACCCATAGGATTTTTGTATGCAGTTCTATAGGCCCATAATGCATCATCAAGTTTCTTGGACCAATTCTTTCTAGACCTATTAACTTTCTTTTGCAAAATTAATTTCAACTCCCTATTACTTAGTTCTACTAGACCACTAGTCTGTGGGTGATAAGGGTATGCAATTCTATGGTTAACATCATACTTTGCAAGCATTTTACGAAAAGCACCATGAAGAAAGTGTGAACCACCATCAGTCATTAAGTATCTAGGGACTCCAAACCTCGGGAAGATAACTTCTTTAAGCATCTTAATAGAGGTGTTATGATCAGCACTACTAGTTGGAATAGCTTCTACCCACTTAGTAACGTAATCAACAACAACTAGGATATGTGTGTACCCATTAGAGGTAGGAAACGGTCCCATATAATCAAAGCCCCAAACATCAAATGGTTCAATAACAAGTGAATAATTCATAGGCATTTCTTGACGTCTACTGATATTACCAATTCTTTGAAATTCATCACAAGATAAGACAAACTTACGGGCATCCTTGAAGAGAGTAGGCCAATAAAAACCGGATTGCAATACCTTATGTGCAGTTCTATCTCCAGCATGGTGTCCTCCATAAGCTTCGGAGTGGCACTTGTGTAGGATCTGTTCTTATTCATGCTTAGGTACACAACGTCTAATAATACCATCTACTCCTTCTTTATAAAGATGTGGGTCATCCCAGAAGTAATGTCTCAAATCATAGAAGAACTTTTTCTTTTGCTGATATGTGAAGCTAGGAGGTATAAACTTAGCAACAATATAATTAGCATAATCAGCATACCATGGAGCAGTACGAGAAGTATTTATGACAGCTAATTGTTCATCAGGAAAGCTAACATCAATAGGTTGTGGGTCATCAAGTTTATTCTCTAGCCTAGACAAGTTGTCTGCAACAGGGTTCTCAGCTCCCTTTCTATCAATAATATGCAAGTCAAACTCTTGCAGCAAGAGAACCCATCTAATAAGTCTAGGTTTGGCATCTTTATTTTCCATAAGGTATTTGATAGCAGCATGATCAATGTGAATAGTTACTTTAGAATCAACAATATAAGGTCTAAACTTATCACATGCAAATACAACTGCTAAAAGTACTTTCTCCGTGGTAGCATAATTTTTCTGGGCACTATCTAGAGTTTTAATAGCATATTGGATAACATTTAATTTCTTATCAACTCTTTGTCCTAGAACATCACCTACAGCATAATCATTACCATCGCACATAATCTCAAAAGGTAAATTCCAGTCTCGAGGCTGGACAATAGGTGCAGAGATCAATGCTTTCTTAAGTATTTCAAATGCTTCTAGACAATCATCATCAAAGACAAAAGGAATATATTTTTGTAATATATTAGTCAGAGGCCTAGAGATTTTGGAGAAGTCCTTCACGAACCTCCTATAAAACCCGGCATGACCAAGGAAACTTCGTATACCTTTGATGTCCTTGGGGCATGGCATCTTTTCAATAGCATCAACTTTAGCCTTGTCAACTTCAATACCTCTTTTAGAAATTTTATGTCCCAAGACAATGCCTTCATTAACCATAAAGTGGCACTTCTCCCAATTCAAGACAAGATTAGTGTCTTCACATCTCTGCAAAACTCGATCAAGGCTGCTTAAGCAATCATCAAAAGAAGTTCCGTAAACGGAGAAGTCATCCATGAAAACCTCAACAATCTTTTCACAAAAGTCAGAGAATATAGCCATCATGCATCTTTGAAAGGTAGCAGGTGCATTACATAAACCAAAAGGCATACGTCTATAAGCAAAGGTACCGAAAGGACAAGTAAAAGTGGTCTTTTCTTGATCCCCTTTTGACACAAGCATTTGAGAGAAACCAGAATAACCATCTAGAAAGCAAAAATGAGTATGTTTGGATAACCTTTCTAGTATTTGATCAATAAATGGCAAGGGGTAATGATCTTTCTTAGTAGCTTTATTTAATTTGCGGAAATCAATTACCATCCTATAACCTGCAACTATTCTATGCGGAATCAATTCATCTTTATCATTAGGAACGACAATCATACCTCCCTTCTTAGGGACACAATGGACAGGACTTACCCACTGGCTATCATCAACTTGATATATAATACCTGCCTCGAGAAACTTTAGTATTTCCTTCCTTACCATTTCTTTCATCTTAGGATTTAACCGTCGTTGATGATCAATAACCGGTTTAGCATTTTCTTCCAATTTTATTTTGTGTTGGCATAAAGTGGGACTAATGCCCTTAAGATCATCCAGACAATAGCAGCATGGTTCTTCTTCAGAGTTTTCAATAATTTTTCCTCTTCCTACCCTGAAAGGTTAGCACTAATAATAACAGGATATATCTTCTTTTCATCAAGATAAACATACTTAAGATTATCAGGTAAAGGTTTAAGTTCAAACACGGGATCACCCTTGGGTGGAGGAGGACCCCCTAGGATTTCAACAGGCAAGTTGTTTTTCAATACGGGTCCCTGATTAAAGAATATTTCATCTATTTCCCTTCTCTCATTCATATGCATATCATTTTCGTGGTCTAGCAAGTATTGTTCTAAAGGATCATTAGGAGGCACAACAATAGAAGCATGACCAATAATTTCGTCCTTACTAGGTAATTCTTTATCAAGGGGTTGTCTACGGAATTTAGCAAAGTTAAAATCATGAGACATATCCCCTAATCCAATAGTAACAACATCTTTCACACAGTCTGTCTTAGCATTAACAGTATTCAAGAAGGGTCTACCAAATATAATGGGACAAAATTCATCAACTGGGGAACCAAGAACAAGAAAATCAACAGGATATTTAACTTTCCCACACAAGACTTCAACATCTCTAACAATCCCAATTGGTGAGATAGTGTCTCTATTAGCAAACTTAATAGTAACATCTATACCTTCTAGCTCAACAGGTGCAATATCGTGCATAATTTCATCATATAAGGATATAGGTATTACAATCGCACTAGCACCCACATCACATAAACCATGATAGCAATGATCTCCTATTTTAACAGAGATAACAGGCAGGCCTACAATAGGTCTATGTTTATTCCTAGAATTGGGTTTGGCTATTCTAGCAGACTCTTCTTGGAGTTAAATAACATGTCCACCTAAATCTTCTACCAAGAGATCTTTAACCATAGCAACACTAGGTTCAACTTTAATTTGCTCAGAGGGTGTAGATGTTCTAGTATTACTCTTACGAACTACTGTGGAAGCTTTAGCGTGATCCTTTATCCTAACAGGGAAAGGTGGTTTCTCAATATAAGCAGTAGGAACAATGGGATCAACATTATAAGTGATAGTCTTTTCTTAAACTTTAACAGGTTCAACTACTTTTACTTCAATGGGAGGATGGTATTTAAACCACTTCTCCTTGGGAAGATCAACATGAGTAGGAAATGATTCACACAAAGAAGCTACTATCTCAGAGTCAAGTCCATATTTAGTGCTAAACTCACGGAAAACATCGGTATCCATAAAAGCTTTAACACAATCAGACTTACGGGTCATACCTGACTCCTTACCTTCGTCCAGATCCCAATCTTCAGAGTTGTGTTTAATTCTTTCCAATAAATCCCATTTGAATTCAATAGTCTTTATCATAAAAGAACCAGAACAAGAAGCATCGAGCATGGAGCGATTATTGAGAGAAAGCCGAGCATAAATTTTTTGAATGATCATTTCTCTTGAGAGCTCATGATTGGGGCATGAATATATTATTGACTTAAGCCTCCCCCAAGCTTGAGCAATGCTTTCTCCTTCGCGAGGCCAGAAATTATAAATATAATTACGATCACGATGAACCTGGTGCATATATAGGGTAGAACTTGTGATGAAATTCCAACTTTAGACGATTATAGTTCCATGATCCAATATCATCACATAGCCTAAACCATGTCAATGCATCTCCCTTCAAAGATAAAGGAAAGACCTTCTTCTTGATATCATCCTCGGGCATACCTACAAGCTTAAACAATCCACAAACTTCATCCACATAGATTAGGTGTAAATCGGGATGCAGTGTTCCGTCTCCTGTAAAAGGATTTTCAAGCAGTTTCTCTATCATACCCGAAGGAATTTCAAATCAAACATTTTCAGTAGGTGCAGTAGGTTGAGGAGCAACTCTTTGCTCTTCTGGTCGGGGTGAAGATACCCCGAACAAGCCCCTCAAAGGATTATGAGCCATAGTAACAAGTGACAATAAATTTCAGCACACAATATAAATTTTTCCTTACCAAAGGCGCTTCACTCCCCGGCAACGGCGCTAGAAAAGAGTCTTGATGACCCACAAGTGTAGGGGATCTATCGTAGTCCTTTCGATAAGTAAGAGTGTCGAACCCAACGAGGAGCAGAAGGAAATGATAGACAGTTTTCGGTAAGGTATTTTCTGCAAGCACTAAAATTATAGGTAACAGATAGTTTTGTGATAAGGTAATTGGTAGCTAGTGACAAAAGGTAAAAGTGAATAAGGTGCAGCAAGGTGGCCCAATCCTTTTTGTAGCAAAGGACAAGCCTGGACAAACTCTTATATAAAGGAAAGCGCTCCCGAGGACACATGGGAATTAACGTCAAGCTAGTTTTCATCACGATCATTTGATTCGCGTTCGGTACTTTGGTAATTTGGTATGTGGGTGGACCGGTGCTTGGGTGCTGTCCTTACTTGGACAAGCCTCCCACTTATGATTAACCTCTAATGCAAGCATCCGCAACTACAAAAGAAGTATTAAGGTAAACCTAACCATAGCATGAAACATATGGATCCAACTCAGCCCCTTACGAAGCAACGCATAAACTAGGGTTGAAGCTTCTATCACTCTAGCAACCCATCATCTACTTATTACCTCCCAATGCCTTCCTCTAGGCCCAAATAATGGTGAAGTGTCATGTAGTCGACGTTCACATGACACCACTAGAGGAGAGACAACATACATCTCATCAAAATATCGAACGAAGACCAAATTCACATGATTACTAATAGCAAGACTTCTCCCATGTCCTCGGGAACAAAAGTAACTACTCACAAGATAGAATATTGTTCATGATCAGAGGGGTATTAATATGCATAATGGATCTGAAATATATGATCTTCCACCAAGTAAACCAACTAGCATCAACTACAAGGAGTAATCAACACTACTAGCAACCCACAGGTACCAATCTGAGGTTTGAGTACAAAGATTGGATACAAGAGATGAACTAGGGTTTGAGAGGAGATGGTGCTGGTGAAGATGTTGATGAAGATAGCCCTCCCCAAGATGGGAGAGTTGTTGGTGATGACGGCGGTGACGATTTCCCCCTCCCGGAGGGAAGTATCCCCGGCAGAACAGCTCTGCCGGAGCCCTAGATTGGTTTCCGCCTCGGTTCCTCCTCGAGACGGCGGCGTCTGGTCCCGAAAGCCTCCTTATGATTTTTTCCAGGTCAAAACACCTCATATAGAAGATGGGCATCGAGGTGCCTTCGGGGGGCCCACGAGACAGGGGGGCGCGCCCCCACCCTCGTGGACAGCAGGTGGCCCCCCTCGTGATCTTCTTTCGCCAGATATTTTTTATATTTTCTGAAATGGAGTTCCGTGAAGTTTCGGGGCTTTTGGAGTTGTACAGAATAGGTTTCCAGAGTTTGCTCCTTTTCCAGCCCAGAATTCCAGCTGCCGGCATTCTCCCTCTTCATGTAAACCTTGTAAAATAAGAGAGAAAAGGCATAAGTATTGTGACAAAACATGTAATAACAGCCCATAATGCAATAAATT
Source organism: Secale cereale (assembly GCA_902687465.1). Classification (NCBI taxonomy): domain Eukaryota; kingdom Viridiplantae; phylum Streptophyta; class Magnoliopsida; order Poales; family Poaceae; genus Secale; species Secale cereale. The sequence goes on from LR738709.1 coordinate 674,612,190, forward strand.
TCAACATATAAGCGTGATGCAAAATGGACGTATCAATGGCCAGCCACCGATCGACGCAGTCCTGGTGGAAGGCGCGGCCCGGCTCCATGGCGTCGAGGCAGATGGGCAGAGCACCTCCTCCTCATCGTCGACTGCGGCCTCCGCCTGGACAACCCCGCCAAGCCGCCTCAGCTCCGCCACCGATAGCCCATTCTTGTCGTCGCCATCGCCGTCGTCTCTCGTGTCCGTCGTCTCCGAGCAGGCCGATGGCGAGCAACCCCACGGCGAGGAACACTTCCCAGAGCTGTGCATCCCTCTGTCTCGTCTCATCGAGCCAGCCACTGATCTGGCCATAGCATCGGCCGACCGGGAGGGCGAAGGGGAGGAGAAGTGGGGCCTCGAAGGGCGCCGAGAATGGGGCTGGAGCGGACCGCGCGCAGGAGCGCCATGAGGAACACGCACAAGCTCATGCGCAGCCTCGCCAAGCTCGCGAGCTCTCCGTTTGGCAAAGCGACGCGGTGCGGGAGGCCGAGCGCGGCGGTCCAACGCGGGCGCACGGCCGCAGAGGGCTGGCGGGGCGGCGCGGGAGGCTGGGCGCTGTGGCAGGGAGGCACCGCAGCGGGAGGCCGAGCGCTGCGACGGCCGGGACGCGGGCGGGGAGAGAGAAGCGGATGGGAAGAGAGAAGGTGGGGGCTCGAGGAGAAAGCGACG
>LR738709.1:674614700-674640542 GCA_902687465.1 Secale cereale
GGCCGAGCGCGGCGGTCCAACGCGGGCGCACGGCCGCAGAGGGCTGGCGGGGCGGCGCGGGAGGCTGGGCGCTGTGGCAGGGAGGCACCGCAGCGGGAGGCCGAGCGCTGCGACGGCCGGGACGCGGGCGGGGAGAGAGAAGCGGATGGGAAGAGAGAAGGTGGGGGCTCGAGGAGAAAGCGACGGGGGGGGGAGCGTGGGGGAAGTTGTGGCTGCAGGTGGGCCACACGAGGCAAAAAAAGTGGCGTCGGCTTCCCCAGCTGCCCCCCGGGAGGCTGGGTTCGAGGTGGGATCGCCGGGGCTAAATTTACTTAAATCCAACGAAAAACAAGGTGTGGGTGCGTGAGTGGAGCATTGTTTTAGCGTCGGGGCTAAAAAAGTGGTCCTGGGGGTGTTCTTGGGGGGCCTAGTGGAGATGCTCTAAATGAGATCATGGGGGCATGGCTGGGCCGATTTTCTGTCGCCGGCGCTAAAAAAGGGCCTGGGGAGGGCGTCTTGGGGGCGCGGCTGGAGATGCTCTAACAGACGGCTCTCGGTATAGATAAATGAAACCGACGAAGCCGTCAGTTGCCAACGGGCAGGCCATGTGACTACCCGTTGTCGTGTGTGGCTCTCGACGTCTATGACGTTTGCCGAGCTGCTTTGTTCGTCGTGATTCTGTGTCGGCAACGTTATCTAGTTGCCGCGAACCCATTATAGTCGAGTGCCGTGCTCGGCGTCTGTGACTTTGCCGAGTGCCCGTGATTTGGCTCTCGGCGAAGAGCCTGACACCAGATGTAGAATATCTCGTCTCCTGTGTTTCTTGCCGACTCTGAAGCCATGCATGGATGTAGCAAAAAGCTTTGCTGGTCATAGCAAAACGCGAAGGCAGTTGGAACAAAAAATGTCGGTTCCAGTACAATTAAATGATGGTTCCAGCAAAAAAAACTCAGCAGCGGAAAACTATGATCCGGAGCCAACAGCGGTAGTACCAAATCTTTGTGTTAGTTCCAGCAAAACCAAAAGCAGTGGAAGCAAAAAAAAATGCATAAATGAGGCCTTTATGGAAAGATGTTGTAGCAAAAATCAAAAACACCGGTGGTAGCAAAAATTTAAACTGGTTTCAGCAAATCAAAACACCATTTGTAAGGGGGGAAATGCAAAATTGGTTGTTCTTCCAGCAAAAAGGTAAAGCCGCAGTTGTAGCAAAAATTCAAGCTGGTTCCAGCCAATCAAAACACCGGTTGTAGCAAAATAGGAAAAATTGAAGCTGGTTCCAGCAAATCAAAACACTGGTTGCAGCACCGCCAGGAGCCGGTTCCAGCAATGGGCATCGTTCGAAGTCGAACCACCGATGGTGCCCTCCCTGTCCACGGCGTCAACGGCTTCTCCCATCCAAAACACCGGTCGACGCCCCTCGTCGTAGCACGGGTGCTGAACCTTGAAGGAGAGGGAGGGTAGGTGGAAGAAGGAGAGGGAGAGGTGGGCAGCGCCGATGGAGAGGGAAGGTGGAAGAAGGAGAGGGAGTGGTGGGTAGCGCTGGTGGAGAACTTGTGGCCAGAAAGCTCTAGAACGAAGGAAGAAGATAAGGGAAAGAGGCAGAGCGGTGCGGGGCCCCACAGGGGTGCGTCCGGCACAAGTTTGAGCCGGCGCACCGGTGGTAAACATTTATCTCCTTGAAACCAGGAACTTCATCAACCTACCCCCGAAACCAATGCATGTTTAATTGCTATCATTCCGCTCCATGCACCCGCCCCCTCACGCCTGCCTCACACAGATGAGGATCCCATCAGCCAGCCATCAAGGGTCTCCTCGTTCTCTCCACCATGCCTTGTGCTAAGACCACCTCCACCTCTATATATGCAAGAAATAGTCATCCATATGCGCGTGGGTTTGCGTGTGACTTAGGACTTTGGACGACGGTGACGGGATGAGATGAGATGATGCTTTCCTTGGTGGTCGTCGCTGGTGAGTGCTCACCGTGGCGTCTGTCATGGGTTCCGACAAATCCACCAACCCTCCTCCGATGCATCACAGGTCAGGTCAGCGATTTCTACCTAGTAACACTCGACTGCTCGATAACTTGCTGCGGCGGCGCCGAGCGGATGTGGATTTGCCGTTCCCTGTGTGTCCGAGTTTGAATAGAATTCCATTCCATCAACGAGTCCGAGTCGTACGTGGAATGCAGGCTAGCTTACATATACTTAGATTGGCATACGCATACGCATACGGCCTGGCCCTTGTGAGATCAGAAACCAAAACCAACCTCTCCGTCTACCTAGTTTCTAGTTGCCGATCGATCGATCAGGTCATCCATCTCCACAATTTCTCTCGCCCACAAACCAAACATGGGATGGTCCACCTCAACGCCGGGCGTGGGCTGGGGCGTGGCTGCCCTAGACCACGCGGTCACGGCGGCCACACCGGCTGCGCGCAAGAATCAAAGAGCAGCGGCCGCCAACGGCGACTCCAACTCCCCAACAGCCAGCCGCTACCACCGCCTGGATGTGCTCGGAGCAGGAACCTTCGGCGTCGTCTACCGCGCGAGGGACCGCCGCACGGGAGAGATCGTGGCGATCAAGTGCCTCCGGACCAACGGCGCCCACGGCCGGGACGTCGACCGCTACCTCTCGGACTTGGCGAGCGAGGTCAGCGCCCTCGAGGCCTGCAGCGGCCACCCGTCCATCGTGCGGCCGCGCGGCTCCGGCCACCTCGGCGGCGAGGCCTTCCTCGCCATGGAGTTCGTGGGGCCGACTCTCAGGCACGTCATGAGGCATGTCCGCTTCGGGAGGAGGCACACCGAGCTGGAGGTCCGCCTGCTCATGAGGCAGCTCTGCGCCGGCGTGCGGTGGATGAACCGTCTCGGCCTCATGCACCGCGACCTCAAGCCGGAGAACGTGCTTGTCGACGGCCACGGGAACCTCAAGATCTGCGACCTGGGGCTGTCTTGCAACATGGCCGATGGGCCGCCCTACTCCAACCCTGTTGGCACAAAGGGATACCGCGCGCCGGAGCTCCTCCTCGGGTGCACGGATTATGATGAGCACGTCGACTCGTGGGCTCTTGGCGTCATGATGGCGGAGCTCCTCGCCGGCAAGCACCCTTTCCATGGGAGGTCAGACACGGAGCACCTCAGCGAGATCTTGGACCTTCTTGGCATGGCTGACATCAAAGAGTGGTCGGGATACGACGGGCGTCGTCTGCCCGGGGGATGCCAACCAGGAAGCTTTCTGCGCAACAAGTTTCCATGCCCTGCTGAGGCCAAGATAGTCAAAGGCCCGCCCACATTGTCGGAGGCCGGTTTCGAGGTCTTGAGCGGTCTTCTACGATGCAACCCGGAGAAGAGGCTCACGGCGGAGCAAGCCCTCAAGCACCGGTGGTTCAAGGAAGCCAACCCGAGAGCTACAAGGAGCTGATCATGTAAACCAGAAATGCAAATATTGTAGTATATGAGACAAGCAAGCAGTAGTTTTCGTGTGTATTGTAAGGCCGATGATCCATTTTTAGTGTGGTTTCTTGCTCTTTGTTGTTTGATGATTTCAGGCATTGATGCTTGTCGTGTATGATAGATCAATACACGGAATGTAAATTATGCTAAGCCCAAATTCCCACCAGATTTAGAATTATTTCTTCAGTTTTCTGCAACATCCAGACGCACATTATTTCGCTTCCACCGTAATGGCTAATGGCATGTCAGGGCCAGCCAACAGATTATCATTATACGTACCCGCCGTTCACCCGGATGACCTGACCGTTGACCCACTCGGAGGCGTCAGTGCAGAGGAAGCCGACCACCGGTGCTATGTCGCTTGCCTCCCCGAGCCGCTCCATCGGATTCGTCTCTGCTGTCCGCCTCACGGTCTCCTCGCTCTTCCCGGCGAAGAACATGTCCGTGGCCGTGGCCCCCGGAGCCACGCAGTTGGCCGTGACGCGCGTGCCCTTGAGCTCCTTGGCCATCGTCCGCACCATCGCCTCCACGGCCGCCTTGGACGCCGTGTAAGCGGAGTATCCCGTCGGGTGCGACCCAACCACGGACGACGTCACGGCCACGATCCGGCCGCCGCCGCCCCGGGGCAGCCGGTTGGCGGCCTCGCGGAGGCAGAGGAACGCGCCGCGCGCGTTCACGGCGAGCACGCGGTCGAAGTCCGCCGTGGCGGTGTCGGCGAGGGACGGGTACTTGTCGTCGAGCACGCCGGCGTTGGCGACCAGGATGTGCGGCGCCGCGCAGCCGAAGGCCGACTCGGCGGCGGCGAAGAGGGAGCGCACACCGCCCTCCTCGGACACGTCGGCCCTCACGGCCACGGCCCGCGGGAGCTCCGCGGCGAGCGCGTCGGCCTCGGCCGCGCTGGACGCGTAGCCCAGGACGACGCTCGCGCCGAGGGAGGAGAGGTGGGCCGCGATGGCTCGCCCGATGCCGCGCGACGCGCCGGTCACGATGGCCACGCGCCCGCTGAGCGGCAACGCTGCGGGATCCGACGAGCCGGCAACGGCGGCGACGGCCGCTGCTGTGTCAGCGGCAGCAGACATTGCGATCTTGGTGTCTTGCGATCAGTGCGTGCGTTATCTGCTGGTGGTGCGCGTGTGGGCTTCTCGTGTGCGGCGGCGCGCGCTCCACGTTTCTCGTTGTCACCTGCACGACATCTGCATCTATCCATGAATCTTGTGGCTGCAGCGCAGCCATGGGTGGTCCTGTCCAGAACACGAGTGGCAGGTAAGGTAACGACGGGGTGACCATGCATTGCGTTGCAGAGTGTGGAGCTCTCGCGATGATTATTTATCTGGCAACTTCTATAGCGACAAATGAAATACAGTCTCGACTCTGAAAGAGTAAGTTTCTGAGTTACTCTGCATACTTTTCCTGAGACAGGAGTAAACAGTTGGGAGTACCCAATAGTTCCTGTGGGTACACATGTACCCTATATGAGGATTTTTTTATTAATAAAATAAAAAGTCAAAATAGTTAAGAAACTAATTTTAGAATAAACTTGACTTACTTGCATACTAGTATATAAATTTTCAAAAAAAATACGTTGACTTTAGAGCGAAAAGGACAAAATTTATTTGCTGTATTATTGGTCACTATTCATGCTATTTTGACTGATATTTTTCTTTTTTGAAAAGAAGTCAAAAAATAATTTTACTTTTTTTTAACTTTTCTCACTAGTACAATGGAGTGTCAATTTTTTTCAAACTAAGGCTTTCATGTAGGTAAACGTTTCATGCCGGGGCGCCGGCCGAAGCTTCGGCCAGTCGCACCCGCGCACTCGATTAGCTTAGGCCCACCTCTCATCCCTTATCTCTCGCATATCATTTTTCTCCTCCGCTGCTTTCTTTCTTTTTCCTGCTCTCGTCATGGCGCCCAGTGCCTGTCCCCTCACCATCGCATGCAGAGTTCGCCGCCGTTGAGGGTCCGACCGCCTGCTGCCGCGAGACCTCCCTCCCCAGTGACGCGAACAACTCTCGATTTCCCTGCTTTCAAAGCCGCCCTCTGGCGTCACGCACTTCCCCGCATCCCGGCGGTTGATGCATGGGGCTGCTGGCGGCCCGCCTCGCCAGAATGCCCTCAGGGCGTTGCTGCAAGCAGGGGCGTCGGCAGCCCACGCTCATGGCGGAGACCGTGGACGACGACGGGGAAGGTGCCGCGGCGTACTTTTATCCATGTCCTCGTTTCCTCCCATGCGGCCGGGTGCTGCGACCGGCGAGACTGGGAGCTGCAACCGTGCCCCAATTTTGCTGGAACCGGTGACCGCGACGAGGTGTGGAGTCACGGCAGCAATTTGTACTGGCGGGGGCGGGGTTGCTGCAACCATGAACCTGATTTGCTGGAACCGGCGGGGAGGTTTGCTGGAACCAACACCCAAAAATGCTACTACCGGAGTTCATCTTCAGGGCGTTGCTACAACCACATCCTATTTTTGCTACCACCGGTGATTTTTTTGCTACATGCATGCACGGCGGCGTTGGTTGACAGTGGCAATGCCTTTTTGTTTTGCTGCAACCATCTCAGAGTTTTGCTGGAATCGGTGTACAAATTTGCTGGAACGAGCTTTTTATTTTTATTTTTAACGGTGACCATGGTGAGCACGGGGAGTGAGCTGACTTGCTACAATCCGCAAACCAAAAGCTGCCACCGTTGAGCTGATTTGCTACGATGGGGAAATTGTGGAATCAAATGCTACTACCGGTAAACAGAAAAACTGGAACCAACGATTCAAAAGCTCCATTGACAGAAGAAAATGTTTCAATCGGCGAACTAAAAAGCTTGAACAAGCGGAATCAATTGCTACTACGGGCAAAACAACAATGATGGTGCAAGCTGAAACTGGTGAGGCAGTGTTGCGGCGGCTGTGCCCATGCCGGCGTGGACGCTGTGACCGGCACGACGACGTGCTGGGACCAGGTGTCTCTTTTCGTTGCAACCAGAAGGGCTTCCGTGGGGAGCCGTAGTGCCTCAGATGGCTGGCCAGAGGTAGAAGCTAGGACCGACGGCAAGCGGCGAAGGGTGCAAGCAGCCAGCGGCTGTGCCCTCGCCGAAGCCGCGCATGGGGGTGGAGTCGCGTGCAGATGAGGTGGGGGGATTTTTTCCGTGCGCACAAGATGACTTGTGTCCCGTGAGTCGTGAAGGAAGATAAGAATCCGACGGTCGTCACTAATCTAATCAAAGGGCTGCTAGGCGACCGGCCCAAATTTGGGCCGGCACACCGGCGCAGAGTACTGCCCTTTCATGTATACTTTGATTCCTTGCGATGCTCGACCCCTGACCCACTGTTCTAGCCACCCTCAACTTCACCACCCGCCGGATCCAGCTCCTCCACTTCGCGACCTCGTTGGCGTCGTTGGGCAGCTCCTTGGCATGAGGAGGTCCAACCCGGCGCCATTCCTATGTGCATGACAGGAGACGGTGGTGGCTGGCATCACCGGGGTACGGTGATGAACGCAGCTACGCAAAGCTCCACGCGCACCCACCGCGTCCTACCGCACCGTGCCGCCCGGCTCGGCCACGACTAGCCACCTCGCCGGCTGCGGCCAGCCACCTCCAACTCCTCCTCGCGCGATCCTCCTCCCATATCCTGCTCAACACCGTGCTCGTCGCCGGCTGCGGACAAAGCCGCGCGTGCGGCCTGGCTCGGCCACGACTAGCTACCTCGCTGGCTGTGGCCATGGCTGCGCTGCCACCTCACGCCGTGACCGACACCGTCAGCCGACGGCGGCATAGCACGGGCCCAGGATGAGCAGCTCGACTCAGGCGGAGCTACCTCCCGGCGACCTCGGGCAGCTGTCCGGGCTGCTCCGGCCATTCTCCACTAAGTAGTACTCCCTCTGTTCCATAATGTAGTGCATATAGATTTTCTACAAAGTCAAACTTTATAAACTATGACCAAGCTTATAGAGAAAACTATTTATATCTACAATACCAAATGTATATAATATGAAAGTATGTCTTGTGATGTATCTAAGCATATGTATTTGGTATTCTAAATGTATATAATTTTCTCTATAAATTTGGTCAAAGTTTATAAAGTTTGACTTTAAAAAAAATCTATATGCGTTACATTGTAGAATGGAGGGAGTAGTACACACAAACCATGATTAGTATTTCTAATTACAGGGGCAAATGCTGGACAACGTCACTGTACACGGGCTTTCCCCCCGGCTCCTTAGTTGGCTGGCTCTGCCATGGCAACGGCGGTGCACAGGAGGTGTTTGTAAGAATGCTTGAGAAAGAGAGAGGGGATCAAACACTGATGGATGGGTCCTATGTCTAGCTTAACGAAGTGTGACGAGCACCGTCAGTAACCCATGCCATGTGGCACATGATAGTGGGACCTAGCTTTCAGATTTTCACACAAATAGCTCTAATTGCTCGTCCAGTGTTATTTGAAAGTTTTTACCACAATGTTGATGGTTTTTTGAAGAAGAAGAAACCGAGTGATGGCAATTAGGGTCCCTAGTTGTGATGGTTTTTTGGAATTTACTCGATGAGTGCATCTTCGAGCATGACGATCAGCGATGAGCAACCAGACACAATCCGATGGCCACTCCGCAGTTCTGGGTGGTATACGACCAAGTCTACATGCGCAATTCCCGAGCAGACACAACACGGGGTACAAGCATATCATCTTGAAGGCGTGGACTTCAAGGAAGATGAAACTCTTCTCGTGGCTATTGCATCAGAATCAGATATGGTGTAGCGATCGGCTAGCCAAACGGCTATTTCTGCCCACCACTGTCTTTGGAACCTAGGTACGGATAGAGCCATCTCATACCCTTACCCGTCCCTTCTGAGCTTACCCATACCTGTCAACGGATACGATTTTTCCTCATACCCGTTACCCGGCAGGGTAGGCGGGTACTCGCAGGCCCCTGTAATTACAAACCAATATGCATGTTATTTTGGTATATTTGAAACATGATGACCTTTATGGAGTATTTCTTAAGGTCAGACTACATTTTCTTCCCTTGGCCTCCCCCGAATATTTTCCTGGCTCCGTCCCTGCTCGCAGGTAAAATGATCCATGTTTGCAAAACATCAATTTAAATGACTCATAGTCATAAACAACAACATATAATTATACTTTATAAACAACAACAGATTATAACAATAGCACATACTTATAAATAACAAACAACAACACATTTAATAAACAACATCACTTTCTCGTAAAAGACTACACATCAAAACATCACATATTCATAAACAGCAACACATAGATCTGATATGCTTTGTCCATCTATTTTTTGAGTGCTAGTTTGCACGCTTAGTCTCGGATCAAGCGTCAAAGTGGAAGGGTTGGGGTGCCCTGCGGCCGGCAAAACTACTGCACAATACTCCATGCACGACTCTTGGACGATTGACAATCAGATAGATGTGCTGCACTTTATTCTATAAATGGATGGCTGGATGTGAAGCATGGTGCATAGATCGGCTGTATAGCAGTGTTTTGCGGGCGGCGACATGGGAAGCAAGAAAAAGAACCACTGACATCGTCTCCAAGATCGTCCAGAGCTCCTGAGAGTGGGGCCACAAAGGGCATCCCGCTCCATGATCATTTTGATCAGCTGAGAGCCTGGGAACTTTGCCAGGAATGCAATGTCCCCTTTGGGGATACATTGTGAGGAGTCAGCCCCAAGTTTCTCCGTCGGCACGTAGGGGCTGGCAACATGTAATCTCCCTCTCCGCCATTCCATTTTGATCACTTGATCAAAACCTTGTGTTCCCGCGTGCTCTCAGCTAAGTCAATGACAAGCCAGCGAACGCTCGATTAAAAAAAGCAACAGTTCAGGACACCAAATATGCATCTGGAATTTCGATCCCAGGCTGATCCACCGGACCCTTTCAAGATCCGCGAAGAAGACATCGTTGGTGCTACCGTGGTACAATGGCTCCTACCTGGTTCATGAGTGTTCATGATAGTGGGCTACCATGTCAACATTGACTAGGACGATCAGCAGCTGAGAGAAAGCCCCCAGCAAAACTGCTACTATACAACGACTAGGACTGAATATTTTGGTCTGAACTGTGAATATTTTGGTGCCCTTGTTATAACATGATCGATTGGCCGGTAAATATTTCTAACAACTTTTAGTTTGGCAAACCATAGAATGCAAACAACAAACTACTAAATGAGTTGCTGGTTCACCCGGCTGAACCTGATGCTGCAGCACATGCACTTGTTGTCGCTTCTCATGGTAGCCTGGAATCGGCGTCCCTTGAATGCACAGCTGAAGCTTCACCAGTCTAGAGTGTCCTAGACCCTCTAAGCTACATCCAAAATGAAATAAATATGCTGATACCACAAAAAAATCAAGATCAAAGATAAACTGCCAATGGCTAATTCCAAAGCAGCAGCACATCAAATAGTTGAGGGCTTTACATTTCCTGATTGCCAACCCTCATCAACCATTGAACGCCGAATGATTGGATGAAACATCGTTGCCATTCAAAACTCTACAACAAAACAACACTGCACTAGCATCTCCAATTCAAACAGCCGCTAATAATTTCTTAATATTCTATTAACACAACTTCTAATATCTCTAGGAACAGATAACTCAAAGTCCCACTTCCGGAGTAGAACAAAAGCCTGGCCAATAAATCACTTGCTACCAAGACTAATAGACACACCAACCAGTATCTATTGCTACCGAGATCCCTCCATACCACGTCATTCATCCACCGGTACCTTTTTCTCGAAAAGGAGGATTACCCCGGGCCTCTGCATCAAGCAACGCACACAACCATGATCTACCTACTTCCAATATGGCATCGAGGACAGGGCCCCAGAACCTCGAATTGAACGGATGAGGGAACTCTTCCCTTGATGTATCTATCCGCTGTCTCCACGGCTCTTTGAGCTTCCTCGAGAGCTCTCTTGTTCAACGACCGGCATTGGCCAATCATTCTTGCGGTTGGGAATTTGCCAATGTTACAAGTCATCCTATCGTAGCCATCGGTTGTGTCCAGCGTGAAGCGCTCAAGTGAATGTGTTGTCTCAAGGATGTGAATTGTAAGCTCAACCAGGCTCGTGGCAGAACAGAAGCCCGTGATCATCACCTTCCTGAGACTGTCATTCCGGAAATCCAGATTCTTCCTCCGGTATTCAGTGTCGTCTCCAACAACAGGGTCATGCACCATAGCATTCTCCTGTACCTGCAAATACATATTGAGGATCAAATACCATTCTTCTGATAACAAAAAGTGTAATACATTAATAGCAGGGATAGCTCTGAGAGATGTATATAGTGACTTACGCGTAGGATGAAAGATTCCAAGGCAGGAGAAGCATCAAGAAAAGAAACCAGAGAGAAGACATCACAGTTCAGAGATAAGCAGGGTTTAAGGAGTGAAATTTGCAAGTTCTTGAGGTGGGGGAGCTTGGACGGCAGCATCGGAGTGTTGGCATTCTGAAAAATAAATCCCAAGATTAATCACACTTTATTTCAACATATACTAGTCTACATACACATACACATACTTGAATGGCCCTTATAATATGATCATTGCACTAGTAGAAAACAGGGCATTGGTCCAGCCCATTAGCCCCGGTTCAATCTAGAACCGGGACCAATGGGGGTACTGGACCCGGTTCGTTAGCCCAGGGGGCCGGCCGGGCCACGCGGGCCATTGGTCCCGGTTCGTTTGGACCTTTTGGTCCCGGTTGGAGCGACAAACCGGGACCAATGGCTCTTTGTCCTGGCCCACCACCATTGGTCCCGGTTAGTGATATGAACCGGGACCAAAGGCAACCCTTTAGCCCCGGTTCATAGCACCAACCGGGACCAATGAGGTGCCTATATATAACCCCTCACTCAAGAGCAGAGCTCACTGCTCTGTTTTTTTTTTCTGGCCTAGGAGGAGAGGGGTTAGTGGTGCTCTAGCTCACCTCCTATGCACACAACGTGTTCGGTGGAATGCCCGAGCCACACTAGTTAAGCTTTTCTCCTCTCGAAGCTCTATTTTCTCCGAGATTTGTCTCGGTTTAGCGGTCCGTCACGTCCCGTCCCCGTCTTCGCCGCCGTCGATCGCCCCCGCCGATCTCGTCACCGGCACCACCGTGGTGAGCCTCTTGTTATGTCCATGCTTTTCTTACTTTTATTATTGCTTTAGATAGATGCATGTTTGTCTAATTTTCTTACGTTTATTATTGCTTGTTATTATATAGTGCGATGGTTTTGATATCCGCCCACGTGGGCCCTCGTCCGGTCTACGATTCGGATGTGGTATATTATCTTTAATTTATAACTATTTGTTTTAGTGCTTATGATAGTTATGCCGACCAACCTGACATGCATAGATGTTTTATTATGTCTAGGAGGTAGTTGAACCGGAAATTCCAACCGACCCTCTTGTGGAGAGGTTAAATTTAGTTGAAGAGGAAAACATTTCGTTAATGAAAAAAATGGAAAAAATGGAGGAGGAGAAGATGGAATTGGAGTTGCATGTTGCGGAAGTTATCGATGATCACAAGATCAAGATGGACCCTATTGTCGAGAGGTTAAATTTAGTTGAAGAAGAAAACAAATTCTTGAAGGAAAAAATAAAAAAAATTGTGGACGAGAAGATGATATTGGAGTTGCATGTTGCGGATGTCGTCGATGATCACAAGATCAAGATGGATGCAATGCGGTTGAAGATTAAAAAGATTAGAAAATATGTCATTCATACCGAGGCTTGGTATCATTATGCCGTTGGATCAATTGTTACCTTGGTTGCGATTATGATAGCATTTGTTTTCGTATTGAAATGTTTTACATAGTTTCGATGTGTATGGAGAGCTATATGTTGTTAGATGAGAACTATATATGTATGTACTTTGGTTTTAATGTGATGATGAACTTTTATCCATTTGGTCACTTAATTATCTATTTATGATGTTCTGTAATGGTTTTTGACACACTTAATTATATATAAATGCACGCAGATGAACCGCCAATGGATGTACGGTGACAGACACACCTCCGAGTACATTAAGGGCGTGCGTGAGTTTCTAAATGCGGCAGAGGCAAACAAGCAGAATGGTTTTATGTGTTGTCCATGCACTAAATGTGTGAATACGATGTCTTACTCTAACCGGAAAATCCTTCACTCCCACCTGCTTTACAAGGGTTTCATGCTACACTATAATGTTCCCACCATCCTTCTTCAATATCATGACACACGTCCTAGTTCATCTAGTCGACGAGATTATCATTCTGGGGCCCGTATTTCTACACAATATGTTCCCCTTTGAGAGGTTCATGGGAGTCCTAAAGAAATATGTCCGTAACCGCGCAAGGCCAGAAGGAAGCATCTCCATGGGCCATCAAACAGAGGATGTCATCGGGTTTTGTGTTGACTTCATTCTTGGCCTTAATAAGATAGGTCTCCCTAAATCGCGGTACGAGGGGAGACTGACTGGAAAAGGCACGCTTGGAAGGGACTCAATAATATGCAGGGACGGATATTCTTGGTCTCAAGCACACTACACAGTTCTATAGAACTCTACATTGGTGACCCCGTATGTCGATGAACACAAGAACAGTCTGCGCTCCAAACACCCGGAGCAGTGCGACGACTGGATTACACGTGAACACATCAGGACTTTCAGCAGTTGGTTGGAAACACGTCTCAGATGTGACAACACTGTTTGTGATGAGTTGTACTTGTTGTCCAGGGGACCATCTTCGACAGTATTGATTTACAAAGGATACGAGATAAATGGGAATACATTTTACACGATTGTCCAAGATCAAAAGAGCACCAACCAAAACAGCGGTGTCCGCTTTGATGCAACAACCGAGAGGGGAAAGGACACATATTATGGTTACATAGTGGACATATGGGAACTTGACTACAGACATGATTTTAAGGTCCCTTTGTTTAAGTGTAAATGGGTCAATCTGTCTGGAGGCGGGGTACAGGTAGACCCACAGTACGGAATGACAACAGTGGATCTGAAAAACCTTGGATACACTGACGAACCGTTCGTCCTAGCCAATGATGTGGCACAGGTTATCTATGTGAAGGACATGTCTACCAGACCGAGAAAAAGAAAAGATAAGGAAGCGAATACATCATACGATGAGCCAAAGCGCCACATAGTTCTTTCAGGAAAAAGGGACATCCTGGGAGTGGAGGGCAAGACAGACATGTCTGAAGATTATGAAAAGTTTCATGAAATTCCTCCCTTCAAAGTCAAGGCTGACCCAAGCATCCCGATAAACGATGAAGATTATCCATGGTTACGGCGCAATAAGCAAATGACACAAGCGAAGAAAAAGTGAAGAGTTTTTTCCGCAACTATTATGATGATACCATGCCAACTTTGTAACAAACGAGTATGATACCATTGTCCGTTTGTACTATTCAAATTTCAATACTATTTGCACTAACAGAGAAAGTTTTTAATTGGTTTTACCAGAAAGAATTAAAAAAATAAAGCAAATAACAAAAGAAAATAAATAATGCAGAAAACAAAACAAAAAAACTTGAAAAATAAATAGCAACAATAAGTATTTTGTTGTAAGTATAAACAAAATAAAATAAATAAAGCAACAAAGAAAATAAATAAAGAAAGTAAAATAAATAAAGCAACTCTAAATACAGCAAAAAACAACTTAGAAATAAACAAAGAAAATAAAATAAATAAAGCAACTCTAAATACAGCAAAAAACAACTTAGAAATAAATAGCAACAATAAGTATTTTGTTGTAAGTATAAACAAAATAAAATAAATAAAGCAACAAAGAAAATAAATAAAGCAACTTTAAATACAGCAAAAAACAACTTAGAAATAAACAAAGAAAATAAAATAAATAAAGCAACTCTAAATACAGCAAAAAACAACTTAGAAATAAATAAAGCAAAAAAGGAAAAAAAAATAGGGCGCTGCCCAGTGAGCCTGCAAGGCCTATAGCACAGGATCCACCTGTAATATAAGGCCCAGCAAGCTCACAGGGCAGCGCGTAGAGTTAGGCCCATAAGCCTGCATTTGAGAGGAGCTCGAGAGGGTGGGAGCAGCAGCCCTTATAAACCACTCTCGAGCTCCCTCAGCTAGCGAGGTGGGACTAAACATCCCACCGCAGCCGCGCCAGCACAGGGCCTTTGGTCCCGGTTGGTGGCACCAACCGGGACTAAAGGGAGGCATTAGTCCTGGTTGGTGGCTGAAACCGGGACTAATGACCCCCTTTAGTCCCGGTTGCTGCCACCAACCGGGACTAAAGGCCCCTCCTTCCCGCCCTTTGGGCTGCTGAAAAGGGACCTTTAGTCCCGGTTGGTGGCAGCAACCGGGACTAAAGGGGGGCATTAGTCCCGGTTTCAGCCACCAACCGGGACTAATGCCCCTCCTATGTAACCAACACTTGCGAAAATTTGGGCAGTTTTCTTCTTCCCCGCCCCGACGCCTCCCTCGATCTGCTCCTTCCCCGCCCCCGTCGCCGTCGCCGTCGCCCCCGTCGCCCCGTCGCTGTCGCCGTCGCCCCCGTCGCCCCGTCGCCGTCGCCGTCGCCACCGACGCCGCCTCGTCGCCCCGCCCCGCCCCGCGCCGTCGCCGCGCCCCGGCCGGCCCGTCGCCCCGCTGTAGGATCGAAAGTATGTCTAGAGGGGGGGTGATTAGACTACTTGACAATATAAAAATTCTTCCTTTTGATCATGAACAGTTTTTGGCAGTTTCACACTTATGATCAATTCAAGTATCACCCTACACATGCAATTCTAGAGTATAAGCAGCGGAAAGTAAATTGCACATGTAGTAAAGAGAGGTGGAGAAGATCAAACGCAATTTGGTGACACGGAGATCTTTCTCGTGGTTCCGATAGGTGGTGCTATCGTACGTCCACGTTGATGGAGACTTCAACCCACGGAGGGTAACGGCTGCGCGAGTCCACGGAGGGCTCCACCCACGAAGGGTCCACGAAGAAGCAACCTTGTCTATTCCATCATGGCCTACGCCCACGGAGGACTAGCCTTACTCGGGGTAGATCTTCACGAAGTAGGCGATCTCCTTGCCCTTACAAACTTCTTGGTTCAACTCCACATCTCGAAGACGGAGGCTCCCAAGTGACACCTAACCAATCAAGGAGGCACCACCCTCCAAAAGGTAATAGATGTGGTTGATGATGATGAACTCCTTGCTCTTGTGCTTCAAATGATAATCTCCCCAACACTCAACTCTCCTCACTGATATGGCTGTGGTGGAAGAAAGGATTGAGTGGAAAGCAACATGGGAAGGCTAGAAATCAAGTTTCATATGGTAGGAATGGAATGACTTGATCTCAACACAAGGGTAGGTGGTTCTCTTCTCAGAAAGTGTATGGTAGGAGTGGTGGTACTTTCTGATGGCTCTCTCCACGAATGAAGAGGGGGTGGAGGGGTATATATAGCCTCCACATAAAATCCAACCGTTACACACATAATTGAGCAATCTCGGGGAGACCGAAGTGAAAACTCGGTCAGACCGAAAGTTCAAATATAGTGAACGTTGGGGTTTTCGGTGGGACCGAAAATACCATCTCGGTGTGTCCGATATGAGTCAAAGGTAGGAGCTTGCCATTCTCGGTGGGACCGAAATTAACAACTCGGATATTCCGATATGATGTCAAATGGTCACAGAAGGTTGGCAGTCCAGTTTCTGTGAGACCGAACTCAAAATCGGATGGACCGAAATATCTAGGGTTTGGAAAATAACTGAGGTGGTTCATCTCGGTGGGACTGAGTTGGAAGAATCGGTTTGTCCGAGATTACTTATGAGTGTGTTAAGTAGTGAAAGTTGCTGATAGTTGGAGGAGCTAAATCACTGAGCACTTGAGCAACCAGATCATCAACACAACCTCATCCCCTTTTAATAGTACTGGCTTTTCCTATGGACTCAATGTGATCTTCGATCACTAAACCAAAAATGGAGTCTTGAGCTTTTGCCAATGCTTGTCTTAGCATTTTGAGGGGTCCACTTCTTCAGACATTTCCATACCCATATCATCGAACTTCTCTGAAATGATTCTCAAGTAAATATTAGTTCAATGATATATATGTTGTTATTAATTACCAAAACCACCCGGGGATTAGTTGCACTTTCAATCTCCCCCTTTTTGGTAATTGATGACAACATATAGATCAAAGCTTCAACAAAAGATATAATCAATGAATAATATCGTCGCTTTGAGAAGTATGTGATAAACAAGAGCTCCCCCTAAATTTGTGCATTATTTAAAATTTGCGTTTGAATGCAAATGCACAATCGATTAGGATTATGGGTCACTCTTCCATGTCACATACATCTTGGTGGAGCGCACAAAATGATAAGAATGAATAACATGCACCCAATCACCAAGACATGAGTAAATAGCCATACAATAAAGAATAGCATATGATAAGCATTAAGCACACATTAAAGCATAGTATGACCAAGCACTCATTAAGGTAGCATCAAACGTAGTAGCAAGCACACTGAAAGTATCAAGAACCAAAGGAACCAAATGTATCTCAAAGAAAACCGGCAAAAGAACGAAAGAGCACTCTCTCTCTCGAAGCCCTATGATCTATACAATTTCTCCCCCTTTGGCAACAAGTTACCAAAAAGTTTGTAAAAGCATAGAGCTAAGCGTCACTGTGGGCTCTGCTGGCGGCTCCCGTCTGGGTAGATGTCGGAGTAGAAATGACGGCATCGGCGAAGACTTCTGCTGATGTCTGCGCTGGAGGAGTGGATGCTGGAGCTGGAGCTGTAGGAGGTGCTGAAGTGGTAGCCCTGGAGTCAGTCACTGGGATAGCTGCAGATCGGGATCCTCTGGGAACCTGAGCAGTCTGGCGATGAGAGTCCTGGACTAGATCATCCTGCATGAGCTCTGCTCTCTCCTGCCTTGCTTCCTCCATGTCCGCCTCAAGCTTGTTGACGGTCACCTGAATCTCTGTCAGCTTCACGTCCAGAGCGTGGATCTTGTCCTCAACAATCCTCTCTAGGCTTTCCTGAGATTGTTCAATGCTGGCCTGGCGTTGCTCAATTCTCTGGGTAGCTTCAAGAATCTGCTCTCCGAAGCTCTTTGGTTTAGCTGCTGCTGCTGCTGCCTCTTTGTCAGCTTTAGCTTTCTTAGCAGCCTCAATTTTGGCTTGACCTTCAACTGAGGTTGGATCCTCCTCATCCATCACAACTACGTTATCTTCATGCTCTGGCTGCAGTGGCAAGTGCTTCCTATCCAACATGAATTTGCCCGTGCCAAACTTGGCATTGATGAGCATCTGAATCTGCGGAGCAAATCCACATGACCTCTTCTGGTCAGCTGCAATCCTCTTAATGGTCTCTACCATTAAGTCCATCACCTTAAAAGGTGCCTTCTCATCAAGAATGTGCAACATGTTGATAGAATAGCCTCGAATCATGCGGTGGTCTCCAGACTTGGGCATCAAGGTATGCCTCAAAATAGTGTTTGTTGTGGTCAGACCTGCCTGGAGATAGTACACTGAGCCAAGCTTCCACCCTTCCAAATCAGCAGCGGGGATTTCCTTGTACATGTTCTTCATGGAATCATGGCTCTTCTTGGGAATCCCATAGACATCAATGTCGTCCTCTCTCTGCACTGGAGCATTCAGAAGTTCTGCCCATTCTTCAACAGACGAAGAAAACCTTTGACCTTCAGTCATCCAGGTGATCTTGCCATCAGGATAGAAGTGGGCTGTGGCGTAGAACTGCATGATCATCTCATCATTCCAATCTGTCAGCTTCTGACCCACGAACTCATCAACTCCACATGCAGTGAAGCTCTCATGCACATGGGGAAAGAAGTCTCGGTGCTCTTCACTGTCAATGTATTTCCAGTCAACATACCTGGTGTCAGCAACAATAGGCTTCTTATCCATCAGCATGGTCTCATAGAAGTCCTGCTGCTCTCTGGTGTGGAATCTGGGGTCCACAGCAGTCCTTCTCCTCACGGCATATGGATCAGACTGTCTCCATAGCCTGAGACCTCTATCCTTCCTTGCCTTCATATCCTCGGCTTGAGGATGAGCATCGTTGTGGAGTGGCAACTTTGGACGGAGCTTCAGCAACACATGTTCTTCATCTGACTCAGACGGTGGCATCTCACCTTTGTTCTTCTCAGAAGCTGGAATGCTCCTGGTTGTCCTCTTGGGCTTGGCTGGAGCTGCCTTGGCTTGAGCAGGCTTCCTTGGCTTAGAAGTGGCTTGAGCCCTAATAGCATCACCCATGAGCTTAGCCTTCTGAGGAGGAGGCTGGGGTGCATCTTCTTCTTCTTCATCAGCAGCTGCATCAACATGAGGTTCAGCATATACTACCCTCTTCCTTTTGGAAGTTTTCTTCACCTTACTTGGAGCTGGCTCTTCCAAGTTCAGCTTCTTTGCAACAGCTGATTGCTTGATCTTGCTTGTGCCTTTCTTCGACTGCTGCCCTTCGTGCTCTTTGGCAACAACTTTTCTCTTGGGCTTGGAGGTTACTTCCTCAGCAACGAAGTCAGAGTCCTCATCATCAGAATTTCTCTGCTTTCTGGTCCTGGTGGCTGCAGGAGGCAAACCACTAGGGGTGCTCCTCTCACCATCATCACTGGAACTACTAGCCTCAGGACTAGTATCTGCCTCAGGGATCTCTGCAAAAGGTGACTCAGACCTGTTCTGGCTGTCACTGGCATCTGACATGGCTGACAACCTGTGAATAGATAAGGTATAGGCAGAGTAGAAGAGTTATCACAACTGCAGAGGTTTTTGCAAAAAAAATTAGTTCAAATCTTAGTTTTGAGTTTTCACAGAATGCATTTCGGTCAAACCGATTTTCAGTTTCGGTGAATCCGAAGTGTATAACAGAAACCTACACACCACTTTCGGTCAGACCGAAATGGGTTTCGGTCCTGCCGATAAACTAGGGTTTCACTGAGACTCTACATCGGTCACACCGATTTGCACAACTCGGTTAGACCGAACGGTGCAGTGCAATGGCCAGAGGCCAAATCGGTCATTCCGAGTTTTCAAAATCGGTTTCACCGAGATGTATTCCGTGGAAACCTAAACCTAAGAATTTCGCTCGAAACTAAAAGGATCTGATCTGATGTTTAAGGAATATCTCAAACGTGGATAGATACATGGCAAACCAATCGTGCAAGAATCAGATGGGGAGCACGAGAGGGATCGGGACTCACCCTAACTTGGTGGAGTCCCTCTATGGCGGCAACGGCGCGGAGAAGAATACCGTTGACGGCGGCGGAGACCTGCGGCGAGGGCGCACAGGCGACGACGGCGACGATCCGAAGACCAGGGCGACGGCAGCAGGGGACTTGGGGGCGAAACGGTTTGAAGAATTAATCGCGCGCTGCCCTCAGTATTTATATCCCCATACTGTCGGTGGGACCGAGTTGAAAAACTCGGTGACACCGAAATGGCTAACTGTTGTGCAGTTACACATATCGGTCACGCCGAGATTTTGAACTCGGTTTCACCGAGATGAAACCTAGATCAGTCTTAGCGTTTCGGTTGGACCGAGATGGAAAAGTTGGTCAGACCGAAATGGACTTAGAAGGTTTTGGAAGTCAGCCTTAGACGGATCGGTGGCTCCGAGTGCTCCTCACTCGGAGGGTCCGAAAATGACTTGTTCAAAGTTGTGATATGAGCATGAATAGAATTTGAGACAAGAAAGCATAGATAGCTAGGGAAGGTGCTTAGGCATTCTTGTCCATCCATTTGGCCAGAAAAATCAAAACAATCAAAACAACAAATGGATGTCCTTGAATGGATAAAATCATGCATTCAACATGCTCACACAATAAGATAGCAAATAAAATATGTGTCAAACATGCACAACCAACACTCTAGCTACTAGCACACAATTTGTCGATGACTAGGTCATCTATATATGAGTATATTGACTTAGGAGCCAAATGAGAACATTTGATCATAGGTCATACTCATCGTTTAAGCGCAAGTGGGGTTACCACTATTACATAAAGCATTTATGTGTTCACATCATTTGAAGATGCTTTAGCTCAATTTTTAGAGCAAAGCTCCCCCTAGATGTGAGAACCCCTTTTAAAGGGTCAAACTAACCTTGGGTTGTCGTAGAAGACTTCATGTAGATGTTGAAGATGTGGATGCTCAAAGTTGATGTAGATCATCAAGAGTTGGGAGCTATCCTTTGGATTAGGGCACTTTCAATACCTACACGGGTTAGTCCCACAAGGAACAAACAAGGATATCGATAGACATAGATTGAAGTTCACAAAAGATGATGTCCATGAAAGCAATGATTACCTTGTCCCTTGACTTACCAACAAGAGGGTTTGTGACTCCATGAACTAGTGCATGATGTGGAAGTTGTTTGCACAAGTTCTTGCCAAAAAGAATATGAGTGAAGTATGTTGGCGGAGTCACCCTCAAGAACCTTCTAGTTCTTCTTCTTTGGGATCCACATCATCTTGATGGGAATCCTTGGAGTTGTAGTTGAGCTTGACGAAGTAGAACTTGACGTGTCCTTGGGAACCCACTTGACCATGGCTTGAGGTGCTTCAATGAATGCATCAATCTCCTCTTGAAGCTTGTCCTTGGCCTTTAGCTTGTGGTCTTGTGGTGGAAGGTCATCTTGAGCTTGTTCCACATTGGAAGAAGTAGGATCATACTTCTCCTTTTGTGAAACAAACTGTGGAGTAGGGGATTGACCTTCTTCCCACTCAACACCTTCGGCGTTGAACTTTCGCTCAAAACCAATCCCTTGATTCTTCCGGTGCCTTCCTTGTTTGCGAACAATTTCCTCAAAGTTCTTGCTTCCGGCAAGACTCTTGTAGACACCTTTCTCTATGATTTCCTTCAATAAACTATTTTCTTGCTCAAGTGTAACTTGGCTTGAAACATTGTTAGTGGAATCAAGAGAACTACTAGAAGTAACAATATTGGATTTAACATTGTTATTGTTACTACTAGAGGAAGAACTTTTCTTATGCTTGTCATGCTTAGTCTTAATAGGTGGCAAGAAATTAGACAAGAGAAGTTGTTTGGCAAGATATGAAGAACTCTTCTTTCGAAGATCGTCATTGATCGCTTTTAGAAACTCGTGTTCTTGCTCTAGAGTGAGCTTCTCGAAGCGTAGCTTCTCATGAGATCTTAGGAGCTCTCTATGATCTTCTTGAGTTGTTTCATGAGCTAACTTAAGAGTGTTTAGTTCTTTAGTTAGACGCTCAATCTCCTTCATAGCATTGTCATTCGACTCTTCTCGACTATAAAGACTACTAGCATTTTCATCATTACTAAGCTCACTAGATTTATCATGCAAGAGCTCATCTTCACCAAGCAAGTCATCCTCATCACTATCAAAGTCAATGAATTCAGGGTGTGTTACCTTGGTGCCTTTAGCCATGAAGCATCTTCCAATTCCCTCATTTGGTGAATCAAATAAGTCGTAGGAGTTGGAGTTGGAGGATACGAGTGCAAGTCCGGCAACACCTTCATCTTGACTGTAGTCGGAGTCGGAGTGATAGCTTCCATCGGATTGATTGTCGGAGTCGGAGCCGGAGACCCATTCACCTACATGAGCTTGATGTCTTCTTCTTGTGTAGCTCCTTGATGACTTGTCCTTCCTCTCCGAATCCTTGCTTCTCCGAGAGGGTCTTCGTTCATAACGATCATCTCTACTCCTTCTCTCTCTCCGAGGTGACTCATCTCTTGCTCTTCTTCTTGGAGATTCTTCTCTTCTCTTGTGGGGAGCCGTACACTCATTTGAGAAGTGTCCGGGTCTTCCACAATTGTAGCAGTTTCGATCACGACTAGAAGATCTCTTTTCATCATATGATCTAGACTTTGAGCTTCTTTCTTTGCCTCTATTTTTGTAGAACTTGTTGAAGTTCTTAACCATTAGGCTTATCTCTTCATTGGAAATTAACTTGTCACTTGAGGTAGTGGGAGCATCACTTGTAGCTTTGTAAGCACCACTTGACTTGTTGTGAAGCTCTTCCTTATCCTTAAGTGTCATCTCATGAGCAACAATTCTTCCAATGACTTCAGTTGGCTTGAGAGTCTTGTAGTTTGGCATCATTTGGATCAAAGTGCACACGGTGTCATATTTTCCATCCAAAGCTCTTAGAATCTTCTTGATGATGAAACGGTCGGTCATTTCTTCGCTTCCTAAGCCGGCAATCTCATTTGTGATGAGAGCAAGCCTAGAGTACATTTCAGCGACTCCTTCACCATCCTTCATCTTTAACTTGTCAAGTTGACCTTGAAGAATATCTAGCTTTGATTCCTTCACAGATTCAGTACCTTCGTGCATTTCAACCAAAGTATCCCAAATCTGTTTAGCATTCTCAAGACGGCTGATTTTGTTGAACTCCTCGGGACACAAAGCATTGAAGAGAATGTCACAAGCTTGAGCATTGTTTTGCAACATCCTCAACTCTTCCGGTGTAGCTTCGCGATCCGGAACTTTTCCTTCCTCGAAGAAATCACCTTGCATACCAACACAAATAATGCCCCATGCGGCTGGGTTATGACCAAGAATATGCATTTTCATTTTATGCTTCCAACTAGCAAAATTTGTACCATCAAAGTAAGGACCTCTACGATAATTACCCTCACTAGACGCCATACTCTCCTAGGTTGTGAAACCAAGCTTATGGAGTACAATTGCAATGGAAACCAAAACAATGGACACCAAAGCTCTGATACCACTTGTAGGATCGAAAGTATGTCTAGAGGGGGTGATTAGACTACTTGACAATATAAAAATTCTGCCTTTTGATCATGAACAGTTTTTGGCAGTTTCACAATTATGATCAATTCAAGTATCACCCTACACATGCAATTCTAGAGTATAAGCAGCGGAAAGTAAATTGCACATGTAGTAAAGAGAGGTGGAGAAGATCAAACGCAATTTGGTGACACGGAGATTTTTCTCGTGGTTCCGATAGGTGGTGCTATCGTACGTCCACGTTGATGGAGACTTCAACCCACGGAGGGTAACGGCTGCGCGAGTCCACGGAGGGCTCCACCCACGAAGGGTCCACGAAGAGGCAACCTTGTCTATTCCATCATGGCCTACGCCCACGGAGGACTAGCCTTACTCAGGGTAGATCTTCACGAAGTAGGCGATCTCCTTGCCCTTACAAACTTCTTGGTTCAACTCCACATCTCGAAGACGGAGGCTCCCAAGCGACACCTAACCAATCTAGGAGGCACCACCCTCCAAAAGGTAATAGATGTGGTTGATGATGATGAACTCCTTGCTCTTGTGCTTCAAATGATAATCTCCCCAACACTCAACTCTCCTCACTGATATGGCTGTGGTGGAAGAAAGGATTGAGTGGAAAGCAACTTGGGAAGGCTAGAAATCAAGTTTCATATGGTAGGAATGGAATGACTTGATCTCAACACAAGGGTAGGTGGTTCTCTTCTCAGAAAGTGTATGGTAGGAGTGGTGGTACTTTCTGATGGCTCTCTCCACGAATGAAGAGGGGGTGGAGGGGTATATATAGCCTCCACACAAAATCCAACCGTTACACACATAATTGAGCAATCTCGGTGAGACCGAAGTGAAAACTCGGTCAGACCGAAAGTTCAAATATAGTGAACGTTGGGGTTTTCGGTGGGACCGAAAATACCATCTCGGTGTGTCCGATATGAGTC
This sequence comes from Secale cereale, assembly GCA_902687465.1. Classification (NCBI taxonomy): domain Eukaryota; kingdom Viridiplantae; phylum Streptophyta; class Magnoliopsida; order Poales; family Poaceae; genus Secale; species Secale cereale. The sequence continues at coordinate 674,638,762 of LR738709.1, forward strand.
AAAGGTAGGAGCTTGCCATTCTCGGTGGGACCGAAATTAACAACTCGGATATTCCGATATGATGTCAGATGGTCACAGAAGGTTGGCAGTCCAGTTTCGGTGAGACCAAACTCAAAATCGGATGGATCGAAATATCTAGGGTTTGGAAAATAACTGAGGTGGTTCATCTCGGTGGGACTGAGTTGGAAGAATCGGTTTGTCCGAGATTACTTATGAGTGTGTTAAGTAGTGAAAGTTGCTGATAGTTGGAGGAGCTAAATCACTGAGCACTTGAGAAACCAGATCATCAACACAACCTCATCCCCTTTTAATAGTATTGGCTTTTCCTATGGACTCAATGTGATCTTCGATCACTAAACCAAAAATGGAGTCTTGAGCTTTTGCCAATGCTTGTCTTAGCATTTTGAGGGGTCCACTTCTTCAGACATTTCCATACCCATATCATCGAACTTCTCTGAAATGATTCTCAAGTAAATATTAGTTCAATGATATATATGTTGTTATTAATTACCAAAACCACCCGGGGATTAGTTGCACTTTCACCCGCCCCGCCCCGCCGCCGTCGCGCCGCCGTGCCCCGACGCCGCCTCGTTGCCGCCCCGCCCCGCCGCCGTCGCGCCGCCCAGCCCTGCCGATGTGAGGGGCTCCCTTTTTTTATGTTTAATATTGTTGTGTATATATATAGTTGCTGTGTATATATGTATATATGTGTATATTTTTTTTATGTTTATATAAATTGCAGTATATATAGTTGTTGTATATATAGTTGCTGTATTTATATGTATGTGTATATCTTTTTTTTTCTTAGGAATTTGCTAAATATATATGTTAAATATATATTTATGTGTATATAAATATATTTTTTCTTAGGAAGTTGCTGTATATATGTGATGTATATATATGTGTATGTGGCTATATAGTTTTTTGTTTATATATGCTAAATATATATAGAAAGTTTTATATATGCAAAAGTTACAAATTTAGAAAAAGAAGGATAGGAAAGAAGAAAATAAGAAAGAGGAAAGAAAGAAGAAGAGGAGAGGAAGAAGAAGAGGAGAGGAAGAAGAGGAGAAATAAATAAGAAGAAGAAAAAAAAGAAAAAAAGAGGAGAAGAAGAAAGGAATAGAGGAGAAGAAGAGATTTCTCTCTTCTTCTCTATTCCTTTCTTCTTCTCCTTTTTTTTTCTTTTTTTTTCTTCGATCTTTTCCTCTAGCGGTTCCTTTTTTCTTCTTCTTCCTCTTTTTTTTATCGGATATGTCTATGTCGATATACACCCTCCCCGATAACTTCGACATTAGGGGGGCCGGGGTCGAGGGTCGTCGAGGGACCGAGAGGCCGAAGGTCGAGGGGTCGAGGGTCGTCGAGGGACCGAGAGGCCGAAGGTCGAGGGGTCGAGGGACCGAGAGGCCGAAGGGCGAGGGGTCGAGAGGTTGCCTAGCAGTCGGGGGTCTAGGGTTGTGGATCGCCGAGCAGTCGGGGGTCAAAGTATTGAAGAATTCCATGACTTCATCATTTGCCAGAAGTAACCGGGGCATTTTGGTACAAAGTTATGCAAAGATATTTTGGAATGGAGTTCCTGATAGAATAATTCGTCTTTTGTTACGAATTATCCTATCTGGGACTCCGTTCCAAAATAACTTTGGAGAGCTTTGTACCATCATGCTACTGTTACTTTCGCCTAATGATGAAGTATTGGTTTTGTTGAATCCTTTGACACTCGACAAAATGTGACATGAGGGGGTCTAGGGTTGTGGATCGCCGAGCAGTCGGGGGTCGAGGGG
>LR738709.1:674650215-674698065 GCA_902687465.1 Secale cereale
CCCCCTCCCCTTTCAAAAAAAAACAAAAACCACAGCCACAGAAATGCTGACGCGTGGAAGCCTTTTGGTCCCGGTTGGTACCACCAACCGGGACTAAAGCCCCTCCTGCCTGGACTCGGTGCACAGGCCACGTGGACACCCTTCTGCCCCGGTTCTGGATAGAACCGGGACTAAAGGGTCAGAGCATTAGTACCGACCCTCTTGTCCCGGTTCTGGAACCGGGGCTAAAGGCCCAAATGAACCGGGTCTGATCCCCCTTTATCTACTAGTGTTGAGACATTAAAACCAACACATACCTCACGACCGCCGAGCATGGTGAGAATCTCAACATTTTGCGCGATGGACGGAAGGCTAATGCGAGCATAAGAGAGAATACCAGACTGGTTGACAGGTGAAATATCTACATTCTTAAGTTGCGAAGAATTTCGGACATAGATGACTGGTGTCCCACAATAGTGAAAAGAGCAAAGACGCGGAGCATCTATCTCTACCGCCCGCACCATCTCGCATCTTTTAACACTGAGGAACTTGAGCTGCTGCAGCGTACAAGGTATTTTCAAGGAAATAATCCCACTACATGCTTCAATCTCTAGCCACTCCAGGACGGAAGATTTAGACAGCAAGTGCCCTAGTCCATCCTCAGTAACGTGGACATAACACAGACTTAAACTTTTCAATCTTCTCAAGCGCCCAAATATTGATGTGGGATGAAAAGCACAACCAAAGAGGCTAAGAGACTGAATTGAACTTGCAGCTGCCTCATTAGATAAAACCTAACACGGGAAGCTGTAGACTTTCTTGACGACTAAAGGCAACAAAATGCTAAATTCTTGGATCCCGGGTTTAATGATCACAAAGTTTCTTTGTAGCTCAGGCTACATGGAACCTCTTATCCTCAACCCTCAAGCCTTGCTTTGAGATACGTACTCTCCAACTAACTTACAACAAGAAGATTTCTCTTTTTTGTTTCTCTACAATGAAATAGTATATGAACTTCAAACTTTGCAGATCGAACAAACATTAGAACATCAATGTGTGAAAAAACTTTCAGATTTTTTGGTCTGATATAAATATACAAAATGAGATTTTGTTTGACTAAAAATAGTATTTAAAGTATTTAAAATGCATGAAAAAATCTAAAAGTTTTTTCCCAAATTGTAGTTAGTATGTATTGTTGTTCTGCAAATTTTGAAGTTTATATGTTTTGTCGTTTGAGAGAAACAAAAAAGACAAATGCGTCTACACGGACCGCGAAGCAGAAATGGATGCCAAAGATAAGGGGTACCATGTAGCCCGAGCTGCAGAAAACTCTACTCGAGGTGGCTCCGAATCATTACAAAGGCCAATATCAAGTTTAAGTGTCTTCAACTTCACCCCATTGTGATAATGGTTTGTAAGAATTTTGTCAACTTTGTCAATGAGATGGGTTTTCCATTCCTCATTTTTTCTGTCCACACCAAGTGTACGCTCACTGAGTATGAGGCTGGAATAGCTTCTCTAGGAACGCCAAAACCTACGGGACACGCAGGCAGCATGAGCAGCGTATTGCACTAGCAAGAGAGAATGTATATGATATATGATGTCCTGCAGAACCAATGTTGACAGGTTCAACTGTTAGCTAGTACGTAGTTGACTGCAGTAGATAACAATAGCAGCGCTGGATTCATTACCAAAGTCCTATGTATATACGTGTTCCTGTGCTAGTAGTTGCGATGGGAAAAAATAATCATTGTAAGTAGGATGATACTTGATTGGCAGCAACACATACCTCTGGGAGTTCCTCCAGACCATTTGTTTCTTTTGATGAAGCCTCCGACCCGCTACCTGCAACACATACTTAATTTTAAGTAGGACTCTGACGGACCACACATAGTTCCTCAGTGTTAAAAGATGCGAGATGGTGCGGGTGGTAGAGATAGATGCTCTGTGTATTTGCTCTTTTCACTATTGTGGGAGACCGGTCATCTATGTCCGAAATTCTTCGCAACTTAAGAATGTAGATATTTCACCTGTCAACAGTCTGGTATTCTCTCTTATGCTCTCATTAGCCTTCCGTCCATCGCGCAAAACGTTGAGAGCCTCACCCTGCTCGGTGGTCGTGAGGTATGTGTTGGTTTTAATGTCTCAATGATCATATTATAAGGGCCATTCAAGTATGTGTATGTGTATGTATGTAAGACTTGTATATGTTGAAATAAAGCATGATTAATCTTGGGATTTTTTTCCGGAATGGCAACACTCCGCGATGCTGCTGTCCAAGCTCCCCCACCTCAAGAACTTGAAAATTTCACTCCTTAAACCCTGCTTATCTCTGAACTATGATGTCTTGTCTCTGGTTTCTTTTCTTGATGCCTCTCCTGCCTTGGAATCTTTCATCCTACACGTAAGTCACTATATACATCTCTCAGAGCTATCCCTGCTATTAATGTATTACACTTTTGTTATCAGAAGAATGGTATTTGATACTCAATATGTATCTGCAGGTAGAGGAGAATGATATGGTGCATGATCCAGTTTTTGGAGACGACACTAAATATCGGAGGAAGAATCTGAATTTACGGAATGACAGTCTCAGGAAGGTGATGATCACGGGCTTCTGTTCTGCCAATAGCCTGGTTGAGCTCACAATTCACATCCTCGAGACAACACATTCACTTGAGCGCTTCATGCTGGACACAACCTATGGCTACGATAGGAAGACTTGTAACATTGGCAAATTCCCAATCGCAAGAATGATTGGCAAATATTGGTCATTGAGCAAGAGAGCTCTCGAGGAAGCTCATAGAGCCGTGGAGACAGCGGACAGATACATCAAGGGAAGGGTTCCCTCGTCCGTTCAATTCGAGGTTTTGGGGCCCTGTCCTCATTGCCATATTGGAAAGTAGGTAGATCATGGTTGTGTGCATCGCTTGATGCAGAGGCCCTGGGTAATCCTCCTTTTGGAGAAAAAGGTACCAGTGGATCAATGACGTGGTATGGAGATATCTCGGTAGCAATATATACTGATTGGTGTGTTTATTAATTTTGTTGATGTGAACAATAAGAGATTTATTGGCCAAGCTTTTGTTCAACTCCTGGAGTGGGACTCTGTGTTATATTGAGTTATATGTTCCTATAAGATATTATAAGTTGTGTTAATACAATATTAAGAGATTATTTGCAACTATTTTAATTAGAGATGCTAGTGCAGTGGTGTTTTGTTGTAGAGTTTTGAATGGCAATGATGTTTTATCCAATCATGATGAGGGTTGGCAATCAGTCGGGAAATATAAAGCCCGAATCATTTGATGTGTGCTACTGCTCTGGAAGTAGCCGTAGGATGTTTAGATTTTTTTTATGTATCAGTATGTTTATTGGATACAGATTTAGCTTAGATGTTTTAGGACACTCTGGACCGTTGAAACTTCAGCTGTAAATGTAACGGTAAAGTTGTTACAACAAAACGGAAATAAAGAGGAACCCAGCCTTTGCAACAGAAAGGATTTTGAACCGTCAGTGCAGTGCAGAACCAGTGCACGAAAGAGATATCATCGATAAACAAATGGACGGTTCGGAGTCAGACTGAGCATTATTCTCAGTATATGAGTCAACTACTATTTGGCAGAAGTACTTTTGTCTCAGAGACTAACACCGAACATTTGAAACATGTTGTATAAAATATTATTGGGATAATAATAATAATAATAATAATGAGTTCATCACTTCGCTACACCAATTATTATGTACTAAGATTATCTCCAATAGATGATGTAGATATATAAATACAGTTTTGCTATTTCACGTCTAGATGTGAGATATTATCTCACATCTAACTCTCTCATCTTTGATTTTTTTTATTAAGTCTCTCACGGATTTTAAAGGTGAGTGAGTTAGATGTGAGATAATATCTCACAACTAGATGTGACATAGATAGACCCATATAAATAATACTCCAATATCTATATCATCTATTGGAGATGAAGTACTCTTTATCTCAGAGACTCAAACACCGAACATTTGAAACATGTTGTATAAAATATTATTGTGATAATAATAATAATAATAATAATAATAATAATAATAATAATAATAATAATAATAATAATAATAATAATAAAGAGTTCATCACTTCGCTACACCAATTATTATGTACTAAGAGTGTCTCCAATAAATGATGTAGTAGCTTTTTACATCTTCAATGTCTCAAAACGCTGCTCCAATAGATGATGTAGATTGGAAGGTTTCAATTTTTTTTGTTTCTTGTGTGCATTAATGTGGCGTCTTAGATAACATGAGGTCTTTGATAAATATAGATAGCTAGAATTAACATTTTTCTTTGGCAAAGAATCAATGACCGGCTCAGATAGGTACTACATAGAAAGCAACACAGCGTTGGCATTCACAAAGCAATAATAAGTTGGTACGCAGGGAAGAAGAAGAAAACTACTCCTACGTAATAGTATTATATACTCCGTATAATCCACCCAAAGAGAAAGCACAAGCGAAACCATGATCTCTGTCACTTGTATGCATTTAGTTCTTGGTCATGAAGCAAGCTGGTCATGTCATGTCCGAGGGCGATGTCAAATGGGGGGAGATGCATCATGCCTGGATGAAACTGACGTCCTCAGTGCAAAGGATGTCTAGCTGCTCCAACGCAGGGAAAATCATGTTGTGAAGCTGGTTCCGCACCAGGTCGTCCACGTGAAGGAGGAGTGTGTTTGCCCCTGAGGAGACGACGGTGCGGTCGTCGTCGAAGAGGTCCTGAACCTCCGCTGCACGATCGAGGCACTCCTGGAAGTATTGGTCGGTGGCTGCATTGTAGATGTCGGCCGTGTGTGCTTTCTCTAGGGCCGCCTTGAGCTTCAAAATGGCGTCGTAGAGCAACCCCGCCTGCTCGAGCTAAGGCAAACCCTTGACCACTCGCCACCCGCACTCGTCCATGCCCGATAACAGATGTAGATGCAAGTCGTTGGCCTCGGAGAAGGTCCTTAGGCCATCGAGGACAATGGTGATGCGATGGGACGGCTCGTCCGCGCTGTTGAGGAGCAGCCGTGAGTTGGTGCGCACCTCGGCGACGTCACAAAGGGAGCGGACGATCACATCGCCGGTGAACCGGTCATAGAGGAGGGGCACAGGCGTGTTGAGGGAATCTCGGAGCTCCTGGAGATGAACGGCAATGCACGGTAGCACGTTCTCCAAGGTGGAGTCGCCGAGGGAGGGCGCCGCGGGAGTAGAGGCCCATTCAGCAGCGATGGACCGCATGTCGGGCGACTGACGAGTGACCCCATGGGTGGCCTCTCCCACCCGAGCCGCCTGCTCCTGCAGAGAGGCCACGACCGGGAGGATGCGGTGCAGCCGCGTGTCGACTTTGCGCTCGGCGTCGCGGACCGCAAGAGCAAGTCCAACAGTTGGGCGTAGAGCGGCGGTGAGGCGAACCGGGAGGCTGATGATGCTCTTGTGGAACGCCTTAGGCACCACCTTGGGTTGAGGCATCACGTCCCGCACGATGTCGACTTGAGACTGCACCTCATCCTTGAGGAAGCCGGTGCTCAACCTGTACGTCCCAGCGATGACAGACATGAAGTTTGATGTAGTGCTGAGGTCCTCAAGCTCTGTGTCGTCCTGCTCGACGAGATCCCGATAGCTCTAGCTAATCCTCCATGAGAGCGTCGAGTGCTCTGGACACCTGGAGCAGCGCGGCGTCGGACAATGCTCAACCCAGTGCCGCTGCCTACCTCATCTGCAGGATGTTGAGCACCCTCCAGTCTTGGTGCGCGATGAGGTGGATCACATCCGCCAGCGCCCTTGGAGCATTCCTGAGTCGGTCGATCTGATTGACGACGGCGTCTCGGCCATGGCCACCGTCCTCCACCTCCTCCGCGACATCCGCGCTGCTGGAGGCAAGGGACAACATCTCCGCCTCTCTCGATCACGATGGATCCCTCACCTCTTTCTCTGGATCGATTGGTTCTTCCTCTCGATCGATCGATTCTTCCTCTCTGTCTCTGGATCGATCGATCGATCGATTCTTCCTCTCTCCGGATTGATTGATTTTTCCTCTCTTCTCTGGATCGATTGATTCTTCCCCTCGATCTAAGCGGATCAATTGAAATGGGTCGCCGCCACGTGCCGCCGGTGTGGTATATATATGCACTACTACTAGAGCGGGTGGTAACCAATTTTGATTCGAATCCAAACAGGAGATCCACCGGAACGGAAATAGAACCCCCCCCCCCCCATGTTCCCACCCCATCAGAATCCCTAGTTTTTTTTGCGGGGATCTGAATCCATGAAGTAGGCGGAGCAACTCAGACGAGAGAATCCTCACAACTCCGGAACGAAACCGAAGCTAACAAGAGAAGCAACCGGAAAGAAAGAAACAACACGGTAAACACACAAGCATAAACATGTCATGATGCACAAGCAAGCATGATGCATGTCCGGTTTAAATATGCAAGGCATGGCAAGGTGCACAAACAAAACTACAAGTTAAGTGGAGCTCAATATGCAACGAGTTGCATATTGACGAAACACCACATAATAATTATTTAGTTGACTCTCGTTATTTACAAGACAAGATTAAATGTTTTTAACATGGCAAGAGGTGAAGCATAAAGAAACTACACTTTTTAGACATTTTAAATGAGGCCGGAAATAACAACAACAAGTCCGGAAAATCCCCTTGAGCATGTTAGCAATTATAAGCAAACAACAATTAAACATTCTCATGTTGTTATCATGATGCGGATGACATGATCAAGTTTATGCAATTTTATTAAAAGGTTGACAAAAAAGAGATATGAAGCATCGTCGCCATGGTGGAAGGAAAAGGGTGCCACGGCAACAATTCCGAAAATGATGCCACGGCAACATATCGGTTCCGGTAACTCGTTGCGAGACCGGTGCAAAAGGTAGATGGCGTGGGTGAGTCAAACGAGATAAAAGGTGGGCGATCCCGTTACCGGGTTCCCACGAGTCGGTGACGAGGCAACCGAGGAACATGACAAAAGGGACGAAACGGACACGGTGCACACAAGGAAACATTTCATACAACACAAGCATGCATTCACGGGTCATCGTCTCGGGTTATACCTTCGGAGCGTTCTCTCTCGAAGCGGTTCGAGATCGTAGAGGAAGGAGTCGTTCTCGGAAGTCGTACACGGGTCGTAGAGGAAGTAGTCGTTCACGTGGCGGTAGTTGTACTCGGGCGACGGTAGAGGAAGTAGTGGTACTCGGCGACGGTAGATGTACTCGTTCCGTTCGGTCTTGCCGGTCTCGTCTCGAGTCGTAGATGTACATGTCATCGAGGTACTTGAGGGTTCCGATGGCTCCGGCGTGGGTAGTGGTACTTGTCGTTTCGCCGTGTAGGGGTACTTGACATATCGCCGTGTAGTCAAACTTGACGGACGTCGACGTCGTGGTACATGAGGGTCGTCGAGCGTAGGGGTACTCATTTCCGTAGATGTACACATAACCGTAGATGTTCATGTCGCGAGGAGAGGTACTTGGCGCATTCGGAGATCAGGTCTTGCCTGAGGTGCACTTGACAAAAAAAACTACAGCAACCAACAACAACAAAACACAGGTACGGCAGCAACACGGAGAGGACAAAGCGGCCGACGAGGGCGACCAAGAGGGGCGCGGTGCTGCTGGTCTTGACGGGGAGGACAGAGGGAGGAGGCCACGGCTTGCGGCCACGAGGAGGGAGCGAGGCTCCTGGAGGCGCTGCACAGGACGAGGCGGAGGAGGACAGAGGAACGAGGAGGAGCTTCTGCAGCCTTGGCGCTGCTGGAGAAGAAGCAGGGCGGCAACCTGGTGCTGCTGCTGCCTCTGACCGGCGGCCCTGGCGACGGAGAACGAGGGCCGAGGCCCTGGCTGGAGACGAGGCGCAGGAGGAAGGAGGCAAGGCCGGTTCCGCGCGCGCCAGGCGAAGGGAGGCCAGGCGAACGAGGCCTCAGGAGCGGAGGCTCGGCCTCGCGGATCCAGAGGGCCGGGGGCGCGGTCGACGAACGGGGCGACGACCTGAGGCGAGGGCCTGGCCGGCTCGCTGGAGTGCGGGAGCTCCTGGCAAGGGCAGCAAGGCCGGTGCGCTGCGAAGGAGATTGGGGAGATCGGGGCAGAGAGGAGCGAGGCGAGGGAATGGTCTGGCGAGGGGAAAGCGGGACCGAGGGAATCGGTCCTCGGTCGAGAGGAGGAGCGAGCGGGATGAGGAACTGGCGGCCCACGGGAAGGAGAGGGAGGAGCGAGGGAAGCCCGGGGTCGGGGTGCGGCTAGGTTTAGCGGTCGAGGCGGCCTGGAGGAATGGGCCAAGAGGAGTTTGGGCCGAAAACTAGAAGGGCCGGCTGGAGGGAAGGATGGGCCAGGGGGCCTGGGCTGCACTTCTTTTATTCCCTTTTAGCATAAATCAAAAGAGAGAAATAAAAGAAAGAAGAGGGTGGTTAGGGAAAAAAAATAGCACAAAGGTTAATTTTTCTCGGGCTCGTAAAAATGAGCACGACCGGAGAAAATACAAAAGGCCAGATCGGAAAATAATTCAAACATATTTGAATTTTAATTCAAATGGGTTTGAACTAAGACTTGAATATAGAAGTGTCCAAAAATGTCCGGAATTTTGTAGGAGCCTCGATAAAAGGAAAAAGAGTTATAGGCAAGGTTTTTGAAGGGGAAACTCGAAGTGGAAAAGACATGGGAAAAATTGTGCGAGTGTGTTACGGTGAATTCCAACAAATGGAATATTTTAAATATAGCTCCCTAAAATATTGAGAGGCTTTTATATGTTTTAAAGAGAAGACAATCTTCCCTTGATTTAAATGGACCGAAGGCCCACGCAATTTATCAAAGTTGAGATGCAAAAAGTAAATATGACATGATGACATGATGACATGATGCAATGCAAAAATAAATAACACAAGCACAAAGAACACACGGGAGAACCCGGAACATCTGGAATCTTCTGGAATCTTCTGGGACGTCGGTCTTCGGGCGTCACAACTCTCCCACACTAACAGAGGATCTCGACCCGAGATCCTAGAGATATCACCGGGTAAAAACGGAAGAGGAAGAGGTAAAAATAAGTTGCTTCTTTGACAGACGAGAGAAACCAAGAACCTTGAGAGGTTGACAAAGTGAAAGAAGAATACAACGGAGATAAACGAATATGAAAATACTCCGTTAGAAAAGAGGAACAAGGAACATTACGAGAACCCTGTAGATTGAAAGACATGAACAAGAGCTCACGGATGACGAGAGAATAAGAAACCACAATGGTATAGCCAAGGAATAAGAATGACAGAATTCGGACAGCACTCCGTCTGAAAATGGAAGTAATTGAACAAGAACTTGAGGAGATGGAATGATACTTGATGAAATCAACAACACATTGCCTCCGAAACAATTAAAAGAATGGCACAAGGGGTAAGAAGGATTCAGACAGCACTCCGGTTAAAAGATAGGCAAAACTTAATAAGATGAGAGAACTAGAATGAAGAATACAACACTCCGGTTAAATGATAAGCAAGGGAAAGAACATGATCCCGATAAAAACGAGATGATGGTTTGGAGAGAGCAACATTACAAAGCCTCCGGAACGAAAGAATAGAATATACATCAAAGAAAGAAAAGAATGGAGAAGAAAAATGACAACTTCTCCCACAAATGAATAAGAAAACATCCTTACGAAGAAGGGTTGAACGGAGTTGTTGGGAAATCAACAACGAAAGAATAAGCTTGATGTGGGCTTATGGAAAACATCTCAAGATTAAGAGGTGACAATTCTTCCACTAACTTAAATAATTGATTTGATTGAGATCAACAAGGAGACGAAAAACTTATTTCACCGGAATGATAAAAGAAGAACTTGGATCATTTATAAGCACCATAATAGCAACAATCCTTAGGGAAGCTTTAGGTGAATACAACCCAAGATAACTCCAATGAATAAATTGAACGGTTGAAAAGATCTCCTGAACAAAGAAAATGATGGGTTTAAATATCTCATTCTTGATAACTCGTGAATCATGAAACATGAAGGAATTGCCAAAAATGACATAACACCATCTCAAACAATAAGGTAGAAAGAATTGCAATTGGAAAGCATGATGAAGAAAGCTTGAGATTCAACAAGAATCTTGATGAAGTCTTCGGGGATGAATTAAATGATGATGAACCACCATGAAGAACTCCGGTAATGAAAGCATGAGAAGTGAAAGATGAAAAGAATAAGATTCAAGGCCTGCGATGAATTAGATGGAGCTTTGAAATGAAATAATAGAAATAACTTGGATCTCCGGAAAAGAAGATGAAAAACTTAGAACCAAGGATATGATATGATGAACAAGCTCCGGAGAAAAGGATTAACCTCTTGGAAGAAACTAGAATAAGATTTATGTTATGCATATCCTTCACCAATTTAAGTTGATGACAACCAAAGGATTTGGCATACTACTTATTCTCGTTGGAAAGAATTAAAGAGAGATCTCGCACAAGCTTGAGTAAATCTTCAACGAACCACCGGTAGGATTGTGAAAAGAACAAATGAATTAAAATGATAACAACGGAAGGGTAATCTTGAAAGAACCACCGTAAGAATATGGAGACGAACGAAGAGACATCAATGAAGAATATTTGGAGGACGAAGTTGAAAACTGAGAACGAAGAAATCTTCTGAAAAGATGGCCTTCGGAGGAACACAAAGAAAAGAATTCATGAAATGCTTCGGATGGGTATAAAAAGAATCCTCGTGATCGAAAACAATAATGAGGATGGCATGAAGCTAGAACCACGAATCTTCAAGAAGACGGGCCAAGATTAAGAGAAACACTTCTCCGGTCTTCAAATGTTGAGAGTGAAGACGAGAAATGCCATAAGAATTGTTGAGCACTCGGAATGAATAATTAAAAAGGTTGAACCAAAGATGAAAAGAATTTGAAAGTAAAACTTGGAGAAGGCATATGACTGATGGTAATCATTCTTACGTCACACTTTGAAAAGAATTCTCTGGAAAAAGAAGAGTCGGGTAAGATCCTGGGAAAAGACCTGTGGGTTAGGGCCCACTCAAAAGAAATCACCGTTGAAAAAAAGATTGCTTAAGAGATATTGCACCGGTTGAATTAAATGGCTTGAATAAGAAGACAATGCTCAAAATAATTTGAACGGATTAAGAATGGAATTATGAATCTTCTGATATATCTTCAACACTCCGGATGTGAATAGCAAGAGGAGAATGATTAATTGGTGCACCGGAATAAGAAAGCATTGTGAAAAGAGGAAAAAGGATAAGATGAACATCGAAATCTTGAATTACATCCACCACAGAATCTGAGAACAAAAGAATGATGAACTTGAAGCTCTTGAGCATCTTCACGAGAATCACCGGATAAGAACATTGAAGGAAAAGAATGAAGGAATGTCACATGAATAAATGGATATTCCATTTGAGAATTCTGGCTCCATAAGAAGAAGGAGGGTGGGAGGGTGGGGAAAACAAGGACAACTTGGGATGAATGAAACAGACAATCGTCAGATCTCAACGGCGTCTGTATGGAATAACTAGAAGAGAAGGCACACCGGTTGAAAAGGATTAACATGAATATCTCGATGGTCAAGACGAATTAGCACTCCCATAGAAATATGAGAACACTGATTAGGAAAGGTATGGAATCAACATTTGACATCGAAGCAACTCGAATACCAGAATCAAAACAAGAACAAAGGATAGATATGCAACATGATCTTCACAACATCATCCGAACAGAGAATTGAACGAATGAATTCCGCAGGTACATCAACTAGTCGGGAAGCCACTTGGGAGAACAAAAGATAAATAAAAAGGAACAAGGATCAGATGGAACAAATACAAGATAGAAGCTTCGTTCGACATCTTCGTGCTGAAAGCTCATGGAACGTGTTACAAAAGGGTTTTGCAATCCCCGGATCAGCATAGCCAAGGACCCTTTAAGATGCAACTCCCGATCAGAACAAGTCCATAAAACCACTTCACTCAATGTAGAACCCCAAACTTCATATCGAGCATCCGTTGGAAGAATGCCTAGAACTACTAGATGAACCCACCTATAGATTTCCGAAAGTTTCCAGTTATGCAATCAGGTGTTGGGGATACACGGGAAGCACCGCGCAATCAACTCTAAACCTACATCCAGGTGTATCCATCCTTCAACACATAACCAGTCTTTCTCGGAAACTGTGTACCTCGGACCTTCGAAAAGCATCCACTATACAAGCTATGGCAATACTCTCGAACTACCTCCCCAGTACTGGGTGATGTCGGGGTTATCTTGCCACTGGCCGTATAGGAGAGATTTTCGATGTCGGCCGTCTTAAGTATTTAGTACTGCCGCGATATGCTTGTGACAACAATACCCCGAAGCTCAACTCCTCGGTAACAGGAGGCATCGAGAACAATATCCTTGTCACAAGAACATCGAAACAATCCCAGAATACTCGCGGGATCCTAAAAAAAATTTGGTGCAATTTTTGAAAATAGAAGAGGAAAGAGTAGTCGTCAGGAGTCCTCACCAGAATGAAAAAAGAAGAGGAGCAAAAGAAATCCTACTCTCCGATATAGGACTCAAAACATTTTTCAGTGTGTGCCTAGACTCAACCGTCAACGATTCGATCAATCAGTGGGGGCTTCTAGGTCGGAGAAGGGTCTGAATACCAACTTGTAATGCCCAGGATGGGACTATACCTCCTACGTGTCGAGGCACGACTTAAAGGTATAAGCCCATCCTAGAGTGATCTCAAGTTTGGTATCTTTGCACAACTCATGTAAAAGAGGGATTAAATTGCAAAAGGAGATAGTTGGCTTACACTCGCCACTTCACACAATACATTACATAAGCAAACATCATTCAAAAACATCACAACCCGACTACGGGTGAAGATCCAAAGAAAGATACCAAAACAACATAAAGCCACAGGTCAGGATCGAATCCTAGTAGAAACCACTACTGATCGTCGAAGCGTCACAAGCAAACAGCCAAACTCTTCATCGAACTCCCGATGAAGTACTTGAACCAGCTCCTGCATCAAACTCGGCTGAACCTGCAACTGGTGTGGTGAAGTAACTGTGAGCCACAGAGGACTCAGCAATCCCGTTACCGGGTAACAAGACTATTCAAGCCTTGGGTGAGGACAAGGATGAAGAAAGAACGAGACGTGAAGGAACAACAAGAGTCTGCAGCAGCAACTAGCACTAACTTACGTAAAAGAGAGCGAGAAGAGAAGAGCATCGGTCGAAAGATGATCACGAAGTGATCCTAGCTAAAGCCGGTCAAACATAACCCCACCGTGTTCAACTCCCGAATCCCTATTCGGAAATTGACAGTCACGGTACACACGCTGGTAGTGTATTGGAAACATTGTGTCAAGTTATCTACAACCGGAATTAACAAGCTCCCATCTGCCACATAACCGCGGGCACGGCTTTCGAAAGTTCAAACCCTGCAGGGGTGTTCCAACTTGACCCATTACAAGCCCACGATCCGCGGAGTCGCAACTCCATAGGTGGGAAGACCCGAGTATTCTCGGAATCCCGTGCTCAAGTTAAACCGAACTAAGGTAAGGCTAATCCAGCAAATCCTCCCGGCGTGCCGACACCCTGATAGTAGCCGCGCGTATCTCGTCTCCGGCCACGACCGGATGGGACAAGCTACGGGTTTTTACCAGACCTTGAGTTTCCTCGAGGTGGCCCCGCAGGTTGCCCAGTTCGGACCAACACTCATGTGGAGCACTGGCCCGGGGGGTTGAATTAAATAAAAGAGGGTTTGCAAGACCCTTATGCATGTTTTATTAGTTATTAGGCGAATAGTACCAATGTTGGGACTTGCTGGAAAAGACTTAGCACTTAGCGGTTTATCAAGGGGGTCCCATACACCCCAACCGTGTTAGGAACGCAAAATCAAGGAACATAACACCGGTTTATACGGTTCCTAACGGCATGAGTGGAACAAAACACCAAGCAAAAGGCTTAGCCTTCCACCCTGCCAGTATATAGATGATTTCATTTAAGCATTTATATAGTGTGATATAACCCAACCAAACTTCAACATGAAGCAAGCATCTTCAAACTTCACCTGCAACTAACAATGCTATAAGAAGGGCTGAGCGAAGCGTACTTAGCCAATCAACGGTTTGCATAGGTAGGGTGGTTAAACAGGTTCATGGTTACAAGTAGGAGGCTGACAAGAAAGACATGGGCATCGAGGCAAAACTATAGAGCGGAACTACTGGCAATAGGCAAAGATAGTAATGTTATCCGGGTTCGGTCATCTTGCCTGGAATTCCACAAGGGAGAAGAACGGATCCATGAAGTAGGCGGAGCAACTCAGACGAGAGAATCCTCACAACTCCGGAACGAAACCGAAGCTAACAAGAGAAGCAACCGGAAAGAAAGAAACAACACGGTAAACACACAAGCATAAACATGTCATGATGCACAAGCAAGCATGATGCATGTCCGGTTTAAATATGCAAGGCATGGCAAGGTGCACAAACAAAACTACAAGTTAAGTGGAGCTCAATATGCAACGAGTTGCATATTGACGAAACACCACATAATAATTATTTAGTTGACTCTCGTTATTTACAAGACAAGATTAAATGTTTTTAACATGGCAAGAGGTGAAGCATAAAGAAACTACACTATTTAGACATTTTAAATGAGGCCGGAAATAACAACAACAAGTCCGGAAAATCCCCTTGAGCATGTTAGCAATTATAAGCAAACAACAATTAAACATTCTCATGTTGTTATCATGATGCGGATGACATGATCAAGTTTATGCAATTTTATTAAAAGGTTGACAAAAAAGAGATATGAAGCATCGTCACCGTGGTGGAAGGAAAAGGGTGCCACGGCAACAATTCCGAAAATGATGCCACGGCAACATATCGGTTCCGGTAACTCGTTGCGAGACCGGTGCAAAAGGTAGATGGCGTGGGTGAGTCAATCGAGATGAAAGGTGGGCGATCCCGTTACCGGGTTCCCACGAGTCGGTGACGAGGCAACCGAGGAACATGACAAAAGGGACGAAACGGACACGGTGCACACAAGGAAACATTTCATACAACACAAGCATGCATTCACTGGTCCTCGTCTCGGGTTATACCTTCGGAGCGTTCTCTCTCGAAGCGGTTCGAGATCGTAGAGGAAGGAGTCGTTCTCGAAAGTCGTACACGGGTCGTAGAGGAAGTAGTCGTTCACGTGGCGGTAGTTGTACTCGGGCGACGGTAGAGGAAGTAGTGGTACTCGGCGACGGTAGATGTACTCGTTCCGTTCGGTCTTGCCGGTCTCGTCTCGAGTCGTAGATGTACATGTCGTCGAGGTACTTGAGGGTTCCGATGGCTCCGGCGTGGGTAGTGGTACTTGTCGTTTCGCCGTGTAGGGGTACTTGACATATCGCCGTGTAGTCGAACTTGACGGACGTCGACATCGTGGTACATGAGGGTCGTCGAGCGTAGGGGTACTCATTTCCGTAGATGTACACATAACCGTAGATGTTCATGTCGCGAGGAGAGGTACTTGGCGCATTCGGAGATCGGGTCTTGCCTGCGGTGCACTTGACAAAAAAAAACTACAGCAACCAACAACAACAAAACACAGGTACGGCAGCAACACGGAGAGGACAAAGTGGCCGACGAGGGCGACCAAGAGGGGCGCGGTGCTGCTGGTCTTGACGGGGAGGACAGAGGGAGGAGGCCACGGCTTGCGGCCACGAGGAGGGAGCGAGGCTCCTGGAGGCGCTGCACAGGACGAGGCGGAGGAGGACAGAGGAACGAGGAGGAGCTTCTGCAGCCTTGGCGCTGCTGGAGAAGAAGCAGGGCGGCGACCTGGTGCTGCTGCTGCCTCTGACCGGCGGCCGAGGCGACGGAGAACGAGGGCCGAGGCCCTGGCTGGAGACGAGGCGCAGGAGGAAGGAGGCAAGGCCGGTTCCGCGTGCGCCAGGCGAAGGGAGGCCAGGCGAACGAGGCCTCAGGAGCGGAGGCTCGGCCTCGCGGATCCAGAGGGCCGGGGGCGCGGTCGACGAACGGGGCGACGACCTGAGGCGAGGGCCTGGCCGGCTCGCTGGAGTGCGGGAGCTCCTGGCAAGGGCAGCAAGGCCGGTGCACTGCGAAGGAGATTGGGGAGATCGGGGCAGAGAGGAGCGAGGCGAGGGAATGGTCTGGCGAGGGGAAAGCGGGACCGAGGGAATCGGTCCTCGGTCGAGAGGAGGAGCGAGCGGGATGAGGAACTGGCGGCCCACGGGAAGGAGAGGGAGGAGCGAGGGAAGCCTGGGGTCGGGGTGCGGCTAGGTTTAGCGGTCGAGGCGGCCTGGAGGAATGGGCCAAGAGGAGTTTGGGCCGAAAACTAGAAGGGCCGGCTGGAGGGAAGGATGGGCCAGGGGGCCTGGGCTGCACTTCTTTTATTCCCTTTTAGCATAAATCAAAAGAGAGAAATAAAAGAAAGAAGAGGGTGGTTAGGGAAAAAAAATAGCACAAAGGTTAATTTTTCTCGGGCTCGTAAAAATGAGCACGACCGGAGAAAATACAAAAGGCCAGATCGGAAAATAATTCAAACATATTTGAATTTTAATTCAAATGGGTTTGAACTAAGACTTGAATATAGAAGTGTCCAAAAATGTCCGGAATTTTGTAGGAGCCTCGATAAAAGGAAAAAGAATTATAGGCAAGGTTTTTGAAGGGGAAACTCGAAGTGGAAAAGACATGGGAAAAATTGTGCGAGTGTGTTACGGTGAATTCCAACAAATGGAATATTTTAAATATAGCTCCCTAAAATATTGAGAGGCTTTTATATGTTTTAAAGAGAAGACAATCTTCCCTTGATTTAAATGGACCGAAGGCCCACGCAATTTATTAAAGTTGAGATGCAAAAAGTAAATATGACATGATGACATGATGACATGATGCAATGCAAAAATAAATAACACAAGCACAAAGAACACACGGGAGAACCCGGAACATCTGGAATCTTCTGGAATCTTCTGGGACGTCGGTCTTCGGGCGTCACATCATGCCTTAACTCGCGAAATCTTGCTTCATCCAAAGGCTTCGTGAAGATATCTGCAAGGTTATCATGAGTGTTGACGTAGTGAAGCTCGATCTCTCCTTGCCTTATGTGATCCCGGATGAAGTGATACCGAATCTCAATATGCTCCGTCTTGAAGTGTTGCACCGGGTTGAGAGAAATCTTGATGGCACTTTCATTGTCACACCAAAGAGGCACTTTGTCACAAGTGACACCGTAATCCTTTAAAGTTTGCCTCATCCATAAGAGTTGAGCACAACAACTGCCAGCAGCCACATATTCTGCTTCGGTGGACGAGAGAGATACACAACTTTGCTTTTTGGAAGACCAACTAACAAGAGAGCAACCAAGAAATTGGCACCCTTCCGAGGTGGACTTCCTATCCACTTTGTCTCCCGCCCAGTCAGAATAAGAGAACCCAACAAGGTTGAAATTTGCTCCTCTTGGGTACCACAAGCCAAAGTTTGGGGTATGAGCCAAATATCGAAAGATTCGCTTGACAGCCACATAGTGACTCTCCTTAGGTGAGGCTTGAAACCATGCACAAATTCCTACACTCAACATAATACCCGGTCTAGATGCACAAAGGTAAAGCAAGGATCCGATCATAGAGCGATATACCTTTTGATCCACCGCTTTACCATTGGGATCGAGGTCAAGTTGGCATTTGGTTGGCATTGGAGTAGTAGCCGGCTTGACATCGCTAAGATTGAACCTCTTGAGCATGTCTTGAGTATACTTGGATTGTTTGATGAATATGCCTTCTCTTCTTTGTTTGATCTCAAATCCAAGGAAGTACTTCAACTCACCCATCATGGACATCTCAAAATGTGTGGTCATGAGTGCGGCGAACTCATCATTGAAAGCTTTGTTAGGAGAACCAAAGATAATATCATCAACATATAGTTGGCACACAAACAACTCCCCTTTGACCTTCTTAGTAAAAAGAGTGGGGTCGATTTTCCCAATTTCAAACCCACGATCTTGTAACAACTCGGTAAGGTGCTCATACCACGCTCGTGGGGCTTGTTTAAGGCCATAGAGTGCCTTATCGAGTTGATACACATGATTGGGGAACTTAGGATCCTCGAACCCCGGGGGTTGTTTAACATACACCAACTCATTAATGGGACCATTAAGAAATGCACTTTTCACATCCATTTGTTGCAATTTAAAGTTATGATGGGAAGCATAGGCAAGCAACAAGCGAATGGATTCAAGACGAGCAACGGGGGCAAAGGTTTCACCGTAGTCGATACCCTCGACTTGGGAGTAGCCTTGAGCCACCAGGCGTGCCTTGTTGCGGATGACAATGCCATGGGCATCTTGCTTGTTCTTAAAGATCCATTTGGTTCCAATGACATTATGGTTCTCCTCTGGTCTTGGCACCAGACGCCACACCTTGTTGCTCTCGAAGTTATTGACTTCTTCATGCATGGCATTGAGCCAGTCAGGGTCTTCGAGCGCCTCATAAACCTTCTGAGGTTCAACACAGGAGACAAAAGCTTGATGAGCACAATAGTTTGCTAATTGTCTACGAGTGCTTACCCCCCTTCTGATGCTTCCTAAAATGTTCTCGATGTGATGCTCGTTGGAAGCAAGCCTGGAGGCAACTTTTGCAGCACGACGCTCTAATTGCTCTTCAAGTGATAACTGAGGAGGACTGAGTTGATCATCTTGAACGTCGTCAGGAGCTAGATCTTGATCTTGAGCTTCCTCTTGACCTTGATCTTGCTCGGGGGACTGAACTTGGCCTTGAGCATCAACTGGTGGTTCTTCACCAACTTGAGATTGATCTTGCACTTGGCCTTGTTCATCAGGTTGAGGGCCTTCACTTTGTTCTTCGGAAGCGTGTGGGTCTTGGGTCGGTGATGGTTCCACTTGAGTGGAACATTGTCCTTCTCCTTCGGCCACAAGGGGTTCCTCAATGGGTAGGATATATCCAACACCCATTCTTCTTATGGCTTGAGGAGGAATTTCATCACCTGCATCACAAGTACCACTTTGCTACACTTGGGAGCCGTTATTTTCATCAAACTCTACGTTACTCGTCTCCTCTATGAGTCCAGTGGACTTGTTGAGGACACGGTAAGCATGAGAGTTTGTAGCATAACCAACAAATATGCCCTCATGAGCTCTAGATTCAAATTTAGACAAACGAACACCTTTCTTGAGAATGAAACACTTACACCCGAATACTCGGAAGTACTTGAGATTGGGCTTGTTACCAGTAAGAATCTCATACGGAGTTTTGTTCAAGCCTTTGCGGAGATAGAGATGATTTGATGCATGGTAAGCGGTGTTGATGGCTTCGTCCCAAAAGTTGTATGGAGACTTGAATTCAGCCATCATGGTTCTTGCAGCATCCATTATGGTTCGGTTCTTTCTCTCCGATACACCATTTTGTTGAGGGGTATATGGAGCTGAATATTGATGTTTGATCCCCTTATCACCAAGAAATTCATCCAAGGTGTAGTTCTTGAACTCGGTGCTGTTGTCACTTCTGATCATCAAAATCTTTGCTTCATGTTGTCGTTGAGCTTCATTTGCAAAGTTGATGACGGTTTTTTGGGTCTCACTCTTCTTCTTGAAGAAGTATACCCAGGTGTATCTTGAGTAATCATCCACAATCACCAAGCAATACTTTCTACCCCCAAGACTATCGAAAGATGGAGGCCCAAAGAGGTGCATGTGGAGGAGCTCTAGGGGTCTCTTTGAATAGATGATAGTCGTGGGAGGGTGAGCCTTCTCATGTAATTTCCCTTCAATGCACGCCCTGCAAGCACGATCTTTGGCAAAGCTAACATTTGTTAATCCTCGGACATGGTCCCCCTTGAGAAGACTTTGCAAAGATCTCATATTGACGTGGGCCAAACGGCGATGCCAAAGCCATCCCACATCAACTTTAGCCATTAGGCATGTCGCGACCTTAGTGGGTTGCTTCGAGAAGTTAACCACATAAAGGCCGTTCTCAACATGCCCAACATAGGCTACTTTAAGAGTCTTGCTCCACAAGAGGGCCACAGTATCAATATCAAAGAATGTAGCAAAGCCCATGAGTGCAAGTTGGCGAACAGAAAGTAAATTGTATGCAAGGGACTCAACAAGCATGACTTTCTCGATCGTGAGATCATGAGAGACAACAACCTTGCCAAGTCCTAATACCTTAGAAGATGAAGCATCACCCCATTCGACGTTGGTGGCCATAGATGAGTTGAGATGCATGTCCACCACCAAGTCTTTGCTTCCGGTCATATGATTTGTGGCTCCGCTATCGAGCAACCATGATCCCCCACCGGAAGCAAACTCCTACAATAGATCAATGCTTGGATTTAGGTACCCATTTGGTAATGGGTCCTTTGAGGTTAGTAACAAGGGTCTTAGGAACCCAAATGGACCATTCAATGTACTCATAAGAAGAACCAAAAAATTTAGCAAACACATGACCATCACTAGCACGGCATAAAACATATGACGGATTAAAATCGCCGGCCATGTTTGATGGTATGGTGGAGTTTTTCTTGACACCACCACTTTTCTTCTTGGTAGACGTGCCCTCTCCTTCTTTCACAAAGGATTGTTGGAGAGGGGGTGGTTGCTTGGTTTTGGCATTCTTCTTCTTCTTGGGCTTAGGAGCAAACCCAATTCCTTCCTTTGCCACAACTTCCTTTTGATTGATCAAAAGGTCGTTGAGGTTCTTCTCACCTTGTATGCAAGTCACAAGGCCTTTCTCGAGTTGCTTCTTCAACTCGGCATTCTCTTCAACAAGATGCACATGCTCGCAACATGGGTTAGTAGCATTTGCATTATCAATTAAAACCATGCGAGGAAAGATAGCCTTTTCCTTGGTTAGCGAAACTTGGAGTTGATCATGAGACTCCTTGAGAGTAGCATGCATTCCTTTCAAGGCCTTGTGGGCCTTGTCAAGTATGTCAAACTCCTCTTTGAGTTTGGCATGGTCAACCTCAAGTTTTGCCTTCTCGGAGTTAAGGACACGAGAGACAACTAAGGAATGATCAAGATCTTTCTTTAATTTAGCATGACCATCGTTGTGTGACTCCTCAAGAGCCAAACGAAGACCACGCTCTTCCTCTAGGGCATTAGAGAGATCCGATATCTCATCGGCATAGTCTCGACTATGTCCCTCCATTTTAGTAATAGTTTCCTCGTGAGCCTCGATCATGTCATTGGCCTCACCGAGTTGTTCCAAGAGAGCAACAAAATGCTTCTTGGGTTTGCCCTTGAGATTTTTCATGAACAACTCAAATTCATTTTCTCCCTCCTTAACACCCTCACCCTCATCAATACAATTGGTCAATGAAGGATTAGAAGAGATAGTAGTATTGATGTTTGGGGTTACCTTGTTGGTGGCCTTGGCCATGAGACACTTGGCGGTGATGTTCTCGTTTGGTGAGTCGAAGAGAGATGAGTGCGGAGTAGTAGCAATTGCAATTGTGGCCATAGTGGTCACCTCATCGTCTTCATCATTATCATCGTCCTCCACATATTCTTCTTGGGCCACCAACACTTTCGGAGGAGTCTTCTTGATGAAGTTGTTCTTGTTGGGATAGGACTTTGACTTGTCCTTCCGAATAAGCTTACCTCCAAAGTCCTCTCTCTTCTCATATGGGCAATCCACAACGAAGTGACTTACATTTCCACAGTTGAAGCATGTCCTCACTCGTTGCTTCCCTTTGTTCCCACTAGAGTTGTTCCTGTTGAAGTTGGATCTTGCGTTCTTCTTGCCCCAGAATTGCCTTGAAGCAAGAGCCATGTGCTCATGATAGGCATATTTGGTGTCCTCAGGGCAACACTCATCATCATATTCCACTTCCTCCTCTTCCACACAAGCCTTGGCCTTCAGAGCAAGATTAGGCTTCTTGGATCGTTGAGCTCTTAAGACCGCATTGTCGGCGGTCACGTCCAGAATCCTCATGGCAACAAATTCATCCAACACTTCATTCGAGGATAAAGTGTGGAAGTCCGGTCTCTGACGAATGACGGAGGACATGGCCTTATGATAGGGCACCATGGCCTTGAGGAACTTGCGCTTGATCCAATTGTCATCCGTATCCTTACTGCCATGATCTCGAAGAGACACTGCAAGAATAGTTAATCTTCGATAAAGTTCACGAGGATCTTCATCTTCGATCGTAGCAAATTCATCAGCTTCATCTTGCACCACTTCATAGTTGGAGCGTTGAATACTGGTGCTTCCCTTGTACATCGTGCCAACATGCTCCCAAGCTTCCTTGGCCACAGTGAAGGGTCGAAGGTGTGCAATGTCTTCAGGAGGGATGGAATCTTGAAGAATGCAAAGAGCGGACTCGTTGAACTGATGATCTGCAGTCTCTCTTGGAGTCATGTTGTCGGGATCATAGGGATAAAAACCTTGCTCAATGATTCTCCAAAGGTTAGTGGAACAATGATTAATATGACGTTTGAAGCGAAAAACCCAAGTAGCAAAATCAGTACTTTTAACAAACTTGGGAGGGGGCCCAACAGAATTTAAATGCGGTGTGGGAACGGGTCCTCCATAGTGAGTAGGAGGAGCAGATTGGGCAAATTTCCCACTCCCATTCTTAGTGACCGGGGCTTGCTCACTACTAGCTTCTCCCTTGTCGGGATTAGCCTCTGACACGTTGGTAGCGGGACGACCCACTTCCAACGGTGAGGTGGATAATTTAAGCCCCTCAAGCAATTCTTTAAACATGCCTTTGACCTCGCTCGCTAGTGATTCTTTCAATGTGGTCAAGGCCACATTGAACTCCTCACGAGAGTCCGAGGCTCCCCCATCTGACGTAGGCAAGGACGGATTTCCACCGGAATGGTCCTTCGTCTCGACTACGTTGTCAACCATACTCTTCGGACGGTAAAGTCCTTAAAAAGAGACGAGGCTCTGATACCAATTGAAAGGATCGATATGGTTGACTAGAGGGGAGGGTGAATAGGCAACTAAAATTTTTTAACTTTTCTTAACCACTTTAAATTAAGCGACAAAATAAGTTGTCTAGATATTCTACTAGGATGACAACTAAAGGAAAGAAGGACAACAACTACACATGCATGCTATAGGAGTTGAACAAGTAAAGCATGCAAAAGTAAAGGTAAGAAATAACCACAAGTGGAACCGGTGGAGACGAGGATGTGTTGCCGAAGTTCCTTCCCTTTGAGGGGAAGTACGTCTCCGTTGGAGCTGTGTGGAGGCACAATGCTCCCCAAGAAGCCACTAGGGCCACCGTATTCTCCTCACGCCCTCACACGATGCAAGGTGCCGTGATTCCACTAGTGGTGCCCTTGAAGGCGGCAACCGAACCTTTACAAACAAGGTTGGGGCTATCTCCACAACTTGGAGGCTCCCAACAAACCACGAAGCTTCACCACAATGGAATATGGCTTCGAGGTGACCTCAACCGTCTAGGGTGCTCAAACACCCAAGAGTAACAAGATCCGCAAGGGATTAGTGGGGAGAATCAAATATCTCTTGGTGGAAGTGTAGATCGATGCCTCCTCAAGCAATCCCGAGCAAATCAACAAGTTTGATTGGCTAGGGAGAGAGATCGGGCGGAAATGGAGCTTTTGGAGCAACAATGGAGTAGAGGGGGAAGAGGTGAGTCTTCTTGGAGAAGAAGACCCCCTATATATAGTGGGGGAACAAATCCAACCGTTATTAGTGTTTTCAGCCCGCAGAGAGCGGTAGTACCGCGCATGAGTTGCGGTGCTACCGCTGGCTGAGCGGTACTACCGCTTTGAGAGAGGTACTACCGCTTAGGCAAAAGAGTGCGACATGATTGACAACCACGAATGAAATAAATTACATCCGTGGCTACATCCGCAGGGAAAACGGTAGTACCAAAATGCGACATGGTACTACCGCTTGGGTTAAGCGGTACTACCGCATTGGATGCGGAAGTAAAAAATTACTTCCACATCAACTTTTGTACTTAGAATCAGCGCCTGGGCCAGATACACGGTACTACCGCTCTGGAGACGCGGTACTACCGTCAGAGCGGTACTACCGTGTCGGCAGGCGGTACTACCGTGTATCTGCGAGGTACTACCGCTTGGTTGAGCGGTACTACCACTTGCCAGGCAGATGATCAGTTAAGAAGTCACAGTTTTGCATATACGACAAATAACCGGTTGGACCTCCAGAGAAGCAAGGAAAGGTGGTGCGAGAGTAGGATGTGTACGTGTTGATTCTACCCAAACCTTTTCGACGCGGACCCCCTCTTAATAGTACGGCTTTCCTATTACTCAAAGCCACCGACAGGGAGCAAAAAGAAAACACCGTCTTCCATAGAATCCGAGGGGCAAACAATCGTCTTGTGCTTAAGGGAGATGTACCTGTATGAGCTTAGAGCACACGATCAGTCCGCAAATGCATTGTCATCAATCACCAAAACTACTTAGGGAGAATTATGCCCTTACAACTGCTGAAAGCGAAACAAGAGGAGGCCCTGGAGCTTCGCCGGCTGCTGGACCTATACGAGGCTTGCTCGGGCCAATGCATAAATCTCGATAAATCAGCCGTTATGTTCAGCCCGAATACGAGCGATGGGGCTAAAACCATTGTGAAGAACGCTCTGCAAATCTATAGCGAGCAATGGAACGAGAAGTATCTGGGACTACCGGTCCATGTTGGCAAGGCGAGGAAGAAAGCGTTTGGTTTTGTCAAGGGGGCCATGGCTGGGAGGGTTTATGGTTGGAAGGAACGGCTAATTGCAAAAGATGGGAAGGAGACTCTCGTCACTACTGTTGCACAAGCCATTCCCACATTCGCTATGTCCTGTTTCTACCTGACCAAAACTTTCTGCGAAGAACTCAGCTCACTGGTCGTAAATTATTGGTGGAGCCAACAAGACAAGGAGAACACAATTCATTGCATAGGCTGGAAAACCCTTACACTTCCAAAGGCTCAGGGAGGGCTTGGATTCAGAGACATGCATGGCTTCAACATTGCCATGCTGTCTAGGCAGATTTGGAGACTTCTCCAGAATCCAGAGTCCTTATGCGCGCAAGTGCTCCAGGCTCGTTATTACCCCAACGATCAGCTACTAGAGGCTGCCCCGTCGAATGGCATCTCTTACGCTTGGCGAAGTTTGCTCCATGGCTTGCAGCTCTTTCGGGAGGGATACATTTGAAGAATTGGGGACGGTACCCAAGTCAACATTTGGACGGACCCGTGGATACCGCGGCCCTGGTCACGACGTGTTCTAACGGCCCGAGGGCCTAATCTCCTGGCTAAGGTCTGCGAGCTCATTCATCCGTCCACCGGCCAGTGGGACGACCAGCTGGTGAGGGACACTTTCTGGGCTGTCGATGTTGAGTACATTATCCAGATCCCGTTAAGAGATGGGGCCCAAGACTTTATAGCATGGCAGTATGACAAGAAGGGGATCCACTTCGTCAAGTCAGCTTACAAACACTTCTGCCAGCTAGAAAAGACCGGGACGTCCGGTGACGTGGGTGCAAGCAGTATGAACCCGGGAGCTATGGACCGAGTGGACGATGACTCATGGAAACGGATCTGGAAGCTACCATGCCCAAAAACCATTCAAATGTTCACTTGGAGAGTCAAGCATGAATCTCTTGCGCTACGGACCAATGTGGAGCGAAGAGGTATTCCCATACCTGACACGAAATGCTTGTTCTGTGGTAGAGCGGATGAGGACGGGGCTCACCTATTCATCAAGTGCAAAACTGTCAAGGGAGTCTGGAGAGAGCTAGCTACGGAACGTGAACGCAGTGCTTTGGAACGTATCTCGTCCGTGCATGCAATGATGGATTTCCTGTGGGGGCTGGATGTAAAAAGGCGTCTCCTCGTCCTCACTTTCTAGTGTTTATGGTGGTCTAACCGTAACAAATTACGCAGCGGGAACTGCCGTCTCCGGGAGCAAGGAGCAGCGTTCATGAATTTCTGCACATCTATACACCCACTGCTGCCAAGCTCTCGCCGGAAAAATGGAGGCCCCCGGCGGATGGTGAATACAAAATCAACGTTGATGGCTCCTTTGTCCCAGGCCAGCTTCATGCAGGATGGGGCGTCGCCGTACGTGATACAGAAGGCCATCTATTGTGTGCTCGGGCGGGATGTGACGAGCATGTGAATGATGCCTTTGCTGCAGAAGCCCGAGCCATGTCTCATGCGATTACCACGGCGGCTGACCTAGGCATGGCACGAGTGGAGTTTGAAACGGACTCTCAACTCCTTGCTGAAGCTCTGGACCTTGGGAAAGTGGACTCCTCGGCGTACTCGGCTGTGATTGAGGACATGAAATGTCAACTGAAGCTCTGGTTTTCCAAGTTTTCAATTTCTGTCTGTAAAAGAAACGCCAATTCGGTAGCTCATGAACTAGTCAATCTTGGGCGTATGTGTGATCTCAACCACCGTATGCAGTGAGAACTTGATGCACCGGCCCATGTGGGTGAATGTGTCTCGGGCGATATGCCCAACCATCGTTAAGTAATAAAGCCTTTGTTGCTTTCAAAAAATAAAAAAATCAAAGTTGCCGTGTCTCTGAATGTACATGTAGCCCGAGTGTAAATTCACATGCACTCGGCTTAGATGCATGTACGTGGAGTATTAAAGCACATAAATACGCTCGACATATACCACACAACAAAAAAACACGACTTACGTAAGCACCCACCTGACCATGGCAAAGGCTTGCCACATGGCTTGCACGAAGGTGGTTGACGGCTCGTGAAGGGCCGCCTATAAGCCGGGTATGCAACTAGCCAGCCGGCCATTACACGTACGAATTGTATTCAAACTCGGACGACAGATAGGGACCGGCCGTTACGTAATGTGTGTGTGCGGAGAGGCGGAGAGCTCCTCGCTGGCGCTGAGTTCGGTCTTCTAGCGCCTACACACGTGCAACGCACGTATTATTGTGTAAAAAATCATCATTCGTTCTAGAAAACAATGAATAAAAATATAATAGTGTGCTAACATAATTAAGAGAGGTAATATTTAGTGAACATATTTGGCAATCATGAGTAAACTGACAATGCTCGAGGGGTTTTTTTTTTAAATTATACCACGGTTTTATGGGCCAAATCCTTTTCGAATCTTTGCCAACGAACAAGTCTCGTGAATATAAATTTTACATTGATATGATGAAATTTTTGATATGTATTTTTAAAAGGACACCACATGTTCACACACATAAATGATATACATGGTTTTTTTTTTTTGAAACGTAGACGCTAGATGCGTCCGACTTTAAATTAATAAAGCCACCAAGGCAACCGTCATCACACACATAGTTTGATTACAGACCAACCTAATTTAAAAGAAGTTTCATCATGCCCATCCAACAGTACTATGAGCTAAGGTAATCGGGCCGAAAAACCAAAAGACAAAGCGCCTAGGTAGCAGGAGGAGGTAGTCCGTTCTGTCGTCGAGTTTGGCTTGTCACCGTCTTGATCTTCTTCATCACTGCTAGCATGTATTGTTCATCACGCGCTTTCCCCAACGGCATCCACACCTGAAGAAAAATGTGGCATTTGAAAAGGATATCAGCTGGATGATTTGGGAACTTGTGTTCGATGGTAATTTTGTTTCGAACCGTCCAAAGCGACCATAACAGCGCCCCAACGCAACGCCACAAGATCCTAGCATTCAATCCTTTCTGTGCAGAAAGAATGACTAAGAGATCCGCCGAGGATTGTGGGTGCCAATTTTTGGAGAAGGTTTCACGCACCGCACTCCACGCAAACCTGGCCAGCACGCATTGGAAGAAGATATGATTTGCATTTTCTCCCATTCCACAGATGGTACAAGTACCATCGGTCGGACCATTACGTTTAGCCACATTATCGGATGTAGGAAGCCGATTTCGCACCATTTGCCACATGATGATCTTGATCTTCAGTGGCAGGCCCGCCTTCCATAGTCCCCTAACCATGGAAAACACGAGGCCCTCAGACATCTTGGAGTAAATGGATTTGACCGTAAATTGCCTTGAGGCCGTAAGTTTCCAAGAGATGATGCCAGGCTCGTTGGAGAGATTGACATCCCTCCAGGCCTCCACAAGGTTATCCCAATTAGACGCTTCCTCCTGACCCAAGGAGCGTATAAAAGAGATCGCCGGTGGTGAAACTCTAAGGGCGTCAGCAACCATAATGTTGGTATCGGTGGCAAGGCGATATAGCTCAGGGTGGGATTGCCACAGTAGAGCATTCTCCCACCAAAGGTCGAGCCAAAAACGGGTAGATTCACCGTTCTTAATTGTGAAGTGGGCCCCCATAGCGAATGCCGGCCTGACGTCTTGGATCCCTTTCCAAAACGTCGATCCCAAGTGCTGAGCCTTGAAGACATTTCCATCCGGAAAGTATTTGGCCTTAAGGATTTTGGCCCAGAGCCCCGACTCATTATGTTCCAATCTCCACCACCATTTGGTTAAAAGGGCCACATTCATTAATTTGGAGTTTGTAACCCCAAGACCCCCAAGGTTTTTTGGACGGCAGATTGCCGCCCACTTGACCAGGTGGTATTTCTTTTTGGATCCCGTTCCTTCCCAAAAGAAACGTGATCGAGGAGTGTCTAATTTGGCATGCACTCCATCGGCCAAGAGGTACATACCCATAATAAACATGGGGAGAGAAGATAGGCTCGAGTTGGTAAGTATGAGTCTAGCCGCAGATGACATAAATCTACCTCTCCAAGGGCTAACCTTGTTGGCCACTTTCCCGTAAAGTGGTTCCCACTCTGCGATGGTAAGTCCTCGGGTAGAGATAGGCAGCCCTAGGTATTTAATCGGGAAGGAACCCCGCTTACAATTCAAGAGGTTTGCCACTCTAGAGCTCGAGGGGTCATCCATCCCTATGGTGATCACTTCGCTCTTGAGGAAATTTATCTTAAGCCCCGACATTAGCTCGAAAGCGAGGAGTAATAATTTGACAGAGGCCACACTACTATCGTTAGGTTTGAAGAGTAACATCGTGTTGTCCGCATATTGTAAGTGTGAAACTCCGCCCGGGATGAGGTGTGGCACTAAACCGGAAATGTGTCCCGCGGCACTAGCACGCTTGATCATTGCGGCAAGTGCGTCTGCCACAAAATTGAAGATCGGAGGTGAGCTCGGATCCCCTTGTATGAGTCCCCTCTTATTACGAAAGAAACTACCTACAGCACCGTTAATGGTGACCGCCGTGTGACCGCTAGACACCAGGTGCATAATGCGGTGAACAAAACCTGCCTCAAAACCCTTTTTGAGGAAGACTTCTTGGACAAAATCCCAGTTCACACAATCATAGGCCTTCTCGAAATCAAGTTTGAGAAAAACTCCCTTAGTTTTAATCCTTTTTAGCTCGTGAACAATTTCCAACAGGGCGATCGGACCCTCAAGGATGTTTCTGTGCTTAAGGAAGCCCGTTTGGCTAGGACTAATTATCCGTTGCGCAATTGGGGCGAGGCGTGAGGCGTAAGCTTTTGCGCAAATCTTGAAAGGCACATTTATGAGAGTAATCGGCCGAAAAAGTCTGATATTATCTGCCCCTTTGACCTTAGGAATTAAGCTAATGGCCCCGTAGTTAAGCCGCGAAAGGTCTATCGTACCTAGGGCAAAACCATTAACAATCGCGTAAAACAGGTGTTTCAGACTGGGCCAGAAACGCTTGAAAAACTCCACGGGCCATCCGTCCGTACCAGGCGCCGTGTCATTCTTCATATCCATAAGAGCCTTATCGATCTCCTCAGGAAGGAAAGAGAGGGCCAGGCGATCGTTTTCCTCCTGTGAGACCTTTTTCGCATGATTCCACAAATCCGCGCGCAGGCAAATAGGTTTTTCACTTGCCGTCCCCAAAAGGCCAATGAAAAACTCGTAAATGTGGGCCGAGATTTGCTCTTGGGAGAGCAACAGGCTGGAGTCGGACTGTAGGCGAAGGATAGTGCTTTTCCTTTTCCGGCCATTCGCATATGCGTGGAAGTAACCGGTGTTAGCATCTCCCTTCGTCACCCACTTGACGCTGCCCCTACGACGCCAGTATTCCTCCTCCGCCCTAAGCAGAGCAAGGACTTGGTCTTCCAAGGCGTACCTGTGTGTCCATTCGGCCTCCGAAAAGGAACGTTGATCAGCTTCGAGGTCAAGAAGCGCAATCTCGTCCGTCAGCCTAGCACGCTCTTTCTTGGACACACTGCCCTGGTTGGCCCCCCAGCCTCGCAGAAAAGCCCGAAGCCTAGCCACCGCGGCAGTCCAAAGTTCCGCGGGGGATCTTTGAACCCCGATCGTCGAAACAATATCGTCCCAATGATCACGGACCATGGGCTCGAATCCCTCGCACTCAAACCAAGCAGTTTCGAAGTAGAAACGTTGGCTGCGTCTAATCGACTCCTCCCCTGAGGAGAAGATTAGAGGGATATGATCCGAACCAATACGCGTTTCTGCCACCAACGAGCAGAGGGGAAACATGGCTTCCCACTCTGGTGTGAAAAAAACCCTGTCAAGAACACTTCGGACCGGATTGGTTTATTTGTTGGTCCAGGTGAACCTGGCTCCGGTCCGAGCCGCCTCCCGAAGGACAGCAGCCGCGATAGCCTGATTGAACATGGACACCCTTGTCCAGTCAATGTTGTCGTTATTCTTATCCGCACCCGAGCGAATCAAATTAAAATCCCCCCCAACCACCACAGGTAGATTGAGATTTCTCTTAATGCCCACTACCATAGACAACTCTTGGAGGAAATCTTGGGAACGTTCATGATTAGCAGGGCCATAAACACATATGGTTACCCATGTGAGCCCCGAGCCCTTGTGTTTGGTCGTAACATACACATAGAACACTCCCTCCTCCCAGGCTAAAACCTCGCAAATATCGCGGTTGCACCCCATAGGGATGCCTCCGGAATGGCCCGTAGAAGGCAGCCAGTGCCAATCAAAACGCTGTAGTGGGTCTAAAGCAAGGAGGTCTCTATGAGAAAAATCTAGTTTGATCGTTTCTTGAAGGGCAATAAAATCTATGCGCTCCTTAGCAATGTATTCACGAAGTTGGGTGCGACGTCCCGCATGGCCGCACCCCCTGATGTTCCAAAAGAGGAACCGCATCTAGATAACACGGTTACGGAGGCGCACACCCCTAGAGGTGATCGCCTTGGCCACTCTCTTCTTAGTCTGTCCCCGCCCCTGCGAGGCCCTCGGAGAAGAAGAAGGTGCACAGGTATCCGCGGTCTGTGCAGCCTCATTGGGCACCACAACCTCGCCAGCCCCAACTGGGATATTAGCAGGTGGTTCCGACACCGCGCACCTGGCTGCAGCCTCAGCCAATGTTGCTTGAGCCTCTTCCCGAGCCCAGAGTAAAGAAATAAGCTCGCTAGGGGGGTTAGGCACGTTTACGCCAGCGTCATCCAGAATAGATGCAAGGTGATCGTCGGAAAAAGCATTAAGAATGCGAAAATAGGGGAGGGGATTACCAGCGGCCTCCATGTTCTTGTCGGCGATGCGAAGCTGCGCGCTTTCCATGGACGAGAGCTCGCCCACCTTGGCCTTGGCACGGGCGCTGGGAGCCCGTTGCGCCACCGGGGTCGCTCTTGTACGCTTGGCCTTGCTGTTGGTCCCAGCGGCGCCTAGGGTCGCGCCCAGATCGCCACCGAGCTCCGAAGAAGTCCCTGCCGCCGTCGTAGAAAGAGCCTTGGAGGTCGGCTTCCGGCCCGCCGTCTTCTTAGGTTGACGTCCCGCACTGTTGGAGCCCCGTCTTGGGCCCGGAGTATGATCAGTGTCACCTAGAACCACCAGCTCCGGATCTTCGTTCACAGTAGTGGTGGGGAGAGGAGGGATCTTAGACGTGCCGGCCCCAACCTGACATGCCAGTGGTAGAGCCTCAAGATTGTACCCATACTCATTGAAGGAAGTATCGAGGGACCTAGCAAGCGGAGGCACACTGACAGCAGTGTCCTGGGTCGCCGTCCCAATGGCACCCACCTCAGAGGTCAAAGCGCCCAGCTTTTCCCATGTTTCAGTGTCAATGGATGTATCATGCAGACTCTCGTCAGGCTCGTCCGGGGCTACAGGCAGAGGGGGCACGATAGTTGAGGTTGTTCCCCGCGCACGAGCCCCGCCAGAGCCGCTCGGGTTCGAGCCGTGGGCGGCACGCAGCTGCGCGCACTGGCCCATGGTCGAGGCCACGGCCTTTGGGGGGTTAGGCGCAGCCACCACCAAGTGAGCACGCTCTCCGCCGCGCTTAGGAAGGACCTCCCGTTCAACTTTAATTTGATAGCCCTCACTGTTGAACCAGACTTCCACCACCCCGTTGAGCTTCTCAGGCGCTCGGCAGACTATCTTCATCCTGACAGGCCCCAACCTGATCAGGGATAGCTCGTCGACCACAATTGGCCGACCCAGCATCCGTAGGCCCTCCTTAATACGGTCCTCATGCCGGTGTTTCTTCGGTATGCCGTATAAACGAACCCATGCCTCTGGCATCTGCATGGGTTGAATCTCTTCGTGCAACATATCCCGCACCCTTGTGGTTATTTCGTGGATGGAAAGGAAAAGTTTGCCACTAGACTTGGCCATGTGTAAAAGATCAGCAGAGGGGAAAACCACAAGGAAATCATCATCACCAACTTGCGTTACCTGCCAGTCCCAATCGCTCGCCACCATATGCTTCAGTTCTTGCTTGAGGATGCGGAGCGTCAGCTTCCCTGGCTCGGCAGAGAGGATCGCAGCATTCTTGATGCGCTCGTCGATGGGGATCTCCAGCGCATCGTCGTCATCATACTCCAAGCAGAAAAAACCCTCGCCGGAGATAGCACTCCCCATGATCTGCAAATGCAGTTGCCTCCCCCGTGTCGGACAGTTAGCCGAAGCGTGTCCTTCTTCTTTGCAGAGAACGCAAAGGGGCTTGAACTTGCACTTCGACTGGTAGTGGCCGAGCCGCCCGCATTTGAAGCATTCAACCTCGGGGACCTCCTCCACCGGAATAGGCTCCGCCGCCGTGCCCTTGGAAACAGCAGGGGGACCCGTACCCGCTGGATCTGGAGTGGCCCGAGGCTTCAAAGGCATCGGAGCTTCCACGCTTCCCCCAGCGTAGATCTGCCCTTCGGTTTTCTTCTCCAGCGCCCGCCGGCGCTGTAGGCTCTGCTTCTTGTTCTTCTTTGCTTGCTGTTGGATCCACCAAGGGGGAGGGGGACCCCAATCCCCCTCGCGCCCGCCGTGGTGATGGGCCTCTAACCCCTCGTTGGTTACCCCAAGTGGAAGGTGTAAGATGCAGTGTTGTGGAAGTTCTTTCCCTTAGCAAAGATGCCAAGGATCGAATCCCCAGAGACTCCTAGGTTCAACAAGTAGGTGTCAACTGCTAACGGCGCCAGATATTAGCAATCAACGTGGACCTGCACACAGATACAAATAACTTTGCTCCCAACGAGTACAGAGAGGTTGTCAATCCCTCCGGCCTTGTAGTTCATAAAGGATTAAAAGCAATGATAGTAGTGATAGATAATGTTTGCAATAGTAAGTAAAAGCGAAAAGTAAATAGCGGATGTGATCAATGATGGTAATATGGACCGGAGTCTCATGATGTTCACTAGTGATGTCTCTCTCCCAAAAGACGATAAAACAGCTATGTGAGGTAAACGAATTACAGCTCGGCAATTGACAGGACCATGAACGCAAACCAATGCTGACTACATTGCAAGAAAGGTTGAGGTTCAAAGCATGGGCGGTACGCCAAAGTAAGTAGACTGAAATCCATCAATATCTACTACTAATCATCCACCTTGAGATATCTATCCAGAACATCTCGCTGGTATTAAGTTGCGAGCCCCACCCATAGTGTAAACTCAAAGCAACAGACAACTGCATTAAAAGAACTTTGCGTAAAGTAAACAATCCTTGCACCCGCGGGCACAAGCACCGTTGTTTTCCCCCTTGTGGCAACAACACATCCCCTAGACTCATGTTTCTGTCACTCAAGCTAGTCATCGAGGGGCATGAACCCACAATCGAGCATAACATTCCCTATTGGAGTCACTACCTACTACTCGGCCAAAGCAGTAAATAACAACGGAGAACATGCAAGAATTACTTATGAACATAAATATAAAAGAGGTAGATCAAATATATTACTCAAGATCAATCTGAACATAATCTCATAATCCATCGGATCCCAGCAAACTCAACATAGCAACAGCATAAGGATTACATATGTGCCTCGATCATGTAGGGCAGCTCACGAGGACTAATTAGTGAAGCACAAGAACGGGAGGAGAACATCACATAGCTACTGGTCATGGACTCATGGTCCAAGGGAGACTACTCACGACTCATCCGGGAGGCGTCCATGGTGGTGGAGAAGCTCCCGGTGGTGATCCTCCCCTCCGGCAGGGTGCCGGGAAGAGTTCTCCTGGTGCTCCCGATCTTGGAAGCGGCGGCAGCGGCGGAACAGAGATGGGATCGCGAAAAGAGTTCCTGTTCTGAGGGTTTCGGAGGACGCTTTAAATATATGCCAAAGGGGGGCATCGGGGAAGCTTCGGGGGGCCCAGGCGCCCCCCCCCCCCCCCGGGCGCGGCCCTGGGGGGGGGCGCCAGGGCGCCTGGAGCCCTGGTGCCCCCCACCCCCCCGGCTGTCCTTCGGACGCACGGTAGTTTCCGAAACGCTGATTTTTTATATAATTTTTCTGTATTTTTCCTGGCAGTTCTCGTAACGTGAAAACCTGAAATACAAAAACAGCCGAAAACAGAAACTGGCACTGGGGTGCACTGGATTAGTAAGTTAGTCCAAATATGATCAAAAGTGTATGGAAGTGTATGAATATCATAGCAATATCACCCAAAAGTGGCATGGAGCAAGCAGAAATTATAGATACGTTTTGGACGTATCAACATCCCCAAGCTTAATTCCTGCTCGTCCTCGAGTAGGTAAATGATAACAAGAATAATTTCTGTGGTGACATGCTATTAACCATATAGGACTTTTTATAGTCATATGACAAAAGCTTACTGAGACAATGATTCCATAGTAATTAAGTTGCCTCATGAGAAAATCACAAATGACTGAAAGTTTTACAATATGAAACTGAAACATCAAAAAGATTTGCAATGAACATGATGTGCAAATATGATAAAGTGATATCTAGCTTGCCCCCTTTAGTGAAGCAAAACATAAATGCAGGGGCACCTTCAAGGTTTAAGTGATGACTAGATACAATGATTTCAAAATAAACGATATCACAATCATGCAAAAGACAATGCTGAAGGAAATATGCCCTAGAGGCAATAATAAAGTTGTTATTTATATTTCCTTATATCATGATAAATGTTTATTATTCATGCTAGAATTGTATTAACCGGAAACTTAGTACATGTGTGAATACATAGACAAAACAGAGTGTCCCTAGTATGCCTCTACTAGACTAGCTCATTGATCAAAGATGGCTATGTTTCCTAGCCATAGACATGAGTTGTCATTTGATCAACGGGATCACATCATTAGGAGAATTGTGTGATGGACAAGACCCATCCGTTAGCATAGCACTATGATCGTTTAGTTTTACTGCTATTGCTTTCTTCATGACTTATACATGTTCCTATGACTATGAGACTATGCAACTCCCGAATACCGTAGGAACACCTTGTGTGCCATCAAACGTCACAACGTAACTGGATGATCATAAAGATGCTCTACAGGTGTCTCCGAAAGTATTTGTGGTGTTGGCATAGATCAAGATTAGGATTTGTCACTCCGAGTGTCGGAGAGGTATCTCTGGGCCCTCTCGGTAACACACATCACAATAAGCCTTGCAAGCAAAAGACTAATGAGTTAGTCACGAGATGATGTGTTACGGAACGAGTAAAGAGACTTGCCGGT
This sequence comes from Secale cereale, assembly GCA_902687465.1. NCBI lineage: Eukaryota > Viridiplantae > Streptophyta > Magnoliopsida > Poales > Poaceae > Secale > Secale cereale. The sequence continues at coordinate 674,686,051 of LR738709.1, forward strand.
AACGAGATTGAACTAGGTATGGAGATACCGACGATCGAATCTCGGGCAAGTAACATACCGATGACAAAAGGAACAACGTATGTTGTTATGCGGTTTGACCGATAAAGATCTTCGTAGAATATGTAGGAGCCAATATGAACATCCAGGTTCCGCTATTGGTTATTGACCGGAGAAGAGTCTCGATCATGTCTACATAGTTCTCGAACCCGTAGGGTCCGCACGCTTAACGTTTGATGACAATCGGTATTATGAGTTTATGAGTTTTGATGTACCGAAGGTAGTTCGAAGTCCCGGATGAGATCACGGACATGACGAGGAGTCTCGGAATGTCCGAGACATAAAGATTGATATATTGGACGACTATATTCGGACACCGGAAGTGTTCCGGAAAAGTTTCGGATTTAACAAGATTGCCGGAGGGGGTTACCGGAACCCCCTACGAGGGGGGATGGTCCATAGTGGGCCTTATGGAAAAGAGAGAGGCAGCCCATAGGGGCTGGCCGGCGCCCCACCTAGGGTTCCTAGTTGGACTAGGATTGGGGGGGGCGCCACCTCTCCTTCTTTTCCTTTCCCTCTCTTCCTTCTTTGGTAGTTCCTACTAGGAATAGGATTGCAATCCTATTCCTAGTAGGATTGCACTCCTAGCCGCACCATATAAGGGCCGGCCGGCCTCCCCCCTTGCTCCTTTATATACGGGGGCATGGGGGCACCCAAAGAGACACAAGTTGAATTGTTCCAGCCGTGTGCGGTGCCCCCCTCCACAGAAACACACCTCGGTCATACCGTCGTGGTGCTTAGGCGAAGCCCTGCGCCGGTGAATACATCATATCCGTCGCCACGCCGTCGTGCTGACGAAACTCTCCCGTGAAGCTCAACTGGATCAAGAGCTCGTGGGACGTCATCAAGCTGAACGTGTGCTGAACGCGGAGGTGCCGTACGTTCGGTGCTTGATCGGTTGAATCGCGAAGAAGTTCGACTACATCAACCACATCACTTGACGCTTCCACTTCCGGTCTACGAGGGTACGTAGACACACTCTTCCCTCTCGTTGCTATGCATCTGGTAGATAGATCTTGCGTGATCGTAGGAAAATTTTAAAATACTACGTTCCCCAACAGTGGCATCATGAGCCAGGTCTATGCGTAGATGATATGCACGAGTAGAACACAATGAGTTGTGGACGATACTAGTCATACTGCTTACCAGCATGTCATACTTTGCTTCGGCGGTATTGTGAGATGAAGCGGCCCGGACCGACATTACGCGTACGCTTACGCGAGACTGGTTTCACCGTTACGGGCACTCGTTGCTTAAAGGTGACTGGCGGGTGTCTGTCTCTCTCACTTTAGCTGAATCAAGTGTGGCTACACCCGGTCCTTGTGAAGGTTAAAACAGCACATACTTGACGAAACATCGTTGTGGTTTTGTATGCGTAGGTAAGAATGGTTCTTGCTAAGCCCGTAGCAGCCACGTAAAACTTGCAACAACAAAGTAGAGGACGTCTAACTTGTTTTTGCAGGGCATGTTGTGATGTGATATGGTCAAGACATGATGAGTTATACGGTTTTGTATGAGATGATCATGTTTTGTAAAGTTATCGGCAACTGGCAGGAGCCATATGGTTGTCGCTTTATTGTATGAAATGCAATCGCCATGTAATTGCTTTACTTTATCACTAAGCGGTAGCGATAGTCGTAGAAGCAATAGTTGGCGAGACGACAACGATGCTACGATGGAGATCAAGGTGTCGCGCCGGTGACGAAGGTGATCATGACGGTGCTTTGGAGATGGAGATCAAAAGCACAAGATGATGATGGCCATATCATGTCGCATATTTTTGATTGCATGTGATGTTTATCTTATTATGCTTCTTATTTTGCTTAGAACGACGGTAGCATTATAAGATGATCCCTTACTAAATTTCAAGGTATAAGTGTTCTCCCTGAGTATGCACCATTGCGAAAGTTCGTCGTGCCGAGACACCACGTGATGATCGGGTGTGATAAGCTCTACGTTCAAATACAACGGGTGTAAGCCAGTTTTGCACACGCAGAATACTCGGGTTAAACTTGACGAGCCTAGCATATGCAGATATGGCCTCGGAACACTGGAGACCAAAAGGTCGAGCGTGAATCATATAGTAGATATGATCAACATAAGATGTTCACCATTGAAACTACTCCATCTCACGTGATGATCGGACATGGTTTAGTTGATTTGGATCACGTGATCATTTAGATGACCGAAGGGATGTCTATCTAAGTGGGAGTTCTTAAGTAATATGATTAATTGAACTTTAATTTATCATGAACTTAGTCCTGGTAGTATTAGCATATCTATGTTGTAGATCAATAGCTCGCGATGTTGCTCCACGTTTATTTTTTATATGTTCCTAGAGAAAACCAAGTTGAAAGATGTTAGTAGCAATGATGCGGAATTGTTCCGTGATCTGAGGATTATCCTCATTGCTGCACAGAAGAATTATGTCCTTGATGCACCACTAGGTGACAGACCTATTGCAGGAGCAGATGTAGACGTTATGAACGTTTTGACAAAATCTCGATATGATGACTACTTGATAGTTTAGTGCACCATGCTTTACGGCTTATAACCGGGACTTCAAAAACGTTTTGAAACGCCACGGAGCATATGAGATGTTCCAAGAGTTGAAATTAGTATTTCATACTCATGCCTGTGTCGAGAGGTATAAGACCTCTGACAGTACTTTGCCTACAAGATGGAGGAGAATAGCTCAACCAGTGAGCATGTGCTCAGATTGTCTGGGTAGTACAATTGCTTGAATCAAGTGGGAGTTAATCTTCCAGATAAGATAGTAATTGACAAAGTTCTCTAGACACTATCACCAAGTTAGTAGAACTTCGTGATGAACTATAATATGGAAGGGATGACGAAAGTAATTCCCGAGCTCTTCACGATGCTGAAATCGGCGAAGGTAGAAATCAAGAAAGAGCATCAAGTGTTGATGGTTAACCAGACCACTTGTTTCAAGTAAAGGGCAAAGGGATAGAAGGGGAACTTCAAGAAGAATGACAAGCAAGTTGTCACTCCCGTGAAGAAACCCAAAGCTAAACTCAAGCCTGAAACTAAGTGCTTCTACTGCAAAGGAAATGGTCACTAGAAGTGGAACTGCCCTAGATATTTGGCGGATAAGAAGGATGGCAAAGTGAACAAAGGTATATTTGATATACAGATTATTGATGTGTATTTTACTAGTGTTCATAGCAACCCCTCGGTATTTGATATTGGTTCAGTTGCTAAAGAGTAGTAACTCGAAATGGGAGTTGCATAATGAACAGAAACTAGTTAAAGGATGAAGTGACGATGTGTATTGGAAGTAGTTCCAAGATTGATATGATCATCATCGCACACTCCCTATACTTTCGGGATTAGTGTTGAACCTAAATAAGTGTTATTTGGTGTTTGTGTTGAGCATGAATATGATTTGATCATGTTTATTGCAATACGGTTATTCATTTAAGTTAGAGAATAATTGTTGTTCTATTTACATGAATAAAACCTTCTATGGTCATACACCCAATGAAAATGGTTTGTTGGATCTCGATCGTGTGATACACATATTCATAATATTGAAGCCAAAAGATGCAAGGTTAATAATGATAGTGCAACTTATTTGTGGCACTGCCGTTTAGGTCATATTGGTGTAAAGCGCATGAAGAAACTCCATAGTGATGGACTTTTGGAATCACTTGATTATGAATCACTTGGTGCTTGCGAACCATGCCTCATGGGCAAGATGACTAAAACTCCGTTCTCCGGAACCGTGGAGCGAGCAACAGAGTTGTTGGAAATCATACATACTGATGTATGCAGACCAATGAGTGTTGAAGCTCGCGGCAGGTATCATTATTTTCTGACCTTCACTGATGATTTGAGCAGATATGGGTATATCTACTTAATGAAGCACAAGTCTGAAACATTTGAAAAGTTCAAAGAATTTCAGAGTGAAGTGGAGAATCATCGTAACAAGAAAGTAAGAGTTTCTACGATATGATCGTAGAGGTAAAATATTTGAGTTAGCAAGTTTGGCCTTCAGTAAAAACAATGTGAAATAGTTTCACTACTCACGCCACCTGGAACACCACAGTGTAATGGTGTGTCCGAACGTCGTAACCGTACTTTATTGGATATGGTGCGATCTATGATGTCTCTTACCGATTTACCACTATCGTTTTGGGGTTATGCTTTAGAGACAGTTGCATTCATGTTAAATAGGGCACCATCTAAATCCGTTGATACGACACCTTATGAACTATGGTTTGGCAAGAAACCAAAGTTGTCGTTTCTTAAAGTTTGGGGCTGCGATGCTTATGTGAAAAAGCTTCAACCTGATAAGCTCGAACCCAAGTCGGAGAAATGTGTCTTCATAGGATACCCAAAAGAAACTGTTGGGTACACCTTCTATCACAGATCCGAAGGCAAGGTCTTTGTTGCTAAGAGTGGATCCTTTCTAGAGAAGGAGTTTCTCTCGAAAGAAGTGAGTGGGAGGAAAGTAGAACTTGATGAGGTAATAGTACCTTCTCCCGAATTGGAAAGTGGTACATCATAGAAAATTGTTCCAGTGATTCCTACCCCAATCAGTGAGGAAGTTAATGATGATGATCATGAAACTTCGGATCAAGTTTCTGCTGAACGTCGTAGATCGACCAGAGTACGTTCCGCACCAGAGTGGTACGGCAACCCAGTTCTGGAAATCATGTTACTAGACCATGATGAACCTACGAACTATGAGGAAGCGATGATGAGCCCAGATTCCACAAAATGGCTTGAGGCCATGAAATCTGAGATGGGATCCATGTATGAGAACAAAGTGTGGACTTTGGTTGACTTGCCCGATGATCGGCAGGCCATCGAAAATAAATGGATCTTCAAGAGGAAGACCGACGCAGACGGTAATGTTACTGTTTACAAAGCTCGACTTGTTGCGAAAGGGTTTCGACAAGTTCAAGGAGTTGACTACGATGAGACTTTCTCACCTGTAGCGATGCTTAAGTCTGTCCGAATCATGTTAGCAATTGCCGCATTTTATGATTATGAAATCTGGCAAATGGATGTCAAAACTGCATTCCTGAATGGATATCTCAAAGAAGAGTTGTATATGATGCAACCAGAAGGTTTTGTCGATCCAAAAGGTGCTAACAAAGTATGCAAGCTCCAGCGATCCATCTATGGACTGGTGCAAGCATCTCGGAGTTGGAATATACGCTTTGATGAGGTGATCAAAGCATATGGTTTTATACAGACTTTTGGAGAAGCCTGTATTTACAAGAAGTGAGTGGGAGCAGTACAACCTTTCTGATAAGTATATGTGAATGACATATTGTCGATCGGAAATGATGTAGAATTTTCTGGAAAGCATAAAGGAGTGTTTGAAAGGAGTTTTTCAAAGAAAGACCTTGGTGAAGCTGCTTACATATTGGGCATCAAGATCTATAGAGATAGATCAAGACGTTTGACAAGACTTTCGATGAGTACATACCTTGATAAGATTTTGAAGTAGTTCAAAATGGATCAGTCAAAGAAGGAGTTCTTGCCTGACTTGTAAGGTGGGAAGTTGAGTAAGACTCAAAGCCAGACCACGGCAGAAAAATATAGAGAGAATAAAAGTCATTCCCTATGCCTCAGCCATAGGTTCTATAAAGTATGCCATGCTGTTGTGTACCTTGCCATGAGTTTGTCAAGGGGGTACAATAGTGATCCAGGAGTAGATCACTGTACGGCGGTCAAAATTATCCTTAGTAACTGGATGACTAAGGAAATGTTTCTCGATTATGGAGGTGATAAAGAATTCGTCGTAAAGGGTTACGCCGATGCAAGCTTTGACACTAAATCCAGATGACTCTAAGTATCAACCTGGATGCGTATTGAAAGTGGGAGCAATTATCTAGAGTAGCTCTATGCAGAGCATTGTAGACATAGAAATTTGCGAAATACATACGGATCTGAATGCGATAGACCCGTTGACTAAACTTCTCTCACAAGCAAAACATGATCACACCTTATCACATAGCGATGTGAACTAGATTATTGACTCTAGTAAACCTTTTGGGTGTGGGTCACATGGCGATGTGAACTATGGGTGTTATTCACATAACGATGTGAACTATCGGTATTAAATCACATGGCGATGTGAGCTAGATTATTGACTCTAGTGCAAGTGGGAGACTGAAGGAAATATGCCCTAGAGGCAATAATAAAGTTGTTATTTATATTTCCTTATATCATGATAAATGTTTATTATTAATGCTAGAATTGTATTAACCGGAAACTTAGTACATGTGTGAATACATAGATAAAACAGAGTGTCCCTAGTATGCCTCTACTAGACTAGCTCATTGATCAAAGATGGCTATGTTTCCTAGCCATAGACATGAGTTGTCATTTGATCAACGGGATCACATCATTAGGAGAATGATGTGATGGACAAGACCCATCCGTTAGCATAGCACTATGATCGTTTAGTTTTACTGCTATTGCTTTCTTCATGACTTATACATGTTCCTATGACTATGAGACTATGCAACTCCCGAATACCGTAGGAACACCTTGTGTGCCATCAAACGTCACAACGTAACTGGGTGATCATAAAGATGCTCTACAGGTGTCTCCGAAAGTATTTGTGGTGTTGGCATAGATCAAGATTAGGATTTGTCACTCCGAGTGTCGGAGAGGTATCTCTGGGCCCTCTCGGTAACACACATCACAATAAGCCTTGCAAGCAAAAGACTAATGAGTTAGTCACGAGATGATGTGTTACGGAACGAGTAAAGAGACTTGCCGGTAACGAGATTGAACTAGGTATGGAGATACCGACGATCGAATCTCGGGCAAGTAACATACCGATGACAAAAGGAACAACGTATGTTGTTATGCGGTTTGACCGATAAAGATCTTCGTAGAATATGTAGGAGCCAATATGAACATCCAGGTTCCGCTATTGGTTATTGACCGGAGAAGAGTCTCGGTCATGTCTACATAGTTCTCGAACCCGTAGGGTCCGCACGCTTAACGTTTGATGACGATTGGTATTATGAGTTTATGAGTTTTGATGTACCGAAGGTAGTTTGGAGTCCCGGATGAGATCACGGACATGACGAGGAGTCTCGGAATGTCCGAGACATAAAGATTGATATATTGGACGACTATATTCGGACACCGGAAGTGTTCCGGAAAAGTTTCGGATTTAACAAGATTGCCGGAGGGGGTTACCGGAACCCCCTACGAGGGGGGATGGTCCATAGTGGGCCTTATGGAAAAGAGAGAGGCAGCCCATAGGGGCTGGCCGGCGCCCCACCTAGGGTTCCTAGTTGGACTAGGATTGGGGGGCGCCACCTCTCCTTCTTTTCCTTTCCCTCTCTTCCTTCTTTGGTAGTTCCTACTAGGAATAGGATTGCAATCCTATTCCTAGTAGGATTGCACTCCTAGCCGCACCATAGAAGGGCCGGCCGGCCTCCCCCCTTGCTCCTTTATATACGGGGGCAGGGGGCACCCAAAGAGACACAAGTTGAATTGTTCCAGCCGTGTGCGGTGCCCCCCTCCACAGAAACACACCTCGGTCATACCGTCGCGGTGCTTAGGCGAAGCCCTGCGCCGGTGAATACATCATATCCGTCGCCACGCCGTCGTGCTGACGAAACTCTCCCGTGAAGCTCAACTGGATCAAGAGCTCGTGGGACGTCATCAAGCTGAACGTGTGCTGAACGCGGAGGTGCCGTACGTTCGGTGCTTGATCGGTTGAATCGCGAAGAAGTTCGACTACATCAACCACATCACTTGACGCTTCCGCTTCCGGTCTACGAGGGTACGTAGACACACTCTTCCCTCTCGTTGTTATGCATCTGGTAGATAGATCTTGCGTGATCGTAGGAAATTTTTAAAATACTACGTTCCCCAACAAATGCTACTTTGGGACAATGCACATTACACTCAGAATGACAATCATGCTCTCAGTAGTTGGTGCTTTAACATAAAAGTAAAAGAATGGTTATGTGCTAGAGCTTTTTATTTTGAAAACATAGAAGCAATTTTGTCAACGGTAGTAGTACTTCATATGTGTCATGCATAAGACATCCTATAAGTTGCAAGCCTCATGCATCGAATACCAATAGTGCTCGCACCTTGTCCTAATTAGCTCGGATTTCCATGGGTTATCATTGCATTACATATGTTTCAACCAAGTGTCACAAAGGGGTACCTCTATGCCACCTGTACAAAGGTCCAAGGAGATAAATCGCATTTGATTTCTCGTTTTTGATAGATCTCAACTTGAGGACATCCATATCGGGACAACATAGAAAATAGATGATGGACTCCTCTTCAATGCATAAGCATATCCTCATAAGAGATTGAGGATTAATGTCCAAGCTAAAACTTCCACCATGATACATGGCTTTGGTTGGCGGCCCAATGTTCTTCTCTAACAATATGCATATTCATTCAACCCACGGCAAATCACCCTTACTTCAGACAAGACGAACATGCATAGCAACTCACATGATTTTCAACAATAGTGTAATAGTTGATGGCGTCCCCAGAAACATGGTTACCGCTCAGCAAGCAACTTATAAGAAATAAGATACATAGGCAACATATTCTTTACCACAATAGTTTTTAGGCTACTTTCCCATGAGCTATGTATTGCAAAGTTAGTTCGCTTAGTACAGGTGGAGGTTAGCAAAAGACTAGGAGCGACCAACTAAGAGAGCAATGACGGTCATAATCATGCAGAGCGACAAAGCAATATTGAATAAGGCATGGTAGTTATATCGCTACTCAGAAATAAAAGATCATCAAGGCTTGACAGACTTTCTTTACAGTCTTAAATATGCGTGAGCATACGCCAAGTCAATCAAAATAAATTCTCGAAGGAAGATATTACTAAACCATACCACATCATAGGCAAACAAATCATGTTGGTACTCCAATAACACATTGGGAACCCCCCCAGCTATTTGAGATTAACCATAAGAAAACCTGAACTACTAAGCACCATTATGCAAGTAGCATCTTTATCATAGACACATTAACCAATGCAACGGAAGCAAACTCTCTTAATAAGGTGATCATGATAATTAAAGAGAGTTCAAGCAACCAACTAAACAAAAGCTCTTTGAAAAGATAAGCATGAATACTAAGAGCAAAGCATGATAGTGGCTATTAAAAGACAAAGAACACACACAGCAAAGATAGACATGAAAATTCTATGTTATGTTCTAGGTAGAAGTGGAGCGTGTTTCTCTCCCACATAAAGAATGCTGAGTTCCGACTCGTTATGAAAAACTAAAAAGAAAACTAAAAGCAAGACGCTCCAAGCATAGCGCATAACACATGAAGTGATAAAAATATAGTGGAACGAAAGACGAACTGATAATGTTGATGGAGAAGGGGATGCACGGGGGCATCCCCAAGCTTAGACGCTTGAGTCTCCTTGAATATTTCTTGGGGTGCACGGGGGCATCCCCAAGCTTGAGCGCTTGACACTCCTGAATCTTTTTATCATCTTCCCTCGCACACTTGAAAACTCCCTTCATACATAACTCATCATAATCTGATTAGCGAGGTTAGTACCCTTAATAAAATAATTGCACCTTCCTGGAAATAAAGATATTCTTGAAGTTCTACTGTTTCTCAAGATTGCCAAAAGGTTTTTGCAAAGAAAAAGCAAGTTCTTGATTTGCAAAATGAAGGAAAGGCAAAACAGGACAGAATCTGTGAAAAACAGAACAGCAGGTAGTAATTGATCTGTTCGGGATACTTATGCAACTCAAATCAAAAACCTCAGAACAGACGCACGAAAGACAATTATATAGAGAACGCTGTCGAAAAAATTCAGACCAAAAAGATGATCTGGTGATTTTATACGAATTTTTCTATCCAAGGACAGAATCTGTTTCCTGGACAGCACCTCACAACTTTTGAACTTTCTAGCAATCAGAGGCTATACTTGGCACAAATATGAAAAGCAAAGATACAATGATGATGCTACAGCAGTAAACAACATCAAGACACAACAAAAGCAAAATAAAACTTTTATTCATGTGGGCTGCCTCCCAAAAGCGCTTTCTTTTATGCCTTTAAGCTAGGCATAAGACTTTAATGATGCTCTCGTAGGAATAAGAGTTGAAAAACAAAAAAGAGCATCAAGAAGCAAATACCAAACACATTTAAGCCTAACATGCTTCTTATGCATAGGAATATTGCAATAGAATAATTCATTGAAGCACAAAGCAATAAGCATAGGAAGACAAAACAAGTGCAGCTTCAAAACCTTCAACATAAAGAAAGGGAACTTGATATTATTGAAATATCTATAAGCATATGTTCCCTTCTCATAATAATTTTCAGTGGGATCACGAATAAACTCAACAATATAAGCATCACATAAAGCATTGTTACCATGATCCACATGCAAAAAGGCACTCTTACTCTCCACATAAGTATCATGAAGAGGATAAAACTTAGTATAAAAGAGAGACATAAGCTCTTGCCAATCAAGCAAGTGCGAGTTATCGAGAAGCTTATACCAATCTGAAGCCTTATCTATAAGTGATACGGCGAACAATTTCCTCATGACAAACTCCCTTGATACACCTGCGAGCTTAAATAATGAACATAGTTGTGACAGATATAGCAAGTGTTCACCGGGATGTCTGTCTCCTGCATAACGATTAGCCAAAACATAATCGATAATACCAGCTGGTATTTTATAGGGCACAATTTCAGTAGGGGGAGGAGCAACCACCACAGGTGCGGGGCGTCTTCCCGCAAGCAACGATCCAATAGCAAGGTTGTCCATAAGCATAACTAGTGAAATACATAAAGAAAACTGAAAGTTAAACTAACAAGACTAAAAAGCAAAGGTAAAAGATAGTGTGCAACTCCCCTATCCTGAAGAGTGGAGTCCCCGGCAACGGCGCCAGAAAATACTCCTTGATGGGCCTCTAACCCCTCATTGGTTACCCCAAGTGGAAGGTGTAAGATGCAGTGTTGTGGAAGTTTTTTCCCTTAGCAAAGATGCCAAGGATCGAATCCCCGGAGACTCCTAGGTTCAACAAGTAGGTGTCAACTGCTAACGGCGCCAGATATTAGCAATCAACGTGGACCTGCACACAGATACAAATAACTTTGCTCCCAACGAGTACAGAGAGGTTGTCAATCCCTCCGGCCTTGTAGTTCACAAAGGATTAAAAGCAATGATAGTAGTGATAGATAATGTTTGCAATAGTAAGTAAAAGCGAAAAGTAAATAGCGGATGTGATCAATGATGGTAATATGGACCGGAGTCTCATGATGTTCACTAGTGATGCCTCTCTCCCAAAAGATGATAAAACAGCTATGTGAGGTAAACGAATTACAGCTGGGCAATTGACAGGACCACGAACGCAAACCAATGCTGACTACATTGCAAGAAAGGTTGAGGTTCAAAGCATGGGCGGTACGCCAAAGTAAGTAGACCGAAATCCATCAATATCTACTACTAATCATCCACCTTGAGATATCTATCCAGAACATCTCGCTGGTATTAAGTTGTGAGTCCCATCCATAGTGTAAACTCAAAGCAACAGACAACTGCATTAAAAGAACTTTGCGTAAAGTAAACAATCCTTGCACCCGCGGGCACAAGCACCGTTGTTTTCCCCCTTGTGGCAACAGCACATCCCCTAGACTCATGTTTCTGTCACTCAAGCTAGTCATCGAGGGGCATGAACCCACAATCGAGCATAACGTTCCCTCTTGGAGTCACTACCTACTACTCGGCCAAAGCAGTAAATAACAACGGAGAACATGCAAGAATTACTTATGAACATAAATATAAAAGAGGTAGATCAAATATATTACTCAAGATCAATCTGAACATAATCTCATAATCCATCGGATCCCAGCAAACTCAACATAGCAACAGCATAAGGATTACATATGTGCCTCGATCATGTAGGGCAGCTCACGAGGACTAATTAGTGAAGCACAAGAACGGGA
>LR738709.1:674705243-674774512 GCA_902687465.1 Secale cereale
CAATGTTAATGGTGTGAAGAAAAAGCCACTAACTCTCAGTTTTTTAGTTCAAATAAGGTTTAAATTTTGATGTGAGGCTGGGCTGAATACTCGTATTTTTTTTCCCAAATTTGGAGGGGGGGCTAGAGCCTGTCGAAACCCCTAGATTCACCACTGGAGGTAACGATAATACGGTTCTGCAAGCATGTTGTATGAGTCTCGCCTTTTATAACAAAACCATACGCCTTGTAAGCAAAATATGAGAAATGCAAACATAATACCATGAAATTGGTTTACCTGCTGCCATCATATATAACTGGGTATAAACTGGAGAGTTGTCAATTTTATGCAATAATTTCTGCAACTCCATGTCCGGCTGCCAAAAGAAAGTGTAAGCTATGAGTGACCAACTATATGTGAACTCAATACCAAGGTACAGAACTTCAGAAAATTGTACAGTAGTTCACACGGTCGCAAGTAATAAGAATATTAACTGAAGCAACGGCACTATAACCTGTACCATAGCTACTTGCTCTGCAGAAATCCATCTGTGCATCTACTCTGAACTTTTGCTCCAGAACCAATGCCGGGCAGAGGACGAACAGGAGGCAGGGAAGGGGAGGAAGAAGAGGGCAGATGAGGAGATGGGGATCCGGCGGCAGTGCACAGCCGGAGGGGATGGGACCCGGCGGCGGGGCGTGCAGGGCCGCGACGGCCAGAGAAGATGAGATCCGGCGGCGGGGCGTGCAGGGTCGGGGAGGGCCGCGGCGGCCGAAGGAGGTTTTTTCTTCTGGAGGGCTTGAGGAGAAGATGGGAGCCAATTCCATCGAAATCGGACCGGGGAAGCTCCGTAACGGCCCAATCCTAACTTTTATTATCTCTTTTGTGCTGTCTTTCAAGTTTTTTTCCGCTTTTTTCATTTTTCGATATTTCCTTTAATTTTTCCAAAAAATTCATGTTCTTTTTATCATTGTTTACCTTTTCATTTCATTTTTATTTAGTTTTCATTTTGCGAACATCTTTCAAAATTCATGAATATATTTTTTGAAATCGTGAACATTGTTTGAATTCACGAACATTTTGTGAAATTGTGGAATATCGTTTGAATTTATTCAGCATTTTTTTAAATATGCAAACATTTTCTGAATAAATATTTCTCGAAATCTGGCAACATTTTTTCAACTTCATGAACAATTTTTTGTTTGGCAAACATTATTTTTGAATCATTGAACATTTTTGTAATCCACGAACATTTTTTACCTCGGTGAATATTCTATGAATATACATGAACATATTTTTAGAATCACGAACACTTCTTTAAAATCATGAACATTGTTTTGAATGTGGGACCATTTAAAAAAAAAATCCTCAAACATTTGATGATTTCTTGAACATTTTTTTGAATCCTTTGTTTCTTCAGACGAAACAGTATTGGAGGAAAGAATGAGACATACGTGATAGAAACGTACGAACCAGAGATAAAGAAACAATCGCGAGCATGAAACTGCAGCGAATGAGCGAGTTGGGCCAGTCCATGTAACGATGCCAGACTCCTTCACCTTGCGCGTTTCATCGTCTTCCGACGCGCATGTCGCCAAATAGGAGGATCCTTCGTAACACATAATGGGAGAGCATGTAATAGCGAATTAGCTAATGTATTTGGGCCCGTTTCCATTCAACGTTTTCGATGCACATCCTTGGTAGCTAGAAACACCAAATTCCAATTCAGGAGTCCAATACAGATACCCCTAAAAAAAGGAGTCCAATATAGACATCCAAACGCAGCGTAAAGAGCATGAAAAGATGAATGAAGATTGTAGGGATGGGAAATTCATGGCATTCAAACGTAAATAAATATTTAAAGCATTCAAATATCAAGGCAAAGGGATTTAAAGGTCTAAATGCAAACAGAAAGAAAAGGAAGAGGATGCAGCTAGGTTGCATTGAATGTTCTGTGAAGGAGGGTACATGGGAACAAGTGTGAGGCATAGAGTAAATAGCATAAAACTATCACAATTGGGGTTAAGATTTCAAAACAGTACTTACAAAAACCTACCATAATGTACCATGTTACACTGATTATTGTGTTGGTTAACTTTAATCACGATTATGAAGCATCGGGTCCACTCGTTAGATCTGACGTGGCATAAAAGTCAGCGACATTTATTTGATTGTACGTTGGGCGTTATAAAAAGGTGGGCCCACATGTCATCATCAACACTATTCTCCCTCAAGCTTATTTCATCGCATGCATTTCATCAAATAGTACATATGCGCACATCCGCCAAAGTCAGAGGTGAAGGTCGAGGCGTGCTCGATGAGGACGGCCACAACCATGTCCACCACGGTGAGGGTCATGCTCATGCCACCGCGACCGGCAAGGTCAAGGCGCAGCCTTGTGCGTAGCCAGTGCGTGACGGCAGTGCCTGGCGGCGGTGAAAGCATGCCTCCGAGCTCTACTGCATGGAGCACCAGCTCCCAAGCCAGCGGTGCGGGGTTGAGCATGACCAACAGTGGAGGTTGATGAGGCATCGTGAGTGAACATCGATGGCGATGGTGCCGCCAGCGACTGGCATGACCTGGCGCGAGAGGGTGGCCGAGGTCGTCCATGGCGGTGTGGGACTCATGGTGAGATGGCAAAGAAAGGGAGATGATGATAGGGAAATAATAAGAGGCGGAGCTGAGGGGCACCAGGTTAGAAACGCCCATGAGGCCAGCGGGTCGGCCCAGGACAGGGGACACATAGCTCGCCGGAGCAACCGCGAGACGACGGGCGAGACTAGGAGGTGCTAGGCATGGTGGAGAGGGAGAGGGGGAAGGGATTGGACAAGAGAGAAAGGGATACATAGACGGGTCATTTTGTCCAATCCATTATCCCACTCGACATCATCCTTACATGTGGGTCTGATTCATGTAAAGTGGATTAGAATTTATTAGCACAACCATTAGTGTTTTTACCGCTAAAAAAACCGTCAGTGGTTTTTGAAATAACGAACCAAAGTTGTGGTAGGTTTTTGAAAATTAGAAAAAGCAGATAGTTTTTTTGGAACACTAACCACAATAATGTCTCACTTTTGAAAACATAATTTAAGTGAGATAATAACATTCTGTATCCATTTGATTATTTTGAAATAATTGTTTTATAATTATACCATATGAACTTACTTGCTAAACATTTGAGACGTGTGTTGTACGTTCACGCTTACTAGTTTAGCGAAAAAAGGCAGAGTTCATGTCAGTTGCCTAAAAAAATATTTCCTATATTTTTCTCCTATGTACTTGACTCCTTTTTCTTTACCTCTTGCCGCACAAAAGGTTTGTAAAACTGGATCAATATTTGAATTGTTTCAAAAAAATAAACACCTACTCCCTCCATTCGTAAATATATGTCTTTTTAGAGATTTCAATAGAGACTACGTACGAAGCAAAATGAGTGAATCTACACTCTTTTTTTTTTAGAAAAGGAGGATGTCCCCCGGCCTCTGCATCTAGGAGATGCATACGGCCACTTTATTGATTATTCTCGAGGACCTTACAAAGTATTACAACAATATGTCCGAATCCGCCATCTTGGCAACATATGCCGCTACTCCTATCCAAATGATGAAGGCGTGCTAGCTAGGCCACTACCCAGACCACTCATCTAAGCCTAACATCAAAATGATGAAGGTGGTGCTAGATGGGCCACTACCCAAACCACTCACCTAAGCCTAACATCAAACGCCGGAAGCCCCAGCCGAGCCACATACCGGGTCTGGGGCACAATCCGGTGAGACGCACTCGTGCATCGTCGCCGCCATCTTTCACAAGTCCGTCTTCAGATCATATTGAGGCTTCTACCTTGCCTGGCCACTCTGCCATCGACGTCACCATGATGCCAGACAGCAACCTCCTCCTGCGCGAGTCCATCTCCGCGCATTGGACGCCGAGCCTCCACAGCGCCATGCCGCCGATCTCCGCCGCCATCAATGTGTGAGATGAAGTACCGCTCCACCACGGCAGGTACATGGTAAGGAAGGGCGAGGTCCCCATCGGAGACACGGCCGGAACGGGCCGCCACCAGGAACCAGACAAGCTCGCCATGCACGTCCAGCATCCCCATGCCCAAGTCGACGCCTTCAAGAAGATGACGACGCTGTGGCGCCGCCGCCGCTTAGCCACCGGAGCTAGGGTTTTCACCCGGGCGCAGGGGAAGGGGGGAGGCAGGAGAAGTTGAGCCTCGACGCCGCCACCAAGGAGGGAATGGCTTCCGGGACGCCATCGACGCCGTGACCGCCACCGGCGGCCAAGGGTTTCCCCCGGCCAAGCACCCTGCCGCCACCTCCGAACCAGCCACAGCATCAGCAGTGAATCTACACTCTTAAGCTATGTCTATGTATACGTCTATGTACGAAGCAAAATGAGTGAATCCCTCCATTCTGGAAAGGGGAGTGATTCTTACTTCGACAATCTGTGACTACATGGCGGCATGTGGGAGATGGGTTTGATTGCTTCTTCTTTTTAGATTTAGGGATGTGTATGTCAAGATCTTTGCCAATTCAGCTACTTATAATCTGGTCCTACTTGCCAGAAGGTGATTAAACAGGCCAAATGACCGATCAGTGTTTTTTGCAAAATATTTACTAAGAATGCGATGCTTTTTGCAATAGATTATCGACTTGATGGTTTTCCGTAAACCTAGCCGTTCGTCCCATGCTAACATTTTCATCGGTCCTTGCTAATTTCATCAAAACAGAAACCTTACATGCAGGGGCGGAGCTGGGCCCCGGGCACCCAGGGCCCAGGCCCGGGGCGTGGAAATTCTAACGGGCTATTATATATGTGTGTTTTTCTGCAGGCCCGGGGCGTGGAAAAGAAGAAAGCCCAAAGCCTGATGGGCTGTCTTGCCTGGAAGGCCCGGGACGTAGCATACGTGGCTCCCGTAGGCACAGGAAACGTTCTGCTCATCGAAAAAAAGGAAACGTCCATCGCTCGCGGCCTAGCCTCCACGACCTAACTAGCATCGCGCACGACAGCACAAGCAGATCACATCACGCCGCGACGTCGTCCACCGGCCGCCGCCGCCCCTCCCACTTTTCCTTCTACTCCCGGACTCTCAGCCACCATCCTAGACTCCTCGTGTCCGTCGTTCGTCGGCGTGGACTGTGGAGCGCCATCTGCTAGTCTGTTGGCTGCTTGATTGCCGCATCTTGGTATTTTTGTGTGATGATTTTCCGGTTCCCGTGATGCTTTCCACTTGTAGTTTTGTCCCACGTTCTACAATGTTAATGTGGACTGAAATATAATAATTGACATAATGTGTGTGTATCAATGTATGTATAAGAATACGGTCATATATGTAGGGTGTTGTTGAACTCAAAGTCTCAAAATGATGTAATTGTCAATTTCATTTGATATTGTAGAAAAAGAAGATGAAGAGATTATTTCATCAGTGTCTGCCAAGGGGTGTCTACACCTATCATTTCACATGGAGGGAGTCAAGCGGCGGAGGGGACAGAATCAACACGACAAACAAAAACAACCGTACAATTGGGACCAGCACCTTCGACTTCAAACAATCCTTCAGCAATCCCAACTCGAGAGATTTGGTACTCTTTTTTATCACATACTGTTCTTTGTAGCTTTTGTCATGTTTTTATATTAAAAATTGAAATTATGTTTTTATTTTTATTTTTGTACCATTAAGCATTGAGTTTAAACTCTAAATTTTTCGTGCGATTAAACCATATTATGTACGGGGTATCTTTTGTGGTAGCTAAAAGCCTTATGGACCTTAAGTTTTTCCCTCGCGGTGAATTTTTTTTTTTTGGGCCCGGGGCTTGCTTCAATCCTGGCTCCGCCACTGCTTACATGTTTATCAAAGAGTAGGGCTACCAGTAGCAAAAACGTAGGCAGCCGAGGGACCTATTGACTTTGAGGTTTGTTGGACGGTAGCTGGGAGTGGGGCATCCCTTTGACCCGTCCGTATGGGTTGTTTGAGAGTGAGCAGGTTATGGTGATGGTAGTTATCCTCGTTGGCTGCACTGATTAGACAGACTTACGGACGGTTTTGGATCAAAATCTTGGTGTGGCAAAGAGCCGAGACAAGAGGAAACGACAGCGAGAGACCCATCCATTTGCCAGCTGATGTTAGTGTAGCATCTGATCGCGAAAGGATACCATCCATTAATGCTGTTGTCAAAGTGCCACGATGTTTTTCAGCCGGGCTGATATATGGTGCATCCGCTTAGTGCTAAGTGTGAAAAGGTGTGGATTATCATCAGCTCCAAGCTAGCTCGAAAGTATGTTTCCTTTTCTCGACAGCTAAAGAAGGAACATCGGCTAGTGCTGCGAGATCGATGCGTTCGAGCGATCGTTAGGACCTTGCTACCTGATGATGGAGAAGAAAGAGATAGTTCATCAAGCAGAGTGAGAACACTGTATGTTGTACACACAAGTACGCCGCATTCTTCGTCTCTGTGGAACCTTGAAAGGAAAGGGAGTTTATACACCTTTGTTACCGAGGAGTTAAAATGGAGCAACGCCGAAGCAACCGTTTGCGGCTTCTGAAAACTTTGCTGCTTATTAACACTAGTACGAGCTAGCCCTGTTTGATTCGGCTATGGATTTCTAAAAGCAGCTGTGGAAAATCTGAAGTCAAAAAGATGTAGGTCATTTGGCAAACCAGCTGATACAGCTTTTTCAGATTTTGGCCCGCAGCGGAATCAGATTTTGGAAAGCACGTCCTGGGCTGCTTCCGCTTTTGGTTCAGATTTTGTCAGCGGATTTCTGAAATCGGATTCTGCTAGGTTATCCCTTTGGTTCAGATTCTGCTGCGCGGTAGCGGAATCCGTCGATAAAAGCTGAACCAAACAGGGCCTGAATCTCTGATTAAGTCCATGCACATCATGCAGACGTATCTAAGCTCCAAAACATTGAACATGCAAAAATGTACTGTAGAAGTCAGCAACTAGTCGCTGATGGAGGTAAAACCGTGAAAGCTAGGGGGCTTGGCATTTTTATTTATGTTTTCACCGTTTCCTTGTTTTCGTATGTTGACGCGGAATAGTACGTACCACACCGGCCTGAACGATCTAGTAGGTAAATAATTTGTTTTGCGATTTCCAGACAGAGACCGGTGACGGCGAGAGCTGTTTCGTAGAGCTGCTAAAAATATCTGCTTTCCAAAGGAAAGCTTCGTTGATTACTATCTCGCTCAATTTTCAGCTGCTCGATCGAACAGAGCAAGGGTGGCATTAGCTTTTGCTAGCTACCAATTGGCATGTGTGGTGGCGTGGTGCACTGGTGCCAGTAATTGATAGTACTACAAATTACCAACTAACTTTAACTAACGTGTCACTCATGGTTTTGCCTCGACTTCAACAGACTTTTTTTTAGGGTAACTTCAACAGACTTTTGGATTGACTTGGCAGCTTTGTTACACTCTTTTTATGGACTGACATCGTCGAGTGGAAAGAAGCTGTAAATACTAGTACTAAAAGATTGCTGGCTCAACTTGCAAGAAAATGTAGATTAGAAATTTTACTGTCACTGCTAGGTTAATTAAACAAAAACAATGTGGAAATCTCTTGTTTTTTCTGGTGTAAATTTTGTGTAGACGAGTCACCAATGACCTCTCAAAGTATTCCACGACGTGACATGCCACCGCCATAGCATACCAAACTCACCATCGCGACAAACTGATTAGAAAGCTGAAAATTGCAAGAAAACACCCACATATAACACGACACGTCAATGAAACATCTTTTTCTTGCTGGGCACACCGCCGAATGTCACCCTCGATGTCACGACAAGGACTCAATGACGCCTCTCTGAAACCGATGCCCGTAGTTTCCACACGGTCAATGTGGCTCTTCTGTTGATGAGCTCAAAGTTTCCAACTCCTCTCACTTTTATTAACAGAGATGACAACAAACACATGAGTGTTTAATTAAACGAGTGTCATTAGCACACCATGTGCTCCAAAATATACTGCACACCAGCGATCGAAGGGGAGACCTACCAGAGGATCTTGCAAAGGTCGTGTGAATGGTGCACCTACTGTGGTAAATACATGCCGTGTTCTCCGACTCCGCGAGCTCACAGCATTTGCACTTTTCAGCCTATCAAAGCGACCATCCAGAGAGCAATGCTACCAGTAGCAAAAAACTTTAGGCACTGGAGGGACCATATTTTTGTTCGAAACGGAGGCAAAAGATTTACCTCATCATGTAGGGAATTGCCCAATTTATTGACGAAAAACCAGGCAAAAATAGATGGAGGGACCATTTGACTTTGCCGGAGTATGGCGGAGATCCCATTGAGGTTTTTTCGATGGTAGCTGAGAGCAGGGCATCCCTTTGACCCGTATGTGTTGTCTGAGAGTGACATTCTGTCTGCAATTATAGAGGACTAGGTTTGTAAAACTGGATCAATATTTGAATTGTTTCAAAAAATAAACACCTACTCCCTCCGTTCGTAAATATATATCTTTGTAGAGATTTCAATAGGGACCACATGCGGAGCAAAATGAGTGAATCTACACTCTAAGATACGTCTATATACATCTATATGTTGTTTGTATTGAAATATCTAAAAAGACCTATATTCAAAAACGGAGTACATACATACTAGTAGTTGAACATTTCGTGGTACATGAAAGAGAAAAGCGTGTAAATAAATAAAACAAAATAAGTAGAAGCTTATAAATTATATGGTCGGGTCAAGGATAGATTGCGGTGGTAGTAGCAACTCGCGCTCTTCGCCGCGGCCGACGGCGAGTGATTCTTACTTCGACAATTTGTGACTACTCGGGGGCATGTGGGAGATGGGTTTGATTGCTTCTTCTTTTTAGATTTAGGGGTGTGTATGTCAAAATCTTTGCCAAGTCAGCTACTTATAATCCGGTCCTACTTGCCAGAAGGTGATTAAACAAGCCAAATGTGTCCTGATCAGTGTTTTTTGCAAAAAGTTTACTAAAAATGAGATGATTTTTACGATGAACTACAGATTGGTGTTTTTTTTGCAAACCTAGCCGTTCGTTCCATGCTCTCGGATTCAGCGAGCTCGTAGCATGCATCTGCACTTTTAGTCTTTCAGAGCGAGTGGTCCAAAAACATTAGGCAGCCGCGGGACCTATTGACTTTGAGGTTTGTTGGACGGTAGCTGGGAGTGGGGCATCCCTTTGACCCCGTATGGGTTGTTTGAGAGTGACATTCTGTCTGCAACTATGGAGGGCTGATTATGGTGATGGTAGTTATCCTCGTTGGCTGCACTGATTAGCCACACATACGGTTTTGGATGCAGAATCTAGGTGTGGCAAAGAGCCGAGACAAGAGGAAACGACAGCGAGAGACCCATCCATTTGCTAGCTGATGTTCATGTAGCATCTGATAGCGAAAGGTTACCATCCATTGCGGTTGTCAAAGTGCCTGCCACGATGTTTTTCAGCGGGGCTGATATATGGTGCATTCGCTTAGTGCTAAGTTTGAAAAGGCGTGGATTATCATCGCCTCCAAGCTCGAAAGTCTGTTTCCTTTTCTCGACAGCTAAAGAAGGAACATCGGCTAGTGCTGCGAGATCAACGCGACGACCTTCTCCTCGTTCGAGTGATCGTTAGGACCTTGCTACCTGATGATGGAGAAGAAAGAGATAGATCATCAAGCAGAGTGAGAACACTGTATGTACACACAAGTACACCGCATTCTTCGTCTCTGTGGAACCTTGAAAGGAAAGGGAGTTTATGCAACTGATTGACAAATATGAAAATAATCGCTCATGTGATTGACGAAAGACTGCCAAGCAAACTTGTGGCGAAGAAGCCACACGCCGGCCATTTCAATCCAATCCCAGCACCTTTGTTACCGAGTAGTTAAATGGAGCAATACCGAAGCAACGAAACAGCTATGCAGACGATGATAACATGGATGATAGGTGCCCGATTTCAATCTAGCCGTCTGCTGCACTTTGATAACATGCACGGACGCACTGGTATGCCCTATCGTGCACAAGTCGTCTGCTATGCGTCGTGTGCATAGCAGCACTCCCGAAGCAACCGCTTGCGGCTTCTAAAATCTTTACTGCTTATTAACACTAGTAGGAGCCAATGTGGGCGACTTCTCGTTCTGAAACCAGTTAAACTAAGTTGTCTGAATCAGCGATGATTGATCGGCGGCGGCGACCATAACATCTTCATCGGTCGCTTTTTCTCTGTCAAATCGGAGAGAAACATTTGCAGAAACTACTTAGTACACGTGGAAAAGTCCACGGCACGGAACGTATCGAAGCATATATATTTGCCTGAACTAGCTGACTGCAAGCTGCTACCAATCTCTGAATCTCTCATGTGCTAGCGGGACTCTGAATCTCTCATGTGCTAGCGGGACTCTGAATCTCTGATTAAGTCCATGCACATCATGCATACGTATGTAACCTCCAAAACGTTAAACATGCAAAACTGTAAAATTCAGCAACTTGTCGCTGATGGTGGCAGAACCGTGAAAGCTAGGCGGCTTGGCATTTTTATTTATATTTTCACCGTTTCCTTGTTTTCGTATGTTGACGCGGAACAGTACACGTACCGCACCGGCCTGAACGAGCCAGGTAAATAATTTGTTTTGCGATTTGCAGAAAGAGACCGGCGAGAGCTGTTTAGTAGAGCTGCTATAAATATCTACTTTCCCAAAAGAAAGCTTCATTGATTACCATCTCGCTGAATTTCCAGCTGCTCGACCGAACAAAAGCAAGGGTAGCGTTAGCATTTCTACTAACTACCACTTGGCATGTTGTTGGATTTTCCCATGTTGACCACAAAGACATGGACATATATATGTGTGGTGCACTGGTGCCAGTAACTGATACTAACTAACTTTAACTAACTGTCACTCATGGTTTTGCCTCGACAACAGACTTTTTGGATCATGAGCTAGGCTTTGTTACTCTTTTTTCTTGGACTGACATCGTCGAGTGGATAGAAGCTTTAAATACTACTCCCTCCGTCCCAAAATTCTTGTCTTAGATTTGTCTAAATATAAATGTATATAGTCATGTTTTAGTGTTAGATACATCCGTATCTAGACAAATGCTAGACAAGAATTTTGGGACAGATGGAGTACTAAAAGAAAAAGATTGCTGGCTCAACTTATGAGAAAATGTAGATTAGAAATTTTACTATCAACGTTAGGTTAATTAAAGAGAAACAATGTGGAAATCTCTTGTTTTTTCTGGTGTAAATTTTGTGTAGACGAGTCACCAATGACCTCTCAAAGTATTCCACGACGTGACATGCCACCGCCATAGCATACCAAACTCACCATCGCGACAAACTGATTAGAAAGCTGAAAATTGCAAGAAAACACCCACATATAACACGACGCGTCAACGAAACATCTTTTTCTTGCCGGGCACACCGCCAAAATGTCACCCTCGATGTCACGACAAGGACTCAATGACGCCTCTCTGAAACCGATGCCCGTAGTTTCCACACGGTCAATGTGGCTCTTCTGTTGATGAGCTCAAAGTTTCCAACTCCACTCACTTTTATTAACAGAGATGACAACAAACACATGAGTGTTTAATTAAACGAGTGTCATTAGCACACCATGTGCTCCAAAATATACTGCACACCAGCGATCGAAGGGGAGACCTACCAGAGGATCTTGCAAAGGTCGTGTGAATGGTGCACCTACTGTGGTAAATCCATGCCGTGTTCTCCGACTCCGTGAGCTCACAGCATTTGCACTTTTCAGCCTATCAAAGCGACCATCCAGAGAGCAATGCTACCCGTAGCAAAAAACTTTAGGCATTGGAGGGACCATATTTTTCTTCGAAACGAAGGCAAAAGATTTACCTCATCATGTAGGGAATTGCCCAATTTATTGACGAAAAACCAGGCAAAAATAGATGGAGGGACCATTTGACTTTGCCGGAGTACGGCGGAGATCCCATTGAGGTTTGTTCGATGGTAGCTGAGAGCAGGGCATCCCTTTGACCCGTATGTGTTGTCTGAGAGTGACATTCTGTCTGCAACTATAGAGGACTAGTTATGGCGGTTATCCTCGTTGGCTGCACTGATTAGACCGACAGACGATTTTGTACGCAGAATCTTCGTGTGGCAAAGAGTCGAGACACGAGGAAACGACGGCGAGGGACACATGTGTTGTTTGATGTTAATGTAGCATCTAATTGTGAAAGGTTACCATCCACTGCCGTTGTTAAGTAGAGGTCTGGATAATACTACCTCCGTCCGAAAATACTTGTCATCAAAATGAATAAAATGATATGTATTTAGATTTATTTTAGTTCTAATACATCATTTTTTGTCTATTTTGATGATAAGTATTTTCGGACTGAGAGAGTACTACCATCGTTGCTTGGGAAGCTAATGCTCCGTCCCATCGAGTTCCTTTTCATTGCTGAGAGAGAAAAGGTGTAGATTCTCAGCTTCAGACTCCAAAGTTGGTTTCCTTTTCCGACAGCTAATAAAGAACCAACATCGGGTAGTGCTGCGAGGTCGACGCGGCGACTTTTCGTTTGAGCGGTCATTGGTATGTACTCCCTCCGTGCCTAAATATAAGTCTTTCTAGACATTTCAAATGGACCGCAACATACGGATGTATGAAGACATATTTTAGAGTGTAGATTCACTCATTTTACTCCGTATGTAGTCACTTGTAGGAATCTCTAGAAAGACTTACATTTAGGAACGGAGGGAGTAACAGTATGTGAGGACCAAGAAAAAGATCATTAGCACTGTATATATGCATCGCCAATATTCTTCGTCTTTGTTAGGAAACAGAATGGAGTTTAATTACGCAATTGATAATGAAGCTGCTACAAAAACTCTAGGCAAACTTGTCACAAGGAAGCCGATTACCATTTCAATCTCTGTACATTTGGCAAGGAGTTTTTGGAGCAAAGCAACATGCAGCTTCTCGTCGACGTAACATTGGTCCGAGCCGGAGTGCGCGACATTTCGTTCTGAAACCACTTAGTTAAATCATTTGTCCAAGTCAGCAATGACCCATCGGCGGCCACCAACCACCGTAACATCTTCATCGATCTCTTTAATTTTATTCAGTCAAACACATACCATTGACGATCAAGCAAGTCCATTGTAACCAACTCTTTTTTGTACAATGGACTTGCTTGATCGTCAATGGTATGTGTTTGACTGAATAAAATTAAAGAGATCGATGAAGATGTTACGGTGGTTGGTGGCCTTGGAAACGGCTCAACCAAGAAGTAGCAGGGCTCTTGAGAGTGAACCGGTCTATATTCATGTTTCTCGTGATGCATACATTTTCCTTTGGCTGACGTTACCAAACCGTATATAGAGTTGTAGACATATAAATATTCTCGTCACTTTTCGTGTAGAATGTTGGTATATGTTTATTGTTGTAGAGGAGAACATATATGAAATTGTGAGGTGATATTGTCATCTATAGCTAGGAAGGTGTAAACATTATTCTGTTAGACAATCATCCTCTACACCTAAAAAGTCAAGATTTTAATAGACTTAACTCTAGAACTCTCTACAAAATATATATAGGAACATGGAAACATTCAATACACACTAAAATACGTGCGAAGCAACACCATTTAATGGGTGGGGGATCTGATGCTATATATTTTGTCTGCTTAAATTCGAATGGAATTTAATTTAGAGAAATATAATTATAGATTATAGAATACAAACCTAACTACATCTTCAACATCGAGCATAATTTCCAGGAATGCGATAATTCCCTATAAGTACAAATATATTTAAAACTGTAGATGCAAGAGTTGTACAAAAACAAACACCACATATTGAGTTTTTTGTAAATCACGCGAGTGCGGCATTTTAGTGCTCGGGCTCCATGGAGCCCTTTATTTGAAACATTAAAAAAAAATTACATTTCAAAGTTTCAAACAAATTTACAAAACAATTCCACATTGACACATGGATGTATACTACATCTGTGTAAATTTTCAGGAGAAAATACATTAATTTACAAGCTACAAAAAGAGTGAAAATGTTGGTTTTGTAGAGTGAATAGTGTGACAATGTGTGTTCTCATGAAAATAGGGACACATGCACTATACATCCATATGACAATGTGTGTGCTTGCATAATTTTTTAAACCTTGAAGCATTTGTTTTGATTTTTTTCAAAAGAAAGAGATCAATGGAGCTCAAGCACCAAAAACATATTTTTTTGCAAAAATAAATAAATAACAGTAGTAAAAATTGATAGTATCAACAATAGGTTAAATAGTTTTGGCAAAAGACAGACATTTCCATTGAGTTAGCAAAACCGAAAGATACAAATAAAATATGACTCATGCATCCCTATTATTTTGATGAAAGTATGGGCGGCTTGGCTACTTTTGCTTTTTAGGCCTGACATTGTTGAGAGTCATATGTCTCAAGAGGAAAGAAATTTAAAATATTATAAGATAACTGGCTCAACTTATGATAAAATGTAGACACTTTTTACTATCTTTCTAGGTTAATTAGAGAAAAAAGAATTGGAAATCTCTCGTTTTCGTGTGTAAATTTTGTGTTGACGAGTCACAAAAGGCTGCTAAAGTTTTCCACGATGTGACACACCGTCATAGCATACTAAAATTTACATTGGGACAATGCGGCAAACTAAATAAAGCACTAAACAATGCAAGAAAATGCCCACGATGGCACAATGTGTCAACAAACAAAACAAAAATCATTTTCTTGTCTGTTACACTGCTGAAATGCCACCCTCGATGTCACAACAAGGAGTCAAGGAAACTTCCTCGAAACTGATGTCCTAATTGCCACACGGTTACTATGGCTCTTTTGTCACTGTGTTCAGTCTTTAAGCCAAAGAGTAGCGCTACTAGTAGCAAAAAAACGTTAGGCAACGGAGGTGCCTTATGACTTTGCGTGAGTACAGTTAGGATCCCATTGAGGTTTGTTCATGGTAGCTGAGAGTGGGACATCCCTTTGACCAGTATGGGTCGTTTGAGAGTGACATTCTGTCTGAAACTATATGGAACTGCTTTTGGTGGTTATCCTTGTTGGTTGCACTGATTAGACAGACAACCGGTTTTGGATGCAGAATCTTCGTGTGGCGAGGAACCAAGACAAGAGGAAATGACAACAAGAGACACGTGTGCTAGCTGATGTTAATGTAGCATCTGACTGCGAAATG
The DNA here is from genome assembly GCA_902687465.1 of Secale cereale. Taxonomy (NCBI): domain Eukaryota; kingdom Viridiplantae; phylum Streptophyta; class Magnoliopsida; order Poales; family Poaceae; genus Secale; species Secale cereale. Next base: position 674,720,374 of record LR738709.1, read on the forward strand.
TAACCATTCATTATCATAGTTAAGTAGAGGTATAGATAGTACTCCCTCCGTAAAAAAATATAAAAGCGACTAAAGTAGTGACCTAAACACTTTTATATTTATTTATAGAGGGAGTACCATCGTTGCTTGTGGGGCTAATTCTGCGTCCTATCGAATTCCTTTTAATTGCTGAGAGCAAAAAAGGTGAGGACTCTTAGCTCCGGGCTCCAAAGTTGGTTTCCTTCTCCGACAGCTAAAGAACGACCATCGGGTAGTAATCAAGAAAAGGATCATCAACACTGTATATATGCATCCCTGTGTGTTATGTACGCCAACATTCTTCGTCTTTGTTGGGGAAGAGAATCAACATTCTTCACGTCTTCGTTGGGAAAGGGAGTGGAGTTTAATCACTCAATTGATAATGAAGCTTCTACGAAAACTCTAGGCAAACTTCTCACAAAAGAAGCCGACTACCCATTTCAATCCAGGCTCGTACCTTAGAGTATCTCCAGCCGCGCCCCAAGAAGGCCCTCCTCAGGCGTATTTTCGTCCGCCGGCGTCAAAAAATCGGCCCAGTCGCGCCCCCAAGAGCCCAGTTTTCACCGGCTCGGGCCGAAATTGGCGTCGGCGGACCCAACCCGAACCCGGCGCGCTGGGGGTCGCTCGGGGGCGCCGGGCGAATCGTTTTTGGCGCGAAGAGCCGCGGGCCCGCCGCGTCAGCGGCTCTACTCTCTTCTCGCCCCTTCGTCGTCCCCATCGCCTCGTTTCCCGCGGCGAATCAATGCCAAAGCTGCCGCGCGCTGCCGCGCCGGTCAGCCTCCATTGATGCCTCACGGGCGGCGCAATGAAGGCTGGGCGACGCATCCCTCGGCCGCCACGCAATCACGCCACGCGTAACGCGCCGGACAAGCCTACCACGCGGCTTCTCCGCCTATAAAAGCCGACCGAAGCGCGCCGGAGAGACTCGCCCCGATCATCCTCCGACGACGCGCTCATTTCTCCCCCTTTCCTCCTCTCGCCGGCACCAGTTGAGATAGCATGGCCGAGCGTTTCCCAGGCGACGGCGCGGCGGCGAACGGATTCGGGCGTCGTCATCTCCACGAGGACAAGGCTCGCCTCCTTTTCGAGGCCGAGTACCCGGTCCCGCTGGACATGCGGGTGCCCGGGGCGTGGAGGATCTGCGCCGGCGGCGTGCCGGTGCCTCCGGTACCCACCGGCGCGGCGCGGCGTGCGGAGATCGCACGCATCCGCTCGTCCCTGCCGTGTGCGGCGAGGGAGGGGCCCCGGTACGCCCCCGACATCACAATCTGGGAGCCGTACTTTCGCCGCCGGCACGACGAGCAGCTCGAGGCCACCAACGGCGTCGTGCCCTCCGGCAGGTTCAACGCCGACGGCCGGCGCCGGTGGTGGGGCGTGCCCGGGCGCACGTTGGATTCCGTCCTCGAGTACATCAAGGGCGGCAACACGCCGCGCCTCGAGTACCCCGCTCCCTCGTCCTTCTCACGCCGCCGGGGGAGCTCCTGGACGCCGAGGCGCATGGAGACCGGGGTGTCCTCCTCCTCGTCCGGCGGCTCTCCCTGCCTCCACCTCCGCCCCGTCAAGCCGGAGCCCCAGGACACGCCTGTCAGCGCGCGTACCCGCAGCTCCGGCGCCCTCGTCGAGCCCAAGGCGGAGCCCGGCCTCCTCCCGGAGTACGAGGAGATAGCCCGGCGCGGCTTCTCCGACGAGGACGCCATGAGGTGGTCGCGCGACGACTACCTGCGCGAGAAGATGGTCCGGCAGTGCCGGGCCCTAGAGGAGATCGCCGCCCGCAAACGTGGGCGCGAGGACGAGGACGGTGTCGTCGTCCTTGATAGCGACAACGACGACGCCCCCGGACCGTCCAACCCGCCGCGCCAACCGGGGGAGGGATGCAGCAGGGATGGCGGAGGCGGGGGCGGGGACGACGACGACGACGACGGCGGTGACTACACGCGGTTCTACAGCCTCCTCGGCATGTAGAACCGCGTGGGCGGGCGGCGAGGGAGACGGCGGGGATAGCCCGCAGTAGTTTTTTTTTTGTAAAATATGTTTAAATTTGAACGAACTCGCCCGTGTTTGCGTTAAATTTGAGCCGTGTTTGCGCCGAATTTGAACATTTTAAAAACCCGTGGAGGGCCGCGACTTGGGGGCATCAAGCCCCCAGTACGCGGTTTAGCGCCGATGCGCCCCCAGAGGACGATTTTTAGCCCCTCCTGAGGGGCCAACGGCTGAAGATGCCCTTATGTGAGGAGTTATTCGAGCAGAAGCGACTACTTCTGTACGTAACACACTGGTCTAAGCCGAAGTGAGCGACTTTTTGTTCCAAAACCAGTTAAATCAGTTGTCCAAGTCTGCAGTGACCTATCGACGGCCACCAACCACCATAACATCTTCATCAATCTTTTTAATTTTATTCACTTAAATACTAGACGATCAAGCAAGTCAACTGTAACCAACTATTTTTTCTACTACCAATGAATGATATGCATCCAGCGTATTCGCGGAATGACAAAACAATGTGTCGCTCACGACACATGTACATATTTGAGCTGACACCTAGTGCTAGTGACACTCTGATAAAAGTCCACGCATGTCATGTAGATGCACATATCTGAGCTCCCAAACAGGCAAAACGGTAGAAGTCAGCAACTGGTCATTGATAGTGGTACAAAGGAAAGCTTTAAATCTACTTTCCCGTCGACTAGGATGCGCATGTGGTGACTTCATCAATCTCAAGGTGATAAGCCGGTTTAGTTTTTCGGAGGTGCTCACAGGAGTAGGGTGTACGTGTGTATGCATGGGTGAGTGTACGCGCGCATATATGAGTGTTTGTGGTTGTACTGTATTCTAAAAAAACTACTTTCCCGCAGGAAAACTTCGTTCTCCCGCACAAAAAGAGAAGGAGGAAAACATCGTTGATTACTATCTTGCTGAATTTTCAGCTACTAATCGCACAAGGAAGCTAGGGTGGCGTTAGCTTTTGCTAACTACCATTTGGCATGTTCTTGTTGGATTTTCTCCTGTTGACCAAAAGGACCTGGACATATATATTTGTGGTGCGCAAGAAAACGCTCACAGATAACACGATGTGTCAAAGTAAAATCCTTGTTTTTGTCGGGTACATTGTTGAAATGACACCCCGATGTCATGACAAAGACTTAAGGAAGCTTCCCAGAAACTGATGCTCTTAATTTCCACACGGTCAATGTGACTCTTTAGTCACCGAGCTCAAAGTCTCCAACTCCAATCACTTCACTGCCACTGATTACAATGGACACATGCATGCTTAATTAATTGAGTGTGATTAGCACACCACGTGCTCCAAGATACTACTAGTAGTACACGAACATGCCAAATGGTAGTTAGCACACCATGCTTAGTACTAGTAGAACATGCCAATTATCGAATTGTGCTCGAGGAAATCAACATGAGAGGTCGACTCTTTAAGAGTGCGACAGAGTAGAGGAAGTTACAAAGGTTTGATCCTCGTGTCCACATGTACACTAGTTTCACTGGCACACAGCCTTGGGAACGGCTCAACCAAGTAGATGCAGGGCTCGTGAGAGTGAACCGGTCCATATTCATGGCGCTCATGATGCATACATTTACGTATGTAGCCAGACATATAGGCTCATCACTTTTGGTGTAGAATATTGCTATATTTGTAATGTTGTCAAGGAGAACAAATATGAAATTATGACGTGATATTGTCATATATAGCTAGGAAGGCGTAGACATTATTATGTTAGACAACCATCCTCTGCACATAAAAATCAAGATTTGTACTAGACTTGTCTCCGGAGCCCTTTTGAAACTCTATAAAGGTATGAGGAAATATTAAATACACACTAAAATACATGTGAAGGAGCACCATTTCATTGGTGGGGAGTATGACGCCATATATATTTTTGGGGTTAAATTGGAATAAAATTTATTTTAGAGAAAGATCGTTATAGTGCCCAAACTGTAACTTCAACATCGAACATAATTTCCAGGAATGTGCACAATTCCCTATAAGAACAAATATTGTGTTTACAACGGTAGATGCAAGACTACAACAACAAACACCATATATATTGGGTTTTATAAACAAATCCACATATTGATGTTAACAACACGTATATGTAGTTATTTTATTAGATATAACTCCCACAATAAATAAATAAATAAATTGCTAGATATAATAGCAAAATCACAGTTAAGATCATATGCTACAGCTTCCATCAGCAACAACAACAAAAAAAGAAACATGAGTGTGGCATTTTAGTGTTCAGACCTAATGGAGCCCTTTATTTGGAACATTAAAAAACATATTTCCATGTTTCAAACAGTTTCAAAAAACATAAAAAAAAATCATATGTCAATGTTTCAAACAATTTTGAAAAAAATGACATATGGATGTATACTACATGTGTGTAAAATTTCAGGATAAAATACATTGATTTGCGAGCTACAAAACAAGTGAAAACCGTTGTTTTAAATAGTGCACACTGCACAGATTATTCACTGCTTTCAAAATCACCAATTGTTATTTTTGTGTAGCTTAGTTGTCAATGTGTTTTCTCATGAAAATTTGGACATGTGCAGTATACATCCGTATGATAATGTGTATTTTTTTTACTTTGTTTGTAACCTTGGAACACTTTTTTTAATTTGTCAAAAAAAAACTCCTTGGAGCTCGAGTACCAAAACACATTTCTGCAGGGAAAAAACACTAGCAAAAATTTAATAATACCAAAAGACAGAATTTTGGATCAAGTTGGCAAACCGAAAGGTAGGCCATTGTCGAGACCCAAAAGTCTCAAGAGGAAAGAAGTTTTAAATACTACTACCTCGTAACTAAATATGAGACAAAAAATGTCTTATATTTAGTTGCAGAGGTAGTACAAGATAACTAACTCAATTTATGACAAAATGTAGATTGCAAGTTTTTACTACTTTGCTAGGTTAATTAGACAAAAATAATGGGGATCTATCCTTTTCTTGGGTGTAAATTTTGTGTTGACGAGTCACAAAAGGACTATAAAAGTATCCCACGACCTGACATACCGCCATAGCATACTTAGCTCTCAATCGGGGCTTTGCGACAATTAAAAAGTTGAACAATGTAAGAAACACCCACGGATAGCACGTGTCAACAAAAAAGAAACGCTCTTCTTGCGGGGTACACTGCTGAAATGCCACCCTCAATGTCATGACAAGGAGTTAAGGAAGCTTCCCGAAAGTGATGCTCTTAATTTCCACATGGTCAATGTGTCTCTTTAGTCGCTGAGCTCAAAGTCTTGACTCTAATCACTTTACTACTAGAGATGACAATGGACACATGCATGCTTAATGAACTGAGTGTGATTAACACACACCATGTAATGCAAAATGGTACTACTCTACACACCAATGATCAAAGGGGCCGGGGAATTCAAATCCTAATAGGAGAGATCGGAGTGTTTACAAATGCGACGGAGGAGAGGATCTTGCAAAGATTACTTGTGTCTACATGTATGCTAGCTAGTTCTCTCTCGCGAGGCCCTGGAACGGGTCCAACTAAGAAGATGCATGCCCTGTTTGGAATGAGCGTAAGTTTTTATACCTGTATTTATCTTACATGCGTGAATTATTGGTCGCCTCTTGATTCCAGCCTTAAATTAAAACGACGGGAGGAGGTCCATATCCTAAACCGGCCAAGAAAAAGAGGTGAAACGCTAATCCAAGCAGGGCGGCAAGCCTCTTGAGAGTGAACCGGTCCCAATGCATATCGCTCGTGATGCGCATACATTACGCATCGCAATGGCTGGGGTCACCAGACCGTATGTGGACGTATATAGTCTCGTCGCTTTCGGTGTAGTATATGCATATTCTTGTCGAGGAGAATATATGAGATGATCTGGTCGTAGTTAGGAAGGCGTAAGCTGCACATGTAAATCATGTTATTGCTGCCAGTGACAGCCGTTCGACTTGGCCGTGTCATGGTATCATTGCGGTTTTATTATTTTCCTGAAGTAAAATTAAGCACGGGTATATAAACCATACATCAGTTGAGTATTCCAGTACATATATGTATGTTGGGAGTAAACCACGCCTCCAGGCGGTGACTTGGCGTGCGCGCGGGTATGCGCTCCAGGTCCGGCTCGTAAGGCAGCGGCCGTTGGCGAGAGTGGAGGGCTGGTGCGTTGGTTCGTTAGCTAGCCCGCATGGCCGGGTCTCCTGTGTAACGCGCATGCACCGTAGTTAGCAGGTTAGTTGGTTAGTGCATGCATGCATCAGAAAATGGCCGTGCCTGTAGGGTAGTGTGCTACATGCGTGCGTGGCCGAGTGTGGCGGCCGGCCCTATGTTTGCTGGGCTATATAAGCCGATGCATTGTGCCTTGTTCGGTTTGAGTCGTGTGTAGCCATGTAGCCACTGTAAAGAAGAAAAGGATTGAGGCGTTCGTGCGCCCTTGGCGGCGTTCGTGTGCCGGCCGGACAATCTTGTGTCCACTGTTCTTCTTCTTCCACCTCCGTTCGAGTGCGAGGAGAGGTAGTTAGAGGGCTGCGGTTCCAACAACATAATCGGCACCTAAATTGAGTACATCTTTCTATCTATTCTATAATAACATAATAGGCAATTCAGATGTGATCTCTCGATCTCTCATGCAAACAGCTCAGAGAGCAAGATCTGAATTGCGTGGACTACATACGGACGTGAAACAAAATGAGTAGTACTAGCAATTGCCACGAGGCTAGAACTGTCCGTCGGTCGACCGATGAGTGATTCTTCCTCATAGAACTCGTGATGCAATGGCGGTGGCCATGTACCAAAACATCTGAACATGCACAACACCCTCGCTCGGTGAATGGCACGCCTGCTATGGTAGATCCATCCCGTGGTTGGTCTCCGACCCAGCGAGTGATCCAAAGGGTAGTGCTACTAGTAGTAGCAAAAATAATGTTAGGCAGGGGAGGGACCTTTTGACTTTGCATATGTGTTGGCGGTAGCTGGGAATGGGTTACTGGGACATCCCTTTGACCCCGTATGTGTTGTCTGATGAGAGTGACATTCTGTCCGAAACTGTATAGGATTATTGGTCACGGTAGTTATCCTCATTGGCTGGACCGGTTAAGCAGGCGGCTTTGGATGCGGATTCCTCGTGTGGTGAGGAACCGAGACAATAGGAAACGACAGCGCGAGACACATGTGCTCGTTGCTTTCAATGTAGCATCAGATTGGGAAAGGTTGCCATCCATCCATTGCCGTTGTTAAGCAGAGGTCTGGATAATACTACCATCGTTGCTTGGGAAGCTAATGCTGCGTCCCATCAACTTCCTTTTAATTTCCGAGAGCGAAAAAGGTGTGGATTCTCAGCTCTAGACTCCATAGTTGGTTTCCTTTTCCGACAGATAAAGAACGAACATTGGGTGGTGCTGCGAGGTCGACGCTGCGACCTTTTGTTTGAATGGTCATTAGCATGTAACAAGCACGTAAGGATCAAGAAAAAAATCACTACCATGTACTCCATTCACTCGAAAAAGTTTGTCCAAGCTTGTTCCTCGAACGGATGTATCTAGGACGGAGAGAGTAACAGTATGTGAGGATGGATGCATCCCGGTACGTTACGTACACCAGCATTGATTCTTCGTCTTTTTTAAGGGTTTTTTTCGCCTTTGTAGTGAAAGAGAACCAACATTCCTCGTCTTCGTCTCTGTTAGAAAAAAGAGAGTGGAGTTTAATTACGCAACTGATAATGAAGCCGCTACGAAAACTCTAGGCAAACTTGTCGTCGCAGATGAAGCCGATTATTTGAGGAGTTATTTGGGCAGAGCAACTACAGTTTTTTTGGAGACGACCCTAACTCTGGTCTGAGCCGGAGTGTGCAACTTTTGGTTTTAAAACCAGTTAAATCGGTTGTTCAAGTCGGCAGTGACCTATGCGCAGCCACCAACCACTCATAGTGGGAGTAACATAAATAGTACTTCCTCTGTCCGATAATGCAAGACGTTTTTTGAATCTACACGGAGGGAGTAACATACATTGCCACATAAGCAAAAAAGATGACGTGTCATGTAGAGTAACACAATATGTTACCATCACATAACGTTTTCCAATGCAAAATGAGTCTATAAAGCAATAAGTGAAGACTACTAGTGTAAGTTACTCCCCACTATGACTAGCCTAACATCTTCATCAATCTCTTTAATTTTATTCAGTCAAATATATACAATTGACCATCAAGCAAGTCCACCGTAACCAACTTCTGTTTTTACCTACATATTTTTCCACCGGACCCGAGCTCCAAAACAGGCAAAATGGTAGAAGTCAGCAACTCGTCATTGATAGTGGTACAAAGCAAAGTTGTACTTTGTTGATTACTACTACCTCCGTCCTGGTTTATTAGTCCCCTGTGTAGTTTGTGCTAACTTTTGACCAAAGATTTAACTGATAAAATATTAGTGCATGACAATAAAAATTATACCATTGGATTCATATTTGAACATAGTTTTCATTGACATGATTTTTTATGACATGCATGAACATTTTGTTAATTAAATTTATGATCAAAATTTGACACAGATTACAATGGAGATCAATAAACCAGGACGGAGGTAGTAGTATCATGCTGAATTATCAGCTACTCGATCGCACAAGGAAGCTAGGGTGGCGTTAGCTTTTGTTAACTACCATTTGGCATGTTCATGTTGAATTTCCCCATGTTATCAGCTACTCGAGTGTGGATGTTCTACACCCAGGGACATTTCACCCCCGCTACACCCACATTTGAAAACTTAGCAAATCAAATAAAAATATATCTGAAAGTTTGCAAATCCGAGTATGAGCAACTGCTTTAGGTGCTTGCAAAATTTTGTGGCCAAATGACATCCAAGGAGCTCTGTACAAAAAAATAATTATTTGTGCTCAAACATAAAATCTGAAACGTGGGTGCAGAGCAAGAGCTTGTATTTCATTTCATATGGAGATCGTTCGATCTTATTTGGCGACCAAACTTTGCATGCTTGTAAAACAGTTGCTCTTGTTTCAGATTTTTTTATTTTTTATTTTTATTTTATTGTTCATTGCGTGAGTGCGTCAAACTTGGGTGCAGCCACAACTTTCTCGTGCCGGTAATTGATATCTGGAAGTAACGTATCACTCATGGTTTTGCCTCAACTTTGGCAGGCTTTTGGATTGACTTGTGAAACTGAAAGGTACACATAAAATGTGAATGATGCATCTCTACTCTTTTTTTTCTTTTTTGAGAAAGGCACATCACATCGCTATTATTTTTGTATGAACTATGAGGAATGCCTATATGAGGGGCCCTACTGATGAAAAGTAGCTTACTAAAAACCTTGAAACTTATGTTAATATACTCTATATAAGAAAAATATGGAAAATCTCTATCTTTTCTGCTGAATCAATTTGTATTGACGAGTCATGCTAAGTCTGTAAAAGTATTCCATGACGTGACATGCCACCACAATAATTCATTAACATAACTCTTGATCCAACAATGCAACGACAAACAGATTAAAATCTAAAGTCTGTAAAAGTATTCCATGACGTGACATGCCACCACAATAATTCATTAACATAACTCTTGATCCAACAATGCAACGACAAACAGATTAAAATCTACAGAATGCAAAGAAATGCGCGATATGAAGGAAAACAAATTTACAAACTATAGTGCAAGGACATGTCCACGGATAACACGAGACGTGAATAGAAAATCATTTTCCTACCGACACTGCTGAAATGTCACCCACGGATTGCCCCACATTGATATCATGACAAGTAGTGAAGGAAGCTTCTCCGAAACCAATACTAGCTCTTAGTTTCCACACCTAAATTGAGAACATCTATCTATCTATTCTATAACATAATTCACATGTGATTAATCTCTCACACAAAACTCAGGGAGTAAGATCTCAATTACGCGTGTAGTAACGAATCCAGCGAAACAAATCATTTCGTGAATCCTATGTAAACGTGTTGCAGAGGTCCCGCGGTCTCTTGCCATGGGCGTGAGCGTGGTCGGCGGCCCACATCTCCGCCATGTTGGGGAAGTAGGACACCTCGGGGAGCTCCATGGCGGTGGTGGCCTTGTTGTCTTGCCTCGGTTGGTTGAGCCACCGCAGGGGGCAGCTCTTGCCGCACCGGTTAATGAATATACTCCTTTGGGAGAATTTTTTATTATTTAGCAAAATTACTTCCCCAAAACAAAAGTAAACTAGTAGAATGCCTGTGCGTTGCCACGGGCATTTTGAAAAAGCTTAATGGTTGTCTATATAAACATAATGATCATGTTCTACAGGAAAAAAATAGTTGAGGCTTATGGATATATGGTACTCCTCATTACAATTAACGACTCTAAATTATTAGATCCATCAAATCATGGGTGAGTGCAAAAGTAAATGGATCTGATTTGAGTGGAATAAGGAAGGATAAAATGAATGAACAAATGAATCGCGCTCATGTCGTTCATATGTTCTTCTCCATCTAGAAATGGAACCCAATACGATGTTGCTGCATATTGCATCGCTCCATGAGAAAGTCGGGAACCTATCAGGAACCCCATTTGCCCATTTCTTCCGCTGCTGACCTCAACATCGCCCCATAACATCTCGCCACCAACTCTGTCATGAAGCCATGTCCACCATATTACACTTCATCTTACGTTACTCCTCACGTAACATAAGTACTACGTTCAACCATCCCTAAGCCCTGCCACCATCTCCGATGTTTTTTGGTGACCTCACGCACCCCTCACTCGAACCCAATAACTCCCACATCTCCACCGGGTGTTTCCAACCTCATCTTGATAAACGCCAGCGGCCTCAAGCCTGCTAAGTCGCAACCAAATCTTCATAAATCATGCTAAACATTGATGGTTTTATTTAGAGAGATGAAAATGATAAACGGGGACACACTTCTACTGGAAAAGTCTTGAACTGAGCATCGAGCACTCATGTAGCTTCATGAACGTATTGTATAGAGAGGCGGATCTAGGCCCAGGCAGCCAGGGCCTCGGCCTGCGGCGTGGTGATAATTTTCTTCGTCGACTGTAGCAAAATACTATACACTATAGCTGTATAGATTGCCTGGGACGTGGTCTCATTCTAGCTCCGCTACTGATTGTGCATGTATGTTATATAGAAATGCCAAAATCATACTTGTCAGCATTGAGAAGAACAAAACATATTTGATCCTCTTACAGATTGCAAAAGAATATGTCTAAATCTATACAAATTGTCAACCAACTTATTTGTGTACTCATTTTTGACTACTATATGTTATAAGCCACGATAACAAACTGTCCTCCATCACCTCTTGCAAGTCTCACACCCTCCAATCCTTAATGCACAAAATCGACTTTCACCACGCCCGTTTCTTTTCCCTCATCACCCCTGCTCGTATGAAGAGGTGACTAAAAAGAAAATGATATAAGTACATCACGCAATCAGATCAGGGCCACTGACAATCCAGAAATGCCATGAGTCATACTGGTATACGTGAATAACTATATGCCATTTACAATTATCGTGAAGGGGATAAATAGAAAGTTTAACCAAAGTAAATCCGACAACCTCATATGAGATATCTTTCATGCCGATTTACCAAAATGATGAACACTCTTTACAGTAAAGGGAGTCAGTGGTGATAACGGGAGGCACATGTGTAGTCGGCGACAAGTGCACGTATTAAAGGGGGCAGGGGGATACTTAGTTTGTGCTCCTGTAGCTACACGATGGAAGAAGTAAAAAAACTCAGCATGCTCAGTCCCTGCAACATTAAAAGTGCACCCAAAAAAGAAAAGAAAAATCTCACTTTGTTCTCATGGTTCTTTCCTCTAACACACTTGCTTGGCCATGTTGCTCTTTCCCCTACGCCTATTCATTGCACATCACAAATACACATGCGAAAAGAAAATTTGGAATATAATGACTATAAAAAATTGGAATATAATGCCACAAGACTTGCAAATTTTCTTTTAACTATGCATCTCTACTCTCCTCCGTTCACGAAAATATGTTGTTCTCTAGCTAGCATATACAGATCATACATGTTCTATTCATTAGGGGGTCACTAATCAGTGGATAAATATGCATAAAGAGAGATATGGGTCAGAAAGGCGCAAGCACCATTGTATATGTAATGTATTAGTGTAACAAGCATCAGTATTATATCCCTTGAAATGTACAGGTACAAGTCCACATTGCAGACCACCCAAACATGTCACAATCGCTATATTGAGCAGATAAAGCAAAAGAACAACCAGTCAGGACTTATTTAAAGTCAGGTTGATTTACAAATAGCAGGCAATGATTAAGAGTAGGTGAATTACAAACCAAAGGAGGCCTCCAGAATCAAAGATTTTCAGTTGCTCCTAACCTTCCTGGCCAGAATAAACATGAAAGTTGCAACAAAGATTAATCTTAAGTTAGCAATCACCTCCAAGCATGTTATTATGTCCATCCAAAGCTATGGCATGTTGCTCCTAAACTTCCTAGTAGTAGAGATCGTCAAGATGGTTAGAATCCATAATATAAGATGCTAAAGAATATTCCACATAATGTGTGCTATGCTAGTATTAACAAGGAACTGGGCATGTCGAAATGGCACCTTCATCACGAAAGAACATATTTCGAACGTGAGTACATGACTCGCGTAGCTAGTTCCATACACATACCCCAGGTGTCTACACTACTGCAATTTCAGGCGACTGTGTGATGCTATCCATTAGTTAAGCCCCGTGAATCCTCCATTTATTTTTTCAATCAAGGCATTTATATCTCCCCCCTTCCCCCATCATCTATCTTCTCACCAGCAAAGACATCAGACAATCAATAATGTAGAAGAGCCATCGATATTTTGAACTACTTAAGGGCAACCAGCCATACGAATATAGCAGGTACTGAACCAAATAATAACAAAGAGATACAAAGGATTTTGAAATTCTAAACCATGGTTAATCAATGAAGAGCCATAAAAACAAATTGTGGTGTTACAAGAGATATACAGCTAGTCCAAGTTATTCAAGAGATTAACAAAGAAATAAAATCTCCGCAATTAGAGTATATAGCTTCCGTCGGAAGATGTGGACATGCTTTCATATTGTTAAATAAGTAAGCAATATCAAACTTGAGGTATGGATGACTGAAGAACAAGCAAAAAATCTGCATTAAGAACTCAAAGACGACGAAAGGAATCCACAGGATCAGACATCTACAATAAGTAGACTGGGGGACATATATACCAATGAGTTCTTCTGTTCTTCATGGAGCTGAAATCACTCACAAAAAGGAGGAAGATATGGAAATATAAATGCTAATTACGCCGCCATATGCAAATAGAAAAGCGTCAGAGAGCAGTCACTGGAAAAATCAAGGACACTGATTTATATGCACGGACATTGGTGGCCTGACTTACAAGCACGGACACTGATTTAAATGTCACAAAGACATAAATATCACACTGCTATTTTCTGGTTCTTATAAGATAACTAACAAAACAAAGCAGGGAAGATGAAGCCTTGACTGGATGCTAGCTTCTAGTTAATTTTTCAGGCATATTTTTCTTTCCTGGGTTGTAATAAAGTTATCATTCTGGCACTCTGTAGCTGTGTGGAACTTTCATGGTCGTAGCTGCGCGGCTGGCGTGCTTTGTTCCGCCTGGAGTATGGTTTAGTGGCTTGATGTAATGCTGGAGAACTCTGGTTTCTTTTTTTCGCTTCATTAATAAAATGGGGTGGGGGGAACCCCTTTCATTAAAAAAATAACTGATGACTTGGTTGATATTTTTTAACATAGCATTTATGTCATTAGTTGTGTGAAGCTTTTAACTCCACACGTAAAGAATAGTATAAGTGGCCATAAACACTGAGATCACAAGCTATACAAATTAGCTAATAAAGGATGAAATCCAAAAATGTGTCCACCATAAACGTTTCCAAATTTTACCCAACTAAAGAGTATGTTCTAAGATTGGTAGTACTCCTAAGGTAAGCCACAAGAGCCAGCAGGAATGACAGCGAGATCCGCAACACAATAGGTGACGTCCAGAACGACAGTTCTTTGATCATTGGCAAAAGTAAATGAACAATCTACAAACTCTCTACTTCTTAATCAATGTCAACCGCTTCGCCCATTGTTTAGCGGTTCGCGGAAATAATCCAAAGAACAATAGTTAACCAGTGACTGTACATATATATAACTAAAGGCAACACACCTATTATTCTTGCTCCAAAATCAGAGATAACATATAATTTCTAGACAAATCAGAAACAATATATAATTTGGAGTCATTAAACCTTTTGTATTAGACATTAAACATTGTTCCGGAACACACTTGCAAACAGCCATTCTACACTTCAGAAATCTTGTTCAAAAGGGGGAAATGTACCTATGCTAGCACATAAAAAAAGTATCATATGCAGCAAGAAAATAAATGTTCATGTATGTTCTAATTTGTATTAGTGCAAAATAATCTCTTAAAAAAATCTGCATAAAATGTGTCTCGGTTTACATAGAATTATTTCAGATAAGTAAAGCAGGCTGATCTTTTTATCCTAGCAAAGAAGTCCATAGAGGAGCATATTTGTGTGCTGTAGCTATATAATTTTTAAGGGCGTCACCTTGTAATGTAGATATACATGATAAAAATTGTATCACCCAAGAGAGGCATGAGCTAGCGCACCTTTGCGACCGAAAATGTCAGAGGTGCTGACCCAGACCACGAATCAAACAAAGTAAACCAACCGGACTATAAGAAAGAACCAAGAATTTGATTGCCCCATGTGCGAAACGAACAGCTGGAGAGATCAATCCTACCACCAAACAAAAATTATAGAAAAGGAAAAGGAATTACTAATCAGAGGAAAAGTTATTATATACACACTTGTGTCAATGCATTGGATTCACTACTACCATACATCATAGTGCATTTCTTTTGTATCCCGATACCCCACTAAGATGGAACCTGCACATGAGCTTTATGAGTGTTCATGTGCAACCATGCATATACTGAAGCTTGGAGAAAGCACACACGCATATACACCAGCAGCGGCAAGCAAACACACGCTGATGCAAAGCAGCGGCAGCGGCACAACGCACACACACGCGGAGCTATGGCGTCAAGCACTTATGACGCACATCAATGAGCACGCATGTGTACTCAAACTATGGTGCCCATAGTTTTGCAGGATCTCAGAAAAAGAGGCGAACATACTTAGTGGCCAGAGAATGGATGGATTGTGTTGCCTTGTGATTTTAATCGAGGCATCACATCATGTTGAAGAAGTTGTCCTTGCGTCCATTCACCAGCGCCATCATCTCCATCTCGAGATCCGGCCGCATACCTACTTGCCCATGGTGACAATCTGGCCGCCGCCGGCCACAACCCGATCCTCTGTCCTTGGCCCCGAGACCTTGTCGGCTGCGGAGAAAAGGAGCGGGGAGGTGACGACGTCGAGTGGGGACAGAAGAGGAGATTTCATCGAGTAGCCTGGGATCTCCGACACGTGCCCTGGTCGCATCGTCCCTTGCCCGCCATGCCGCCGTGAGGGTGAGGAAGAGATCGGGAGAGAGGGTCACGAACCCAACACGATCTGGATGAGATAGAAGGAAAGTTTGTAGGATGTTTTGTGATTTAGGAATGTTAAGATTTGAAAGGAAAGATTAGTACAGGGAGGGATGGATCGGTGGGTAGCCCTCTTATAATCATCTATTTGGGCATGTTAGCAAAAAATACAAAGTAAAATCGGTGGGTTTTTCTTTATTTGGAAATAAATCAGACCGGAGGTGGGGCTAGCGTTGAAGAAAATCGTTGGAGGGGCAAGACCTTCGATCGGTGGTGGGGGACGAAACGAACTACGTACGTACCATCATGACCGCAGTGAAGTTTTGAAGAAGGAAGGTTCAAATACATATTTGTCGATTAGTCAATTGGATTTCCCTTAAAGTCCTTTATTTGTTTCCTTAAAATCCGTTATTTGTTTCCTAAAGCAAATTGCATTGATGAGATGGATCGGTTGATTAGGGTAAGTTAGGAAAGTTAGATCTATAATTTTTTGTATGGTAGGAAAGTATTAGTTTACAAGGACATAATGGAGAAAAATTAAATCGGTGGGGTGGGGGAGGAGACGAAAAAACCAACGAAAGTGGTGGGACGAAAAAAACCGTGGAGACTATTCACCAACTGAGACATTAGGAGTAGAGATACATGATACAACACCTACTAACAGACCTAAATTAAATATTTGTACTAAATTTTAATACTTATTCATAAGTCATTTTCATCATGTCACTATCATAAATTTTTTGATAACTTACTTATGAATTAATCAAATGATAATTTTGCTAAATATTAAAATAGTATTGTTTATGCTACATTTGGAATGTCTATTATTGAAAAATGTGTATGAAGTATGCAAAATTTTATTTGTATTTGTAAGGAAAGCCATGTTAGTTTTTTTGTTCTTTTGATATAAATATAAACCCAACCCACACAGATGTGAGAAAAGAAAAAAATAGTAACGAAAAATGACACGCTTACGTGGATTATTTTGTGACTTCTGAGTGAACATAGGTACATATCTCTGTGTGTATCCTTAATATGTTGGTAGAGATCTGTCAACTATCTGGTCTCTGAAATATCCAAGTGGCAGTTTCTAGTTTATGATTAGGTGTATATGTAATGAGAAATTGCGGAGTATATGCAAATGTTCACGAGGTTCTTGTCAACTAATCATTAGCATGGCTTAGCTATCCTTTCTATGAGTCAAATGTGCCTCACATGTTACGTCGGGTTCAATAATCCATTGGTAAATGTATGTGCTTTATATTTGTTATTGAAAAATAATATAATCACTCTAGCTAAGTAAATCTAGGCTACAATTTTTCTCGGTATTTACTAGGCTCTTGCACACAATAACTTTGATTAATAGTGTAGTCATTACTAACATAATTTGTATGTGAGCATAGGCTTCCCTCCCCCGGGGCCTAGGTTGCCACATTGTTTGCTAGACCTATGGATCGACCCTAGACTAGCAATATTGTTGTGAAAAGCTCGGTGAATAAATTTTCTTGATGTTGAATGGCCTCCTAACTTTGTATTTACTTTATCTAAAAGTTGAAGCCATATCAATGCAATGCAACCCACATTAACTATGGTGTGCTTGGTGTTTTGTGTCCTTGTTTGTGTGCAAGGTGAATAAGTAGTAGTAAGCGCTATGTTTTGTTTTTCTAGGCTTTTAGTTTCTGGTTGAATCACCATATCACTCTTGTTAATACTGCCACACATCATAACAATGCAAATTTGATCCCATCTTTCATCTCATGTTCTGAAAAGTGATGTTGTCCGACATTAGGCACATTGCATTTTACCCAATCATGGACCCGTAAGAAAAATTAAATGGTTGACCATGGGATTCAAACTAAGCACATGTTCACATAAACCATAAGCATGAAAAAGATTCAGGAAGACCATAGGCTTGGGCTCATTTGATTCAAAATAATATCATAAAACGGGGATTTGGATCCTTAGAATCTTTTCTTTCATGGCTCATTTCATTCACATAATTGGAATTTTCTGGAGAGGATTGATTTGTACTCTATTTTAGAAGAAATTGGCATCCACTCGAACTTTCTTTGTGGGATTTGTTCGTTTCTCTTTTAGTGTGAAACTGTGTTTCATCCATATTTGTTGTGTGGTTTTATGACCATATATGATTCAAAAGTTCATGGCACTCCAATCATGTGTTCCCTTTTTCCGTGTTTTGAGAATCCACCGTAGGGCGACTCTAGGGGCTACAACCCTAGCACCACAAGCCCCGATCTTGGAAGATCACCTACTGCTACTACCATCAGCGCTCGTCGTAGTGGCGGTAGGCCCAATCCCAAAGGTGCTTGTACGGGCGGCTCGCGGTAGTGTCCCAAGGCAGCTGGGCGGTGCTTGTGGGGCGGTCGTGTGCGATAGTCAGGATGGAGGCCCTTGGCTGTGTAGAGGTGGTTGTGAAAGATCGTGGATGTCGCCTAGAGGGGGGGTGAATAGGCGCTTTAAAATAATTATGGTTTAGGCTTGAACAAATGTGGAGTAAACTTAGCGGTTAATTTGTCAAGCACAAAACCTACCACAACTAGGCTCGCCTATGTGCACCGACAACTTATGCTAAGCAAGATAAACAATTAGGTGATAGCAAGATATATGACGAGAAACAATATGGCTATCACAAGTAAAGTACATAAGTAAAAGGCTCGGGTAAGAGATAACTGAGGCACATGGAGACGACGAAGTTCACACCCTTGTGGATGCTAATCTCCGTTTGGAGCGGTGTGGAGGCACAATGCTCCCCAAGAAGCAACTAGGTCCATCGTAATCTCCTCACGCCCTCACACAATGCAAGATGTCGTGGTTCCACTAAGGGACCCTTGAGGGCAGTCACCGAACCCGTACAAATGGCAACCCTTGGGGTGGTCACCGAACCCGTACACTTTGGCACCCCTTGGGGACGGTCACCGAAACTCGTCAAATTGCTCGGGGCGATCTCCACAACCTAATTGGAGACCCCGACGCTTGCCCGGAGCTTTACACCACAATGATTGAGCTCTGGACACCACAAACCGTCCAGGGAACCAAGGCACCCAAGAGGAACAAGCTCCAGGGTACTAAGAACCCAAGAGTAATAAGCTTCTCAACTTCACTTCCACATATCACCGTGGAGAACTCAAACCTGCAATGGCAAGGGCACACGAAGTGCCCAAATACTTCTCTCCCAAATCCCACCAAAGCAACTAATGCTAGGGAGGAAAATGAGAGGAAGAACGGAGAAGAGAACACGAAGAACTGCAAGATCTTGATCCAAGGGGTTCCCCTCACATAGAGGAGAAAGTGATTGGTGGAAATGTGGATCTGGATCTCCTCTCTCTTTTCCCTCAAAAACTAGCAAGAATCCATGGAGGGATTGAGAGATAGCAAGCTCGAAGAAGGTCAACAATGGGGGAAGAACACGAGCTCAAAGGATAAGGCTCAATGGGAAGAAGACCCCCTTTTATAGGGGGAGAAAAATACAACAGTTATCCCCTCTCTCAGCCGGCGCGACGCGGTACTACCGCACAGTGTTGCGGTACTACCGCTTGCACAGTAGTGACCAGATGAGGGCTTGTTGCATAGGGCAACGAGCGGTAGAACCGCCGGAGCGGTACTACCGCGCGCCCCTACGATACTACCGTAAGGCAGGTATCAACTGGCACAAGAAATGCACGGAAGTAATAAATTACTTATGTAACAACTTCCGCTGAGGTTGGAATAGTGCAAAAGTCCGGCATGGTTGTACCGGATCGACATCGCGGTACTACCGCGTAAGGGCGGATGTAATTACATCTGCGCCTACTTCCGCATGCATCAGCGTCAGGGCTGGAGGCAGTGGTACTACCGCTCACAAGGCCTTGAGCAGTACTACCGGCACAGAGGCTTTAGCACTTGGCTGCCTTCATATCGCAGCTAAAGACAACAGAAGGATACAATAAAACCAGAACTGCCATAACTTCTGCATATGAGCTCCAAATTGAGTAAACTCAACCTTGTTGGATAGAGGAAGACGAGTAGCATCAAAACAGCGACAAAATATAGAGGCAAGGGAGGTGTGGCTAAGATATAGAGGAGTGAACCCTCCATTAGATAAGAACCGACAAAACCTCCAACATCGAAAACATCATAGAAGATGCATGTGAACTCCGTTTTTGATGAACTCGAGCTTGTCAAGAAGATGACCATAAGCTCCAAATCTCCCGAGGAGAAGAACCAAACAAGAACCAATAACGATGATGCAAGGATGCAATGGTTTGAGCTCTCTACGAATGATACGATCAAGCTACTCATCAAGAGCCCCCCTTGATAGTACGGCAATCGATCCTATAACCCGGTCATCCAACTACCACCATGAGACCGGTAAAATAGAAAACCTATCAAGGGCAAACCTTTGTCTTGCACATAGTCCACTTGAGCAAAATGATGACGATCTTAACTTTCTCAAGTTGGACCACCTTTCTTGATTGCGTTGGCTCGGTGAAGACTAGTAGATTGCTCCCCCATACTCCACTACGGGTGAGCCACTCTCCGGCACATCTTCACAAGTCCATTGTCACCACAATGGATGGCAATCTTCAAGCACTTGATCTCTTTGTGATGCATCACTTGAACTTGCACACCACAACCTAACCCCACAAAGAACTCTCACGAAGACCATGGGTTAGTACACAAAGTGTAATTGACAATGCTTACCATACCATGGGATCACTTGATCCCTCTCGGTACATCTTCTACGCTCTGTGAGTTGATCAACTTGATTCACTCTTTGACTTAGTCTTGATCAACCTCTCACAAGACCAATCTTTAGGTAATTCCTTGAATAGCACCTTGGTCGACACAAACTCTCCTTAAAACCAACACATGTACTCCAAGAAAAGCCTATGGACAAAACATTCAAATATAACTCAAGGCAACCATTAGTCCATAGAGATTGTCATCAATTACCAAAACAAAACACGGGGGCACCGCATGTTCTTTCAGGTTGTTTCCTGTATGGCATGCGGTGAGCGTGCTTCGATGGGTTGCCCTGGTTCATGATGGTTGGTGGAGATGGGCCACAGATCTTGGGTCTGTCCAGATCAATCGTCGGTGCGACTAGTGACCATTCGACAACGGGTTGTGGGATAGCGCGTATCTGATCCGCGCTATTGGTGGCGATCTAGCGGGTTGTGAGTTGGGGAGAAGTAGCCGCGGGTGAAAACCGAGCTCCAACTTTGGTCATGGCGGCAATGGCGGTGTCTATGCACCGTTATCTTGTTGAAGGCATCATCACTGCACTCATCATCTCCTCGCTTGGGATGCTCTGAGGGGAAACCCCTGATCTGGGTCTCCCAGATCGGACAATGGTGGCGCTAACGGTGTCGTTATCCCTCATGAGGGCAGCGTTTCGGAGCAGATTCTTGCTGGCGTCGTCAACAGGTGGAGCGGCGTGGTAGATGTATCTACCACGTCAATGATGGTGGGTCTTAGCGGCATGGTTCAGTAGAGTCTTAGCAACATATGCGTCTTGATGGATAAGCGCAGGGCGGTGGCGCGTTTGGCTCCATGGCGGCATCGGCGGCTAGCCTGGCAAGGATAATGTGGATCTCTACCCTGGAGATAGGGTTTCAACTTCCTACCGGACATGGTAGCTTCAACATTCCTAGTAATAAATAAAAAAGTAAGTAGTTGCACCCTTGAAAAGAATACGTTCATCACCTAAACCATGATTGGTCAATTCTTGGTTTCAGATTCACAATTACCGTACATCAAATCTTTTAATGAAAATCAATCACATCAAAAGAAAATCAAATACTTATATCTTGAACACCGCATGAACTATGCAATTTAGTAGATTTTTGAAAGACGGCAAAACCTCCTGGCCTCTATATTTGTACTCGACTTCTCTTTAATTTTCCTTGCGGCACAAAATATTTGCAACGCTGGATCACTACTTGAATTATTTAATAAACAAACATCTGTAGTAGTACTTGAACAGAACGTGGTACATGGGAAGAAAGAGAAAAAGATACAAATAAAACAAAATAAGTAGAAGCGCCTATAATGCATGGTCGGATCAGGGCTAGACTTAACCTTAAACCGTTGGTACATTGACATTCGTTGCTATTACTATTCTCTTGATCACTGAAACCATGATTGGTCAATTTTTTGTTTGAGATTCAGAACTACCATACATCAAATCTTTCAACGGAAATCAGTCACATGAAAAGAAAATACATTACTCGTATCTTGAAAACCTAGCGAATGCATCTTCAATGGTAATCCGCAAATTACCTCCCGCATCGGTCCGTGGACAGGGGACCGGTCCGCGGATACGGATGTGGGAGGCACCCAACCATAGCCACATATATTCAAAACATCTGGCTAAATGAACCTACTAAAATCACTAAGCATATATTCCGTCAAATCTAAGTATGCCATGCGATGGCAGAAAGCAACCTTCGGCCAAATGATATGAGCACCTTTCACCAAATCTAACCTTGCCATGGCGGAAGCCAACTTTCCGCCAAATGATATGAGCACCTTCTGCCAAATGACTGATTAATTTGCTTTAAAAAAGTATTCATTAGCACGTCCGGCCAAATGAAATACACTATTCATTACTACCTTCAGTCAAAATGCTAGATATCCACTGCAACTAGCACAATGCATTCCGCTAAATACTAGCCATCATGGGCGGATGCAGAATACGGACGGTATGTGGCGGCTTTTTGTTGGTCATGTAGATGTTCCGACTCCCACTAAACTCCCCTACATTTTTCTCCGTTTTGTGTGAGAAAGAACATCTAGACTGCGTCGCGTACCGATAGTGGTCCGCATTGGATAGCTTTCACGGTCCGGACAACACGATCCAGACGTGTGCGAAAGGTTTGAGGGTCGGCGTTGGAGATGCCCTGATTCTGAAATTCAGTATTTTCTTTTATAGAAGGTAGCCTCCAGTGCTCTATATTTTTTCCCAGATAGAGGATGATTTTAGTGACTCATAACAATGCATTAAGAGGATACCAATAATAATACTTCACACTCAGGCCTTGGATGCACATAGCCGACCTAAACATACAGACACGCGCGCACACACACACACACAAACATTGGCATCATTCCCAAAATACCCTGTCCTAAGTCTTCTCTTCAGAGCATATTCCTCTGCACCAATTGCTAGATTTTTCGTTTCCATTTTGACAAAACATTTCCTAGGCTTTCTCATATGTACCCGGCTTCTTCTTTTTTCCTTTGCTGCACAAAAGATTTGCAAAACTGGATAAACACTTGAATTGTTCAAAAAATGAACACCTATACTAGTACTTGACCATACCATGGTACTCCCTCCGTCCCAAAACAGGTATCATGGTTAAACGACAACACTTATTTTAGGACGAAGGGAGTACATGGGAAGGAGAAAATTGTATAATAATAAATAAAAAAGTAGAGCTCCTAAATTGTATGGTCGGATCGTGGCTACATTGCGGTGTAGTAGCAAGTAGCAGCTGCCACTTGCCGTCGGCGGCGGTCGAGTGATTCTTGGTTATAGAAGTTTCGGCGACACGACGGCGGGGACGGATGAAAACAAGTCGCATGCACAACACCCTCGGCAGTGTGAATGGCGCATCTACTATGGTAGATCCGTCCGTCTGTACTTTCACTCTTTCAGAGCAGGTGACCCCAAGCCAAAAGTAGTGCTATTAGTAGCAAAAACGTTATGCAGTGAAGGGACCTTTTGACTTTGCGCGCGTACGGAGGAGCACCCCTTGAGGTTTGTCCAATGGTAGCTGGGAGTGGGGCATCCCTTTGACCCCGTGTGGGTTGTTTGAGAGAGACATTCTGTCTGCAACTATGTACGACTGGTTATGGTAGTTATCCTCCTTGGTTGCACACATACGGACGGTTTTGGATGCAGAATATTCGTGTGCCAAAGAGCCGAGACAAGAGGAAACGACGGCAGAGACACATGTGCCACTTGATGTTAATGCAAAAGGTTACTACCATCCATTGCCGTTGTTAGCTAATGCTGCATCCCATCGAGTTCCTTTTCACTGCTGAGAGCGAAAAGGCGCGGATTCTCATCTTCAGACTCCAAAGCTGGTTCCCTTTTCCGACAGCTAAAGAACCAACATCAGGTAGTGCTGCAAGATCGACGTGGCGACTTTTTGTTTGAACGGTCATTACCATGTACTCCCTCGTTCGGAATTACTTGTCTCGGAAATGGATGTATCTAGAATTAAAATACGTCTAGATACATCCATTTCCGTGACAAGTAATTCCGAACGGAGGGAGTACTTAACAGTTTGTGAGGATCAAGAGAAAGATTATCAGTAGTGTCTATATGCATCCCGGTGCGTCACGTACGCCAACATTCGGCCTTTGTCTTTGTTGGGAAAGAGAACCAACATTCTTCGGTTTCGGGGAAAGAGAGAATGAAGTTTAATTACGCAATTGATAATGAAGTTGCTACAAACAAAAATTCTAGGCCAACTTCTCACAAAGAAGCCGAATAACATTTCAACCTTTAATTTGAGGAGAGTCATTCGAGCAAATAAACTACATGCAGTTTATCCGTCGTTGTCGTCGTCGTCTAACATTGGCTGAGCCGAGGTGAGCGACTTTTCGTTCTGAAACCAATTAAATCAGCTGTCCAAGTCGGCGATCACCTATCGGCAGCCACCAACCACCAGTAGCATCTTCATCGATATCTTTGATTTTATTCATTCATATATATACTAGTGACACTAGGTATTGTTCATGACACGTGTACATATTAATTGCCTTAACTAGCTGATCGCAAAGCTGCCATCTGCTGCTAGTGACACTGATAAAAATCCATGCATGATAATGTCATGTAGACGTACGTATCTGAGCTCCAAAACATGCTAAACGGTAGATGTCAGCAACTTGTCACTGATTGTGGTACAAAGGAAAGCTGCAAATCTAATTTCCCAAAGGAAAGCATCGTTGATTACTATCTTGCTGAATTTTCAGCTACTCGGTCGCACATGGAAGGGTGGCGTTAGCTTTTGCTAACTACTCCCTCCGTTCGGAATTACTTGTCGCAGAAATGGATGTATCTAGACGTATTTTAGTTCTAGATACATCTATTTTCGAGACAAGTAATTCCGAACGGAGGGAGTACCATTTGGCATGTTCCTGTTGGATTATCCCAAGTTGACCAACAGGACGTGGACACATATATGTGTGGTGCACTGGTGCCAGTAATTGATACTAGTAAACTACCAACTAATGTATCACTCATGGTTTTGCCTCGGCTTCAACAGACTTTTGATTGACTTGGCAAAACTGAAAGGTGTGTACGTATAAAATGTGAATGATGCATCACTATTCTTCTGGATGAAACTATGCGTGGCTAATTTACTCTTGTATTTCATAAACTGGCATGGTCAAGAGGAAATAAAATTTAAATAGTACAAGAAGATAACTGGCTCAACTTGTGATAAATTGTACACTAGAAATTGACTATTACTACTAGGTTAATAATGAAGAAATAACGAGGAAATATTTCTTGGGGTGTAAACTTTATGCTGACGAGTCCCAAAAATACTGTAAAGGTATACCACGACATGGCATGCCGCCATAATAACATAATAAACTCTACAGCAAGGTAATGCGACAAACTGATTTAAAAGTTGAAAGATGCAAGAAAATGCCCACAGATAACACGATGCGTCAACGATTTCCTGTCGGGTACACTGCTGAAATGCTGCCTTCGATGTCATGACAAGAACTCAAGGAAGCTTCCCCGAAACCAATGCTCTTAATTTCCACATGGTCAATGCGACTCTTTAGTCGCTGAGCTCAAAGTCTCCAACTCCAATCACTTTACTACTGGGGTGACAATGGACACATGCATGCTTGATTAGTTGAGTGCGATTAGTACACCATGTGCTCCAAGATAGTACATGCCAATGATCAAATTGTGCTCGAGCAAATTAAACATGAGATATAAAGTGTTTACAAACGTGACGTAGCAGAGGATGTTGCAAAGTGTTTAGTCCGCGGACTTGGTCCGCACCTATGCTCCCACGATCGCCTCCACGTTAAAGCTATGGTTGTGCCCGGCACCCCCATATATACCCCTCTCGTGTGCTTTCTAAGGCAAAAAAAATAAAAAATTCAATCAATCTTCACAAAGGTTCGATCCTCGCGTCCACATGTACACTACTTTCACTACCACGTGGCCTTGGGAACGACTCAACCAAGAAGACCCAGGGTTCGTGAGAGTGAACCGGTCCATATTCATGTCGCTCCTAATGCATGCATTACTTTTTTTTTTTCGGGTGAAAAGGGATTTCTCATTCCTCAAGGTGGCCTCTCAGCAGCGGCCAAGCGTACAACAGATTCAATCCCTGAGTGGAACCACATGGCGGTCCGGGGGGTTCTTCGCCCATAAGAGGCAAGTTCATGACTACATTTATTTTCTGACCGATTACAAAGAGTGAATGAGATCTCCCGTCCAGCGGTAGCCGCTAAGTCTCTAATCTCCTGAATGAGGGTGCGGTGCACCGATCGATCCTCCACATTTGCTGTTATCATCGCCACAGCCTCCGCGCAATCAAGCTCAACCGTGATAGGCAATCCGGTCCTGTGTAAAGCCAACTCGAGGCCCTCCTTGCAAGCCGCAAGCTCCGCTCCCAGCGCACTATCGCATGTGCGCAGCTCTCTGCATGCGGTATAGATGATTTCTCCACGATCATCACGCAGAATCATCCCTCCTCCGGCTGCTCCCGTCGCCCCGACAAAACTTCTGTCAGTGTTTAGCTTGGTGCGGCCCGACGGGGGCGCAGTCCATGGTCGCTCCTCCTTAGCCACCTTGGGAGGGCGATTGACCGAAGGTGGCAAGGAGACCGACATCTTCCCCTTGACCATGTCAGCATTTGGATACTGTTGGATGCAGAGCAGCGAGGTAATGTATCCGTGTAAGAACCTTCGAGAGGCTTCAGCTGGGGGCGGCTTCTTGTCGTGCGTGATCTCGTTCCGGACATACCATGTTCTCCACATGATCATAAGCACGATCATCCTCGTTGCCTCATCTAGGGGTTCCAGCAGGGTGAAGAGCCATTCCGGGCCATTGTTCGTGATGTCCTCCACCTTGGGAATGCACCAGTCCATGGCCATGGCGTGCCACAGCTCCTTTGCCAAGGGGCACCTGCAGAAGGCGTGGAACATGTCCTCCCGTTCCAGTCCACACAAGGGGCATAGGTCAGACACCTCAAGGTGACGAGAGAGCTTATTTGCCCAAGTAGCAAGTGAGTTCGTAACGATCCTCCAGGCAAACACGCGTACCTTAGGGGGAGCAGGGCACCCCCATATGATCTTCCAGATGGCGCGATGACCATCCGGTGCCCTGCTCGTGGCGGTGGCCAATGGACGCTCGCGCTCGTCCATGACGAACCGGTAAGCGGATCGAACGGTGAAGATACCGTTCTTCTCCGGAGCCCATGCGATGATGTCGTCGGGAACGCGTGGTGACGTACGTATGTTGGTGATCACCTCCACATCTGCCGGGTGGAAGTGGCGGTGGAGCAGGTCAAGGCGCCATGTGCCGTCCTCATGCAGCAGCTCGGCCACTCGTCGCAGCCGGCATGTACCCTGTGGGGTGATAAGTTGGCGTGAGGGCTCGCGGGGGATCCACCGATCTCGCCAGATCCTGATATTGCGGCCATTCCCTACACGCCAGACGAGGCCCTTCTTGAGGAGTTCCAGGCCATATTGGATGCCCTGCCACGTGGGGGAGGCGTTGCCTGAGAAGACTGTATCCTCAAGACGGCCTTCAGGGTAGTATCTCGCCTTGAGCACCTGCGCACATAAGCTGTTAGGGTTAGATAGTAATCGCCACGCCTGCCGGGCAAGGAGGGCCTGGTTGAAGGCGCGGAAGTCGCGAAAGCCCAGCCCGCCTTGAGCCTTGTGTGCCAAGATCTTCGGCCATGCCAGCCAATGTGTCTTCCGTTTCCCTTCCGATGCACCCCACCAAAAGTTCCTGACCATACGGTTGAGGTCATCGCATACAGACATGGGTAACTTAAACACCCCCATTACATACGTTGGTATGGCCTGTGCAATGGCTTTGATCATCGTCTCCTTTCCTGCCAGAGATAGTGTGTCACCCCATGCTATGATTCTCTTCAGCAATCTGGACTGCAGATTTTGAAACTTCCCACGAGACATGCGGCCCTCCGGAGTAGGTAGCCCCAAGTATTTGTCCTCAAACAGGTCGGTCACAATGTTAAGAACCGTACGCACTTTCTGCTGCTCTTCACTTGGACACGCATCACCAAATAGGGCGCTACATTTGGCCGGATTAATGCTTTGGCCCGTGGCCCTTTCATAAGCATGCAGAACCTGCTTCACATTCCTTGCTTGCTCCTCGTCAGCTTTGAAAAAGAGTAAAGTGTCATCTGCAAAAAGTAGATGGGACACGCCAGGAGCACTTCGGCACACCTTTAGCGGGGTAAAGTCTCCATTTTCTTCCCCTTTCTTCAACAAAGCAGATAGACCATCAGCCACCAATAAAAATAGGAACGGGGATAGAGGATCACCTTGCCGTAGCCCGCGGGACGGTGCAAACGAATCCAAGAGGGTCCCATTAAATTTGACAGTATATCTCACCGAGGTGACGCATGACATAATCCAGTGCACCCACCGGTGAGCGAAACCCATCTTTTGCATCATTCGCTCCAAGAAGATCCAGTCCACCCTGTCATATGCTTTAGACAGATCCAGTTTATATGCGCAGAAGCTTTTTTCGGGGTCCTTCTCTTGCTGAATATAGTGAAAGCACTCAAAAGCAATTAAGGCGTTGTCTGTGATGAGGCGTCCAGGTACAAAAGCACTCTGCTCCGGTGAGATGATCTCATCAAGGATAGGGCGGAGACGGTTTACCAGACATTTGGCCACCACTTTGTATATGACATTACATAAGCTGATGGGCCTGAACTCAGACACTCGTTTCGGGCTGTCCACCTTGGGTATGAGTACTATGGCCGTGTCATTCACCCCTTCCGGCATGATACTCGTTCGGAAGAACTCCTTCACGCCTGCAATGACTTGATCCCTCATCACCTCCCAGTTCCTTTGAAAGAACCGAGCGGGAAACCCATCCGGTCCCGGAGCCTTCAAGGGGCCTATCTGGAACAAGGCATCCGCGATCTCCTTGTCAGAAAAATCTGCACACAACCCATCATTCATGCGGTCAGTAACACGTGTGTTTATTAAGTCAATGACCGGGTCCGGACAGATGGAATCATCCGCAGTAAACAGCACAGAAAAGTAATTGGAGACCATCGCCGCCATAGTCTCGTGGTCACTATGGGCGATTCCTGCAGCATCAACTAGTTGCTTAATGCGGTTTTTTCTAGCACGCCATTTTGCCTTTCTATGAAAGAAGTTGGTGTTGCGGTCCCCTTCCTTCAACCACGCCACCCGCGAGCGCTGCATCCACATCATCTCTTCACGGTACAGGAGCTCGTTGAGGCTGTCCGTCGCCTCCCGTATTTCCTTTCTATCTGCATTCATTGACAGAAGCTCCTCGAGCCGTGTTCGAGACTTGTTAATCTCCTTAATGACATTACCGAATTTCCTCCGGCTCCAATCCTGCAGCTTCTTCATTAGAGTACCCAGCCCAGAGGAAATATCTCCAAGATTAAGCATAGACCCCATGTCTTTCCAGGTGTTCATAATTACCTCCGGGAGCGATGGCTCCCTCTCCCACATGACTTCATATTGCCGAAACCTTCTGCCAGCAGCTTGCATCGGTTCCTCTTGCGAGCAACGGATCAGTATAGGGAGATGATCCGAGCTCGGTGCCACCAGGTGGTCCACCTTAGCATGTTCAAACAAATCTCGCCAGGAATTGGTTGCAACCGCCCGATCAAGGCGGACCTTGACATTTGCTCGTCCAGCGCGTCTATTATCATATGTATAGGGCAGCCCTGCAAAACCAAGATCACCCAGTCCACAAACTTCCAGAGTATCACGAAAGTCAATCATCTGACCTGCCGATCGCGGTGATTCAGAGAAGTGTTCGAAGCTCCACATGGCTTCATTGAAGTCTCCAACCACCATCCATGGCAGATCGGATTGGCGGTGGAGATCACGGAGAGTGGACCACATGCGATGCCGGTGCTCCGTCCGCGGTTCGCCGTAGACACAGGTCAGCCGCCAAGGTGGCTCTCCCGGTGCCATCGTCACGTACGCATCAATGTATCTTTTATTAACTGTTTTTACATCAAGACTCAAGGACTCATGCCAAAACAAGGCCAAACCACCACTAAGACCATCACTATCTGACGCATCAAAACCACTTAAACCTAACCGAGAGCGGTATCTCTTCATTTTATTTTTCGACTGTCTAGTTTCACAAAGGAAAACAATGCTAGGGGAGTGAGCCTGTACAAGACTCACAAGATCGCGAACTGTCCGAGGGTTCCCACCCCCTCGGCAGTTCCAACTTAGGATGTTCATTGCTCCTGACGGGGCTCCTCCGGCCCCGTCAGTTCGTCGGCGGCCCCTGGGCCGACTGCCTCCAAAGGGTTGGACACCTCCAGCATGTCCTGATCGCGTACACCACCATATGCTTGAGACTGCTGCCCGTCCAGCGTCTCGGACGTTCTCCGCTTCTTCGGCGTTCCTGCCAAAGCATTATCAACCACAGTAGTCGGCTTAGTGTAGAGCACCATGGCTTTATCTCCTTGTTCCTCTCCCGCCGCGGAAGACACCTCCTCTTCCGCACACCGCTTCCCTAGTGTCGTGGCCTTGGAGAGCTCCACGTCGGCCATACGCACCTCGTTAGATAGGTCACGTATTGCTGGTATGATGTCGGAGCTTGTGGGCTGAGAGTGCTTGTTCTGGCCATGAGTGTGGACGCCTCCACTGATCTCGTCTGCGGAATTCTGCACCCCTGGTGCAAGCTTGTCACTTCCGGACATCTGTTGCATTTGTTCTGCTAGCATCTGATCGATGGCCGGGTTTCCGCTCTTGTGTTCTTCTTGCTTATATGATCGCACCCGGTCTGCGTCCCGGCGAGCCCCACGGCCCCCTCGTCCCTGACCAGAAGAAGTGCTGCTTCCTGCTGAGAATTCGAGGCCACGGTAAGCTGTTGGGTTGGACTTCGCCCGGACTGTACCAGACTGTCTTGTGAAGGGGCGAGGCGGAGAACATCTCAATTTGCCGCTGAACTTCCCCGTTGGTGCATCCCCTTTAGCCCTCCTGCCGCAAGACTTCTCCACATGGCCAAGGTAGCCACATGTATAAGAAAAGTCTGGAAGTTTCTCGTACTGAATCTCAAATTCAACTCTAGTGCGCTGCCCTTTAAGTCGAGTGTACATCGCCACCGACGTCTCCAGCGGCTTATACACTGGCATAGCCACCCGGACGCGCACATAGTTCCCCCTGTTCTCATCAAGTTCAGCTTGTAGGAGCGTGCCTAAATTCGCACACAGGGCTCTCACAATTTTATCTGTTCTCCAGTTGGTCGGCACATCCAGGATCCGCACCCAGATTCTGATACGATCAAGAGTGTAGTCAGATACTTTCCTCATCCCATCATAGGCTTCAATGATGAGTGGATCATGTTTGTATTGCCACGGTCCTCCACGCAGAATCCTTACCATGTCGGCTTCACAACCAAAGTGAACAAGGTACCTGTTATCTCCCTGGTATGAGTAGTCAAAGTTCTCCTTCAACCTCCAGCCATCAACAACATTATCAAACAGAGCTCTGGGTGTTGGTCGGTCCAAGGAGTAGACAAGCATGATCACCGTCCATGGGTGATCCGGTTGCTGGAGCACCCCCTCCTCCTCGAGATCGACCTCCACCAGATCCGCCTCTTCCTCCGTGTTCTCGCCTTCCCTGTATTCTTCTGGCCCCTCCACGTGCTGGTGCATGCTGGCCTGCTTCGCTGAGTAACCTGCATCTGGTTCCAAATTCCTCATCTGATCCCATATGGCGAGGTCCTTCATGCGCGGTTGCGGCGCCATGGCGGCCTCAGAGTTGCCAGCGGAGGGCTTCGGGCGGGAAGCATCCGCAAGGGGAGCCCCGTAATCGCCCCCACCAACCCCTGGGTTCCCCTCGGTCGCCGGCGTCTCACTTCCCTCTTCGCGTGCATCCGGCTTCGTCATGACGCCGGGGCGGATAGGCGGTAGCAGCACAGAAGCGCGTAGAGATCGATCTGGCGGCTCTCGAGGTTTCTGGCTTTGCAGCGTCCCTGCCTTAGGTTTTAAGGGGACGGGGTGCAGATTTTCCTTGCGGCAGGGTTCAGGAAACCCTGGTTCCTTCCGACGTAGGGCAGCAGGACTCCTCGAGACAGTTGCCCTCTCGGTCACGGCGGGATCGACGAGGTCCGATCGGACGCGCGATCGCTGGGCGGACGTAGCCGCTGCAGGTCCGGCACCCTGCCATGGCTGGGGCACGGATGGAGGGCCGACCTTGGCCGGGGCGGCGCCCGACGTTGGCGGCGGCGTGGGGGTCGCCCCCGGATCGCCTGGGTTGGGAAACCCTAGCGAAGACATAGCGTGCTAGGATCGAGCGCGCGGCCTGATGATGACGGAGGAACTCGGCGAGATTTCCCTTTCTTCTACGTAGAATGTTATACTCCCTTCCTTGTATCAAGATATAAGTCGTTTTTTAAGGCTAGTTTAGCCTTAAAAATAATGCATGCATTTACTTATAGCCGACTTCACTAGACCGCATGTAGGAAGATAGATAGTCTCGTCATTTTCGGTGTAGAATATTGGCATATGTGTATTGTTGTGGAGGATAAAATATATGAAATTATGAGGTGATATTGTCATCATATGATTGGAGTTTATTTTAGAGAAAGATCATTACAATGCCAAAACTCTATCTTCAACAACGAACATAATTTCGAGGAACACATATAATTTCCTATAAACATAAACTTCTCTAGGTGGAGGTGTACCGAAGCAGAACTCTAAATACAAATGTGTTTACAACGGTAGATGCAAGTGTTGTACAACAAGAAACGCCCACGGATAGCACAACGTGCGAACAAAAAATCCTTTTCTTGTTGGATACACTGCTGAAATGCCACCCTCGATGTCATGACAAGGAGTGAAGGAAGCTTCCCTCTCCATAATTTCCACGCGGTCAACGTGGCTCTTTTGTCGCTGAGCTCAAAGTCTCCAAGACACCAATCACTTTACTACTGAGATGACAATATGGATACGTACATGCTTAATTAATTGAGTGTGATTAGCACACCATGTACTTGAAGATACTAGTACTCAGTTACACACCAATGATCGAAGGAAAGGAACCAAGGAATTCAAAGCATAATAGGAGCGATTCAGAGGAGAAGTGCATGGATGAACCCGGGTACATATGAACCCACTTTGAAAAACACATTTTGCCATGTCAAAAAATTCTGCAAAAAGTTGCGCGCAGACATATTCATATTCTATGTGCGTGCAGAAAATTTCATAGAAAAATAACTTTTTTTGCAGCCTGTGCAAAAAAGACAAATTTTTGTGTCGTAAAACGCTATTTAGAAGCAGTAAAATTTGTCTTTTTTACTGAGACAAAACAAAAATACTTTTTCACACAAAACTTTGTACTGTGGACATACCTTTGCCAACATGTATACATAAATTTTTGTTTACGATTTATGAACATTACAAAATGCGTCAAAAGTACATTTTTCAAAAGTGGGTGCAGATGCCCATGGGTTCAGATCGTCCGCTCTCCGATTCAGAGCGTTTACAAAGGCGACGGACGAGAGGATATTGCAAAGGTTACTTGCGTTTTTTCTCCCACTGAGGCCTTGGAACGAGTCAACCAAGGAGGAGTCGGAGATGCAGGCATTTGAGAGTGAACCGGTCCATATGACGAATGTTACGCATGATGATACGCGTACATTACATATCATGATGGCCAGCGTCACTTGTATGTAGACATACAGTCTCGTCGCTTTCGGTGTAGTATATGTGTATTCTTGTCGAGAAGAACATATAAGGTGATTTTGTCATAGTCAGCAAGGCGTAAACTGCACATGAACATCATGTTATTGCCCCGATCGATCAGCCTACTACTGCCTTTTGACTTGGCGGTCTCATCGTATCATCGCGGCTTCATTATTTTCTGAAGTAAAATTGAGCACAGATGTATAAATCCACACCTCAGTTGAGTATTCAAGTGTACATATATGTAATCCACACCTAAATTGAGTACACATTTCTATCTATTCTATAGCATAATTCACATGTGACTGATCTCTCATACACAACTCAGGGAGCAAAATCTCAATTAGTGTGTAGTGACGAATCCAATGGAGCAAATCATTTCGTGGATCCTATGTGAACATGTTACAGAGGCCCTGCATCGGCTTGGCGTGGGCGTGGTCGGCGGCCCACATCTCCGCCATGTTGGGGAAGTAGCACGCCCCGGCAAGCTCCATGGCGGCCGTGGCCTTGTGGTCCTGCAGCAACTGTCCACCAAAGCCTCCGAGGAGCAGGTCGCCGTAGGCACCGAGGTCGGCGAGGAACGCGTCCTTTAGCGCCACGCCACCGAGGTCACTCGCTAAAGCCATGGACATATCGCGGTTGTGTCTGGGCCGGCGACGACGTACCCCGCGGCGAGGACGGACGAGGGGACTGCTTTGCCGGAGCTGGCGGCACGGGGGCTAGGGACGTCTGCTGAGCGCGTGCGGCGGCGGAGCTGCGAGACGGACGACACGGATGAGGAAGAAGAGAGGAGAGATCAAATGGATCCGATAGTTCTGAAGTTAGATTCTGTGCAATTTGAGGTGCGATCGACTGTCGGGTCCAACGTGGCGGGCGTGCCTGGGCGCCCCATATCCGCTTCATATTTGGGCATGGCCTATTCTTTTTTATTAACTATGGGAAATACCTTCTTGCAAAAAAAACTATGGGAAATGCCTATATTTTTTTTTTGAAACATGCCTATATGAATAATATGAGGGGCCCTATTGATGAAAAGTATCGTACTAAAAACCTTGAAACGTTTGGTCTGGGCCGTAGTGTGCAACTTTTCGTTTTAAAACCAGCAAAATCAGTTGTTCAAGTCGGCAATGACTCATGGGCAGCCACCAACCATCATAACATATCTTCAGCGATCCCTTTTATACTGTTGACGACGATCAAACAAGTCCACTGTGTAACCAACTCTTTTTCTACCTATCAAATGAATGATACACATCCAGCGTATTCAGGGGGGGGAAAACGTATCTCCCACTCGGTCTACCCAACCGCAAGCTGCCACCTACTGCTAGTGACACTCTGATGAAGTCCATGCACATGTCATGTAGACGCACGTATCTGAGGCAAAACGGTAGAAGTCAGCAACTCGTAATTGAGAGTGGTACAAAGGATGAAAAGGAAAGCTGTTAATCTACCTCCCCAAAGGAAAATTTCGTTGCTTACCATCTTGCTGAATTATCAACTACTCGATCGCACAAGGAAGCTAGGGTGGCGTTAGCTTTTTCTAACTACCATTTGGCATGATGCTGTTGGACTTTCCCATGTTGACCACAAAGACATATATATGTGTGGTGCACTGGTGCCGGTAATTCATAGTAAATCACCTACTAACTCGAGGTAACGTATCACTCATGGTTTTGCCTCGACTTCGACAGGACTTTTGGATTGACTCTTGTGAAACTGAAAGGTACGCATAAAATATGAATCAGGCATCTCTATTCCTTGCTCTTTTTTTTTTCCTTTTTTCTTCTCTGAGAAAGATGCATTGCTATTCTTTTTTATGAACGGAGATGCCTATATGAGGGGCCCTACTGATGAAAAGTATCAAACTGAAAACCTTAGAACGTTAGGCTGATAATATATACTATAGGAAAATTATGGAAAATCTCTATGTTTTTTCTTCTGGTGAATCATTTCGTATAGACGAGTCACGCTGAGTCTATAAAAGTATTCACTACAGGAATCATCAAAAATGCCTACGGTTGAAGATATGCCTACGGCCCCGTAGGCATAGTGCGAGCTAAGCCGACGGCCCAACCGGCACCGTCGGCAAATTCCGGCCGTCGGCAAACCTAGATCTATGCCTACGGTGCCCGTAGGCATAGGTCGGCCGTCGGCAAATAGTACATCCGATCCGACGGGCCCCGTCGGCAACAATATCCCGTCGGCAAAGCTCGTAACCTCAGGCTAACGGGAGGCTGACCCCGTTAAAACTATGCCTACGGCCCTAACGGCGGCCGTAGGCATACCGCCACGTGTCCCGTGTATGCCTACGGTTAAACCGTAGGCATATATCATATGTATGCCTATGGTTAAACCGTAGGCATATATCATATGTATGCCTACGGTTTAACCGTAGGCATATATCCCCTGTATGCCTACGGTTAAACCGTAGGCATATATCCCCTGTATGCCTACGGTTAAACCGTAGGCATATATCATATGTATGCCTACGGTTAAACCATAGGCGTATATACTGTAGCGGCACCACGCCTCGAACGTACCCTATTGTTTTCATTTGTTTGTATATTTTCATTCCTTTCCAAATGAGGCAAATTTTATCTCTATTTGCATCGAAAAGTTTCAAGGATTTCAAAATTCATGTGTTTAGTTTAAAATGTTTAATTATTTATTACTTTCATGCTTTGCTGCAATAGAGAAAGCTATCCCTCCCTCCCCCTCAAATTTTCGAGTCAACCGACCTAGGGTTAGGCCGCTCGAGGTCTTCGCGTGGGTGGGGAGGGGGGTAGCCATCCCACTAAAACATGCATTGAGACCTCATACATGTCTAGAAGTGTGGTGGTAGGTTTCGAGGGTGACCCCCTTCATGAACGGCACTACCACCAACACTTAGAGGGGGGAACTACGACGAAAGTTCGACCTAGAGGGAATCTTGTGATGGGTTGGGCTCGAACTTGGTTTTAAAATGTTCCCAGGGGCTGGCCTATCACAACCATGTAGCAAAGTCAATTGGTCAAAGGCCATCCGGTGGAAGTCAAAGGGGTAGCTTTTGGATCAATCGGACTAGGGTTAGGTCGGTCCAAGGCCGGAGAGGGGTAGCTATGCGACCAAAACTTGCATTGGGCCCTCATACATATCTGAGAGTGTGGTGAGATATTTAAAGAGGCAATATGCAGCTACAGAGTGTGGCTCCCTTCACGGACGGTGATAGCACCGAAGTAAGAGGTTCAACATTTTTGTCTTCATGAATTCATTGCTTACTTGTCTGATCTGTTTTGACTTCACTGAGTGAAGACTATTTCCAGTTTGGCTTCATACTATCTTCCATCCTGATCCATACTACCTATCTGCTGATAGTCTTCGTGCTTTCACTACATTGCTTACTTGACTATGGCTTATCTAGTGTAGTCTACCTTCCGCTGCATATCAATAGGTTCATTTCTACTGTTTGTCTTCAAAGACCTCGTGTTTTGAAGACTTTCATAAAAATCGCCTATTCACCCCCCCCTCTAGTCGATAACTAGCACTTTCAACTTTGATGTTTTGCTGTAATAGAGAAAGCTACCCTCATAGATTTCCAGGTCAACCGGACCAGGGTTAGGCCGCTCGGGGGCCTTCGAGGGGTAACAATCCCACCAAAACTTGCAATGGGTCCTCACACATGTGTGCAAGTGTGGTGGCTGGATATAACACCCAACACGCAACTCCGAAGTGTGACCCCCTTCGAGAACGGCACTGCCGCCAACACTTATAAGGGAAACTGCGATAGAGGTTTAATACAGAGGGAATCTTGTGGTGGGTTCGACCCAGACTTTGTTTTGAAATGTTCCTATGGGCCTTCGACGGGTAGCAATGCTACCAAAACACCACACTTGGTCCCCTACACGTCTTAAAGTGTGGCGGTAGGTTCATACACCAAGCATGCACCTCCGCAGTGTGCCCCCCTTCATGGACGATGATAACACCGAAGTAACATTCGAGAGTTTTGTTTTTATAGTTGCATTGGTTGCTCATGTCTATTTGTTTAATGTTTATATCACTGGATAGCAATTAAAAATCATGTATTCAGTTTGAAATATTAAATTATTACTTTGATGCTTTGATGCAATTGAGAAAGTTACCCTCATAGATTTCTAGGTCAACCGACCCAGGTTTAGGCTGCTCGGGGGCCTTCGGGGGGTAGCAATCACACCCAAACTTGTAACCGGCCTAGGATCTAACACCTAACACACAGCTCCGAGTGTGACGTCCTTCAAGAACAGCACTGCCTCCAGCACTTACAGGGGGGAACTGCGCCGTCGCCGGAGAGACCTGCTGTCGCCGCGTGCACTGCCTTCATTTTTTGCATTGCATCATGTCATCATGCTCATCTAATTAATTTTTGTAACCCAACTAAACTCACTTAATTAAAGTGAATGGAACTTCTATCCATTTAAACCGAGGGAATTCACTTGTGATTTCTCTTTATAACATCGTTCCGTCGCTCGCCGCGTCTTGTGCTACGTGTAGCCAACTCAATACTTCAGCTGGTCGGGCGGTAGTCCTTTTATTCTTCCAACGCCACCCATCCTGTACAGGCATCGCGCGGTTGCCCTCACAAATAGCTTTGAAAATCAAAACGTTCGAAATCTGAATGAGTTCCCGGTCCCCCTCCCAGTACACAAACTCCTACAATTTCCCCCTTCACCCCCCCTGCTCCAGCGAGAGGCGAAGAGGGAGAAGGCTTCATTTCCACCATCGAAAGCCGGCGAGCCCGACGGTTCCTCTTGCCTCCGTCGGCCGCTCTGGCGGCGGGAGGGGAGGGGAACCCCGGAGCTTCGTTCCCGGCATGTAGATAGGTTAGGTTTAGGATTTGGCCGAGGCAGCGCTCTGGTGACGACGGTGTCTCATCGGCCTTTGTTTCTTCCGGGGCTCCGTCCACCTCGACGACGTCCTACAAGATGGAATCGAGGAGCCTTTGGGGTAGATTCCTGCCGCTCTGTTTGGGCGGTGAGGTTAGGTTCTGCCTCGCCGGCGTGCGCGACGGCGGGCATCGTCTGCTCAGATGTGGTTGGCGAGGCGGCGGCGGTGGCCACATCAGGAGATTTTGATCTCCCCGTCCCGCTCCTTCCCTGGTGTTGTCTACTCCGGCATTGTCAGCGAAGATGGGAGAGATGTGTACAGGAGATCTGGCCAACGCGCGGTGTTGGCCTGTGCGGGAAGACGGCTGGCTCAGTGCTGGGTTTGTGGTCTGCGGTGTGCGGCTTCGGTGGTCTCCTCCGTTGTGGTCGGGCGGAGACGACGGAGTCGAGGACCGGCGAGCGTGGGGAGGATCCCCGGCCGACGCGCCCCAATGTTTTGGGTCTGCAAGCGGCGGACTACTTCTTCGGCTCACAAAGCGGCTTCGACTGCGATGGCGTCTCTCCGGTTCAGGGTTGGATGGCGACTGGTCCCCTTCCTCGACGGCGCTCCGATGGCGGCGCGGATGGGCGTGGAGTGTTTGGTGTTTTTGCGTTTTGCCTCCCCGGGCTTTATGTGTTTTTCTTGGGGGCTTTACTGCAATGTGTGCTGAGACAGCTGTGTTTCTGCACCCTTCTAGCGAGTGCTGCGTGTATGCTATGGTTACTACTTGAGTAATGAACACGTGGTTTCTCCTAAAAAAAAACTCCTACAATTTCATTCAGTCAGCTCACTATGACATAGTGTGCTCTTACATGAAAAAAATCCAGTACATCCCAGTGTACAGGAAAATTCGCTTATTCAGAACAATTTTTTTTATAAAAAAAGAGTGGTAACCCTAACCCGCACCCGCATCCGCAGCCCATCTCTCATTCCCCTCTTCCACCCCCGATTCATTCCTCTGCCTCCGACATGGCCGCCGCCACCGCCGACCTCCTCCCCCTCCCACCGCCGACCTCCCCCGTCTCTCCGGACACCGCCGTCCCACCCTCTCACCCTCCCATCACCTTCTCTCCCTACACCAAGGTCTCAGATCGAGATCGGCCGCATCCAGATCTAGGTCGCCGAGGTGCTCGAGGTCTGCTCCTTCTCCACTTCACGGTCGAGCGCAGCACCGGGAGAGGAGGTTCTTCTCCGCGCCGTCGCCAAGGCATCGAGAGCGGCTCTTTCCCCACAATCGCGCGCCGCGCCGCGCCGGGACAGGAGGCGGCCTCCGTACGACGGGGTGACGCCGTGGTCGTCCTCCTTCTCCCCTGCTCCACCGCGTCCATGGCGCTCGCCCCCGGACGGTACCGCCTCTCCTGCTGCCAATCCCCCCTTCCCCTAAATCGTTCTCCACGCCCAGGCTGATGCTTGCCTCCTGCTTTGGTTGCCCGCAGGTGAGGTGTTGCTGGCCGCCCAGGCGGGCGTAGCGGAGGGCCGGGCCGACTAGACGTACCAGCTGCTGCAGTCCGACTTCCCCGACCCCGAGCATTACCCCATGAAGCAGCCTCAGGTGATTTCCCCTTGCCCTCAGTCATCTCTTTCACCATTCTCCTGCTATTTGATTAGCCTGGGCAACAATAATCCTCAACTTGCGCACATTTACAGCAAAGGGCAAGTTTTTTTATGCCTGCATGTTGATTCTATCTATTGGCTGTGTGATGTGCGTGGGAATGTTCTTTGCCCAACCTATTTAATTTATCTCTGTCGGTCAGGTGCTACTGAATGCGTTTGTGAGCCGAAACTCACCACCATGGCCCTCAATTTGTGCGCCTCTGCAGTTTTTAGAGCTGCTGCATGGTCGAACTTCTTTAGCTCACCTTTCAATTCCATTACCAGAGAAGACAGTTTTGGTGAGAATGGGATTACCAGTCCAAATGAAAACTAAGAATCTTATAACAAATAGACTTTCCATGTTACTGGCATCGCATC
Organism: Secale cereale; assembly: GCA_902687465.1. Lineage (NCBI taxonomy): Eukaryota > Viridiplantae > Streptophyta > Magnoliopsida > Poales > Poaceae > Secale > Secale cereale. Next base: position 674,760,709 of record LR738709.1, read on the forward strand.
TCCAGCATGCCTTCAGCATGTTTTTTCTATTGGTGATATTCCAATCAAAATACCATTGTTCGTCTATTGCCATCATTCCACTCTACATGTTACACAATTACTAATTGTTAATCTGGTATTCCAGTGTGATAGCAGCATCGCCACATAAGTGTTGGTAACCTCAAATCCAAGTAGTTCCAGTTTACATACCTGCCTCCACTCGTTATTCTGGTAAGGTACCCCAGTTAGTGGGTGACAAGTAGTTTGTGATTAATAAGTTGTAGTAGTTACCCACACTGAACCTTGGTCCACCCATGACCAGTAAAAGTGAATGAGCTAAGCTGCAGTCTTTCCTTTTTTTACCTTTTGTGAGCTAGTTCTCTCTGCTGAATCCTGAAACCACCCCTATGTGGATCAAAAGAGCACCTTTCCTACAGAGTCGCTTTGGTTGTCTGCCAAGGAAACAAGTAGAGGTGATTCTTCTCTTAGTAATTTTGATGAAGTTTTAACTTGATGATAGGCGACACCGAGATCAATCTGTTGTTGAACCAACTAATGCCAACTAATTAAGGCCAAGCAGTATAAACTGAGGCATCTGCTCTCCTCTCCTCGATGATTGATTGATCGATTGATTGTAACTGAACGAGAACCTTTTTGCAGGGACTTATTGATCACAAGGAATGAAGGATTGGCATGGAGCTGCTCTCTGCACCTGCAGGTGATTAGTTGCCTCATGAGCTTGGGCTATTATCTGCATTTTGTAGAAGAAGCTTTTAGTTATTTGCAACTCACCGTTTCCTTGTTAGACTGTTGTAGAATCTCAAGAGCATATTTGAATATTGTGCCAGCAGGCCATGCATCTTTGTATTGTGTTGCGGTGTTATTAGGACAGGTTAAGGAGGGAATAAATAGATAGAGGTTCTTATTAGGACATGACCATCTTATTAGGACAATTACACCGGCTCATGTGACAATTACACCGGCTCATGTCAGTGTATGTAGTTTGGATCAACTCTGACAGAACCATTCATGATTAGTTCTGTACTGTGCAAAATGTAGTGCTAGTTCTGTTGTACCATGTACTGTACGTACTAAGCTAGCTCACGCACACACATAGCCAGCTTGATTGATTTATGTAGATATACTAGCTTGTTTAATTTCTGTACTAGCTCAACAACACTAGCTCTTACTTGTTCGTTTGATTCGGAGCAGCAGGCATCCTCCGTGGATGATGATGACAACCAGGGCATACGCCGCCACGATGACACCCCGCACATGGTCCAACTCGGCTACAACCTCCTCTACCACGTGACTGTGGCCGCGGTCGTGTGCGGCATCGACTACAACCTCCTCTGCGGTGAGTCCATCTCCTACCTCTAGCTCCCTCTCTTTTGCTGCTATAGTAGTACCTTGCTCTGTTTCATGCGCATGGGTGATTTTGTTTGTGCTTGTCGTGCTTGTGCCATGGGAAAGATCATTCCTATTTACAGCGATGATGATTCAGAGTAGCACACTTGTTAAATTCTGCTCTTGTACTACCTCATTTGTGGCTATTGGTTACTGCAGCTAGGCTTTTTTAACTGTTGGTGTTTAATCTAGCTAGCTAGTAGTGTTGGCAGTAAGCTACTCCTGTACTAGTAGTTCATCCATATGTGTAATTGATCCTTCTCAGTAATTGAATAATGTGAAGAAATCCTATTGTATCATCTTTGCAGCGCGAACACCAGATCATTTACAACGGAAATCTTTGTTTGCCTCCTGGTAGAAGTATTTCTGGTAACATTTTTGTGATTTCCTTTTGGTAGATGCAGTGTATATATTACATATTCATCGTTATGTGTAGGATCTTTGGTTTGTTATACTGACTGCATGCCACCTCCGTCATCGCCACCCCGTCTCCCCCACCATTGGCACTGCCCCTCCGCCTTCTCCTTTGATGCTGTAGTGGATTCTTAGAATGAAAATGTTGTGTACATCAAAAATATTTTATGGTCTGTGTTTGCAACCATGGTTGTTGAATCATGTCTGTATAATTGTATTGGAAATTGCTAGCCTTTTTGGCTAGCATTTTTTTTGTTTTGGTTCGCAAGTATGCCTACGGTTAAACCGTAGGCATAGTTTTAGCATGTCCGCGCACAGGGCGATGCCAGGAGCTGCCATGTGGCATGTGTATGCCTACCGTTTAACCGTAGGCATATATCTCATATATGCCTACGGTTAAACTGTAGGCATACACATGCGGCTGAAGGGGTGCCAGCTGCTGCCACGTGTCCAATATACGTCTACGGTTAAACCGTAGGCATGAATACGACATATGCCTACGGTTAAAACGTAGGCATACATTTGACACGTGTCGGCATCTGAGGTGTGCATGTGTGCGTACGGCACTTGACGGACGCGCCGTCAAATATTTTTGCCGACGGGTATATATGCCTACGGTTACCGTAGGCATAGACCATCTATGCCTACGGGTTTTCTATGCCTACGGCCGGTGGAGGTATCCCGACGCTATTTATGCCGACGGGGATATGCCTACGGTGACCGTAGGCATAGCCTATGCCGACGGGTTTTGGCCATTTGCCTACGGTTTTAACCGTAGGCATAGTTCGTGATTCCTGTAGTGATTCCGCGACGTGACAGGCCACCACACAACAACCCAATAGCATAACTCTCGATCGAGCGATGCGACAAGAAGCAAATTAAAAGGCTATAGAATGCAAGGAAATGCCCACGGATAACACACGCATGAACAAGAAAACGACCTTTTCTTGCATATACCGCTGAAATGCCACCCACGGCTCCCCTTGATGTCACAACAAGTAGTAGTCGAGGAAGCTTCCCCGAAACCGATGCTAGCTCTTAGTTTCCACTTTCCACATGGTCAATGTACGGCTCTTTAGTCGTTGAGCTCAAAGACAAGTCTTCAACCCCAATCACTTTACTACGTACTAGAGATGACAATGGAGTCTGATTACTGATTAGCACACTATGTGCTCCAAGATGGTATACAATGAGTAATCAAACCATAGGAGGGATTAGAGTGTTTACAAACCCTACAGAGAAGAGGATCTCGCAAAGGTTCCTTGCGTCCACATGTACGCTGGTTCTCCCCCACGAGGCCTTGGAACGGGTAAACTAAGGAGATGCATGCCTCTTGAGAGTGAACCGGTCCATATTCATGTCACTCTTGCGCATACATTGCGTATCGTAATCCCCGGCATCACCAGACCGTATGTAGACATATATAGTCTTGTCGCTTTCGGTGTAGTATATGTGTATTCTTGTCGAGGAGAAGATACGAGGTGATCTGATCATATCTAGGAAGGCGTAAACTGCACATGAACATCATGGTATTGTGTGCTCCGATCGGCCTAAGCAAACGACATCCACTGTCGTTCGACTTTTGGCGGTCGATCCCATGGTATCACTGTGGTTTTATCATTTCCTGAAGTAAAATTGAGCACAGATATATAAATCCACACCTCAGTTGAGTATCCAAGCACATATATGTAATCCACACCTAAATTGAAGTGAAAATGAGTACATCCTTCTATCTATTCTATAGCATATAGTGGAGTAATTCACATGTGATTGATCTCTCATACACAATCTCGAGGAGGAAGATCTGAGTTATGTGTGTATTGACGAATCCAGTATGGAGCAAATCGTTTGTTGAATCCTATGTGAATGTGTTGCAGAGGCCCTGCGGCGGCTTGGCGTGGGCGTGGGCGTGGTCGGCGGCCCACATCTCCGCCATGTTGGGGAAGTAGCAAGCCCCGGGGAGCTCCATGGCGGCGGTGGCCTTGTGGTCCTGCAGCAGCTGTCCCCCGAAGCCGCCGAGCAGCAAGTCCCCATAGGCGCCGAGGTCAGCGAGGAACGCATCCTCCAGCGCCACGCCACCGACGTCACTCGCGGCAGTCATGGGCGACGCCCAGATGCCAGCGGCGGCGGGGACGTCCAGCGGCATAGGCGCAAGCACGGTCTGGGGCGACGAGTCTACGTGCACGAAGCCCTGCATGTGGTGTGTCGGCTGGTACATGCCGGCGGCGGCGAAGCACATGTCACCGCCTGATGAGGTGGTGTCGACCGAGGAGGAGCCGGACGCCCCCGGCGAGAGCGCCGCGGGCTGCAGGGTGGATGGCACGCATTGGCTCCAGGACGGGGCAGGACCTGACGCTGACGGCGTGGCGGGCGCGGAGAAGGCTCCGGCTCCGGCTCCGAGTCCGAGGCCGGGGTGGTGGTGGTGGTAGTGAGGGCCACGCATGGGCATGGCCTTCTTCTTGAGCTTGGTGTTCCAGTAGTTCTTGACGTCGTTGTCGGTGCGGCCGGGGAGCTTGGAGGCGATGATGGACCAGCGGCTGCCGATGGAGGCGTAGAGGGAGCAGATGACGCGGTCCTCCTGCTCCGTGTAGCCGCCGTGCCGGATGTCCGGCCTCAGGTAGTTGAGCCACCGCAGGCGGCAGCTCTTGCCGCACCGGTTCAGCCCTGGAGCATCAAAGAAATCGATGAGCATGGGAACATCGATCAGCTGCGTGCACCGCCGTCGCCGTACGTCCATACGAGAGCGTAGTACGTACCTGCTTTGTGCGGCAGGGCGATCCAGTTGCCGCCGATGCCATGCGCCCGGACGTAGGCCCGCAGCTGCTCGTCCTCCTCCGGCGACCACGGCCCCCGCTTCACCCTCGCCTTGTCGCAGCACGGCGCGCGCCCCATCTATCACACACGGCGGCCCGAGAGTCTCGTCGATCGCCGTCCTCCAAGCTAGTTCCGACAGAGTCAGTCAGTCAGTCTCGAACTCTCAATCACTCACACCCTCAGCTAGCCAGCAATGGAACAGGCAGAATGTTTCCCGCATTAACTGGCGGAGGACACTGTCTGTCTACCTCTGCCAATGCCAGCACAAGTAGAAACGGCAGCGACCGGGTGCAGATTCTTATAGAGCGGGCGCGGGGCCCGGCGGGGTACGGTGCAGCGTCCTCGTCGTCCTCCTCCTCCTCCTCCTGCTCGCCGCCGTCGCCATCGTATAGTTCAACGTCTCCAAGGTCGTCGTGTGATGGATTGTTTTTCCAGCACCCCGTCGCCATCCGCGGCCCCTCTTGACCAGACGATCAACCTCGCCGGGGTTTCACACCACCAGGATCACTCCGTCTTCAACCAACCAACCACGCGGTCAATAGTCAACACCTTTTACCGCCTTTTGTTACCTTTTTTTACCGCCAATTATTGCCGCTTCCCTTGGGAGCCAAGCACGTAGAAGAATGGCACGCACAGCCGCTGGTAGGGCATTGCACTCCAAGTCTCCGAGGACCCCTTTCCGGGGTTGATTCTTTCGTCGAGGGTGCGTCCAAACGCTAGCGATTATCGCCAAGGCAAAGCGGCTCTCAAAGTAAGCTTTGCCAGGACGGAGACGACGACGATGGATGGGGCGGCCAACCGCTGGCGCACCCGGCCAGCTTGGCGCGCGGGCGCGCGTTCGTCAACCTCTTGACGTCGACGGCATGCCGCTTTGCCAGCACGGCGCGCTCGTCGCGTTCCCGCGGGTCGCATATCGTTCTCTCGTGCGCACATGCATGAGCCTGATCGTGGTCACCACGGTTGGTCTGGCCGATGCTTTCTGTTTCGTCCTACGCACGGGTGGGTGCTAGGGTGGTCCTGCTCCAGCTCTTCTTCTCCTCATGCAAGAGTCATGCGTGCATGCATGCATGGTGGGAACCGTGGAAGAGTCCGGCCGGTAGGTACTCTGACTTTCTGGCTCCAATGTTTGGGTCCCGGCTCCTGAGACTTGGCCAGCATTTGTTTACGCTGCACAGCGCCCCTCCCATGTTCAGCAACCAAACCATGTTGACAAAAGTTCAAAACGTGGCGGTTAGGCATCTAAATATATGGTTTGGATGCTCATTGTTTTCTTGGAGATGACACTTGACATGGAGTTTAGTTTTCTTGGCCGGTGGACGACATCAAGTCAAGCTTATTTTATAGAGGGAACCACGACAAGTCAAGTTTTTCACAGTGAGAAAACTCAGTAATACAAATGTACTAGTAGAATGCCCGTGCGTTGCCACGGGCTCTTAATTTTTTATTGCACCTATGAATACAATGCATATCAAATTTTGCATGTATAGATTTTATCTGATTGCGCATATAATGTATATATATATATATATATATATATATATATATATATATATATATATATATATATATATATATATATATATATATATATATATATATATATATAAGATAGCCTGCAACAACTAAAAAATAATTGTAATCCATTTCACGTGCAACATAACTCGATGATATATAAATAGAGAACAATGATCCAAATAATTATATGTTACGAACTAAGATCTACTTGATGTGATTAAGATGTTACCTTACAACGTCAGGTATGTTATCTTAAACTTCATTTGCACGGTACTTTAGCAAATGTAATAAAAAACTATTTCTCAACTTATAACCATCCTGCACAAGCAATATATATTATATGTCAAACATAAAGCTTTGGACGGATAAAGCACATCAAATGACATCTTTCAATGAAACATAGCCAATTTTTTTGTACCACAAAATCAATCTTCTTTTTTGGCCCATTATTTTTAAAGTGCTTTCTCTTGACTTCTCTTTTCTATATGCACAAAAATCAAAGGATCCAAAGAAGAGAAGGATCTAGAGATGTTCATACCTAGAGGCAATAAGCAATTCGTTAGTCCACAACGACGACAAGTGCCAAGGCTCATGCATTTTAAGTCCATAATCCCAACCTACACCACAACCCAACAAACGTCGACATGTTCTGGATTCACTAAGAGCATCTACAATCGGACTTGGCAAATACGACCCCTCAAACGTCCGTGGAAGCGCCTGGACGTGTCCGCGCATAGTGACCGGTCACCCCTCAAAAAATGCATTCTACATTCGGATACCTCAAATCCATATTATTACATACTACAGATCGATCTTGGACCGGAGCTTCGTCCGGTTCCGCTCCTGCCCGCGGGCTCCCCTAGTCAAAACAAAGATGTATAAGGGAAGGAGCAGATACATCTTGTAGAGCCATGATCTGCCACAATGCTAACCCACTACTTGTCGACAGAGCATGCGAGTCATCTTTTCCTCTCCTCATGAGATGTGCCATGTTCAAGTTCCAATTTCAGTGCACAGATTGTGAGATTCATAAAAAAAATGTCAGTGCACAGTTTGGAATAATTCAGTGAAAGTGAAGCCAAATTAGAGAACTGTACATGTTACATCATCATCATTAGTTGAATAATAGCATCTAAAAATTCAACCGTTCGAAAGTAACATGCGTATATCTCAGGACTATGCATGCAATATACTCACATGATGTGATAGATTTGTCACCAACGCCCATGAATAAGGCTCTCGGCCATCCAATCACTTGTGTTGTCAGTGACCCTTCTCGTCATCTTGTGTACCCCAAATACAATAGCATGTAATTGGACTGTTAGCAGACCTCGCTTATGGAAGCCATGGTATAGTTGATGAACTACAACACTCATGTTGTGTCCGCTTCGAGTCAAAAGTGTGACTAATTAGTTTTCCAAAAGAATCAAATCAAGCCAAGTAATTTCACTTTGAATAGCCACATGAACAATACCCGAGTTTTCGTTTGGAAAACTTTGCTAGGAATATTTATGCCCCACCCTTGATCACAAACCAATTTGTCTTCTGCCAGTGAATGGATCATTGCTCTAAAGGGCTCTCTGAAGAAACATTTCACCATGAGTTGATCATCCTTGGATGTTGGAGCATTACGTGCTTTTTAGATAACAGGGTGTCTACTACACAACTTGTTCTTGTAGAATCGTGTCGGGCCTCCAAGATGGAGGAGAGGAGGCGACGTGGACAATCCTGGCAGCGGCCATATTGGGACGGGGATAGGGCTTGGTGAGCAAGAGAAAGTTGGATCGGGAGGGATCCTATTTTTCTTGGAGGGCTTTTTTCACGAGGGGCTATCGACTTGGGGGCGAGGGGGGACGGAACCGATCGCGGGGTGGGTCGCTGAAGGGAGGGCAGGACGCGGTCATTGGCAAGAAAAGTAACCTTACGTGCCTTTTAGATAATAGGACAATGCCTGTACACTGCAACGGGAGCATAAATATTTGTACCCCCACCTGGGAGTATATATTTAGGCCTCATACACATCATGTCAAACATAAATATCTTTAGGATCCTCATGCACACCATACAATATTGTCAGGGTTTCACCGATAATCCCTTTGAAATATATTTTTCGCGGGCAGGAGCGCGCGCTCCCGGGAGCACCAACGAATTTGACGTTTTGGCACATGGGAGCGCACGCTCCTGGTTTAAAAAATGTGTATTAAACATATTTTGAAATGTAAAAAATTGCAAAAAAAAAAAAACTTGACGTGTACATCTCGATATTGTACATGCTCACAAAGTCGTTTCACAAAAAACCGACAACATTTGCGCCACGTGTGAAAAAGACAAAATGCGGTGTTAAAAAATGTTTTTCACAAGACATCCTTGTCTTTTTTACACAAGCTACAAAAAATGTCGGTTTTCTCCGAAACATGACGTGCACATATATAATGTCGAGATATATGCGCCAATTTTTTGTTTGAAATTTTTTCACACTTTGAAATAATTTTTTCGCGTGCAGGAGCGCGCGCTCCCGGGAGCACAAACGAATTTCTGTGACAGATAGTACTTACTTCATAATATGCATTGGGCCTTGTCTTTCTTTTTCAACAAGTGATGTAGTCAATTGAGGTGCAGACCACAAAGCACGTAGTTCTACTGATAACTGGTCTGCTGAGACATATACTTTTTTTCATGTTCTGTTATTATTGTTAGACAAAAAGGGATGAATATGTTATACATTATGATTTGTACTTCCTCTGCATTATGCCAAGCAGAAAAACATTAATCTATCTATACAAAGCGACAGCAACTGTTAATTTCTTTTACTAATCTCCCAATCTCTCACACATAAACATATATAGCCTATAATTTTTGAAACCACCCTTGATATGACCTAGTAGCACACGTTTCCTTGGCCCCGGTATATTTCTTGTTCGTATTCCTTGTCTACCTTGCATCCAAACAAAAATCATGGAAACCACATGGACAAAATTAACCAATCAGCCACGTGCAATTCAGATTAGCACATAAGAGAATCGGTACACTCTCAGCTCACAGACTAATCCAATGAAAAACATCTCATAAGAGAATCGGTACACTGATTTTCACCTTGTGCAGACTAAGTTTTGTCAGTACTGCAGATCCTTATAGTCATACTGGCTTCATGTGGTCAACTTGCCTTGAACCCACCCTTTGTACGCAGCAGCCGACGTACTTGTACTTGCACTTGCATGGCTGGACTTGTACACAGGATTCTGAGTGGTACAGATTATGTTCAGCTGCTTAGAAAAAACTTTAGAATTAGAAACACCTGATAAAGAGCTCGCCACTTTGTAGAAGAATAACTTCAGAGTCCCTACACCAGAAAGAACTTAAGAAAAAAAGAACAAAAGCACTCAAACAATTGTGAAACAATTTCCAGAGACAAAATCCACCACACCCCATTCTAGCAACTCGGTTGTTCAGAAATTCAGTCAAGATAGATTGAATAGATAGATAAAACGAAGCAATTAGGACTATACAATGCTAGCAACAACCTGGTTGTCCAGAAAGGGATTTGCCAAATTTGATTAGAATTTCATGTTGGGAAAAATGTAGGGATTTGCCATTATGGCAGGTCGAAGCAGAATAGAGCTAGTGGAAACTGAAAGTCCGAAATCTGAAATTATCTACCCACTGCACCTGACGGCTGGCTCTAGCATTTGAGTTCACATGTCCAAATAATGCAATGTGAGGTCGTGTTGGAGAGGAACACGAGATCACGGATCACCCACAAAAAAAACACGAGATCAGGGAGGACAAGCTCACTTGGCGGGGGGAGATGTGGGCGCGCTTGGTAGCACGACGACGGGGAGCTCGAGGAAGAGCACGACTGGATCCGCCGCCACCCACCATTGGAGCAAACCAGTTGTGGTCGCCGTCGTTCAGCCGCCTCGGTTTCTCTGTGTCCTCATGGCGCAGCGGCCTCCGCCAGCGGCCTGGATCCTGCGTCAATAGCTTGGACCTTCGCGACCGTCTCCTGCACTGCCTCATCGTTGGCCACTTCTCCTCCTCGCCTCACAGCAGCAGCACAAGGGCGTCCAGCAGTTCGAGAATATGGATCTGCGTAGGCTTGCATGCATTGATAAAGTCCAGTTAGCTTAAGATATCCCTAGTGATGCTGCTGCTGCGTACCTTGCAAGATTGATATGCGTATGTTTGCACGCACTGATTGCGCAAGCTAGAAGATGGGGCGAGGCAGGGTGGAGGCGTCCTATTGTGGACTGCGTCGGCGGGAGACGGCACGATCCGGCAGAAGACGGCGGTGCTTACGGAGGCCTCCTGGAAGATAAGGTGAGGCGGATGTGACCTGTTGGATGGCGGCGGCGACCGCGACGCGACCCAGGTGCCGGTGGCGATGTGCACAAGCACGATGCGGCGGTTACCATCCAGTGCAGGGACGTAGATGGGCTTTTAACGCAGGATAGGCGGTGCATGATTGTCGTTGATTGATTGGCTATTTGGCCGGTTTTAAAAGTTTTTCCATAAACCCATGGCGGAAAATCCGGGACGTGAGAAAATCCGGGACGTGAAAAACCAAGGGGAAGTGTGACGAAGGCTGGCAGGACGCGGTCAGGAAAGGGAACCTTAGATAGTATAAGAGATAATATATTTTTTGTTATGCTTTACACATTATTTTTCTTAAAATCGGTTATTTTATTTCTTATTAATTAATGTGATTGAGCGATTTAAGGTAATATTAATTAATTTAGAATTGATTTGTAGAGATTGATTGTGATTGATTCTTTCACATAAATACATTACAAAATAAATTGCGACAGCATGGAAAGTTCTGATCCATTCAGATTTTTTTCGTTTTGTGAGAGGGTGACGTGAAACTAAACCGGTGGGGTGGGGGAGGGGACGAAAAACAACCAACGAAAAAGTGGTGGGACGAAAAATTAGGATTTGGAATTGATGATCATGAAACTAAACTTTATTAATTGGTAACGTGTTATCGGTTCCTGCCCGTTTATAATGTGTCTAGTTAGGAAACTTTGGGAAAATTAGGAAAGATTTTATTGCGTTATGAATGAATTGATTGTGTCTGGTTACCTTAAGTTAATTGATTGCGTTTGGAAATAATTGATTGTCATGCATTATTGCGTTTGGAAAGAATTGATTGTCAATGCATTAGGAAAATTAGGATTTGGAATTGATGGTCATAAAACTAAACTTTATTAATTGGTAACGTGTTATCGGTTCCTGCCCATTTATAACGTGTCTAGTTAGGAAACTTTGGAAAAATTAGGAAAGTTTTATTGCGTTTGGAAAGAATTGATTGTGTCTGGTTACCTTAAGTTAATTGATTGCGTTTGGAAAGAATTGATTGTCATGCATTATTGCGTTTGGAAAGAATTGATTGTCATGCATGCGGTGAGTGAGGTGGGGTTGGGGTGGGTTAATTGTAGCAAAAAAAAACCGGTTGAAAAAAAACCAGACGAGGTGTGACGAAAAAAAACCAAACGAGGTGGGACGAAAAAAAACCTGGAACAAAGACTACCAACTGCTCCATTAGGAGTAGAGATATAGAGTCAATTTTTTGACTTGGAAGGACACCAAGTGAAGTTCTTCTTTTTATTATTGGGAAAAGGCTTGAAGTCAAGTTTTTCTTGTTTGAAAAGAGATATCAAGTCAAGTGACATGGCAACGTTCGTCGCCCTAACAACTCACACGGAGGCACAGAAAACACATGCTGGCCAATGATATCATCAACCACACTGTGAACCTCTCCGGCATCAACTGCTAAACACTACTACCTCCATCCTGGTTTACTAGCCCTCCTTGTATTTTGTGTAATATTTTGACATGAATTTAAGTAACAAAATATAAGATATATATGACAAAAATAATATCATCAAAAATACATTTAAATACGAATCTAAGATCATAATTTTTTGTGACATGCATTAACATTTGGCTAGTCAAATTTATGGTCAAAATTTGGCACAAAATAAAAATGGGGCCAATAAACCAGGATGGAGGTAGTACTTATTTGCCCACGAGCACGCCGGCATGGCCCGCCATGGGCCAGGCACGGCACGCGGCACACCTTGGGTCGTGCATGGGCCTGGAGCCTCGGCACGCGGGCCGGCATGGCACGACCTGTTTATTTTTTTATATAATTTTCAGAATTCTTTTTATGTATGTATACCTAAAATATAGCCCAATAGGCACGATTACGCCGGGCCGGGCCGGGCCGTGCCGGCCTATTTGGCCAGGTATGGTAATACTGTCCAACCAAAGTAGTGTCAAAGCTAGACTAAAGAGTCTGTGGGGTCATTGCTATTTTTAAAAATATATATTCATGGTGTACAATGTTTTTATTTTATTTTCCTCAAAAGTTGTGGCGTCAGCTAACCACACAACCAACACAAAGAATCGCCACAGAGCCGAAGAACTTCGAGCCCATTTCTCCGCGGGGAATCACGTCACCAAAATGTTTTCAAGGTTGATCACAATCAAGATGCAAACCCCTCGTGACATTCTGGCTTTCCTGGATCACCCATGGCAAAGTGGGTTTTTCGAAAGCACCTTGATCTCGGAAAACTTTATCTTTACCTCTAAACTTGTGTTGTGCTACAATAAGCAAGGCCTTAAAATTGGATTTCCTGGGAGGCCCTTGATCATGAGCATGACACCAAGGGCTCCCCACCGCATTTGCCCGGGTGGGTTTGTCGACCTAAAACTTTTCCCACTCCATCCTCGTCCTCAATGGTGTCCCTCGAAGATGGATCAATTGAGTGCTAAGGCGGGGCACCTCTGCGCTCCCTTATCTTCGCCCCTGACGCTGGAGTCCTCCAACGCCTCAATCTCGCGATCAGTGAGTTGTGTCGTCTTGAGCATCTGCCGGACCCACACATGTTGTACTACGTCAATACACCGCGGATAAGTTGATAATCCTTCATGCTAACATTGCCTGCTTCGCCAAGTTAAAGGCCCTCCTAGACTCGGTCTTTTGCCCCGAGCACTGGCCTCACCCTAATTTTTTAAAACTACACCTTTTGTCTCGGTCAACATGGATGATGACATAGCTCCGTTGTTAGCAACTGAATTCAGCTGCCATATCGCAGCATAGGCTTTGTTCGCTGTTACGCGAGTGAGTGGGGTACACCTTCATGCATGCTCGCTCCCTCCCCTGATCAACAATCCAAACTCGCAACTCAAAACATGCTCCTTACTCTATGGAGATGACACATGAAATGGAATACAATTTTCATGGTAGGTAGAGTAGATGACATGACGCTAAATTTAGTCTAAGGAAACAACGTAAGTTCAAGTTCTTATATATAGAGTGAACACTCTGACTTTCTTTTGACAGTGAGAACACTCCGCATTAGAAGGACACGAAGCAAAAAAAAATATTTTTTAAAATCAGGAAAGACATGAAGTCAAGCCATGGCGGCTAACGTTCATCACAGATTCACAGTGACAAACACAACAATCAAAAGAAAAGAAAAATAGAGCCGACGTATGCTACCCAGTCGGCCCAAGCAGGTCGAGGCCAACCCAACCCAAACCGAGCCAGCCTAGCCCAGCAGGGCCCGCCCTACCCGCCGGCCACGGCCAGGCCAGGCTGTGCGACCCAGTCTCCGAGCGACCACGGCAAGGCTGTCTCGTTCGTCGCCCCCCTTTCCCCGTCCACCTCTGA
>LR738709.1:674774739-674794733 GCA_902687465.1 Secale cereale
CGGTTGCTTCCTCCCCTCGATCTCGTCGGGGCGCGGCGATGACGGTGATCGACATCCTCACGCGGGTGGACGCCATCTGCCAGAAGTACGACAAGTACGACGCCGAGAAGCTCAACGGCGCCAACGTCGCCGGCGAGGACCCCTTCGCCCGCCTCTACGGCTCCGTCGACGCCGAGATCTCCCAGTGCGTCGAGGTACCCCGCCCCCCGCTCCCGCTCCACCGGCCCCTCGCGGCTGCGATCTGAATCTCACCGCTTTCTGTTGCTGCTGCTGCAGAAAGCCGAGGCGGCGACGCAGGAGAAGAACCGGGCCGCGGTCGTCGCGCTCAACGCCGAGATCCGCCGCGCCAAGGCCAAGCTCCTCGAGGAGGACCTGCCCAAGCTGCAGCGCCTCGCGCTCAAGAAGGTCCGTTCCATCGTCTCTACACATCTTCTCACCGCCCCGCTAGATCTGCTTCTTCTTTGACCGCTAGGACTCTCCATGTCCATCTTTACTACTAGTAGTAGCGACCTTGAGAGACTGCCTAAATTTAGGATGTGCGCCGGTTGTTGAATGTCAACGGGATAAAAATGAAGTAATTTCTGTGTTAATGAGGTGATTCGCTGGGTCACCTCATAGAGTTTAGGATCGGTGGGACTAGTTTTTTGTTTTGTTTTGCAGAATTTACTGGGAAAATACTAGGTTTGTGATTTCATAGGATTTTGTAGGACGATGTTTATGTGCTGATTATAAAGCTCGAATTCTAATACAAGCATATGTAGGAGAAATTGAGTGCCTTGTATGTTGCAATGTACTTCCATTTGGTTGTTGGCATAGATGATGTATAGGATTATTTACATCAATGCCCAGTTCTTTTGCATATGACTAGTACAAACCATATGGACTCTCATTATTATCTTCTGCTGCTTGCCTTTTCTTTCAAATGCATGCATAGCTATTTGTTTGAAGTAGACAAACGTGCTATCATGGATTATGAGTCCAAGGACTAGTCTATGAGTCGCAACTCCAGGGCCGACTACACTTCAGTGTCGACTATTCTATGAGTTGCAACTTCAGTGTCGACTAGTGTTGATTATTCACGATTAGTCTATGAGTCTCAACCTCAGAACGACTAGTCGACTCATAAACCTTTCTTGCTATTGTTGATATCAAGCAATTCAATCTTTTGCTGCTCTTCTCTTGGAGCTTAAGTACTCCTTAGCTTGTTCCATCCTTTTTTGGTTCAACTTAGCATATAAGTACCATTGTATTGACTTGATATGCATATTAGCTGCATATTGAGTTTGGTAACATGCTTTCCTTGGTCATGCATATCTCTGCGCTAATATATGAGAGGATATGCATGAGCAGTTGAGTACTGAGCAAACTACGTGGTCATGGTTTTACTTCTATACATGTTTTTTCTACTTTCAATTTCTTATAGCACCTGCCTCCGTATTATTCAATTTTTTGTTCTGCATAGTTTGGATAGCATGTACTTTGCCCATTTGATTTAATTATTGTTTGTTAAACAATCCATTTAGAATTTGGCAATATTAGTTCCGATGTTGTTCTGCATTTAGATGCAAAGTTTTTGTGTTTTCCTTAGAGAAAAAATCTGACTATTTTCTGCATTTGCTGTAACAGGTCAAAGGGCTCACAAAGGAGGAACTTGCGACCCGTAGTGATCTGGTTGCCGCCTTACCTGATAGAATTCAATCAATACCGGATGGTAGTTCTAGTGCGACAAAGAAAAATGGAGGTTGGGGAGCCTCAGGATCCCGTCCTGGTGGAGGCATCAAGTTTGACTCTACTTCTGGTTAGTGATCATTATTTATGGTATCACCTAAGTCATCGTTACGCATTGGCTTCGGAATGATCTGGCCAAGTTCCATTTTCCCCTTGTGCAATGCATGTCCAGATCTACACTAAGCAGCTTCATTTTGTCTGCATTAGCTTAATTCATAATTTATCATGCTGATGTAGAAAAATAGTTCTCCTTTTTGACGGATTCTGAAATTAAGCCTGTTGTTTCATATAAATGTTCATCTAGTTGCTGTGAGTGTATCCTCATCTTAATTTTAACATTGTTCTGTGCCAAATTAGGCCAATTTCAATTTCCATGTGCACATGTTCCTTCATTGTTTTATCACACAACTCTTCTTTTTGTATTAGCATTAGATGGAAAAAATAGGTTGGCATTATAAATTTGAATTGAACATGCATTCCACCATGCATAAAGTTGGTTGAGCAATGTACATTGTGTCTGTTTCCTCATCATCTCTGGCATGGCCTGTTAGATGCCCTTCTTAAATTTACTCTTATCCTCTTGAGGGTCACGAGCTGAACCTTTTAGTTTTCTCTTACCACGATACACACAGATGGAAACTTTGATGATGAGTACTTTAAGGGGACTGAAGAATCAAATAAATTTCGTCAGGAATATGAGATGCGTAGAATGAAGCAGGTACAGTTTTGATTCACCAATCTAATGCTTTTCTTCTGTTCGTTTTGTACTTCCACTGGATGCTAACCAGACCTGCTTTTTGCAATGATATTCTGCAGGATGAAGGTTTGGATGTTATTGGTGAAGGGCTGGCAACTCTGAAGAACATGGCATCGGATATGAATGAGGTTGCGTCCTGTGCTTCTTTTCAAGTTATAAGCTGATTATGTGTACCATACTAATTGTTGTGATCATCAGGAATTGGATAGGCAAGTTCCCTTGATGGATGAAATGGATGACAAGGTCAGTTCTCTGGCCACCGTTTCTGATATTTCTTCTGACAAGCGTCTCGGCAATGCTTAATGTCTGATAAAACGATAAATGCAGGTGGATAGAGCCAATGCAGATCTGAAGAATACCAACGTGAGGCTAAAGCAGACCATTCTTCAGGTAAAAGTTTACCTTCTCTCTGTACTTTCCTTGACTGATGCTTTGGTAGATTGGTGAGCTCATGCATGCATGTTTCTCCTCTTTGGATTGTTGTCAGATGAGATCCAGTCGCAACTTCTGCGTTGACATTATCCTGCTCTGTATCATACTTGGTATCGCTGCCTACCTTTACAAGTAAGTAATTTCCTTTGCCAAAGCAACCACTCCAGTGGACGTTCTCCTTCACTTTCCATTAACTAGCCTGAATTTGGACCAGCTGCTGAATGAAAGATATAGTATTTTTACCTCAATACTATTTCTTTATTCGCTTGCTTGATTGTTACCGCATCCATCTTGTTTAAATCACGCTGCTGCCTGCTCTGTTTGACCTCTCTAATGGTTTTGCTCCATGCATGCTGTTTTTATTGTGTTGCAGTGTGCTCAAGAAGTGAGTGAGGTGCAACGCTGTGCTGTGCTCATGTCGCGGTCGCCTGCTGTGATGGGCTTCAACATGTGCCACGAGTAATTCGTTTCGTCTCATCTGTGTAATACCATGGTGTTGTTAGATGTTATTATTATGCTTGTTGACGAAGCAGTGATGATTATATGTGTGTTGACCTGATCGATGTTTGATTGTATGTATATTTGGGAGTAAATTGCTTAGTAAGTACGAACGTCATTCTTTTGTTCTAAACCTGGCCATGTATATTTGCGTTCCCTGGGGACTTTCTTTGAGTGGCATAGAGAAGTCACAGATCACAGTTAGCCCCTGAGTGTCGTGTTGGCTCGACCGGCATGTGTTTCTTCCAACATAGAAGTGTTACCTACATACGTGTGATTGTTGTATTATACTATGACTAGAACAATGCCCGTGCATTCTATGGGCAGAAGGCGAGGAATTCCATGATCATGTTACACGAGTGCTGAAGTTCCTCTCTCACATCCCACATTTTCACCGACCTTGTGATTCACTTGCAGACTTAAGTTTTAAAGATCAAATGTTTTTTCATCCAATGCGGGCAGTTTTCGTGGAAAGTGGACTTGCCGAAGATGATTTAAGCCTAAGATTAGAACTTAATTGCATTGGACAGAAAGGGTTTTAGGATTTTATGCCCCATTGCCAGAGTTGATGTGAGGTCTCACGCCTCCTTGATGTAGGCATGATGTGGCGTCAATGTAGATGCTTGGTGCAGATACCCCGCGTCCTTCAGAACATGGCCAGCCAACGCGGAAAAATATTCTTCGATGTAAGGTAGTATGTGATTTTAGGGTGAGTGGGATGTGGGGCAGCTTGTTGTGTGACCAACATGTCATAAACCACAAATTCAGGTGATCAAGTCGGAGGATCTCAACCTCACCGGCACTGCCCTGTGAAGTCACGGGCAACGAGGCAGGAGAAGATCTTTTGATTCCCTATTTCTACAGATTAAGCCATTTTTTTTTTGTTAAGGCCTAAAACCAAAATGTGATTATTTCCTAAATAAAAGTGAAAAGTGACATTATTAATAAACCGTCCGATAGTATTTCGAGTACCATTTCTAGAGGATTAAGCAAAATTTCCTAAATGTACTTCCTCGTATATCCATATCCACGCTGGTTAGGAGGATCCACCCCGTCTTACAGGTACCGTTCTCTGAGCTGCCCAAGATTCCAGACTTGACGGTGACGCCAAGGTCTCCTTTTTCCGCCTGGTGAAGAAAGGCGACGTGGCGATCACTCAACTTTTAAGTCTGGTGGTCGACGTGGGAGAACTACGACGTGCTCCGCCACCGTTACCTCGACGACGACATTTGGGACGAAGCAACAGCTCAAGCGGGGGCGAATGTCACGTCTGAAGTTCAGATATCCCTTTTCTTTTAGGTGAAGAAGTTCAGATATCTTTTTTTTTTTTGAGAAAAGAAGTTCAGATATCTTTTTTTTTTGAGACAAACTCGCTAAGCTTTATTTATACCGAAATGACAGTTACAGGCAAGAAAGTAAGATCACCAGGGTTCCCAAGCCAGACATGACGGCCGAACCCCAAAGTTAACGCATGCTTAGCGAGATTGTGAGCCTCGATATTCGAGCTCCTAGACTCGTGGACAATATTACAAGAAGTAAAAGCCTTGGAACGATCTCTAATTTCATTTAGAATCGCACCATATGTTGTTGATGATCCTCGCTTTACTCCGTCCACCACCATCTTGCAGTCAGTAGCCACCTGAATTTTCTGGACGTATAAATCTTCTGAAAGTGCAATAGCCTCCCTGACTGCCATTGCTTCCAGCGTCTCCGGGTCTGCAATGTATCGGTAAGTAACACAAGACGCCCCCAAGAAGTTTCCTCCTGAATCCCTGCACACCACAGCAACAGAGCCGCCGTTGCCATTTCTGAAAGTTGCTGCATCCGAATTAACCTTCACGTGGTCTTCAGGAGGAGCCACCCATGCAGGTGTGTGCGCTGGTGTAATCTATGCACGGGTCCTCTCTGGTTTGGCCAAGACCTCTATGTCTGCAAGAAAAGAGTTAACGAAACAATGGATCGATAGTGGGCTCTGGAAGATTTCCTCATGTATAGCCTTTCTCCTTGCCTTCCAAATCGCCCACAACGTCACCACCATTCTTGTGAACTCGTCTTGACCGAGGGATTCATTCATCATAAACAGCCATTCCCTAGGTCTCATCTCCTGGTTTGCCAGCATGTGTTCCACCAACTCTTCCGACGCTAGAGACCACACGCACCTCGCCATCATGCAGTTCAGAAGGGCATGTCTCCAGTTGTCTTCAGCTGAACAAATTGCGCAGACCGTAACTGTCGACATGTTGCGGTGGTTCAGCAGGTCCGCCGTAGGAAGCGAGTCCTGACATAAACGCCAAAGGAAATTCTTCAGTTTTGATGGTACTCTGATATTCCACAAGGACGTCCACTTCGCTGCTTCTCCCCTTGTATCAGAATGGCCCTCATTGTTCTCCAACCAGTTCTCTCGCTGGATCTTTGTACTCACTAACATTTTATACACTGAGCTGACTGAGAAACTTCCACGACTATCAGGCCCCCACGCCCAGAAATCCTCAATTCTTCTCGAGCACAAAGGGATTCTTAAAATGGCCTCGGCATCATAGGCCATAAAGGTTGTCCTTATAAGCTCTTCTCGCCAAGATGCTGAAGTCTCTTCAATTAGCTCCGAGACCCTGCTAGGAGGATGGGTGACCAGGGACGCCAATGGTCTCATCAAACCGTCCCGGGGGATCCAATTGTGCTCCCAAATGCTCGTGCTTTCTCCCGTTCCGATCCTTCTGATCATTCCTTGTGCCAACACTTCCCTGCCATCCAAGATTGCCCTCCATATTTGCGACGGGTGAGAACCAAGTCCCTCCTCAAGAAAATCCACGGCTGGATAATATATTGACTTCAGAATCCTTGCACTGAGGGAAAACGGCTCCTGTACCAGCCGCCACGCTTGCCTTGCTAGTAAGGCGAGATTGAATAACTCCATATCTCGAAAGCCCAGCCCGCCTAGGTACTTAGGTCTAGTACACACATCCCACGACACCCAGCAAGGCTTCCTTCTTCCTCGCTTGCTGCCCCACCAGAACTGGCGGATAAGAGAGGCAATACTTTCACAAACTCCCCTCGGCAATCTGAAACAAGACATGGAATAGACGGGAATTGCTTGGGCTACAGCCTTGATTAACACTTCCTTTCCCGCATAAGATAGTAATTTTTCCATCCACCCTCTTACTTTCTCCCACACCCTGTCTTTCAAATATTTGAAAGTACCATTCTTCGACTGTCCCACCTCTGTTGGCATACCCAAATATCTGTCGCTCAGCTGTTCATTGTGGACATTAAGTGTGGTTTTGATGCTCTCTCTTACTACCTGAGGACAACCCTTGCTGAAGAAAATTGATGACTTTTCATTGTTAACCTTCTGTCCAGAAGCACTGCAGTAAGTCTCCAACAAGTTTGACACTTCCATCGCCCCCTCATTACTTGCCTTGAACAGAAGCAGGCTATCATCCACGAAAAGAAGGTGATTGACAACCGGAGCTGTCGGTGCTACCTTCACTCCCACAAAGTTGGATGATTGAGAATCGGATTTCAATAGGCACGAAAGGCCCTCTGCTGCGATCAAGAAAAGGTAAGGGGAGATTGGTGTTGGGGAACGTCGCATGGGAAACAAAAATTTTCCTACGCTCACCAAGATCAATCTAGGAGATGCATCTACGAGGGGAGAGTTGGATCCACATACCCTTGTAGATCGCTAAGCGGAAGCGTTCAAGAACGCGGTTGATGGAGTCGTACTCGCCGCGATTCAGATCGCCGAAGATCCTAGCACCGAACGGACGGTGCCTCCGCGTTCTTCACACGTGCAGCCCGGTGACGTCTCCCACGCCTTGATCCAGCAAGGAGAGAGGGGGAGGTTGGGGAAGACTCCATCCAACAGCAGCACGACGGCGTGGTGGTGGTGGAGGAGCGCGGGACTCCAGCAGGGCTTCGCCAAGCGCTGCAAGAGACGAGGAGGGAGAGGGGTAGGGCTGCGCCAAGAGGGAGACGTTCTCGTGTGTCTAGCAGCCCCAAAACCTCACATATATATAGGGGGAAGGGAGGGCTGCGCCCCCTTTAGGGTTTCCCACCCCTAGGGGTGCGGCCAGCCCTAGAAAACCCATCTAGGGTGCGGCCAAGGGGGGGGAGAGAGAGGGGGCGCCCTAGGATGGGCCTTAAGGCCCATCTGGACCTAGGGTTTGCCCCCCTCCACACTCCATGCGCCTAGGGACTTGGTGGGGGGGCGCACCAGCCCCCTTGGGGCTGGTCCCCTCCCACACTTAGCCCACGCAGCCACCTGGGGCTGGTGGCCCCACCTGGTGGACCCCCGGGACCCTCTCGGTGGTCCCGGTACATTACCGATATCGCCCGAAACTTTTCCGGTGACCAAAACAGGACTTCCCATATATGAATCTTTACCTCCGGACCATTCCGGAACTCCTCATGACGTCCGGGATCTCATCCGGGACTCCGAACAACATTCGGTAACCGCGTACATACTTTCCCTATAACCCTAGCGTCATCGAACCTTAAGTGTGTAGACCCTACGGGCTCGGGAACCATGTAGTCATGACCGAGACAACTCTCCGGCCAATAACCAACAGCGGGATCTGGATACCCATGTTGGCTCCCACATGTTCCACGATGATCTCATCGGATGAACCACGATGTCAAGGATTCAATCAATCCCGTATACGATTCCCTTTGTCTATCGGTATAGCACTTGCCCGAGATTCGATCGTCGGTATACCGATACCTTGCTCAATCTCGTTACCGGCAAGTCTCTTTACTCGTTCCGTAACACATCATCCCGTGATCAACTCCTTGATCACATATTGTGCACATTATGATGATGTCCTACCGAGTGGGCCCAGAGATACCTCTCCGTCATACGGAGTGACAAATCCCAGTCTCGATTCGTGCCAACCCACCTGACACTTTCGGAGATACCTGTAGTGCACCTTTATAGCCACCCAGTTACGTTGTGACGTTTGGTACACCCAAAGTATTCCTACGGTATCCGGGAGTTGCACAATCTCATGGTCTAAGGAAAAGATACTTGACATATAGAAAAGCTTTAGCATACGAACTACACGATCTGTGCTAGGCTTAGGATTGGGTCTTGTCCATCACATCATTCTCATAATGATGTGATCCCGTTATCAACGACATCCAATGTCCATGGTCAGGAAACCGTAACCATCTATTGATCAACGAGCTAGTCATCTAGAGGCTTACTAGGGACATGGTGTTTGTCTATGTATCCACACATGTATCTGAGTTTCCTATCAATACAATTCTAGCATGGATAATAAACGATTATCGTGAACAAGGAAATATAATAATAACCAATTTATTATTGCCTCTAGGGCATATTTCCAACAGTCTCCCACTTGCACTAGAGTCAATAATCTAGTTCACATCGCCATGTGATTAACACTCACAGGTCACATCGCCATGTGACTAACATCCAAAGAGTTCACTGGAGTCAGTAATCTAGTTCACATCAATATGTGATTAATACTCAATGAGTTCTGGGTTTGATCATGTTATGCTTGTGAGAGAGGTTGTAGTCAACGGGTCTGCAACATTCAGATCCCTATGTTCTTCGCAAAAACTTTATGTCATATCGTAGATGCTGCTATCACGTTCCACTTGGAGCTATTCCAAACTGTTGCTCCATTATACGTATCCGGTATCTCCACTTAGAGTTATCCGGATAGGTGTTAAGCTTGCATCGATGTAACTCTTTACGTCGAACTCTTTATCACCTCCATAACCGAGAAACATTTCCTTACTCCTCTAAGGAAAATTTTGACCACTATCTAGTAATCCACTCCTGGATCACCTTTGTACCCTCTTGCCAGACATGTGGCAAGGCACACATCAGGTGCGGTACTTAGCATGGCATACCGTACAGAGCCTATGACAAAAGCATAGGGGACGACCTTCGTCCTTCCTCTTCCTTCTGCCGTGGTCAAGTTTTGAGTCTTACTCAACTTCACACCTTACAACTCAGGTAAGAACTCCTTCTTTGACTGATCTATTTTGAACTCCTTCAAAATCATGTCAAAGGTGTGTGTTATTTTGAAAGTATCATCAGGCGTCTTGATCTATCTGTATAGATCTTGATGCCCAATATGTAAGCAGCTTTATCCAGGTCTTCCTTTGAAAAACTCATTTCAAACAACCCTTTATGCTTTCTAGAAATTCTACATCATTTCGGATCAACAATATGTCATTCACATATACTTATCAGAAATGTTGTAGTGCTCCCACTCACTTTATTGCAAATACAAGTTTCCAACAAACTTTGTATACCCAAAAACTTTGATCACTCCATCAAAGTGTATATTCCGACTCCGAGATGCTTGCTCTAGTCCATGGAAGGATCGCTGGAGCTAGCATATCCTTTTAGCATCCTTAGGATCGACAAAACCTTTCTGATTGTATCACATACAACCTTTCCTTACGAAAACTGGTAAGGAAACTTGTTTTGTCATCCATCTGCCAGATTTCATAAATGCAGCTAATTCTAACATGATTCCGACGGACTTAAGCATCGCTACGGGTGAGAAAATCTCATCGTAGTCAACTCCTTGAACTTGTGGAAAACTCTTCGCCACAAGTCGAGCTTCATAGACGGTGACATTACCGTCCACGTCCGTCTTAGTCTTAAACATCCATTTGTCTCAATGGCTTGCCGATCACAGGGCAAGTCCACCAAAGTCCATACTTTGTTTTGATACATGGATCCTATCTCGGATTTATCGGCTTCTAACCATTTGTCGGAATATGGGCCCACCATCGCTTCTCCATAGTTCGTAGGTTCATCGTTGTCCAACAACATGACCTCTAAGACAGGATCACCGTACCACTCAGGAGTAGTACATATCCTTGTCGACCTACGAGGTTCGATAGCAACTTGATCTGGAGCTTCATGATCACTATCATTAGTTTCCTCTTCAACGTCGCAGGTTCCACAGAAACATCTTTCTGTGTTGCACTACTCTCCGGTTGAAGTGAGGGTTCGACGACCTCATCAAGTTCTATCTTCCTCCCACTCAATTCTTTCGAGAGAAACTCCTTCTCGAGAAAGGACCCTTTCTTAGGGACAAACATTTTTGCCCTTGGATCTGAGATAGGAGGTATACCCAACTGTTACCTTTGGGTATCATATGAAGATGTATTTGTCCGCTTTGGGTTCGAGCTTTTCCCGGCTGAAGCCATAAGCATCGCAGCCCCAAACATCAAGAAAACGACAACTTTGGTTTCTTGCCAAACCATAGTTCATACGGCGTCGTCTCAACGGACTTAGATGGTGCCCTATCTAAAGTGAATGCAGCTGTCTCTAATGCATAACCTCAAAATAATAGCGGTAGATCGGTAAGATACACCATAGATCGCACCATATCTCATAAGGTTCGATTACGATGTCCGGACACACCATTATGCTGTGGTGTTCCAGGGGACTTCAACTGCGAAACAATTCCACAATGTCTTAAGTGATTGCCAAACTCATAATTCAGATAATATCCCCTTGATCAGATCGTAGGAACATGATCTTCTTGTTATGATGATTCTTAATCTTCACTCTGAAATTGTTTGAACCTTTCAAACGTTTCAGACTTTTGCTTCATTAAGTAAATATACCATATCTACTCAAATCGTCATTGAAGATGAGAAAATAACGATATCCACCACACGCCTTAATTCTCATTGGATCACATACATCAGCATGTATGATTTCCAACAAGTCACTTGCCCGTTTCATTGTACCTGAAAACGGGATCTCAGTCATCCTGCCCAAGAGGCATGGCTCGCATGTGTCAAGCGATTCAAAATCAAGTGACTCCAAACATCCATCAGCATGGAGTTTCTTCATGCATTTTATGCCAAAATGACCTAAGCGGCAGTGCCACAATAAAGTGGTACTATCATTATTAACTCTACATCTTTTGGCGTTAATATTATCATCATGTGTATTACTATGATCGAGATTCAACGAACCATTGGGTGCATGACCATAAAGGTATTATTCATGTAAACAGAATAACCATTATTCTCTAACTTAAATGAATAACCGTATTGCGATGAACATGATCTAATCATTTTCACGCTCAACGTAGACACCTGATAACATTTATCTAGGTTCAACACTAATCTCGAAAATAGAGGAAGTGTGCGATGGTGATCTTATCAACCTTGGAAACACTTCCAACACACATCGTCACCTCGCCCTTAGCTAGTCTCCGTTCAGTGCGTAGCTTTTGCTTCAAGTCACTAATAATAGCAACTGAACCGGTATCCAATACCCAGGTGCTACAAGGAGCACTACTAAGGTACACATCAATAACACGTATATCAAATATACTTTGTTGAAGTTGCCAGCTATCATATCTACCATGTATTTGGGGTGGTTCCGCTACCATGTGACCGTTCCCCTTACAATAGAAGCACTTAGTCTCGAGGTTTGGGTTCATGGGTTCCTTCATCAGAGCGACAACAGGTTTGCCATTCATGAAGTTTCCCTTCTAGCCCTTACCCTTTTGAAACCAGTGGTCTTGTTAAACCATCAACACTTGATGCTCCTTCTTGATCTCTACTTTTGCGGTACTAAGAACCGCTGACAGCACCGGGATCATCTCCATCCTTTGCATGTCATAGTTCATCACGAAGTTCTAGTAGCTTGGTGATAGTGTCTAGAGAATTCTGTCAACCACTATCTCTCCTGGAAGATTAACTCCCACTTGGTTCAAGTGGTTTTAGCACCCAGACATTCTGAGCACGTGCTCACTAGTTGAGCTATTCTCCTCCATCTTTTTGGCAAAGGAACTTGTCAGAGGTCTCATACCTCTCAACACGGGCATGAGCCTGAAATCCCAATTTCAGCTCTTAGAACATCTCATATGTTCCATGGCGTTCAAAACGTCATTGGAATCCCGATTCTAAGCCGTAAAGTATGGTGCACTAAACTATCAAGTAGTCATCAGGACGTGTCTCTCAGGTGTTCACAACATCCACAGACAACGTTGTAGGGGTTTGCACATTGAGCGGTGCATCAAAGACGTAAGCTTTCTGTGCAGCAGTGAGGACACTCCTCGGACTACGGACCCAGTCCGCATCCTTGCTTACAATATCTTTCAACTTAGTCTTTCTCTAGGATCGTATTTAAACAGGGAGCTACAACGCAAGCTATTGATCTACAATATAATTTGCAAAGGCAACTTAGACTATTGTTCATGATAAGTGAGTTTAACTAATCAAATACTTATAACTCCCACTCAAATTGACATCCCTCTGGTCATCCGAGCGTGACATGATCCAAATCCATCAACCCAAGTCCGATCATCACGTGAGATGAGGTGGTGTCAATGGTGAACATCTTCATGTTGATCATATCTACTATATGACTCATGCTCGACCTTTCGGTCTTCCGTGTTCCGAGGCCATGTCTGTACATGCTAGGCTCGTCAAGTCTAACCCGAGTGTTCTGCATGTGCAAAACTGGCTTGCACCCGTTGTATGCGAACGTAGAGTCTATCACACCCGATCATCACGTGGTGCTTCGAAACGACGAACCTTCGCAACGGCGCACACTCGGGGGGAACACAATTTCATCTTGAAATTTTAGTGAAGGATCATCTTATAATGCTACCGTCGTCCTAAGCAAAATAAGATGCATAAAAGGATTAACATCACATGCAAATCATAAGTGACATGATATGGCCATCAACTCGTGCTTTTGATCTCCATCTCCAAAGCACCGGCATGATCTCCATCGTCACCGGCGCCACACCATGATCCCCATCATCATGATCTCCATCATCGTGTCGCCATCGGGGTTGTCGACGCCCACCATGCTCTTACTACTATTGCTACCGTTTAGCGATAAAGTAAAGCATTACAAAGCGCTTAATGATTGACACGCAGGTCATACAAAAATTAAAGACAACCCTATGGCTCCTGCCGGTTGCCGTATGCATCGACATGCAAGTCGATATTAACTATTACAACATGATCATCTCATACATCAAATATATCTCATCATGTCATTGGCCATATCACATCACATACATACCCTGCAAAAACAAGTTAGACGTCCTCTAATTTGTTGTTGCATGTTTTACGTGGCTGCTATGGGTATCTAGCAAGAACGCTTCTTACCTACGCAAAGCCACAACGGTGATATTCAAGTTGCTATTTAACCTTCTACAAGGACCGCCTTGTTCTATTCCGATTCAACTAAGATAGGAGAGACAGACACCCGCCAGCCATCTTATGCAACAAAAGTCACATGTCTGTCGATGGAACCGGTCTCATGTACGTGGACATGTAAAGTTGGTCCGGGCCGCTTCATCCCATAATACCGCTGAATCAAGAAAGACTAAGGAGGGCAGCAATTTAAACATCAACGCCCACAAACTCCTTTGTGTTCTACTCGTGAAAGCATCTACGCAAGATCCTAGCTCTGATACCACTGTTGGGTAACGTCGCATGGGAAACAAAAATTTTCCTACGTTCACCAAGATCAATCTAGGAGATGCATCTATGAGAGGAGAGTTGGATCCACATACCCTTGTAGATCGCTAAGCGGAAGCGTTCAAGAACGCGGTTGATGGAGTCGTACTCGCCGCGATTCAGATCGCCGAAGATCCTAGCACCGAACGGACGGTGCCTCCGCGTTCTTCACACGTGCAGCCCGGTGACGTCTCCCACGCCTTGATCCAGCAAGGAGAGAGGGAGAGGTTGGGAAACCTCCAACCAACAGCAGCACGACGGCATGGTGGTGGTGGAGGAGCGCGGGACTCCAGCAGGGCTTCGCCAAGCGCTGCAAGAGACGAGGAGGGAGAGGGGTAGGGCTGCAGCAAGAGGGAGATGTTCTCGTGTGTCCAACAGCCCTAAAACCTCACATATATATAGGGGGAAGGGAGGGCTGCGCCCCCCTTTAGGGTTTCCCTCCCCTAGGGTGCGGCCAGCCCTAGAAACCCTCTAGGGGGGCGGCCAAGGGGGAGAGAGGGGGAGGCGCACCACTATTGGGCCCTAGGGCCCAACTGCATTAGGGTTTGCCCCCCTACCCTCTTGGAGGCGCCCTGGGACTTGGTGGGGGGGCGCACCAGCCCCCTTGGGGCTGGTCCCCTCCCACACTTACCCCACGCAGCCACCTGGGGCTGGTGGCCCCACCTGGTGGACCCCCGGGACCCTCCCGGTGGTCCCGGTACATTACCGATATCGCCCGAAACTTTTCCGGTGACCAAAACAGGACTTCCCATATATGAATCTTTACCTCCGGACCATTCCGGAACTCCTCGTGACGTCCGGGATCACATCCGGGACTCCGAACAACATTCGGTAACCGCGTACATACTTTCCCTATAACCCTAGCGTCATCGAACCTTAAGTGTGTAGACCCTACGGGTTCGGGAACCATGTAGACATGACCGAGACAACTCTCCGGCCAATAACCAACAGCGGGATCTGGATACCCATGTTGGATCCCACATGTTCCACGATGATCTCATCGGATGAACCACGATGTCAAGGATTCAATCAATCCCGTATACGATTCCCTTTGTCTATCGGTATAGCACTTGCCCGAGATTCGATCGTCGGTATACCGATACCTTGCTCAATCTCGTTACCGGCAAGTCTCTTTACTCGTTCCGTAACACATCATCCCGTGATCAACTCCTTGATCACATATTGTGCACATTATGATGATGTCCTACCGAGTGGGCCCAGAGATACCTCTCCGTCATACGGAGTGACAAATCCCAGTCTCGATTCGTGCCAACCCGACAGACACTTTCGGAGATACCTGTAGTGCACCTTTATAGCCACCCAGTTACGTTGTGACGTTTGGTACACCCAAAGTATTCCTACGGTATCCGGGAGTTGCACAATCTCATGGTCTAAGGAAAAGATACTTGACATATAGAAAAGCTTTAGCATACGAACTACACGATCTGTGCTAGGCTTAGGATTGGGTCTTGTCCATCACATCATTCTCCTAATGATGTGATCCCGTTATCAACGACATCCAATGTCCATGGTCAGGAAACCGTAACCATCTATTGATCAACGAGCTAGTCATCTAGAGGCTTACTAGGGACATGGTGTTTGTCTATGTATCCACACATGTATCTGAGTTTCCTATCAATACAATTCTAGCATGGATAATAAACGATTATCGTGAACAAGGAAATATAATAATAACCAATTTATTATTGCCTCTAGGGCATATTTCCAACAATTGGGTCTCCCTGTCGGATCCCTCTTGTAGGCTTAAACTGCTCCAGTTTCTCACCATTAAACAGAACTAAGAAAGTAACCGATGTGATCATACCCATAACTGTGCTAATCCACCGCTGTGCAAAACCCAGCTTACTCATTATCGCCTCAAGGTACGGCCACTCTAGCCTATCGTAGGCTTTCATCATATCCAATTTCAGCGCACAGTGGCTATTTGACTTTGACCTGTTTCTCTTCATGAAGTGTAGGCACTCATAGGCACTAATAATATTGTCCGTTATTAGTCTCCCAGGCACAAAAGCTGATTGTTCCTCTGAGATGATGTCAGGCAGAATCTGCTTCAATCTATTCGCCACCACCTTCGATGCTATCTTATAAAGCACATTGCATAAGCTTATAGGTCGGAATTGTGTCAAGAGGGTTGGGTTTATTACCTTTGGGATTAATACCAAAAAAGTATCATTTATACATTCCGGACTCTCTTCGCCTCTGACTATACGGAGAACAGCCTTCGTCACTTCTCCACCACAAACATCCCAATGCCTCTGATAAAAATGCGCTGGAAATCCATCTGGTCCCGGCGATTTGGTGGGAAACATCTGGAAAAGGGCCACCCTTACCTCCTCGTCCTTGTAAGGCGCACATAGAATCTCATTCATTTGGGTTGTAACCTTTGTCGGAACATGCTCAAGTACCGCCTCCATGTTGTGAACACCCTCTGATGTATACAAATCCTCATAAAAACTGGACACCAGCTCCTTCAGTTCTATCGGATCATCGACTTGGACGCCTAGCGAGTTTGACAGCGCCTTTATCATGTTCTTCTTTCTTCTCATACTAGCCCTCAGGTGAAAAAATTTTGTATTTCTGTCCCCCTCTGAGAGCCAGTTAATCCTCGATCGTTGCCTCCAAAGCATCTCCTCTCTGTGGTATAGCTCCACCAGGCGCTCATTTAACTTTAACTCCGCATGTGATGGGCCGATCCTCCTTGGGTCATTCCGGTAACCCTGTAGTTCCTTCTTAAGCCTTTTTATCTCCTTACGTACTGAGCCAAAAGTGTCCATATTCCAAACCTTGAGCCTGCCTGAAAGCACCGTTAGTTTCTCCTTCAGACCCACCATTCTCTCACTGGAGCAACCTGCAGCCCATGCTTCCTGTATGGTTTCTTTCAGATTATCATGTGTGTCCCAAGCTGTCTCATACCTAAACAAAGTGCCCCCCTTCTCCGATGATCATTGCACCCATTAAGCTCTAGGAGAATTGGGCTATGGTCCGAAGACACAGCCGTTAGGTGTCTCACAGCCGCCAAAGGAAACTGAGCGCTCCACTCTGCCGAACCCAAAGCTCTGTCCAGCCTTACCCTCGTATAAGTGCCTCCAGCGACCCTTTTTTCAAAAGTCCAGAATCTGCCCTCATAACCGATATCCATCAACATACAGCTGTCTACCACATCTCTGAAGCCTTGTATCTGAGCATTACTACGCTCTCCAACTCCTTCATGTTCTTCTCGACGTAACACTTCATTAAAATCTCCCATACATAGCCAAGGAAGATCACTTGCGCTACATATGTCTCTGATAGTATCCCATGTTAGGTATCTGAGATGTGTTTGTGCCTCTCCATAAACCACTGTTAGCCTCCAAGGGGGTTTGTCCGTGTCCAGAATCTTACAATCAATATGGTACACAGAATAACCCAAAATCTCAACATTTATATCATTATTCCAGAAAATGCCAATTCCACCACTCCTACCACTACTATTTATTGCAAAAGCTTTATCAAAACCAATCAAACTAGCCATTCTCTCTACACGTTCCTTGTCAATTTGAGTTTCCAGAATACAAAGAACAGTAGGGGCAAATTCCTTCGCCATCTCGCGAAGTTCTCGGACTGCCGAGGCTTTGCCCGCGCCCCGGCAGTTCCAACATATTACACTCATTGCGCCCGGCGGTACTCCCCCTGGGAGCCCGCCGATAAAGCTTCAGTTAAGTTCTGGTTGTCCCCGCCTTCACCTGCTTCCTGACTGGTCGCAAAACCCTTAGTCCTCTTGATGTTTTTCCTTGGTGACACATAAACCGGGGGCAAAGGAGGAATGCCCGGCGGTGTCTTGTACAAAACCACAGCACCTTCTATCCCACTTGAGCCTGACCGTTGTTTCCCATTAGACGCCGGAGGTGGCTGCAAGTTCTCCTGTAATCCTCTTTTCGCTCCTGTTTTGGATGCAGCGGCTTCGGGCGGCAGCAGACGCCCTCCCTCTATAACAGAACTTGAAGGCTCCGGATCACGTGAGGCTGCCCTCTTTGAGACCAACAACTCCTCTGGAATTCCATCATCATTTGCGGTAGTTCCGTTAACAGTCTGCTCCATTGGTTCTGCTGCATGTTCAGCACGACGACCATCATTACCCCTACCTCCCCTGGGGAAAAAGCCTCTGCCATTAGCTCCTCCTCGTCCACGCGATCTTCCAAAAACCCCTCTGCCTGCAGCTGGTTGTGAGTACGAAACAGTCCTCCTCTGAGCTATCATCCAACGACCCCACTTCTTGTCTTCCTCCTTCCATATGCCACTCCCACACTCCTCATGGTTATGACCCATCATCCCGCAAATTTGGCAGAAAAAGGGAATTTTCTCATACCTCACAATAAGCATGCGTCGCCCCTCTCCTTCCACAGTGAGAGGAGTGAATCGGGTCAAGGGTTTGGCTGTGAGAACCCTCGCTCGAACCCTAACATAATCACCTTCAAAATATAAATTTGGCCTGAGCTGGACCTCTTTCACCCTACCAATCCGAGCCGCAAGCTGATCAACAATTTCAACATGTCGATACATATCTGGTACATTATGGATTTGCGCCCAGACATAGAGCCCATCAAGAACTACCTCCGCCGGCTCCGTTTTACCATCATAATCTTCGATGATCACACCAAAGCCTCGGAACAGCCACGGCCCCCCATGGACTACCTTCTTCCAGTCGCCAAGGCAGTGCATCTTGAATATGAACATATTCTCTCCGGCCTCACGGAACTCAGGAGTATGGGCCAGCCCCCAGATAAAATTCATGTTTTCAGAGAAAGATGAAGCGCTGAACGGCCGGTTAGTGTTGACCCGGGCAATCGCCAGCCATCTAGCCTCAGCCTCGAATTTCTTTGCCTGCTCCTTGCCGATCACAACGTCGTCCAGTTCCTCGTCCATAAGCTCCATGTTCTTTAGCATTGATTCCAGATCGATCTCATCATCACCCCTAGCCCTAGGTGAGAAGCCCCTGTCCTCCGCCATCGGGAAGAATCCGACGGCTGCCGCAAGAACCCCTATCACCCCCGGCCAACACCCGAAGCGTGGATCGAAGGATTCGCGGCTGGGTAGGTAAATCTCTCGCCGGGCGATCAAAATCGCCGGCGGAGCAAAGGAAACCCTAAACCTAGAGGGTAGATTCTCGCAGATATCTGAACCTGAGCTTGCTGCGGACTGAAAGTGGAACAGCGCAGTTGGGCCTCAGGCCATGTAACCGATCGAGGGCCCAAGTGGGCAGGTGGCACTTATGACACTGTCTGCTCGGCTCAGCGATTCCCCGTGGTCCTGGACGGCGGCGGCTCCTCAGAGCGATTCCCCGTGCTCCTCGACGGCGGCGGCTAGGTCAGTCCTCTCTCTCTCTCTCTCGCTCACCCAATTTGCCCGGGCCGGCGATCTAGGGTTAGGGTTACCAGCTCGACGCCGCCGCCCCGCCACGATGCAGGTGCTGCTGTTCGCCGCCGCCGGAACCGCGCTGCCTTCGCTCTGTCATGCCGCTGCTTCTCCTTCTTGCCGGCCCGTACTACTGCTTTTCGTGGCCATGTGTGCTCGTGCTACGGCTGCTTACTCCGCTCCTCTGTCGTGCAGGGACTGAGCATCCTGTGCCGTTCCTTCCTGCCTGCTAGGACGAGCAGGGGATCGAATTAACCACATGCCTTTCACCGGAGCCATGGCCATCCTCTTGCTCGTCCCCTGTGCCGAGGCCACGTCGGAGGGCCTCATGATCGAGCAGATCTTGTCCGACAAGGGGTGCGGTGCCTTCGCCGGCCTGGTCGCCAGCACGGCCGGCGTGGCCGAGGTGTTCCGCTCCTTTGTAGAGAAGGCAGAGGCTAAAACCACCGACACGTTCGACGTGTTCGGTGATAAGAGGGCACGCAATGCGGGGCTCACCATTTTCTGCCCGGACGACGAGGCGGTGGCGGCATTCATTCCCAGATTCAACAAGCTCAGCGCCGACGCGCAGGTCGCCCTTCTTCTGTACCATGGAGTGCCGTCGCGTCGCTCCGAGGAGGCGCTCAGGTTGATCGACGGGGAGGTGCCTGAAAGATCGTGGTTGTCGCCTAGAGGGGGGGGG
>LR738709.1:674795280-674820088 GCA_902687465.1 Secale cereale
TGTGAATAGGCGCTTTAAAATAATTACGGTTTAGACTTGAACAAATGCGGAATAAACCTAGCGGTTAATTTGTCAAGCACAAAACCTACAACAACTAGGCTCACCTATGTGCACCAACAACTTATGCTAAGCAATATAAACAATTAGGTGATAGCAAGATATATGACAAGAAACAATATATCTATCACAAAGTATAGTGCATAAGTAAAAGGCTCGGGTAAGAGATAACCGAGGCACGCGGAGACGACGATGTATCCCGAAGTTCACACCCTTGCGGATGCTAATCTCCGTTTGGAGCGGTGTGGAGGCACAATGCTCCCCAAGAAGCCACTAGGGCCACCGTAATCTCCTCACGCCCTCGCACAATGCAAGATGCCGTGATTCCACTAAGGGACCCTTGAGGGCGGTCACCGAACCCGTACAAATGGCAACCCTTGGGGGCGGTCACCGAACCCGTACACTTTGGCAACCCTTGGGGGCGGTCACCGGAACCCGTCAAATTGCTCGGGGCGATCTCCACAACCTAATTGGAGACCCCGACGCTTGCCCGGAGCTTTACACCACAATGATTGAGCTCCGAACACCAAGGTTGGGGCTATCTCCCCAACGACACCACGAAGCTTCACCACAATGGAATATGGCTCCGAGGTGACCACAACCGTCTAGGGTGCCCAAGCACCCAAGAGGAACAAGCTCAAGGGTACCAAGCACCCAAGAGTAATAAGCTTCTCAACTTCACTTCCACGTATCACCGTGGAGAACTCAAACCGATGCACCAAATGCAATGGCAAGGGCACACGGAGTGCCCAAGTCCTTCTCTCCCAAATCCCACCGAAGCAACTAATGCTAGGGAGGGAAATGAGAGGAAGAACAAGATGGAGAACACCAAGAACTCCAAGATCAAGATCCAAGGGGTTCCCCTCACCTAGAGGAGAAAGTGATTGGTGGAAATATGGATCTAGATCTCCTCTCCCTTTTCCCCCAAAAACTAGCAAGAATCCATGGAGGGATTGAGAGATAGCAAGCTCGAAGAAGGTCAACAATGGGGGAAGAACACGAGCTCAAAGGATAAGGTTCATTGGGGAAGAAGACCCCCTTTTATAGGTGGGGGAAAATCCAACCGTTTATGCTCACAGCCCGCACAGAGCGGTACTACCGCTCCAGGAGCGGTACTACCGCTAGGGCAGTAGAACCCCTTTGAAAAACAACAGCGAGGAGGCAAAAAGGCCAGAAAAACCGTCGGAGCGGTAGTACCGCTTGACCTCACGGTACTACCGCTAGGGGTAGCGGTAGTACTGCTAAGGGTAGCGGTACTACTGCTTGCGAGCGGTACTAAAAAATTACATCCGTGCCTACCACCGCTGGACTTGTGACGAGTTTTTGGTCCCGAGCGGAAGTAGCCACGGAAGTAGCCGCGGTAGTACTGCTCCAAGCGGTAGTACCGCTCCCGAAAGCGGTAGTACCGCTTCCGAAAGCGGTAGTAAAAAATTACTTCCGCTCCTACGCGCGGTAGTACCGCTGCAGCCTTTTCAGTACACCAAAACGACAATAACTTTTGCATACGGACTCCGAATTCGATGAAACCAAGTTTGTTGGAAAGCTAGCGACAAGGGCTAACACAATCTTGATATAAATATCAATAAGAAGCAAGTTAGAAAAGTCCCAAAAGAAAATGGTGAGAACCCTTTCTCGGATAAGACCGGTAAAACCCCCAACACCGAAAACATCATAGAAGACACATGTGAACTCCGTTTTCGATGAACTCAAGCTTGTCATCAAGATGACCATAAGCTCTAAGACTACAAAGAGAACCAAACAAGAACCAAGAAACATGATGCAAGGATGCAATGGTTTGAGCTCTCTACTAACGATACGATCAAGCTACCAACTTGAGAGCCCCCCTTGATAGTACGGCAACGATCCTATAACCCGGTCTCCCAACTACCACCACGAGACCGGTAAAATAGAAAACCTATCAAGGGCAATCCTTTGCTTTGCACAAACTCCACTTGAGCTAGATGTAGACGATCTTGACTTCCTCAAGTTGGACCATCTTTCTTGATTGCGTTGTCTCGGTGAAGACTAGTAGATTGCTCCCCCATACTCCTCTATGGGTGAGCCACTCTTCGGCATATCTTCACAAGTCCATTGTCACGACAATGGACGGCAAGATTCAAGCACTTGATTTCTTTGTGATGCTCCACTTGAACTTGCACACCGCAACCTAACCCCACAAAGAACTCTCACGAAGAACATGGGTTAGTACACAAAGCGTGATTGACAATGCTTACCATACCATGGGATTGCTTGATCCCTCTCGGTACATCTTCTACACTTTGTGTGTTGATCAACTTGATTCACTCCTTCACTTAGTCTTGATCAACCTTGAATCTTTCCAACTCTCTTCATTTGGATGATGTCTTGAAGGTAAACATGAATGATAACACACTCTTCTTCTTCAAGACATGCTTGCAATAAGCTCAACACTCACAAGACCAATCTTTGGATAATTCCTTAATAGCACCTTGGTCATCACAAACTCTCCTTGAAACCAACAAATGAACTCCAAGAAAAGCCTATGGACAAACCCTTCAAATATAACTCAAGGCAACCATTACTCCATAGAGATTGTCATCAATTACCAAAACCAAACATGGGGGCACCGCATGTTCTTTCAATCTCCCCCATTTTGGTAATTGATGACAATCACTTTCAAGAGAGTTTATATAAGGAATTATGCATCACAATACCATGCAACAATAATGTATGTGCATGAGATGCAAAAGCTTAGGAACAAAACCAAAGCAAGAAGAGCGAAGAGACTACTCTCTAAACTTCCTCACAAAACTCAACTCTCTGAAACTTCTCCCCCATTGGCATCGATTGCCAAAATGGGCGAAAAGCTTAGAGGTTCAATATAAATTGTGTTCCTCCATAAATTATGTATTCCTCAAAATAGAGAGTGGAAGGCAATACATATATCCAACTGTAAATACTTGGAGGAAGACAAACTATATTGAGGCCCAAAGATTGCAAAAGAATGATATGCCACAAAGGCATAACAAAGGGAGAAAAACACACAATCAAGCAATCAAAGGATACCAATTGAATCAAGTTATCAAAAGATACCAATTGACCCAACTAGACCAATGATCCTACATGCCAAATGAATAAAAGATATTATGATAGGAGCAAAGGAGTGTTCTATAGAAACTAGGGAAGCTCCCCATGATTTGTGCACAATTTAGTTTTGTATTTGGATACAACGAGCACAAAGTAGGATCGTCGCTCCCCCAAGATCAATAGAACCTCACGACATAGCAACGGAGTGTTCTAAAGACATTAGTTAAGCTCCCCATAATTTATGCACTCCTTAGAATATTTTCATTAGGATACCAAGTGCACAAAATAGGATCATCACTCCCCCAAGATCAATAGACACTCACACCAAGTGCAAGTGAGCATGAAGGAAACAAAGCCTGCACTTGCAACAAAAAACTGGTTGAGCAATATATAAAAGAGTCAACTTAAGAGTAGGCTCAACCAAAATGATGTGTGTGAGTCATGGCAAAGCACTTGAGAAGATTAATGTATGGATGAACATTAAGCATCAGTATACTCTTGAATGAATGAGATACACAGTGCAAGGCCTATCATTCCCACACAAAACAGCAAATGGGTTCACAAGCTCACTAATAATCATATAAATAACCTATGCTTGTGACAACCTGTGGTGAAGATATAAAAATGATAGCTTTGTCATGAGGAGGGATACCAGTAGAAATGGCAAAGCCTCATCAAGACAAGCAAGAGAGAATGATCTTCACCACAAAAGAGTGCATCTAGATGAAACGATATAAGATCCGCACTCGGGACACACACCTTCACGGAGCCACCAAAGAAATAAAACAGGAACAAAAAGGTGGACGTGAAAGAAGGGGATATCAAATAGATATGCAACTTCTCAAAAGTGTATAAGATTCTAGGTAGATGAAGATCATGATGATATCAATCCACAAAGAAGGATGTACACACAAAATTGTTGCAAAAAGGAATGAATAAGATATCCCCAAGGAAGTCATAAATATACCAATAAGATATTTGCTTGAAGGCATAGCACATGGCTAGATATGTTCTTATTGTATATAAATGAGTTCCAACCACACGAGCATCAAAGACATCACAACTAGCAACAAGAGATCATTGTTGGGATGCTTTGAGAAAGGAAACAAGTATCATTAGAAGGAATGACTAACATGCCATGATACAACCTACACAAGGTTGGTGCAAGAAATGTGTGCATGAAGTAGATGGTGATACTTGTTACCGAGATACCATTGGAAGGATGTAGTAGATACCAATTGAAGGTAGATAGTATTTCATTGGTCATCCTAGCTTGACTCCAATAAGCACATGGTGACACCACCTTCCTTTTGAATGAGCCGAGCATCCAATGCATCTCCAATTGTTCCTAGAACAACAACGCAAACAAAATGGTACCCAAACTCATTGGGACCAAAGAGTTAGAAACACCAATACATAGGACAAACTCCACAAACACATGTGCATTTATATATGAAAATGAATTTCATGCACATCTCATCCAAATTGAGACTAGGTGGAGTTTCCCCTATATATTGGGTTAAAGAAAGAAAGCATGCCAAAGAAAATACATGAAGTAAATATGCATGCTCAAGACTTTCAAGAAACGAAACAAAATGAAAAAGAAATACCAAGTGAAAATATGATACCAAATGGATAAATCATCACTTGGAAGATATCTATTAGAAGATACATAAAGGAATGAGATATCCATTGATACACGCAAAAGGAAAGATATCGGACTCCCAAAAGAGAGGATGGTTCCAAACAAACCAACCCATCTACAAAGTTTCATGATGGCACAAAGTACCAAAAAGAAACGGCTTGCCTTCCATCAACACACACTTGAAATGAATCACAATAAGAGTGTTCTATCGAAAATAGGATAGCTCCCCCAAGAATTGTGCATTATAGAGAATTTGCAGTTGAATACGAAATGCACATGATGGGATCACCACTTTTGCTATATCCATAAAACACTAGACAAGATCAAGAAAACAACAAGATCCACAAGTGGCACGGAAGGGAATGGGAGTTGATGCAATCTTGGAAAGAAATAGGCCGAACAAAAGCAAAAGCCAATGTAAAGATGATCAACAACTTCTACCACATATATGATTACCAATTGTCAAGAGACAAGAAGTATTTGGGAATAATTTCCGGTGATGGATAGCAATGATATCCAACATCATCTTCACACCAAGCACAAGCAAATTGGAACTTGTAGAGCTAACATGTCACCTAGGAACAACATAATTTATACTATCAACTCTAGGTGAAAAAATCTCAAATTTACACATTTTCTAGGCTTGTAATATGCACATAGAATATTACTCCCCCATAATGTGATACCAATGAAAAACTTACCAAGATGCAAAAGAGGAACCAACAAGAGATAATTAATGGACACTTTAGAATTTGAATTTCTCATGAGAAGATATACCACATAGTGACTAGATAATCTTGTAATATCAAAACTAGATGGTATTCCTCATGTACACACATTTTTAGGATTGTGAGGTGCACAAAGCACATCACTCCCCCAAAATGGGATGTTCCATTAATCTCTCACAAGAGCCAACTAAGATATAAACAAGATGCAAAAAGGCTCAACACACGACACACGCGTATATGATGTACACACCAACATACACATACTTGATTTCTCAAGATAAGCAAATTGGAAGCACAACATATACAAGCACATGCAAGGTACAAAACCACAACATGCTAAGGGGCAAGTAACTTTCAATGTAAACAATTTAAGCACGAGTTACCGCAAGGAGGAACATTGGATATACCATAGAAAGATAATCCGAATGACTTGGCTTGAGACAATATGAATGATGAAGGCCCCTCAAATCTTCATAATGTAGCCAAGTCTCCAAAGCCCTCCAACAACACCTATTGATCAAGTTTAAGCTAGTTGGTCCCCAACCAAGTTTGGTCCTAAGAGGTTAGTCACAATAGGCTTGGCTACCCAAATGGTTCTTTTCTTGACACCACTTTGAGTGCCAAGAAACTTGGCAAACACATTGCCAACCTTATCCTTCCCAAGAGAATAGACATCATCAATAATAATTGGGTTGGATAAGTTACCACTAGTGCATGAAGAAGCAAGGTGACCCTTCTCACGGCATAGGTAGCAACATCTACTCTTCACTTTCTTCTCATTTGATTTCTCAAGATGAGAAGCATTACCATGAGTCTTCTTGGGAAGCGGCCTTTCTCCAACTTGCGGTTGAGCACGAGAATGAACTTGTGGCCTCTTCCCTTGTTGCTTGTCACTAATGTCCTTCTTCTTCAATGGGCAAGATCTAACATGATGCCCTTCAATTTTGCACTTGAAGCAAATAATCTTGGCCGAATTCTTGAGTTGTTCTTGGCCCTTATTCTTGTTAATGATCTTGGACATTTTCTTCTTGTTGGAGTTGAATCCAAGTCCACCTTTGTCATTGGGGGATTTTTGCACACTCAAGATATTGTTGAGTGTGGACTTCCCTTCATGACACTTTTCCAAGTCTTTCTTCAAAGAAGTGACTTGGGCCTTGAGCTCTTTGATTTCCTCTACATGGTTAGTATCAACAAAAGTACTATAGGAAGTATAATCTTCATTGTTAGAGCAACAAGGCAAGGAGAGCACATCACAAGATGTACTAACATTGCGAGTAGATGAATTACGAGGACTAGCACATGGCAAGATAGCATTTTGACTTGAAGTAGTGCTAGTATCCACATGAGGCTCACTAGATGTTACCTTGATGATCATAGCCTCATGAGCTATCTTTAGCACATTATGGGATACTAGAAGATCATCATGAGAGCTTGTGAGCTTTACATGACTTTCTTCCAATCTCCCATAATTGCTAGATAGCAACTCAAGTTGAGCCCTTAGCTCAACATTCTCCTTCAAAATAGATGCTTCACTAGAAATAGAGTTAGTAGCACAAGCATTATCAATAATAGCAAGAGGAGAAGGCAACTTGGCAAGCTCTTTAGAATATGAAGCTTCAAGTTGAGCATGAGACTCGGTGAGTTTGATGAGCTCACTCTTAATGACCCTTGAGCCATTTTTGAGGTGATCAAAATCCTCAAGGAGTTTAGCATGTGCAACTTCAAGCTTCTCATTTTTAGTTTCAAAATCATTAGCCACCTCGAGAGCTCTATCACGGGATTCCTTTATTCTAGATAGTTCTAGAGCAAAAGTCTCCTCAAGAGATTCCTTGGTGGTTTGTTCAAGTTCAAGAGCTTGTGAGAGGTCGGCGATCTCATTAGCGTAATCACGCTCATGACCTTCCATTTTCTCAATGGTGACCTCATGCTCCTCTAGATGAGATTCCAACTCCTCTATATATTTCTTGCCCTCAATGGCAATAGACATGATTTCCATGAAGTTGGAACGAGCAATTTTATTCTTATGAAGAGCTTTAAAAATCATTTCCCCCTTAATTTTTAAGGAGGCAACATTATCATTTTCTTCATCATTTTCTACATCATCATCATTGTTATCATCACTATCATGACAATATATATTGGGGTTCAAAGTAGGAGATACCTTTGAAGCCTTAGCCATAAGGCAAAATGTAGTAGATGATGATGTAGGATCCCTTGAAGCACCATTCAAGACTACATCTTGTTCCATGGGGTGTTGGGTTTCCTCTACATTGTTAGCACAACAATTCGAGGGAATAGATGCATTTTTATCATGGCAACAAGACATAGCAAGCATATCATCATGAGTTTTAGTCAAGCAATTTCTACAAGATATGCAAGGACTATCAACACAAGCATGTGAAACATGTAGGGTGCTCGAAGTGTTAAAGTCCAAAGAAGATGCATTGCAATAAGATAGTGATGAAGGATCATCCACAATAAGCATACTATCATCATTCCAATGACCAACACTACTCACCATATCATTACCTTGTGGCAAACCACATGTAGGTGAAGTAGAAGAAGTTGAGAACACAACACGGCCGGAGGTGGAGGGAGAACAATCATTCCTACAGTTCTTGGACACACCATATTTATCTTGAAGCTTTGTCCACAACTCATGAGCATCCCGGAACGGCATGAGTTGAAATATAACTACATTGCTCAAAGCATCAAAAAGCACATTAGAAGCTTGAGCATTGAGATAAGAGTTTTTCTCATCCTCTAAAGATAATGTTTGTGGATCCTTTGGAGGAGAAAAACCCATATCTACAATTCGCTCTAAATTTGGGTCCATGACCCTAAAGAGATTAAGCATGCGAATTACCCAAACATCAAAATTTGTGCCATTGAAACTAAGAGTGTCAGAGAATCCTAAACCCCTAGTCGACATCCTTACTCTCTAGGCGGTTAAGCCCTATAAAGAGAGACGAGGCTCTGATACCAATTGAAAGATCGTGGTTGTCGCCTAGAGGGGGGGGGGTGAATAGGCGCTTTAAAATAATTACGGTTTAGACTTGAACAAATGCGGAATAAACCTAGCGGTTAATTTGTCAAGCACAAAACCTACAACAACTAGGCTCACCTATGTGCACCAACAACTTATGCTAAGCAATATAAACAACTAGGTGATAGCAAGATATATGACAAGAAACAATATATCTATCACAAAGTATAGTGCATAAGTAAATGGCTCGAGTAAGAGATAACCGAGGCACGCGGAGACGACGATGTATCCTGAAGTTCACACCCTTGCGGATGCTAATCTCCGTTTGGAGCGGTGTGGAGGCACAATGCTCCCCAAGAAGCCACTAGGGCCACAGTAATCTCCTCACGCCCTCGCACAATGCAAGATGCCGTGATTCCACTAAGGGACCCTTGAGGGCGGTCACCGAACCCGTACAAATGGCAACCCTTGGGGGCGGTCACCGAACCCGTACACTTTGGCAACCCTTGGGGGCGGTCACCGGAACCCGTCAAATTGCTCGGGGCGATCTCCACAACCTAATTGGAGACCCCGACGCTTGCCCGGAGCTTTACACCACAATGATTGAGCTCCGAACACCAAGGTTGGGGCTATCTCCCCAACGACACCACGAAGCTTCACCACAATGGAATATGGCTCCGAGGTGACCACAACCGTCTAGGGTGCCCAAGCACCCAAGAGGAACAAGCTCAAGGGTACCAAGCACCCAAGAGTAATAAGCTTCTCAACTTCACTTCCACGTATCACCGTGGAGAACTCAAACCGATGCACCAAATGCAATGGCAAGGGCACACGGAGTGCCCAAGTCCTTCTCTCCCAAATCCCACCGAAGCAACTAATGCTAGGGAGGGAAATGAGAGGAAGAACAAGATGGAGAACACCAAGAACTCCAAGATCAAGATCCAAGGGGTTCCCCTCACCTAGAGGAGAAAGTGATTGGTGGAAATATGGATCTAGATCTCCTCTCCCTTTTCCCCCAAAAACTAGCAAGAATCCATGGAGGGATTGAGAGATAGCAAGCTCGAAGAAGGTCAACAATGGGGGAAGAACACGAGCTCAAAGGATAAGGTTC
The DNA here is from genome assembly GCA_902687465.1 of Secale cereale. Lineage (NCBI taxonomy): Eukaryota > Viridiplantae > Streptophyta > Magnoliopsida > Poales > Poaceae > Secale > Secale cereale. The sequence continues at coordinate 674,804,874 of LR738709.1, forward strand.
ATTGGGGAAGAAGACCCCCTTTTATAGGTGGGGGAAAATCCAACCGTTTATGCTCACAGCCCGCACAGAGCGGTACTACCGCTCCAGGAGCGGTACTACCGCTAGGGCAGTAGAACCCCTTTGAAAAACAACAGCGAGGAGGCAAAAAGGCCAGAAAAACCGTCGGAGCGGTAGTACCGCTTGACCTCACGGTACTACCGCTAGGGGTAGCGGTAGTACTGCTAAGGGTAGCGGTACTACTGCTTGCGAGCGGTACTAAAAAATTACATCCGTGCCTACCACCGCTGGACTTGTGACGAGTTTTTGGTCCCGAGCGGAAGTAGCCACGGAAGTAGCCGCGGTAGTACTGCTCCAAGCGGTAGTACCGCTCCCGAAAGCGGTAGTACCGCTTCCGAAAGCGGTAGTAAAAAATTACTTCTGCTCCTACGCGCGGTAGTACCGCTGCAGCCTTTTCAGTACACCAAAACGACAATAACTTTTGCATACGGACTCCGAATTCGATGAAACCAAGTTTGTTGGAAAGCTAGCGACAAGGGCTAACACAATCTTGATAGAAATATCAATAAGAAGAAAGTTAGAAAAGTCCCAAAAGAAAATGGTGAGAACCCTTTCTCGGATAAGACCGGTAAAACCCCCAACACCGAAAACATCATAGAAGACACATGTGAACTCCGTTTTCGATGAACTCAAGCTTGTCATCAAGATGACCATAAGCTCTAAGACTACAAAGAGAACCAAACAAGAACCAAGAAACATGATGCAAGGATGCAATGGTTTGAGCTCTCTACTAACGATACGATCAAGCTACCAACTTGAGAGCCCCCCTTGATAGTACGACAACGATCCTATAACCCGGTCTCCCAACTACCACCACGAGACCGGTAAAATAGAAAACCTATCAAGGGCAATCCTTTGCTTTGCACAAACTCCACTTGAGCTAGATGTAGACGATCTTGACTTCCTCAAGTTGGACCATCTTTCTTGATTGCGTTGTCTCGGTGAAGACTAGTAGATTGCTCCCCCATACTCCTCTATGGGTGAGCCACTCTTCGGCATATCTTCACAAGTCCATTGTCACGACAATGGACGGCAAGATTCAAGCACTTGATTTCTTTGTGATGCTCCACTTGAACTTGCACACCGCAACCTAACCCCACAAAGAACTCTCACGAAGAACATGGGTTAGTACACAAAGCGTGATTGACAATGCTTACCATACCATGGGATTGCTTGATCCCTCTCGGTACATCTTCTACACTTTGTGTGTTGATCAACTTGATTCACTCCTTCACTTAGTCTTGATCAACCTTGAATCTTTCCAACTCTCTTCATTTGGATGATGTCTTGAAGGTAAACATGAATGATAACACACTCTTCTTCTTCAAGACATGCTTGCAATAAGCTCAACACTCACAAGACCAATCTTTGGATAATTCCTTAATAGCACCTTGGTCATCACAAACTCTCCTTGAAACCAACAAATGAACTCCAAGAAAAGCCTATGGACAAACCCTTCAAATATAACTCAAGGCAACCATTAGTCCATAGAGATTGTCATCAATTACCAAAACCAAACATGGGGGCACCGCATGTTCTTTCAGTGCCGACGCTTGATAAGGGGCCCTTGCCGGGCTCCAGAAGCATGCTCACCATCGTTGCCTACGAGGGTGACGTGGTACTTTATTCGCCGTCGCCGTCGGTTGCTGCTGTCACCGAGATGGTCGTCGACCACGACCGCCTCGCTGTCTACATCATCGACGACGTGATGATTCCGAGAGTGCCGGAGATCGGATTCAAAGCCTTGCTTCTTTTCTTCGGGCTCCTGGCTTTGTGAGTCTTGACTTCATCTCCTCCTCTATGCTTAGTTTGTTACCTCTTGTCGTGCTCTAGATGCTAATAATTGGACTGCTTTTTATTGAATTCATGCTCGAGCCAACTCATTCTAAATTCCAAACTCATGGAGAGAGACAAACAATATACTTCAACACTTTCTATCACTTGTCTGAATTTATCTGTGGGTGGAAAGGGCTGCTTAGATAATACTATAGTACATAACATTTTGTGACTTCGGGATGTGCTTACCAAATTTACCTACGTTTTTTCTTGTCATATGACATATCCACCATACAATCAGGCCACATGCTGCCAACTGATTATTAGGGAGATGCCATGAGTTTATTCTGCAACATAATTAACCATCTTTTGCACGCAGCAGGTGTAATTATATAGCGACAATGCTTCCTAGTATTGCTGCTTGATTACGCACGTACCATACGTGATAGCTTACAAGTATTTATGCATCTGCAAATTAAAAGTCGGGATGGGCGATGCTTACATGGGTGTTTGAATTGCTTCTGGCGTTTCCAAATCTTACTTATATACACTAAGTGTATCTATCTCTCCACTGCAGGGGAGCGCTGGTGCTCGTGCAGGTATTCTTTCTCTTCCGTGACGTCTGAGAAGATCGTTTCGTGTCAAGATCGTTACTGTTGGGCGACAAGGACCTTAGTTCATGACTGACTGTTTCATTTACATCGGCTGGTCTAATGTTAACAACTTCTGCATCGACATTATCCTTCTCTGTGTCATACTTGGTACCGCTGCCTACCTTTACAAGTAAGTAATTTCTCAGGCAAGAAACTTCAGTTTGCAAGTTAAGTAGCTTGAGTTTGGACCAGCTGCTGAATGAAAATCTACCTCATATTTCTTTACTCGCCTGCTTGATTGTTGTTACCACATTCATAGCGCAAATCTAATGGTTTTGCTCCATGCTGTTTTTATTGTGTCGCAGTGTGCTTAAGAAGTGAGTGAGGTGCAACGGTGTGCTCATGTCGTGGTCGGTAATGATCTTGCATTGGATTCTCTACTTGTCATGTCCTGCTGTGATGGGTTTCAAGTAATTCCTTTTGTCTCAGCTGTGTGATATCATGGTGGTCTTAGATTATTATGCTGGTTGAAGAAGTGATGATTATATGTGTGTTGAGCTGATTGATGTCTGATTGTATGTATATTTGGGAGTAAATTGTTTAGTAAGAGTACAAACGTCAATCTTTTGTTCTAATAAACCTGGCCATGTATATTTGCGTTCCCTGGGGCCTTTCTTTGATTGGCACAAAGAACTCACAGGTCACAGTTAGCCCCCCGCGTGTTGGCTCGACCGGCATGGATACAAACCCAAAGGTTAGTCATGCGTTTCTTCCAACAAAAAAACGTGTCATTGTCGCATTGTACTATGACTCGAACAATGCCCGTGTCCGTGTGTTGCTACTTGCTACGGGCAGAAGGTGATAAATCCGATGATCACGTTACATGAGCGCTTAAGTTTCTCATGTCCCACCTTTTCATCGACCACTGTGATTCCCTAGCAGACTTAAGTTATAACGATCAAATGCTTTTTATGTCCAGTTCATCCAATATGGGCAGTTTTGGTAGAAAGTGGAGTTGTTGAAGATGATTTATGCCTAAGATTAGAACCTAATTGCATTGGAAAGAAAGGGTTTTAGGATCTTATGCCCAGTGGGAGCTGCCGAGTCAATGGAGGAAAATGGACCTCCTCGTCTCATCCGGATCCACGCCGCCACCGTCACACCACAGACCACACACCTTTCTCTCTTCCTCTTCCAGACACGGTCGGCGGCTGCTGTCAGACGCACCTGCCCCTCCTTGGCGGTCCCAATCGAGATCGACAAGATCGCGCGGCACCAACGGAGAGGAAGGACAAGCCACCGTCGGTGTCGTGCTTTGCTGCTCGTCATCTGTCACGGATTTTCCAAGGTAGGAGAAGATGGGGCACGTATTGTACATGCCCCAACTCCTTCAGATACACTGGTCTCAAGAGGAGTAAGAGCAGCAGAGATTACATTTTTCCTGCTATTTTTTTCCATCGGATATATGCCTAATATGTGCGCTTCTGTTTCTGCAGGTCTCGTGCCTCGATTTGATTTCCTACATGAGGAAGTGTACAGCCGTGATTGCTGCAGGTGTTTGCACATTTCAAATCGATTGATTGGTAGGCGCTAGTGCTCCTTTTCACCGCTGTATATAGCTATACAATTTTTTTATTTTTTATTTCTGAATTGCTGTACTTCTGTTGTTAGTAGTAGTTCCATGGTCAGGTTTTGGTCTCAGGATCAGGAGTGAAAATTGGGTGACTAGATTTTATATGGACACATCCTATCCTAGAAGCAGAGGATCTGAGGAACTTCTAGCACCTTAAACACCTTGCAGGGCCAAATCACCAACTTCATCATTAACTTCTGAACTATACTGTCTTTTCACTAGCAAACAAGGGGGGAAACCACACTAAGCTACCAAATGCACGCCAATATACAGCTAAAAACAATTTCGATTCTACCTGGGGTGGTAATGCTTGCCCGGCAATCAGAAGATGCAGACAGGTCGTGGCTCGCACATGCTTAATCTGCATAAAGCTCCGCTTCAAGTACCAAGGCAGGCATCAGTGCAACACCTACTTGGCTGATCTGAAGCAACGGATGCCTATATACATTACAGGTAACTATATCATAACACCCATCAATTCATCTTTGAGTTGCTGAACCCAATCAAAACATACTGAAATCACACTTTACATTAATAAGAAGTCAAATGTGTGCACAAACATTGCACTTATTACATGAATACATATGATGTTCGATACAGAGGAAAGCCACACAAATTCAAATCCAACCATAGATACAATCATTTATGCCCAGTCAGAGTCACAAGGCACCCATGTGAAGAAAGTAAACACACATACTTAGTTGTACAGCAGAAAGAAATTAACATACAAGCAGAACAGATTGCAATCCACACTATCACACGCAAACCACACTACGGGATCAAAGGAGAAGAGGCCCTTCCAGCATCGAACCTGTTTCTTCGCAACAGAAAGAGCATCTTGCAGCATCGTCGTCGTCCTCTTGTTCATCTCCTTTTGCTCAGTCTTAAAGTTTCTGGCCCATAACTTTAAGGCTAAGCTTGTTTTTATGCTTTTTGATGCCCTCTCTCACCTCATCGGGGACTTGGTCACCGTTGAAGTCGAGCTCCTTCAAACCGGGAAGTTTGTGGATACCGGAGAGGGATGTAAAAGATGACCAGACAATCTTCTCGAGCCTAGGAGCAGATCCGCTGGTGAAGACGATCTTGGTGATGGCCGAGCAGTCAACAACAAGAAGATTGAGCCATGAGAACTCATCTTTTAATGTAATCTCGTTCTGTATTCCACCAAAAGACTTGTCCAAGAGCACCAGACATCGTAGATTTGGTTTCTTGGCGAGTATTTGTAGAGCGTCTTGCTCTAGCAATGTACCACGAAGTGTCAGCTTGGCTATTTGTGTGGCATCATCAAATGATGATAGCAGCCTGCCACAGAAGATGTTGCTCAACTCAAGCTCTTTCAAGTTTGGAACCAAGTCAACTCCAGAAATAGAACCTGTGCTGGTGAAAGACAAAACCATCTTCTCGAGCTCAGGGGCTGCTCCATCCTCAAAAGTGATAGCCAAGCCCGAGCCCTCAACAAGAAGGTACTTGAGGCATCTGAATTCACCCTCCTTGAAACTGAGCATGGGCTCGGTGCATATAATGTGCTGGAGCCTGACACACCGTAACTTGGGCAGCTTGGCAAGGACTTCCAGATCATCTTGGCTCAACAGGGTGCTAGTTAGAGTTACTTTGGCAAGTTTGTTTCTATCACCTTTTATGAACAATGGAAGAAGACGTCCCTTCTGTGTGGTTCCCCTGATGCTTAGACTCTCAAGAATCTTGGGATGGTTTGCTAAGCGAGAGCCAATGCCATCTGGCAACTCTGGACTGGAAGGAGTACCCTCGTGTGGTGTGGCTACCGGAATACCAGCGGTGATTGACAGAGAACGGAGGCACTCATGTAGGTCACTGATTATCTCAACCAAATTCCTGAGATGGCTATCCTTATCATCAATGACCAAACCTAGCTTCCTCAGCTGCCATAGCTTTCCAATATCTTTTAAATCGTGACTGTGATTGGCCTTGACATTAGATAGTACCTCTATGCTTACCATTTTGTCGATCCTATGAGGAATCCGGCCACTAGAGCCAAAATCGCTTGCATTCAGATCAATGTGACCAGCAAGCAGACGCTTCAGCTTCAACAGCAGGATATTTGCTGTTGCATGTGGAGGCACCTCAGTTTGTCGAATATCCAATACCTCTAGCTCACGGAGGTTGTTGATTTCACCAGGTAGCTGGGTAATATTTGTTCTCCTTAGGCTCAGATACTTCAGCAGTAACATCTTGCTGCAGATGTCCTTGAGGTACCGCTGTTTCTTCCCAACAAAGCACTGACAGCCTTCTAGATCTAGCACCTTGAGCAGGGATACTCGAGATGAGTTAGAGAGCCCCTGGAAGAATTTATCAATTCTATCGGAGCTGCGGAGTTGGAGATCATTGAAAATGGAGAAGTGACGAGCCAAGTGATGTGACAGGCGTGTCTCCACGATGCGTTGTTCTCTGGCGATGGTGGTAATGAATCCATGAATTGGATCACCTACGATGCAGCTATTTACATGTCCTGTGGCACCAATATCAGCAGGATAAACGAGGCACCGGTCAACCAGTGCATCAAAACATTGGTTGGCCTGACACACAGAACTGAACCAATATTCCTTGGATGTCAGCCCTTCTACAATCCACCGTCCAATCAAGGTTGACCGCCTGATCGTGTGTCCAGGGGGGAAGATAGCTAGGTACAGCAAGCATGACTTGTATTTTTCAGGCAGATCATTGTAAGAGAACTTGAACATCACCTTAGCGATGCTGCTGAATGATGTTGGCGAAGCCCGCAGGGTGCTGTGCAGCTTCAGTAACTCCTCATTGCTCCTCTTGGGGTTAGCATACAGAGCATGAGTGAAGATCTTCATGCAGAATTCATATGGCTCACACTCGGACAAGATATCATGAAAAATTTGGGGGTTGTAGCCGTGTTCGTTCTTCTGCTGGCTAGTAAGCTCCAGCATTGTATCATGGTAGAGGCCAGCAAGAGAATAGTATATAGGTTCTCTCTGTGGATAGCAATATTCTTTAGCCCGCTGGACGCCATTTGTGGTGGTGACCATCATTAAATCGGCGCTGCAGTTTAACAGGCTCAAAGCATTTCTGGTATCCTCCCATGTGTAAACATCCATCGGCTCATCAACTTTGACGATAAACAGGGGACACTCATAATTACCCAACTGCGGACGATAATTCAAGTTATGCTTAATCTCTTCCACGAGCCCTTTGATCTTGAGCTGCTCTTTGAACTCATGCTTTATTTTGTCCATCATTTGACCAATTTTTTCAGAAACAGTTTCTGGGCTTTGATCTGGAACAGCAGATTCAGCTGTCCCTTCACTCTTGTCATATTTGCCTTCCTGCAGCTCCCGTATGTCGTGGATTATTTGTTTGGTTTGATCCTCACCCAATGTACCCGTTGTTGTCTTTGTAGCTTGCTTGTCCAATGATCTGTCTTGAGTGTTGCTGCTATTGCGGAACAGCTTCCGCAAGATGTGTGCATATTGTGCATCCTCGAGGTGAATCCATTTCGCCTGCTGACTTCCCATTTCTCCTCCTCTTCCCTCCATATGCTTGGCTGTTTCTCCTCCTTCCTCGCTTCCTTCCTCCTCCTCCTCGCTTCCTTCCCATATGGTTATTTCTCCTTTCCCCTCTTCCTCCTCCTTACGCTTGCCTTCTCCTCCTCCCTCCTCCGTATGCTTGGCCACGGGTTCTTCTCCTTCTTCCTCCCCCATATGCTTGTCTGTTTCTTTCTCCTCAAGCTTCTTGTCCTTTTCTTCTGCTTCCATATGCTCCTTAAGCTTCTTGACAATGATGTTGTTATTGTCCCACGCTGGTAATCTATACATGTTTTTCTTCTTCCCTTGGTCTTGTTGAGACGCAGCGACTGCTGCCTGGAGCAGCAGCTGAAGGAGTACGTCTATGTCCAGCTGGTCAAACCAACCCTGCAGCGGTAGTCTGTCGCCCCTCAGTAGTCGGCCTTGAATATCACTTTTGATTTTATCAAGCTTTTCATAAATCCTCATCTCTTCAATGTTCTCCTTGATTTTAAAAAGAGCAAGAGCCCTCTTCTTTTCTTCGTAAATTTTTATTCTTCTTGTGTAAACTTCCCAAGGGTCAAGATACTCCTCCACTTCGCATTCTGTGCCTTGCTCCTCGTGTCCGAATTCGGCATGCTTGATCTCGTGCAGAATGTAGAAGATAACTTCCTTGGGTCGCAGTGGCGCAAAATCAGGGTGCACAACCGGGATGTCAACCAAGACAAACCGATGGTAGCCGATGCCCAACGACATACCCAAAGTTTCTTGTACAAGAGCGACGAGGTCCTGATAATTGTGCGGTGCAACAAGGATCATGGACATACTCTCGCCGGCATTTCCAGGAACTCCATAGATCCACTCACATAGCTTTGCCTTCACGTAGCCGTTCAAAGTGCGAGGCTCGATGAAGGCACTTCGACCAGGATGACCCATGAGTTGATAGTCACCGTCGTCGTTGTCGTCCTCCCCCGCAGCAGCCCGCGTCACCGACGATGCCACTGGTGCTCCAGCCGACAGAGGCGATTGCCCCTGCCCTGACTTCGCCGGGACCTCCACGCCATACCTCAACCGTCGTTCGCTGACGTCGCGAGCCCGCTCCTTGAGCCGGTGCAGCTGCTCGGCCACGCGGTGCTGCGCGACCAACTTGTGCAGTAACCAGCTTGCCCACCAGAGGTAACGTCGGAGTCCACTTCTGACGCGGTAGATATTGGGGTTCCCCTGGTAGAGGTAGAGGTCGATGCAGTTGTTGCAGTCCTGAGCGAGCTGCCGCACCTGGTTCATCCAGGTGCGCACCTGCTCCTCATGCTCGCGACCGGAGGGTGCCGACCTGGCCAGGTGCGCCAAGAAGCTCTGCATGCTCTCCATCTCCTCCTTGATAAACTGCACGTCGTCCCGGACGCCACCCAATAGCAGCGCCTCGCTGCGGATGGCAACCAACAGTGAGCTCACGGCGCCCGCCGCGAGCTCAGCCATGCCCCCCTCCCCCCTCTCTTTCCGCCGGCGTGGTGCCTGGTTGGTGGTTTCTAGTTGAATTGGTCTGGCAGGATGAGGCTAACTTAGCAGGGTGGTGGTGACGACGCATCCATTTTTCTGCACATGTTCTCTTGCGTTGTGCCTCGCTGTGCACCTTGTCTTCTGCCAAGGACATAGTATAATTATCTTGACTTGACGGACGGTGGCTCTACTGTCCCAAGGTACCCGAGGTACATAAACTAGCAGTAGGTAACCCATCATCACTTATAAAAAAAGAAGGAAGACTTCTGAAGAGAGCTGGTAACATGTCGTGATGCCCGGCAATTTGTTAATTTTATTTTTATTTTTTGGGGGACGGCAATTTATTAATTTGGCTCTGGCTCTGACTGGGACTTGGGAGTTGGGAGGCTACCTGTGCTCATCAATGTTCTTATTTTTGAAACTTGCCCTTCCAATTAGTTAACTGGGATGTGCTTCGGTGTGCCCCATTAAACTGAACCTTTTGGTCCCCTCTTACCACATGACACATGCAGATGGAAACTTTGATAACGAGTACTTTAAGGGGACTGAAGAATCAAATAAGTTTCAACAGGAATATGAGATTTGTAGAATGAAGCAGGTAAAAGTTTTGATTCACCAATTTAATCTTCGGTTTCATTTTGCGCCTCCAGTGGATGTGACATCTTCCGACTAACCATACGTTCATTTTGCAATGATATTCTGCAGGATGAAGGTTTGGATGTTATTGGTGAAGGGCTGGCAACTCTGAAGAACATGGCATCGGATATGAACGTCTCAAATGATGTCCCTACGCGTCTCAAAGGGCTGAGACACTTTTCTGTTGTCTAGTAGTTGATGTACAAATAGGGGATCTGCGGGTAACTGGGTTGTCAGCAGATTGGATCTATCCTGAATATATTTCTAGTCATGCTAGTTCAGTTCAGTTCATCATGCTAGTTCAGCTGCTCCTACTGCCTCCAAATCACTGGTTGTACGTGCACAGAGTGTGGCTTAACTGCCGATTGATTTATTTTTATTAAATAAGTTTCTTTCAGACAGTAGGTTCAGGTTGATTTTAATCTGCAGCATAATGCCATTACGGCCGGTCAGATGTCGTTTTTCTCCTACTAGGTAGAGGTGCTATTTGATTGTATCTGCCAACTAGAGTATCATTGCTCTCTGTACTGCGGTGATATTGTAATGTAAAACTAAGGTTTGAACTGTGTACTGGATTTTCATGTATGAGTAGGATGCACTGGAAATTTCTGCGAGATCAATGGTACAACAGTGACAAAGAATACATAGATGCAAGGCGAGTGACAAATTTTACATTTATGAAATTTATTTTGATGATTTGAATGATAGCAAGTCACATGAGGAGCATTTTGACATGTTTGACGATGACGAGTACGGCTATTCATCACACAATTTCAGTCCAGGGGGCAGGGGCAGTATAAACATTTCAATATACAAAAAATCTTATATACTGCAACTGGACAGCAAATTCTCAGGGATTCTGCACACAGTCGATTCCCAGGGCAGTTTCTCATAATCCACTTGTGCAGAATCTACAGTTGAAAAGAACCGGGCAATAGTCCCTCGCCACTCCGCATCTCCTCGATATATCAGCGTGCACTAGCTTCATTGCAGACAACGTTCCTTTATGAACTGATTAAACGGCCTGTGGGAGGCACGTCAGCCGGGATCATCCCCAAGTCCGCCAGATACCAACGTCGCTTCTAGCAGCCATCCGCACACCGCACTCCAAAATATCCGCATACTCTGCACTAGCCGACGATGTTGCCGAGAAGACACCAAGCACCAGCCATCATAACCTAACATTGTTAGTACGGAAATCCGACGAGACACATGGGCCACATGCTTCCCGGCGCTGCCGATATAGCAAGATCAGATAAACATCAAGCGGCGGCGGGCCGTGGTTAATTACGTACACGTAACCGCTAGCTCACGGACAAGCTAGTCAAGGATAAGGCCGATCGAGGTGACACGTCCTGTTGTACTGTTGTTGTCTATCTGATCGAGCATTGTACTTTTTGCGAAATACTCCCTCCGTCTTATAATGTAAGACGTTTTCTGACACTAGACACAGATGCCCTGCGCGTTAGTACCAGACTATCTACGTTGCGGCGTTTGACGAAATTGCTCGCAGGCTGCGCTCGCGAACAAGCATTTCTGTTGCTACGACACTATATATATACCCGGTATGCATCCCCTCATATCATGTGTTACTCCAAGTAAGTACTCTTGCGAGAGTTCCCGCCAAAAGAAAGAGAGAAATTACTCTCGCGAGAGCGAACGTTAATTCATCTTGGGGAAGATGACGACTCCTCGTGGCCTGCTCCAACCAGATGCCTTGTCCGCCGACCAGGTGGCTTCCGCACGGCTAGACTCTGTTCAAGAACATTGGTAAGGAAAGAAGAATGGTTAAACTGAGATGTTCTGCATGATCTGCATTATTTACTGATTTATTAATTCTATTAGGGCTCGTAAGGAGCATGCCATGCTGGCACCGTTCACAGCGGGATGGCAGACCGCAAACTCACCTCCTTAATTTGGTTATCGAGAGATCAGAGGTTTATTTCATGGGCACATGTGACATTACCTTGGTTTATTTCTTCTTTGAACATGATCTCTAAGTTCGTAAACAGAAGTTATTTTAGATATAGACCTTGTTTCCAACATGCAATGATGCAACTTTAACATTTCCCTTTTATGTGACTGTCATAAATCCTCAAAAAATATTATCTACAGTAAAAATTACCAAGGAACACCGTTATAATCATAGGTAAATTGTTTCCTAAAAGAAAAGTCAGTAGTTAGATGGAGAAGCGAGTGGTGTTTCATTTTGAGTGCAGCTATAAAATAAGGTGGTATTAATACCAGATTGCTTGAAATGCAAAAACGAGTGGTGTACTATTATTCAAAGGAAATGCCAACCACATTTTCTTTCAAGCAATCCTTTTTTACACGCAAAAAAAGATTGCTTGATTTTTTTTATCAATATAGGACAAATAACATCAGAATTAAAATTACATCATGATCCGTAGACCACAAAGTGACGATTACGACCACCGGAGCGAGCCGAAGGCGTGCCACCATCATTGCCCCTCCCTCAACGGAGCGGGCAAACCTTGTTGTAGTAGAGAGTCGAAAAGACGTAGTGCTAACGCCCCACATGACCAGCGTATGAAAACATCAACCGCCGCCTAGGAAAGAAGCGTATATTATAAGGATTCAACTTGTAGACACACGAGCACAGACGAAAAAAGACTAGATCCAATCAGATCTAGTAAAGATAAAAGCCGAACTAATCCCGCGAGATCCGTCAGACAAACCTTCACAAGCCCTCCTATGACATTAATTAGAAGCACCACCATGAAGAGGGCTAGGCGGGGAGAAGCATATTCCATCATCAGGGAGCCTACACCGTCTCACCTCTCAGAGTAGGACATAAACATTAACAAATCTCGAAAATACATCTAAACATGGAGCCCTCCTGCTGGCAAGGGCCAGAACCACCACGTCTTCAAGTCCCTAAGGCCAGACAAGACAGCCTAGCGGCAGGAGATATTTTTTTGTTAGTAAAGAATTGTGCTAAGGGATCAAGATATTTAACCGATAGAATGAGGGTTTCTAGTATTGTAGAAATATGTCAGCATTAATTTATAGAATTGTAATTATGAACTTATTTTGCATGCCTACCAAAGGATACTGTTTTTTCACTTGAGTACTCCAAATATATTGTTTCTTACAAATAAATCATTAAATGTAAAGAGGCTGACATCACATTTACTAGGACGTCCCTTAGCTCTGAATGGAGGTGGTAGCAACTATTCTTGAAAATATTATTTTGATGTATTTGTACAGATGCACAATACCATATATATATGTGTGTGTGCCTGTGCCTGTACTATGTTAACTAACAAGTAGCATACATATCAGTGAATAAAATAGCACACTATAGTGATACAAGAAATGCCTCACTAAATAAATCAGTGTACAATGTCTTGCTAATAGCATATTTTAAGGGTCACTCTATTTTGTTAGTTCTTTCATTGATATATATGCAGAGTTGTTATGTTTATGATGCCGATGGGAAAAAGTATCTGGATGCCCTTGCAGGATTGTTCTCTACAGCTTTAGGTATGTGCATGCTTTCGAATGCACATTTGATTCTTTTATGAACAACCAGAGCACCAATGATTTTTTCCGTTTTGTCCCACATCAAAAATTGATGATGGGGGAGAACAACATATAAGGTGGGGCCTCCCTCACCCACTAGGCTAATCTTTTGGGTTGACCAAATAGTGGCTTGATTGCAGACTTGGCTTGTTTCATATAGTACCACTTATGCTATTTTGCAGGTGGTAGTGAGCCTCGATTAGTCAAAGCTGCAACTGAGCAATTAAACAAGTTGCCATTCTACCACTCCTTTTGGAACCATACAACCAGACCTTCTTTGGTACATATATTGTGCATCTTTCATCAATCCTTGGTTCATTTGCATACTCATTCTCCCCAAATAACGATACAAGATGGAATGCTAGCAGTGGCTGACTTAGTTCTATTGCAAACATGAAACATCGGTGATTGTAGACTTGTTGCTGCTTGCAGGATCTAGCGAACGAACTTATTAGCATGTTTACCGCCAGGGAAATGGGGAAAGTGTTCTTTACCAGTAGTGGTTCAGAAGCAAATGACTCTCAGGTAAGCTTGCTAAAGTACCAACCAATCATGGAGAGTTCACACTACGAAAAGTTATATCAGTTAAAAGCAATACCCGCAGTCTGAAAATTTCGAAGTTCAAATTTGAATGTGCACAAAAAAATTGAATTATTCAGAAACATGGTAGAAATGGTCTAGGTTTTAAAATATCTAATGATCTAGGTTTGAATGAGGGTTGCTTGGTTTATTAGTTGTACTTTTTTCAGGAATTTCACTGCATATCTATTTTTTTCCTTCAATAGTTTATGTCCTTTTTTATAGTTGTACTGGAAGCAAGAGACATAATAAATATAGAGATCTTGAATGTTGTATTTTGTTTATTTCCTTGATTTGTTACTATTATAATGTCGGTTTTTATATATAATCAATTCTATTGCAGGTCAAGCTAGTATGGTATTATAACAATGCGTTGGGGAGGCCTAGCAAGAAGAAAATCATTGCAAGATCACAATCGTAAGCTACATATTGTTTTCCACTTGTGTTCCAAGAGTGTAGTTTTTCTGCTTTCATGTTTCTCCCATTTAGTCCCTTCATGTTACATATCTATGGTAATTTCTGTTAATTGATCCTCTCTAAATAACAATTTTCATAGGCATCAAAGAAGTACACCCCACCTAGTCATAATGATATTCTTGAGATGATAATGTTGACATTTGTGATATTGGTTTTAAATTTTAATATCATGCTTAATGTCTATTTTAGATATCATGGCACAACCTTCATATCGGCAAGTCTATCTGGGTGAGCATTGTCTTATTGAAAAATCAGCTTGAGACAAATATATATTCAAAACTTGAAATTTCATTGAAATCGTTTACTGATTCCTTCTCCATCTTTAGTATTTCTTTGTTGCACCAGGACTTCGATCTGCCAGGACATTTTGTTCTGCACACAGATTGTCCTCACTACTGGCGTTTCCATCTTCCTGGTACACCTAAAAAATTCCTTTATGATTGACCCAATGCACTTTTCTGATGAAATATTTTTTGTGCGGTAACAGGTGAGACAGAAGAAGAATTCAACTAGACTTGCCATTAATTTGGAGAATCTTATCCTCAAAGAAGGACCAGAAACGGTAGATCTCCGTTGATGGGCCTCAAAGCTTAAAATTAATGCCAAACTTTACTAATGTAATATTTCCCCCCTTAGATCGCCGCATTCATAGCTGAACCTGTGATTGGTGCTGGTGGTGTCATCCTTCCTCCAAAGACATATTTTGAGAAGGTGGTTTTGCATGTTATAAGTTAAAGTTATATTTTCCAATTAGAAACCCATCTAAATTCATTTACTTAATGTCACCCTGAAATTATACAAAGCTAAGATTATCCATATGCGGAACTTTTGATAGTTGCTCACTCAGAAATTTGTGGGCTTCACTACACTGTAGGGGTTCCAGAAAATTGTTGATGTTTCATAGAGTTGCTAGAGCTA
>LR738709.1:674844896-674864056 GCA_902687465.1 Secale cereale
CTATGAAGATTTACTTCTCCGATTTGGGTTCGAGCTTATCATGTTGAAACTTTTTCACATAAGCATCGCAGTCCCAAACTTAAAGAAATGACAGCTTAGGTTTCTCATCAAACCACAGTTCATACGGTGTCATCTCCACGGATTTAGATGGTGCCCTATTTAACGTGAATGTAGCTGTCTCTAATGCATAACCCCAAAAGCGATAGTGGTAGATCGGTAAGAGACATCATCGATCGCACCATATCTAATAAAGTACGGTTATGACGTTCGGACACACCATTACACTGTGGTGTTCCAGGTGGCGTGAGTAGTGAAACTATTTCACATTGTTTTTACTGAAGGCCAAACTCGCTAACTCAAATATTTTACCTCTACGATCATGTCGTAGAAACTCTTATTTTCTGTTACGATGATTCTCCACTTCACTCTGAAATTCTTTGAACTTTTCAAATGTTTCAGACTTGTGCTTCATTAAGTAGATATACCCATATCTGCTCAAATAATCAGTGAAGGTCAGAAAATAACGATACCCGCCGCGAGTTTCAACACTCATTGGTTCGCATACATCAGTATGTATGATTTCCAACAGCTCTGTTGCTCGCTCCACAGTTCCGGAGAATGGAGTTTTAGTCATCTTGCCCATGAGGCATGGTTCGCAAGCACCAAGTGATTCATAATCAAGTGATTCCAAAAGTCCATCACTATGGAGTTTCTTCATGCGCTTTACAACAATATGACCTAAACGGCAGTGCCACAAATAAGTTGCACTATCATTATTAACCTTGCATCTTTTGGCTTCAATATTATGAATATGTGTATCACACGATCGAGATCCAACAAACCATTTTTCATTGGGTGTATGACCATAGAAGGTTTTATTCATGTAAACAGAACAACAATTATTCTCTAACTTACATGAATAACTGTATTGCAATAAACATGATCAAATCATATTCATGTTCAACACAAACACCAAATAACACTTATTTAGGTTCAACACTAATCCCGAAAGTATAGGGGGTGTGCGATGATGATCATATCAATCTTGGAACTACTTCCAATACACATCGTCACTTCATCCTTTAACTAGTTTCTGTTCATTATGCAACTCCCATTTCGAGTTACTACTCATTAGCAACTAAACCAGTATCAAATACCGAGGGGTTTGCTATGAACACTAGTAAAATACACATCAATAATCTGTATATCAAATATACCTTTGTTCACTTTGCCATCCTTCTTATCCGCCAAGTATCTAGGGCAGTTCCACTTCCAGTGACCATTTCCTTTGCAGTAGAAGCACTTAGTTTCAGGCTTGAGTTTAGCTTTGGGTTTCTTCATGGGAGTGACAACTTGCTTGTCATTCTTCTTGAGTTCCCCTTCTATCCCTTTGCCCTTTACTTGAAACAAGTGGTCTTGTTAACCATCAACACTTGATGCTCTTTCTTGATTTCTACCTTTGTCGATTTCAGCATCGCGAAGAGCTCGGGAATTACTTTCGTCATCCCTTGCATATTATAGTTCATCACGAAGTTCTACTAACTTGGTGATAGTGACTAGAGAACTTTATCAATTACTATCTTATCTGGAAGATTAACTCCCACTTGATTCAAGCAATTGCAGTACCCAGACAATCTGAGCACATGCTCACTGGTTGAGCTATTCTCCTCCATCTTGTAGGCAAAGTACTGTCAGAGGTCTCATACCTCTCGACACGGGCATGAGTATGAAATACTAATTTTAACTCTTGGAACATCTTATATGCTCTGTGGCGTTCAAAACGTTTTTGAAGTCCCGGTTCTAAGCCGTAAAGCATGGTGCACTTAAACTATCAAGTAGTCATCATACTGAGCTTTTGTCAAAACGTTCATAACGTCTGCATCTGCTCCTGCAATAGGTCTGTCACCTAGCGGTGCATCAAGGACATAATTCTTCTGTGCAGCAATGAGGATAATCCTCAGATCACGGAACAATTCCGCATCATTGCTACTAACATCTTTCAACTTAGTTTTCTCTAGGAACATATAAAATAAACGGGGAGCAACATCGCGAGCTATTGATCTACAACATAGATATGCTAATACTACCAGGACTAAGTTCATGATAAATTAAAGTTCAATATAATCATATTAATTAAAGAACTCCCACTTAGATAGACATCCCTCTGGTCATCTAAATGATCACGTGATCCAAATCAACTAAACCATGTCTGATCATCACGTGAGATGGCGTAGTGTCAATGGTGAACATCTTATGTTGATCATATCTACTATATGATTCACGCTCGACCTTTCGGTCTCCAGTGTTCCGAGGCCATATCTGCATATGCTAGGCTCGTCAAGTTTAACCCGAGTATTCTGCGTGTGCAAAACTGGCTTACACCCGTTGTATTTGAACGTAGAGCTTATCACACCCGATCATCACGTGGTGTCTCGGCACGACGAACTTTCGCAACGGTGCATACTCAGGGAGAACACTTATACCTTGAAATTTAGTAAGGGATCATCTTATAATGCTACCGTCGTTCTAAGCAAAATAAGAAGCATAATAAGATAAACATCACATGCAATCAAAATATGTGACATGATATGGCCATCATCATCTTGTGCTTTTGATCTCCATCTCCAAAGCACCGTCATGATCACCTTCGTCACCGGCGTGACACCTTGATCTCCATCGTAGCATCGTTGTCGTCTCGCCAACTATTGCTTCTACGACTATCGCTACCGCTTAGTGATAAAGTAAAGCAATTACATGGCGATTGCATTTCATACAATAAAGCGACAACCATATGGCTCGTGCCAGGTGCCGATAACATTACAAAACATGATCATCTCATACAAAACCGTATAACTCATCATGTCTTGACCATATCACATCACAACATACCCTGCAAAAACAAGTTAGACGTCCTCTAATTTGTTGTTGCAAGTTTTACGTGGCTGCTATGGGCTTAGCAAGAACCGTTCTTACCTACGCATACAAAACCACAACGATGTTTCGTCAAGTATGTGCTGTTTTAACCTTCACAAGGACCGGGCGTAGCCAGACTTGATTCAGCTAAAGTGAGAGAGACAGACACCCGCCAGTCACCTTTAAGCAACGAGTGCTCGTAACGGTGAAACCAGTCTCGCGTAAGCGTACGCGTAATGTCGGTCCGGGCCGCTTCATCTCACAATACCGCCGAAGCAAAGTATGACATGCTGGTAAGCAGTATGACTAGTATCGCCCACAACTCATTGTGTTCTACTCGTGCATATCATCTACGCATAGACCTGGCTCATGATGCCACTGTTGGGGAACGTAGTATTTTAAAATTTTCCTACGATCACGCAAGATCTATCTACCAGATGCATAGCAACGAGAGGGAAGAGTGTGTCTACGTACCCTCGTAGACCGGAAGCGGAAGCGTCAAGTGACGCGGTTGATGTAGTCGAACTTCTTCGCGATTCAACCGATCAAGCACCGAACGTACGGCACCTTCGCGTTCAGCACACGTTCAGCTTGATGACGTCCCACGAGCTCTTGATCCAGTTGAGCTTCACGGGAGAGTTTCGTCAGCACGACGGCGTGGTGACGGATATGATGTATTCACCGGCGCAGGGCTTCGCCTAAGCACCGCGACGGTATGACCGAGGTGTGTTTCTGTGGAGGGGGGCACCGCACACGGCTGGAACAATTCAACTTGTGTGTCTTTGGGTGCCCCCCTGCCCCCGTATATAAAGGAGCAAGGGGGGAGGCTGGCCGGCCCTTCTCTGGTGCGGCTAGGGGTGCAATCCTACTAGGAATAGGATTGCAATCCTATTCCTAGTAGGAATCACCAAAAGAAGGAAGAGAGGGAAAGGAAAAAGGGAGAGGTGGCGCCCCCCAATCCTAGTCCAACTAGGAACCCTAGGTGGGGCGCCGGCCAGCCCTATGGGCTGCCTCTCTCTTTCCCTTAAGGCCCACCATGGACCATCCCCCCTCGTAGGGGGTTCCGGTAACCCCCTCCGGCAATCCCGTTAAATCCGAAACTTTTCCGGAACACTTCCGGTGTCCGAATATAGTCGTCCAATATATAAATCTTTATGTCTCGGACATTCCGAGACTCCTCGTCATGTCCGTGATCTCATCTGGGACTCTGAACTACCTTCGGTACATCAAAACTCATAAACTCATAATACAGATCATCATCAAACGTTAAGCGTGCGGACCCTACGGGTTCGAGAACTATGTAGACATGACCGAGACTCATCTCCGGTCAATAACCAATAGCGGAACCTGGATGTTCATATTGGCTCCTACATATTCTACGAAGATCTTTTATCGGTCAAAACCGCATAACAACATACGTTGTTCCTTTTGTCATCGGTATGTTACTTGCCCGAGATTCGATCGTCGGTATCTCTATACCTAGTTCAATCTCGTTACCGGCAAGTCTCTTTACTCGTTCCGCAACACATCATCTCGTGACTAACTCATTAGTCTTTTGCTTGCAAGGCTTATTGTGATGTGTGTTACCGAGAGGGCCCAGAGATACCTCTCCGACACTCGGAGTGACAAATCCTAATCTTGATCTATGCCAACACCACGAATACTTTCGGAGATACCTGTAGAGCATCTTTATGATCACCCAGTTACGTTGTGACGTTTGATAGCACACAAGGTGTTCCTACGGTATTCGGGAGTTGCATAATCTCATAGTCATAGGAACATGTATAAGTCATGAAGAAAGCAATAGCAGTAAAACTAAACGATCATAGTGCTATGCTAACGGATGGGTCTAGTCCATCACATCATTCTCCTAATGATGTGATCCCGTTGATCAAATGACAACTCATGTCTATGGCTAGGAAACATAACCATCTTTGATCAATGAGCTAGTCTAGTAAAGGCATACTAGGGACACTCTGTTTTGTCTATGTATTCACACATGTACTAAGTTTCCGGTTAATACAATTCTAGCATGAATAATAAACATTTATCATGATATAAGGAAATATAAATAACAACTTTATTATTGCCTCTAGGGCATATTTCCTTCAGTCTCCCACTTGCACTAGAGTCAATAATCTAGCTCACATCGCCATGTGATTTAATACCGATAGTTCACATCGTTATGTGAATAACACCCATAGTTCACATCGCCATGTGACCAACACCCAAAGGGTTTACTAGAGTCAATAATCTAGTTCACATCGATATGTGATTAATACCCAAGAGTAATAAGGTGTGATCATGGTTTGCTTGTGAGAGAAGTTTAGTCAACGGGTCTGTCACATTCAGATCCGTATGTATTTTGCAAATTTCTATGTCTACAATGCTCTGCATAGAGCTACTCTAGCTAATTGCTCCCACTTTCAATACGCATCCAGATTGATACTTAGAGTCATCTGGATTTAGTGTCAAAGCTTGCATTGGCGTAACCCTTTACGACGAACTCTTTATCACCTCCATAATCGAGAAACATTTCCTTAGTCATCCAGTTACTAAGGATAATTTTGACCGCTGTACAGTGATCTACTCCTGGATCACTATTGTACCCCCTTGACAAACTCATGGCAAGGTACACAACATGTTTGGTACACAGCATGGCATACTTTATAGAACCTATGGCTGAGGCATAGGGAATGACTTTCATTCTCTCTATATTTTTCTGCCGTGGTCTGGCTTTGAGTCTTACTCAACTTCACACCTTACAAGTCAGGCAAGAACTCCTTCTTTGACTGATCCATTTTGAACTATTTCAAAATCTTATCAAGGTATGTACTCATCGAAAGTCTTATCAAGCGTCTTGATCTATCTCTATAGATCTTGATGCCCAATATGTAAGCAGCTTCACCAAGGTCTTTCTTTGAAAAACTCCTTTCAAACACTCCTTTATGCTTTCTAGAAAATTCTACATTATCTCCAATTGACAATATGTCATTCACATATACTTATCAGAAAGGTTGTAGTGCTCCCACTCACTTCTTGTAAATACAGGCTTCACCGCAAGTCTGTATAAATCTATATGTTTTGATCAACTTATCAAAGCGTATATTCCAACTCCGAGATGCTTGCACCAGTCCATAGATGGATCGCTGGACCTTGCACATTTTGTTAGCACCTTTAGGATTGACAAAACCTTCTGGTTGCATCATATACAAGTCTTCTTTAATAAATCCATTAAAGAATGCAGTTTTGTTATCCATTTGCCAGATTTCATAAAATGCGGCAATTGCAAACATGATTCGGACAGACTTAAGCATCGCTACAGGTGAGAAAGTCTCATCGTAGTCAACTCCTTGAACTTGTCGAAACCCTTTCGCAACAAGTCCAGCTTTGTAAACAGTAACATTACCGTCTGCGTCGGTCTTCCTCTTGAAGATCCATTTATTTTCGATGGCCTGCCGATCATCGGGCAAGTCAACCAAAGTCCATACTTTGTTCTCATACATGGATCCCATCTCAGATTTCATGGCCTCAAGCCATTTTGCGAAATCTGGGCTCATCATCGCTTCCTCATACTTCGTAGGTTTATCATGGTCTAGTAACATGATTTCCAGAACTGGGTTGCCATACCACTCTGGTGCGGAACGTATTCTGGTTGAACTACGACGTTCAGCAGAAACTTGATCCCAAGTTTCATGATCATCATCATTAACTTCCTAACTGATTGGTGTAGGAATCACTGGAACAATTTTCTGTGATGTACTACTTTCCAATTCGGGAGAAGATACAATTACCTCATCAAGTTCTACTTTCCTCCCACTCACTTCTTTCGAGAGAAACTCCTTCTCTAGAAAGGATCCACTCTTAGCAACGAATACCTTGCCTTCGGATCTGTGATAGAAGGTTTACCTAACAGTCTCTTTTGGGTATCCTATGAAGACACATTTCTCCGACTTGGGTTCAAGCTTATCAGGTGGAAGCTTTTTCACATAAGCATCGCAGCCCCAAACTTTAAGAAACGACAACTTTGGTTTCTTGCCAAACCATAGTTCATAAGGTGTCGTATCAACGGATTTAGATGGTGCCCTATTTAACGTGAATGCAGCTGTCTCTAAAGCATAACCCCAAAACGATAGCGGTAAATCGGTAAGAGACATCATAGATCGCACCATATCCAATAAAGTACGGTTATGACGTTCGGACACACCATTTCGCTGTGGTGTTCTGGGTGGCGTGAGCTGTGAAACTATTCCACATTGTTTTAAATGAAGACCAAACTCTTAACTCGAATATTCTCCTCCACGATCAGATCGTAGGAATTTTATTTTCTTGTTACGATGATTCTCTACTTCACTCTGAAATTCTTTGAACTTTTCAAATGTTTCAGACTTGTGCTTCATTAAGTAGATATACCCTTATCTGCTCAAATCATCAGTGAAGGTCAGAAAATAACGATACCCGCCGCGAGCTTCAACACTCATTGGCCCACATACATCGGTATGTATGATTTCCAACAAATTTGTTGCTCGCTCCATAGTTCCGGAGAATGGAGTTTTAGTCATCTTGCCCATGAGGCATGGTTCGCAAGCACCAAGTGATTCATAATCAAGTGATTCCAAAAGTCCATCACTATGGAGTTTCTTCATGCGCTTTACACCAATATGACCTAAACGGCAGTGCCACAAATAAGTTGCACTATCATTATTAACCTTGCATCTTTTGGCTTTAATATTATGAATATGTGTATCACACGATCGAGATCCAACAAACCATTTTCATTGGGTGTATGACCATAGAAGGTTTTATTCATGTAAACAGAACAACAATTATTCTCTAACTTACATGAATAACCGTATTGCAATAAACATGATCAAATTATATTGATGGTCAACACAAACACCAAATAACACTTATTTAGGTTCAACACTAATCCCGAAAGTATAGAGAGTGTGCGATGATGATCATATCAATCTCGGAACCACTTCCAACACACATCGTCACTTCACCTTTAACTAGTTTATGTTCATTATGCAACTCCCATTTCGAGTTACTACTCTTTAGCAACTGAATCAGTATCAAATACCGAGGGGTTGCTATGAACACTAGTAAAATACACATTAATAATCTGTATATCAAATATACCTTTGTTCACTTTGCCATCCTTCTAATCCATCAAATATCTAGGGCAGTTCCACTTCCAGTGACTTTTTCCTTTGCAGTAGAAGCACTTAGTTTCAGGCTTGAGTTTAGCTTTGGTTTTCTTCACGGGTGTGACAACTTGCTTGTCATTCCTTTTGAAGTTCCCCTTCTATCCCTTTGCCCTTTACTTGAAACAAGTGGTCTTATTAACCATCAACACTTGATGCTCCTTTTTGATTTCTACCTTCGCCGATTTCAGGATCGCGAAGAGCTCGGGAATTACCTTCGTCATCCCTTGCATATTATAGTTCATCACGAAGTTCTAACTTGGTGATAGTGACTAGAGAACTTTGTCAATTACTCCCTCCGTCCCAAAATAAGTGACGCAAAATTGACTCCACTTTGTACTAAAATTAGTACAAAGTGGTGTCAATTTTGCGTCACTTATTTTGGGACGGAGGGAGTACTATCTTATCTGGAAGAATAACTCCCACTTGATTCAAGTAATTGTAGTACCCAGACAATCTGAGCACATGCTCACTGGTTGAGCTATTCTCCTCCATCTTGTAGGCAAAGTACTGTCAGAGGTCTTATACCTCTCGACACGGGCATGAGTATGAAATACTAATTTCAACTCTTTGGAACATCTTATATGCTCTGTGGTGTTCAAAACGTTTTTGAAGTCCCGGTTCTAAGCCGTAAAGCATGGTGCACTTAAACTATCAAGTAGTCATCATAGCGAGCTTTTGTCAAAACGTTCATAACGTCTACATCTGCTCCTGCAATAGGTCTGTCACCTAGCGGTGCATCAAGGACATAATTCTTCTGTGCAGCAATGAGGATAATCCTCAGATCACGGAAAAATTCCGCATCATTGCTACTAACATCTTTCAACTTGGTTTTCTCTAGGAACATATAAAAAATAAACGTGGAGCAACATCGCGAGCTATTGATCTACAACATAGATATGCTAATACTACCAGGACTAAGTTCATGATAAATTATAGTTCAATTTAATCATATTACTTAAGAACTCCCACTTAGATAGACATCCCTCTAGTCATCTAAATGATCACGTGATCCAAATCAACTAAACCATGTCCGATCATCACGTGAGATGGAGTAGTTTCAATGGTGAACATCTTATGTTGATCATATCTACTATATGATTCGCGCTCGACCTTTCGGTCTCCAGTGTTCCGAGGCCATATCTGCATATGCTAGGCTCGTCAAGTTTAACCCGAGTATTCTGCGTGTGCAAAGCTGGCTTACACCCGTTGTATTTGAACGTAGAGCTTATCACACCCGATCATCACGTGGTGTCTCGGCACGACGAACTTTCGCAACGGTGCATACTCAGGGAGAACACTTATACCTTGAAATTTAGTAAGGGATCATCTTATAATGCTACCGTCGTTCTAAGCAAAATAAGAAGCATAATAAGATAAACATCACATGCAATCAAAATATGTGACATGATATGGCCATCATCATCTTGTGCTTTTGATCTCCATCTCCAAAGCACCGTCATGATCACCTTCGTCACCGGCGCGACACCTTGATCTCCATCGTAGCATCGTTGTCATCTCGCCAACTATTGCTTCTACGACTATCGCTACCGCTTAGTGATAAAGTAAAGCAATTACATGGCGATTGCATTTCATACAATAAAGCGACAACCATATGGCTCCTGCCAGTTGCCGATAACATTACAAAACATGATCATCTCATACAAAACCGTATAACTCATCATGTCTTGACCATATCACATCACAACAGGCCCTGCAAAAACAAGTTAGACGTCCTCTACTTTGTTGTTGCAAGTTTTACGTGGCTGCTACGGGCTTAGCAAGAAACGTTCTTACCTACGCATACAAAACCACAACGATGTTTCGTCAAGTATGTGCTGTTTTAACCTTCACAAGGACCGGGCGTAGCCACACTTGATTCAGCTAAAGTGAGAGAGACAGACACCCGCCAGTCACCTTTAAGCAACGAGTGCTCGTAACGGTGAAACCAGTCTCGCGTAAGCGTACGCGTAATGTCGGTCCGGGCCGCTTCATCTCACAATACCGCCGAAGCAAAGTATGACATGCTGGTAAGCAGTATGACTAGTATCGCCCACAACTCATTGTGTTCTACTCGTGCATATCATCTACGCATAGACCTGGCTCATGATGCCACTGTTGGGGAACGTAGTATTTTCAAAATTTTCCTACGATCACGCAAGATCTATCTACTAGATGCATAGCAACGAGAGGAGAGAGTGTGTCTACGTACCCTCGTAGACCGAAAGCGGAAGCGTTTATCAACGCGGTTGATGTAGTCGTGCACCTTCACGATCCGTCCCGATCTAGTACCGAACGTACGGCACCTCCACGTTCAGCACACGTTCAGCTCGATGACGTCCTCGCCTTCTTGATCCAGCAAGACGGGCGAAGTAGTAGATGAGTTCCGGCAGCACGACGGCGTGGTGACGGTTGTTGATGAAGAACAATCTCTGCAGGGCTTCGCCAAGCACTACAGAAACTAGACGGAGGATAAACTAGAGGGTCGGGGTAGCCGGCACACGGCTTGGTGTATCTTGATGTGTCTTGGGTGCTAGCCCTACCCCTCTATTTATATGTTGAGCCTTGGGGTCGAAACTTGGAGTAAAAGCCTTCACAAAGTCGGTTTCACCCGAAAGGCAAGAGTCCTTCTCGGACTCCAGGGCCAGACGCCAGGGTTCCCGGCGTCTGGACCCAGACGCCAGGGACCCTGGCGTCTGGCCCCTGGACTCCGCAAAACTTCCTTTTGCGCCTTCCAAAAACCTTGTGTGCTTTCCCTTTTGGCCCAAATAAAGTGTTCTTGTACCCAAACACTTCGGGAAACATTCGGAACCCCTTCCGGTGAATTCCGGAACCCTTCCGGAGGTCAAACACTATTATCTCATATATTAATCTTTATCTCCGGACCATTCCGGAGTTCCTCGTCATGTCCGTGATCACATCCGGGACTCCGAATAACATTCGGTCACCAACATACATAACTCATTAAATACTATATCGTCAACGAACGTTTAAGCGTGCGGACCCTACGGGTTCGAGAACTATGTAGACATGACCGAGACATCTCTCCGGTCAATAACCAATAGCGGAACCTGGATGCCCATATTGGCTCCTACATATTCTACGAAGATCTTTATCGGTCGAACCGCATAACAACATACGTTGTTCCTTTTGTCATCGGTATGTTACTTGCCCGAGATTCGATCGTCGGTATCACTATACCTAGTTCAATCTCGTTACCGGCAAGTCTCTTTACTCGTTCCGTAATACATCATCCCGCAACTAACTCATTAGTTGCAATGCTTGCAAGGCTTAAGTGATGTGCATTACCGAGAGGGGCCAGAGATACCTCTCCGACACTCGGAGTGACAAATCCTAATCTTGATCTATGCCAACACCACAAACACCTTCGGAAACACCTGTAGAGTATCTTTATAATCACCCAGTTACGTTGTGACGTTTGATAGCACACAAGGTGTTCCTACGGTATTCGGGAGTTGCATAATCTCATAGTCATAGGAACATGTATAAGTCATGAAGAAAGCAATAGCAGTAAAACTAAACGATCAAAGTGCTATGCTAACGGATGGGTCTAGTCCATCACATCATTCTCCTAATGATGTGATCTCGTTGATCAAATGACAACTCATGTCTATGGCTAGGAAACATAACCATCTTTGATCAATGAGCTAGTCTAGTAGAGGCATACTAGGGACATACTGTTTTGTCTATGTATCCACACATGTACTAAGTTTCCGGTTAATACAATTCTAGCATGAATAATAAACATTTATCATGATATAAGGAAATATAAAATAACAACTTTATTATTGCCTCTAGGGCATATTTCCTTCAGTCTCCCACTTGCACTAGAGTCAATAATCTAGTTCACATCGCCATGTGATTTAACACCGATAGTTCACATCGTCATGTGATTAACACCCATAGTTCACATCGCCATGTGACCAACACCCAAAGGGTTTACTAGAGTCAATAATCTAGTTCACATCGCTATGTGATCAACACCCAAAGAGTACTAAGGTGTGATCATGTTTTGCTTCGTGAGAGAAGTTTAGTCAACGGGTCTGTCACATTCAGATCCGTATGTATTTTGCAAATTTCTATGTTTACAATGCTCTGCATGGAGCTACTCTAGCTAATTGCTCCCACTTTCAATACGCATCCAGATTGATACTTAGAGTCATTTGGATTTAGTGTCAAAGCTTGCATCGGCGTAACCCTTTACGACGAACTCTTTATCACCTCCATAATCGAGAAACATTTCCTTAGTCATCCAGTTACTAAGGATAATTTTGACCGCTGTACAGTGATCTACTCCTAGATCACTATTGTACCTCCCTGTCAAACTCATGGCAAGGTACGCAACATGTTTGGTACACAGCATGGCATACTTTATAGAACCTATGGCTGAGGCATAGGGAATGACTTTCATTCTCTCTATATTTTTCTGCTGTGGTCTGGCTTTGAGTCTTACTCAACTTCACACCTTACAAGTCAGGCAAAAACTCCTTCTTTGACTGATCCATTTTGAACTACTTCAAAATCTTATCAAGGTATGTACTCATCGAAAGTCTTATCAAGCGTCTTGATCTATCTCTATAGATCTTGATGCCCAATATGTAAGCAGCTTCACCAAGGTCTTTCTTTGAAAAACTCCTTTCAAACACTCCTTTATGCTTTCCAGAAAATTCTACATCATTTCCGATCGACAATATGTCATTCACATATACTTATCAGAAATGGTGTAGTGCTCCCACTCACTTTCTTGTAAATACAGGCTTCACCGCAAGTCTGTATAAATCTATATGCTTTGATCAACTTATCAAAGCGTATATTCCAACTCCGAGATGCTTGCACCAGTCCATAGATGCATCGCTGGAGCTTGCACATTTTGCTAGCACCTTTAGGATTGACAAAACCTTCTGGTTGCATCATATACAATTCTTCTTTAATAAATCCATTAAAGAATGCAGTTTTGTTATCCATTTGCCAGATTTCATAAAATGCGGCAATTGATAACATGATTCGGACAGACTTAAGCATCGCTACGGGTGAGAAAGTCTCATCGTAGTCAACTCCTTGAACTTGTCGAAAACCTTTCGCAACAAGTCGAGCTTTGTAAACAGTAACATTACCGTCAGTGTCAGTCTTCCTCTTGAAGATCCATTTATTTTCCCATGGCTTGCCGATCATCGGGTTAGTCAACCAAAGTCCACACTTTGTTCTCATACATGGATCCTATCTCAGATTTCATGGCCTCAAGCCATTTTGCGGAATCTGGGCTCATCATCGCTTCCTCATAGTTTGTAGGTTCATCATGGTCTAGTAACATGACTTCCAGAACTAGGTTGCCGTACCACTCTGGTGCGGAACGTACTCTGGTTGATCTACGACGTTCAGCAGAAACTTGATCTGAAGTTTCATGATCATCATCATTAGCTTCCTCACTAATTGGTGTAGGAATCACTGGAACTAGTTTCTGTGATGTTCCACTTTCCAATTCGGGAGAGGGTACAATTACCTCATCAAGTTCTACTTTCCTCCCACTCACTTCTTTCGAGAGAAACTCCTTCTCTAGAAAGGATCCACTCTTAGCAACAAAGACCTTGCCTTCGGATCTGTGATAGAAGATGTACCCAATAGTTTCTTTTGGGTATCCTATGAAGATTTACTTCTCCGATTTGGGTTCGAGCTTATCATGTTGAAACTTTTTCACATAAGCATCGCAGTCCCAAACTTAAAGAAATGACAGCTTAGGTTTCTCATCAAACCACAGTTCATACGGTGTCATCTCCACGGATTTAGATGGTGCCCTATTTAATGTGAATGTAGCTGTCTCTAATGCATAACCCCAAAAGCGATAGTGGTAGATCGGTAAGAGACATCATCGATCGCACCATATCTAATAAAGTACGGTTATGACGTTCGGACACACCATTACACTGTGGTGTTCCAGGTGGCGTGAGTAGTGAAACTATTTCACATTGTTTTTACTGAAGGCCAAACTCGCTAACTCAAATATTTTACCTCTACGATCATGTCGTAGAAACTCTTATTTTCTGTTACGATGATTCTCCACTTCACTCTGAAATTCTTTGAACTTTTCAAATGTTTCAGACTTGTGTTTCATTAAGTAGATATACCCATATCTGCTCAAATCATCAGTGAAGGTCAGAAAATAACGATACCCGCCGCGAGTTTCAACACTCATTGGTTCGCATACATCAGTATGTATGATTTCCAACAGCTCTGTTGCTCGCTCCACAGTTCCGGAGAATGGAGTTTTAGTCATCTTGCCCATGAGGCATGGTTCGCAAGCACCAAGTGATTCATAATCAAGTGATTCCAAAAGTCCATCACTATGGAGTTTCTTCATGCGCTTTACAACAATATGACCTAAACGGCAGTGCCACAAATAAGTTGCACTATCATTATTAACCTTGCATCTTTTGGCTTCAATATTATGAATATGTGTATCACACGATCGAGATCCAACAAACCATTTTTCATTGGGTGTATGACCATAGAAGGTTTTATTCATGTAAACAGAACAACAATTATTCTCTAACTTACATGAATAACTGTATTGCAATAAACATGATCAAATCATATTCATGTTCAACACAAACACCAAATAACACTTATTTAGGTTCAACACTAATCCCGAAAGTATAGGGGGTGTGCGATGATGATCATATCAATCTTGGAACTACTTCCAATACACATCGTCACTTCATCCTTTAACTAGTTTCTGTTCATTATGCAACTCCCATTTCGAGTTACTACTCATTAGCAACTAAACCAGTATCAAATACCGAGGGGTTTGCTATGAACACTAGTAAAATACACATCAATAATCTGTATATCAAATATACCTTTGTTCACTTTGCCATCCTTCTTATCCGCCAAGTATCTAGGGCAGTTCCACTTCCAGTGACCATTTCCTTTGCAGTAGAAGCACTTAGTTTCAGGCTTGAGTTTAGCTTTGGGTTTCTTCATGGGAGTGACAACTTGCTTGTCATTCTTCTTGAGTTCCCCTTCTATCCCTTTGCCCTTTACTTGAAACAAGTGGTCTTGTTAACCATCAACACTTGATGCTCTTTCTTGATTTCTACCTTTGTCGATTTCAGCATCGCGAAGAGCTCGGGAATTACTTTCGTCATCCCTTGCATATTATAGTTCATCACGAAGTTCTACTAACTTGGTGATAGTGACTAGAGAACTTTATCAATTACTATCTTATCTGGAAGATTAACTCCCACTTGATTCAAGCAATTGCAGTACCCAGACAATCTGAGCACATGCTCACTGGTTGAGCTATTCTCCTCCATCTTGTAGGCAAAGTACTGTCAGAGGTCTCATACCTCTCGACACGGGCATGAGTATGAAATACTAATTTTAACTCTTGGAACATCTTATATGCTCTGTGGCGTTCAAAACGTTTTTGAAGTCCCGGTTCTAAGCCGTAAAGCATGGTGCACTTAAACTATCAAGTAGTCATCATACTGAGCTTTTGTCAAAACGTTCATAACGTCTGCATCTGCTCCTGCAATAGGTCTGTCACCTAGCGGTGCATCAAGGACATAATTCTTCTGTGCAGCAATGAGGATAATCCTCAGATCACGGAACAATTCCGCATCATTGCTACTAACATCTTTCAACTTAGTTTTCTCTAGGAACATATAAAATAAACGGGGAGCAACATCGCGAGCTATTGATCTACAACATAGATATGCTAATACTACCAGGACTAAGTTCATGATAAATTAAAGTTCAATATAATCATATTAATTAAAGAACTCCCACTTAGATAGACATCCCTCTGGTCATCTAAATGATCACGTGATCCAAATCAACTAAACCATGTCTGATCATCACGTGAGATGGCGTAGTGTCAATGGTGAACATCTTATGTTGATCATATCTACTATATGATTCACGCTCGACCTTTCGGTCTCCAGTGTTCCGAGGCCATATCTGCATATGCTAGGCTCGTCAAGTTTAACCCGAGTATTCTGCGTGTGCAAAACTGGCTTACACCCGTTGTATTTGAACGTAGAGCTTATCACACCCGATCATCACGTGGTGTCTCGGCACGACGAACTTTCGCAACGGTGCATACTCAGGGAGAACACTTATACCTTGAAATTTAGTAAGGGATCATCTTATAATGCTACCGTCGTTCTAAGCAAAATAAGAAGCATAATAAGATAAACATCACATGCAATCAAAATATGTGACATGATATGGCCATCATCATCTTGTGCTTTTGATCTCCATCTCCAAAGCACCGTCATGATCACCTTCGTCACCGGCGTGACACCTTGATCTCCATCGTAGCATCGTTGTCGTCTCGCCAACTATTGCTTCTACGACTATCGCTACTGCTTAGTGATAAAGTAAAGCAATTACATTGCGATTGCATTTCATACAATAAAGCGACAACCATATGGCTCCTGCCAGTTGCCGATAACATTACAAAACATGATCATCTCATACAAAACCGTATAACTCATCATGTCTTGACCATATCACATCACAACATGCCCTGCAAAAACAAGTTAGACGTCCTCTACTTTGTTGTTGCAAGTTTTACGTGGCTGCTACGGGCTTAGCAAGAACCGTTCTTACCTACGCATACAAAACCACAATGATGTTTCGTCAAGTATGTGCTATTTTAACCTTCACAAGGACCGGGCGTAGCCACACTTGATTCAGCTAAAGTGAGAGAGACAGACACCCGCCAGTCACCTTTAAGCAACGAGTGCTCGTAACGGTGAAACCAGTCTCGCGTAAGCGTACGCGTAATGTCGGTCCGGGCCGCTTCATCTCACAATACCGCCGAAGCAAAGTATGACATGCTGGTAAGCAGTATGACTAGTATCGTCCATAATCTTATTGTGTTCTACTCGTGCATATCATCTACGCATAGACCTGGCTCATGATGCCACTGTTGGGGAACGTAGTATTTTCAAAATTTTCCTACGATCACGCAAGATCTATCTACTAGATGCATAGCAACGAGAGGGGAGAGTGTGTCTACGTACCCTCGTAGACCGAAAGCGGAAGCGTTTATCAACGCGGTTGATGTAGTCGTGCACCTTCACGATCCGTCCCGATCTAGTACCGAACGTACGGCACCTCCGCGTTCAGCACACGTTCAGCTCGATGACGTCCTCGCCTTCTTGATCCAGCAAGACGGGCGAAGTAGTAGATGAGTTCCGGCAGCACGACGGCGTGGTGACGGTTGTTGATGAAGAATAATCTCTGCAGGGCTTCGCCAAGCACTACAGAAACTAGACGGAGGATAAACTAGAGGGTCGGGGTTGCCGGCACACGGCTTGGTGTATCTTGATGTGTCTTGGGTGCTAGCCCTAACCCTCTATTTATATGTTGAGCCCTGGGGTCGAAACTTGGAGCAAAAGCCTCCTCAAAGTCGGTTTTGCCCGAAAGGAAAGAGTCCCACTCGGACTCCAGGGCTAGACGCCAGGGTTCCCGGCGTCTACCCCCTAGACGCCAGGGTTCCTGGCGTCTAGCCTCTGGTCTCCGCAAAACTTCCTTTTGCACTTTCCTAAAGCCTCGTGGGCTTTCCCCTTTGGCCCAAATAAAGTGTTCTCGTACCCAAACACTTCGGGAAACATCCGGAACCCCTTCCGGTGAATTCCGGAACCCTTCCGGAGGTCAAACACTATTATCCCATATATTAATCTTTATCTCCGGACCATTCCAGAGTTCCTCGTCATGTCCGTGATCACATCCGGGACTCCGAATAACATTCGGTCACCAACATACATAACTCATTAAATACTATATCGTCGACGAACGTTTAAGCGTGCGGACCCTACGGGTTCGAGAACTATGTAGACATGACCGAGACATCTCTCCGGTCAATAACCAATAGCGGAACCTGGATGCCCATATTGGCTCCTACATATTCTACGAAGATCTTTATCGGTCGAACCGCATAACAACATACGTTGTTCCTTTTGTCATCGGTATGTTACTTGCCCGAGATTCGATCGTCGGTATCACTATACCTAGTTCAATCTCGTTACCGGCAAGTCTCTTTACTCGTTCCGTAATACATCATCCCGCAACTAACTCATTAGTTGCAATGCTTGCAAGGCTTAAGTGATGTGCATTACCGAGAGGGCCCAGAGATACCTCTCCGACACTCGGAGTGACAAATCCTAATCTTGATCTATGCCAACACCACAAACACCTTCGGAAACACCTGTAGAGTATCTTTATAATCACCCAGTTACGTTGTGACGTTTGATAGCACACAAGGTGTTCCTACGGTATTCGGGAGTTGCATAATCTCATAGTCATAGGAACATGTATAAGTCATGAAGAAAGCAATAGCAGTAAAACTAAACGATCAAAGTGCTATGCTAACGGATGGGTCTAGTCCATCACATCATTCTCCTAATGATGTGATCTCGTTGATCAAATGACAACTCATGTCTATGGCTAGGAAACATAACCATCTTTGATCAATGAGCTAGTCTAGTAGAGGCATACTAGGGACATACTGTTTTGTCTATGTATCCACACATGTACTAAGTTTCCGGTTAATACAATTCTAGCATGAATAATAAACATTTATCATGATATAAGGAAATATAAAATAACAACTTTATTATTGCCTCTAGGGCATATTTCCTTCATCCCTCCACCATGAATAACAAACACAAGCACGATGTAGGGTATTACTCTCTGGAGGCCCAAGCCTCCTAGCTACTCCGGTGCCACCCATCTGTCCCTCTGCCACCCATCATTGATATATAAACTGGAGCCCCGGCCATTGCGGCAGTCATCTGCCTCCGATCCCTTTCTCCTCTTCGCATCACTCCCACTATGGCTTCCTCGTGCCCCAAAGCTCTCTAGGACGAGCTCATGCCGGAGCAGAAGAAGGAGATGGCCGCCATTGTGGTCAGCTGGCAGGCCGGCAACCAGCCGGAGAACGACGATGTCCCAATGGAGGAAGCGGCCGACGACGAGCCGACGCTACCCTCCTCGTCCAGCCCCCCCCCCCCC
>LR738709.1:674864232-674877663 GCA_902687465.1 Secale cereale
CCCCCCACTGGCGCGTTGCACCATGACCATCGTCGATACCCGTGCCCATTACATGGACATGGTGCGGGAGGAGGAGTTACGGGAGGTGCAGGGTGACGCCTCCTACAACCACCAGCTCATCCAGGAGCACGTGCAGACTGAGGAGCAGATCATCGCCGGTAGGAGATCTTGTTGGACGCGAACGTGGCGGAGAAGGAGGAGCTGCTGGAGTCCTACAGCTCCGCCTGCGACATCCACCTCGCCCACTGGCGGTGCCGCCAGCGTCAGGAGGAACTTGAGACTGCCTACAAGGAGTTCGAGGAGGCGGCGAAAGAGGTGTGGGGCAAGACCGACGACGGTGAGGACACCGTCAAGGCCGCGCCCCGCCGCCATGACCGCGAAGTCGGCACGTCCGCTGGCGCTGCCGGTAGTGAGGAGTAGTGCACGATAGGTCACCGCCACTCTGGTTTCAAGAAGGCCACCGCTCCTCCCCTCCCGTCGACGCCGAGCTTGGCGGGCTGAGCATCGTCAACTGATTAGTCGCTTGATGACGACGTGGAGGCGAACATCTTTAGTTCCCAGGGCTCTGAAGGCGGAGCAGGAGATCACCGAGGCGGAATTGAAGAAGGCGAAGCTTCAGTTCTCGGGGCTCATGAGCGGGCAAGGGAAACAGGCGCCGACGATCATTTAGTGTAGGTATTATAGTCGAACGAGCTTTGCTTTTAGTTGAAATATGCCAAAAATGTAATGAATTTTGTCGTGTTTATATAAAATTCGGACGTGTTTATATGAAATCTGCCGGTTTGAATGTATTTCGTCTGTTTTTTTTATCATTGCCGAAATGTATGCGAGCATGCCTGAATGCTGGCCTCCCATCATCATCATGTTTCATATTTGACGGGATCCACTCAAATGGTTTCGTAGACGACACCGATTCGATCGGGTGGACCATGTGTCCATGTCAACAACTTTCAAAGCCTTGGGAGGTCAGCCGACGCAGTCCTAATAAGGGGCTACTAGTCACAGAGGCCTCGAACCAGGCTCCTGAACGAAAAACCACAAGGACAAGCACTTCAAAGGGATGAGCCTGCCAGAGGTCTCGAAGACCCACTTCGCGACCTCCGCCATGCTCGGGGGCTATTGACGGTGTCATACACCGAGGGTGGCTCACTGAGGTGCGCGTGGCAGAAGGCTAGCTAGAGGGCCCACAAGTCCAGCAGCACAGGGAGCCCAGATAAGAAGATAAGCACCATGCAAACAACTTAACCTCCAAGTTGGTGTGGCGGCAACCCTATATCGCATCTCCCTCTGTAAAACCCTAGCCTCCACCGAGTATATAAGGAGAGGCTAGGGAGCTCTCATTCCCATCTACTCATGTAGAAACAACTCTCCGTAGCAATCTCATCTATGTCATTGCAACTCTTTGCACGATGTATCCCTCCACTATGAATAACAAACACAAGCAGGATGTAGGGTATCACGACTCTCTGGAGGCCCGAACCTCCCAGCTACTCCGGTGCCACCCGTCTGTCCCTCTGCCGCCCACCATTGCTATATAAACTGTAGCCCCGGCCATTGCCGCAGTCATCCGCCTCCGATCCCTTTCTCCTCTTCGCACCACTCTCACCATGGCTTCCTCGCGCACCAAAGCTCTCTGGGACGGGCTCATGCCGGAGCAGAAGAAGGAGATGGATGTCATTGCGGTTGTCTGGCAGGCCAGCAACCAGCCGGAGAACGACGATGTCCCAATGGAGGAAGCGGCCGACGACGAGCCGACACCACCCTCCTCGTCCAGCCAACCCCACTGATGCATTACACCATGACCATCGTCGAGGCCCGTGTCCATTACATGGACATGGTGCGGGAGGAGCATTTACAGAAGGTGCAGGGTGACGCCTCCTACAACCACCAGCTCATCCAGGAGCATGTGCAGACAGAGGAGCAGATCGCCGGTGGTAGGAGATCGCGTCGGACGCGAACGTGGCGGAGGAGGAGCTGCTGGAGTCCTACCGCTCCTCCACGACATCCACCTCGCCCACTGGCGGTACCGCCGGCATCAGGAGGAACTTGAGGCTGCCTACAAGGGGTTCGATGAGGCGGCGGAAGAGGTGTGGGGCAAGACCGACGACGGTGAGGACACCGCCAAGGCCGCGCCCCGCTGCCATGGCCACGAAGTCGGCACGTCCGCGGGCGCTGCCGGTAGTGAGGAAGAGTAGTGCACGGTAGGTCACCGCCGCTCTGGTTTCAAGAAGGCCACCGCTCCTCCCCTCCCGTCGATGCCAAGCTTGGCGGGCTGAGCATCGTCAACTGATTAGTCGCTTGACGGCGACGTGGAGGCGAACATCTTTAGTTCCCGCGGCTCTGAAGGCGGAGCTGGAGATCGTCGAGGCAGAATTGGAGAAGGCGAAGCTTCAGTTCTCGGGGCTCATGAGCGGGCATGGGAAACAGGCACCGACGATCATTTAGTTTAGGTATTATAGTCGAACGAGCTTTGCTTTTAGTTGAAATATGTCCAAAATGTAATGAATTTCGTCATGTTTATATGAAATCCGGACGTGTTTATATGAAATCTGCCGGTCTGAACGTACTTCGTCCGTTTTTTATAATTCCTGAAATGTATGCGAGCAAGCTTGAACGGTGGCCTCTCATACCCGTGTCCGCGGACTGGTCCTCCTTGTCCGCCGGTGAGAGGAAATTTACGAGTAGCCGTTGGAGACGCCATAACCTTGCGGATCCCAGCAGTAATGCGTATATTGTGGTTTCTAATCTCGCAGATCCCAGCACTGATGCGTATACTTCTTTTTTGTTGAGGGAACACTGATGCGTGGTAACCCCCTTCGCATATCCTGGCACTGATGTGTATATTATTGTTACTTATGGTGATTATGGTGATTATACGCATTCCTAGCCAGGAGCGTCTCACACGGCGGATATGTGTCATGCAGATGCTTGTGCATATGGAACGTGATCGTCGACAATTAATGCATATGCCTATATATATACCGAGGCAAGGGTGGGTTGTGCCATTGCATCAGATCGATTGCTTCTAAAACCACCTCCTAATCTCGCATACGGTTCGTGGAAAATATGAAGGCGAACGCTGTGTACACAATTGCTGTTTTTCTCATTGGGTGCCTTCTTATGGTTGGACAATGTAAGTACACATCACTATCGTATTGTTTTTCTATATTTATTTATGTGCATATTGTGGACTGATAACTGTATAATGTTATCTATGTAATATATAGGTCGTCGTGAGCCCGAGAGCACCTACAAAGATGACCATGCCAACACGACCACGGCGCTCTCGTCATTTGACGAGAGCAAGCTTACGCTGATATGGTGTCTCGATAGAGATTGTAAGACCAAGGGTGAAAACTTTAGAACCTGGTGGGCGAAATGCATATGCTGCGTCACTCAGCCAGACGTACCGTGTTACGATTCCTATGAAGAGTGTCAAAGTAAATGCCCAAGTGTGCCGTAGCCCATATACTTGTCAATACGGGTGGGCATTAACAGAATACACTGCTATAGGATAGCGTGTTGATCGGTAGTACTACCTTTTTATGAGTTTATATATTATTGCAAATAAAAAAGTGAGTTGGGATCCGATGCAGCTAATCTTATCTTATTCTTAATTACTGAAATATATAATTCGTGCCACCGAAGGGACCATGTTGGTTCTGGTAGCCCGGTCCCTTATTTTTCTTTTCTCTCTTCTGTATTTGTTTTTGCCTCCCAGGCTGCTTGCAGTCTGCCTGTACAGTTTTTCCCCCCTTCTAAATGAAAAGGCAGAGCACCTGCCATTGCCCGTCAAAAAAAAATTCGTGCCACCAGATGAGCTGTGAGTTTAACTTTGAGTATAACTAAATAAAACTCAACGTGTTTAAAAAACTCAACCGATAAATATTAGGAGAAAAATAAAGTCCATTCAAGACTTACCTTCTAATTCCTTCAGAAGGCCATAACGATTTATATATGGAAAACATTTTATTTCATCGACTCCTCCGCCCTTCTCCCTATTGAGATACATTCAGTATTTGGTGCATATGTTGTACTAGCAAAAGAGCACGTTCGCTGCAACAGGAGGAAAAAGTAGCACACGCTCTTAGCCAATAACCATGCCTCAAAACCCCAATAGGTCCACGTCTTTTCTTTTAACAGGGCATCACATTTGCGTTACCGCTTATCCTCCTCACCCACTCCAGCGATGGCCTCAGTGCTCACAGGACCATAACACGTTTGAATGTGGTTAATCCTAAGGCGTCTCTCTCTCTCTCTCTCTCTCTCTCTCTCAATATCACACGCCTGCGCGCTCGGAAGAAGATGAGAAATATATTGTTTTTCTCTGCGAGGTTTTCTAGAGGCGTGCTTGTATGGTTATTGATGTTTTCTTTCATCTCAATACGTTTTAGTGGATGTTTATTTGCAATCTGGATCGCTATCGATACGCAAGAAATACATGCCATGTGCTATAGATTAAGTTTGGAAAAAGTCCAAAATAAACCCTAAACTCGTAGACGAAAGCTAAATCAAACCCTGAACTTTCAATCCCTGAAATCAGCACACCAAACTCTTCGATCCCGGTCTATTTCAAATCTTGAGAGTATTTCGCTGGTATTCGCTGACGTGGAAAGTTAAATTGGGCCGGGCCATTAGATGTTAAATTGGGCCGGGCCATTAGATCAGCCGCTTGCGCGCCTGCTGTGATGTGTGTTTTCTATCGTTTTTCTTTCGGGTTTTCTTTATATTCGCTGACGTGGAAAGTTAAATTGGGCCGGACCATTAGATCAGCCGCTTGCGCGCCTGCTGTGATGTGTGTTTTCTATCGTTTTTCTTTCGGGTTTTCTTTATATTCGCTGACGTGGAAAGTTAAATTGGGCCGGACCATTAGATCAGCCGCTTGCGCGCCTGCTCCGCTGTGTGTTTTCTATAGTTTTTCTTTCGGGTTTTCTCTATATTCATTGGTTTTCTTTAGTTTTTTCCCTTCATTATATTTTTCTTTTCAAATACATTATGTACATTGTCACGCTCTGCCATTATTACGCTTTCAACATTTTCGAATATATTATATACATTAGCACGCACATGAAACATTTTTTGATGCACTTTCGACATTTTTCAAATACATTATGTAATTTTTTTAAAATACATGTTTACAACATTTTTTGAATATACAGTAACATTTTTCCAAATACATGTTTAGCATTTTTTAAATGACAATAAACTTTTTATCAAACTATACAAACATTTTTTTACATTGTTTAAAAAGGTGCTCCCATTTTTTTAAAATCAAATGTTCAGGCTTCAAGGTTTTGTTCAGGTTTTAAAATTAGTTCCTATTTTTTTCAAAACATGTTTATGTTTCAAAAAGTGTTCCCATTTTTGAAAAGTTGTTCATTTTTTAAGAAGTACTCCTTCTATAAAGAATTGTAAAAGTGTTTAGATCACCATATTTCTTTACGGAGGGAGTATTCAACATTATTCTCACACATTTGTTCAAGTTCCAAAAGTTGCTCCCATTTTAAAAAAATTCAGAGAGTGTTTGCATTTTTTTAGTTTTGTTCAGGTTTATAAAAAAATCCCCGTTTTTTGAAAAACATTTATGTTTAAAAAAGTGTTCAGTTTTTGGAAATTCATTTTGTTTTCAAAAGTTGTTTGTTTTCACATATTGTTTACGTTTTCCATATTTTATTTCCCTTAAAAATGTTTCTTCCAATCCCACAAAAAAAAGTTTCTTCGGACTTTGGAGTTTGGTACTAATAACTTCAGGCCTCCTGTTAAATCACTAGTAGTCATTTATTCTGGTGGCTTGCGCGATTAGGTAAGCAGCTCCAGGTCGCACGCTTGACTCCCCGTCGGCCACTTTCTTTTAAATTTTATATTATATACGTCGCGCATTATGATAAATGAAAAAAAAACTCGCGTCGTCACATGGTGGGCCGTCCCTGTGCAATCAACTGTTGACTATTTTTTTGGTATTTTTATTACATGTCGCATATTACAAAAAAGAAATAAAAATAAACTGAAGAAAAAAAAAATCCCGCTTCGCACCTATTGGGCCGGCCCAGTCGTGTGCATACTCAACAATCCCGGGATTCAACCCGCCACATCGACAATCCCTGTTTGGAAATACTCTCAGGGTTTAAAACAGACCGGGATCGAAGAATTTGGTGTGCTGATTTCAGGGATTGGAAGTTCAGGGTTGAATTTAGCTTTGATCGATGAGTTTAAGGTATATTTTAGACTTTTTCCATTAAGTTTGCACCCACAATATTATTTTCAAAAAAAATTCGTTTTCGACAAAGGGAATATATTAATATCGTGAAGATACCAATTACACCCAGCCTCTGTACCAACTAGATGTTCATAGGCATCAAGGATACACACAGCCAAAAAAGAAAAGAAAAAGAATAGAAGAAAGAAAAAAGACCCCGCCACAGCGAACAATCACTAGCGGCAGCAGCACTCTAACCACCACCATAGACAACACTCGAAATACAAAAGAGGTTCTCCAAAAGCAACGCCTTCAATAAGGAAACAATGCACAAGCATTGTCGTTGCCTGATCAAAGATCTTGGGTTTTCACCACGGAGAAAGCCCAGTCCACCCAAAACAATGTCTTCAACAACGCCATTGCCAGGTACAACCAATAAAGGCCAGACCCTGGGCTTTCACCCTGGGGATCAAGACTCGGTACTCGAGGAGTACCACCAAAAATGCAGTCCTCCAATGTTGTCGCCCCCGCTTGCGGAGGCTACTTTTACGAGTCACCATACACCTGGCACACAATCTTCATCACATCCAATAGACCCTTTCACTGAAGTTACAAGACCTTCAATCACAGCCGCCATGACTTTCCCCACCTCCATCAGTGCCTTGAGAATCTTGACTTAGACATGTCCCATGACACCGATAAGAAAGCGAAGCTTCGCGTCGCGCCCTCGTAAGGCCGTGTTGGCTGATGATATTAGCGCGCGCGACCGGGGTCTTTCCTGTAACAGAATATGATCGGGCTGCGATTGCATGCCTCGATGGTTTACATTGATCAGTATATATACATGGGCTGGAAGAGTTACAAACTTGCAGTACAAGTTAATCTAGGTCGGTTTGAAGTAAACATGGTAACCAATGATGTGGGTTGATCTGCTACTTGTATTTGATCTGGAGGCTGATTCGTAGAGTCATCTAACATTTCCAATCTAGATATCCAGGGACAACATACGCCAATCCATATGGATTTTTGCCAGGGAAGACCGTAACTCGTCAAGGGCCAGATCCAAGAGGTTAACATCCGGCTGAGAGATGAAATTGGCGGAAGAGAGTGGTAGGGCCAAGATCCTTGTGCGAGACGCCGGCAGACACAACGCAACAACCAAGAGCTGGCGGCTGGATCACATCCAAGTATAGCGCAGGGAAGCTGTGAAACCTGGATCGCATCCATCTGAGCGCATGTTGGACATGCAAACCGCCCAGCTTGGATTCAATCCGTGATGGGTGTTGTCGCCGGGTCTTTTGACCGAGGTAGAGCACGCCACAGCCACCACCATGTGAAGATCTAATGGCCACGACCTGAGCTCCGTCTCCGCCGCAACACGCGTCATCAAACGCCGCACAGGGAAATATCAACTGTTGTCTCGTCGCTAGAACGGAGGGAGGCCCTGTCGTCGCCGCCACCGCACAGGCTTTGCCTGGCGCTGGCCTCCGGCGGCGGCAAGGGGGAGGAGCAGGCGACGGGGTCCGAGGGCGTGGTAGATCGGGTCGCCGCCCGTGCCGCCAGGTTAGGCGACGCGGGGGCCTAGGGCGTGGTATTTTTCTCCCGTAAGCGTCCTGAGTTATATTCATATTTAACAGGTAAAATAATATTATATTCATATTCTACATATTTTTCTAATCAAATATCATATGTATCATGTTAAAATTAAAGTTACGGTTAAAAAGATATGTATAATTTACAAAATCATTTGTTTTAGATGAACTATGGATCCACGGATTGAATAACCGCGCAAAAAAACTGTATTTTAAGCAATTGGTCGTGTGGGATATTTTCACCCGTCACCTCCAACTTATCCAAATAGAATGTCTGCACAAACAATATAAGAGGGTTCATGTATAATTATCAGCGACATTGAGTGGCTGGTACATTTGGCCGATGGATGCATTTTTTTTTCTTCAAAAAGGAGGTTATCCCTCGGCCTCTGCATCAGAGTGATGCATGCGGCCATCTTATTAATAAGCAAAATGTTAAACAAAATCTTCAAGTCTTGAATAACAAAAAAGCTCACAAAA
Source organism: Secale cereale (assembly GCA_902687465.1). Classification (NCBI taxonomy): domain Eukaryota; kingdom Viridiplantae; phylum Streptophyta; class Magnoliopsida; order Poales; family Poaceae; genus Secale; species Secale cereale. The sequence continues at coordinate 674,872,501 of LR738709.1, forward strand.
AGCAAAAGCATGAAAACGAGATAGCCACAACCGGCGGAAAAAAGATAGATAGGAAACTAAACACATATCCTATTATATGACCGCCATCCAAACTGGTTGAAGATAGTCCGTGCTACTGTCTCCCAACGGATAGACCCAGTAACCATACGCTCCCTGGCATCCGTCGGAGTGAGTAGCGACCACATACGAATCAGTGTAGTGGTCCGAAAAATAACCTGCAAGAAATAAATATGTGGTATTCTGTTAAAAACCAAATCATTCATGCAGTTTCATACAACCCATAATAAAGCACATACTCCTTCACGGATATGTTTTGCGATTTCTAACTCAACTCCATCCAGCCACGTCCCGAATAATGTAGGGGTGGTATTGGAAGGAGTAATGTTAAACATTGTATGAACAGACCGCCATAAATTTTTCGCCATTGGGCAATCAAGAAAGAGGAGTTTGGCAGATTCCTCATGTTCGCAAAAACTACAGCTTTGCGATCCCGTTCAATTACGTTTTGCCAAATTACCTTAGTTAGAATAAATTGCTTGTGGATAAACCACATAAACATTTTAATTTTTAAAGGCACTTTGACTTTCCAAATATGCATAGAACTGGGGATAGCGCCAGAATTGATAATATCCAAATACATGGATTTTACTGAAAACACTCTATTCTGAGTTAGTTTACAGTGCAACTAATCTAGCTGTTGAGAGAGGTGAACATCCATCAATCTTCTCACAAGATGGAGCCTGACGTCCCAACGGTTTCCCGCTAACGTCATCCTAAATCGATTATTTAGAGGCTTGGACTGTAATACTGTTGCAATGTAAGCATCTCTACGCTGAACAATATTATAGAGAGAAGAATATTGGAGAGCTAGAGGCGTCTCCCCTAACCACGTATCCTCCCAAAATCTCGTAGAAGTACCATTACCGAAATTTTGTCCTTTGGAAGAAAGCTGACTTCACTCTCATCAGTCCTTTCCAAAACGGCGAATCGGTCGGTCTGACCATCACCTAAGATAAGGTTCTAGACTGAAGGTACTTATTACGCAGGATCTAGGCCCATATGGCATCGGTCTCTCTAGATAGCTTGTATAGCCACTTGCTGAGAAGACATCTGATCTTCGCCTCTAAATTTTCAATGCCAAGACCACCTTGATCTTTTGGCCTACAGATAATATCCCATTTAGCAAGTCTGTAATATTGTTTTAACTCATCACTTTGTCAAAAAAACATGATCGATAGAAGTCCAGTCTTTTCTGAACCCCAGTTGGTACTTCGAAGAAGGACAATAGAAACATTGGCATGCTCGTGAGCACCGAATTAATGAGAATAAGTCGGCCTTCAGATGACATAAGTTTGCCCTTCCAGCAACTTAGTTTCTTTTCAAACCGATACTCAATGCTCTTCCATTCGCTGTTAGATAGCTTGCGATGGTGAATCGGTATGCCCGAATATGTAAACGGCATCGACCCTAATTCACATCCAAACAGTTATTTGTAAGCTTCTTGTTCGTCTTTAGCTCTTTCAAAGCAAAACAATTTACTTTTATGGAAGTTAATCTTTAATGCATGTTTTACATTTACATGAATGAACGGCAGACATCAAGATAAATGACACTTCTTGCTACCTCCAGGCATATCAACTTTAACCCTCTTTGCTGCTCTTAAAATCTCCAACCTCACGTAACAGGACAAATTGTGCAAATGAATTATGCCAGGGTTTGTTAGCGCGCCCCAGTAATCTGTCACAAAGTAGTCATTTTTCATTGTGGGGGCAAGCAAGTAAGTCGTGGCGCATATAACAAAAGCGATCTTGGCATATAGAGGACCTGGTTCTGTTTTTCTTTTCTCAAATGCATATAGAGGACCTGGTTTCGAAAGTGCCTTTCTACACCCGGGAGCAAATGCTCCTGGTATAAACAGTAAAACAAAAAATATAGAAAAAAATTAAAAAAAAATTCTGATTTTTTTTATGACATACTTTCACAAATGTTTGTCGTGCACGCAAAAAAAATCATTACGAAATCAAATTGATGGAACTCAGGCCGAAAAAAACAAAACGAAGCACCGAAATGCTTTTATAAGTAGCATTTTCAGACCATCGATTTTGTTTTTTTTACAGCGCCTTCCACCAATGTGATTTTGTGATGAAATTTCGCATGCACTACAAACATTTGTGTAAGTATGCCACAAATAAATTTCAGATTTTCTTGATTTTCTTTTTAAATTGAGTTTACTGTTCACACCAGGAGCAAATCATTTGCTCCTGTGTGTGGAAACTCCACGTCCACCTGGTTCTGTTTTCTTTCTTGCAGGGCACCCTCCATTCAGAAAGAGAGAACTATTCCAGGTTATGTTTCTTTCCAAACGATCCAAATTGGATCAGGTTTCTCCATCATCAGATAACGGAACAAAACATGGAGTAAAATAGCGTCTTGGCGCTAGAAAAACACAAAAATGGAATTATCACCCAGTAAAGGGTAGCCACCATGTTGTATGCACCGCTAACAGGAGGGGTGAAGAACAAAGTTTTAAACTCCCTACCAGAGACAAACTGAAAGTTCTCAAAGCCCACATGCCCTCAAACTTACAAAGGGAAAGGCCGAAAGAGGGGAAACCGCACCCTTTTACCCCTGGATCACCGCACACGCAGGTGCTCAGACATAACAAGAGGAGCCATCATCACTTTTTTTTGGCCTCCACTCGGATTATCTGGTTATGTATGCACCAGGTTTCACAATACAGAAAGACAGAATTATTCCAGCCACGATATATATGTGAACTGGACAAGCCACGACAAAATATCAACCTTTGCTCCTTTTAACTACCCTCTTGATAGCAAGGCGCGTCAGTATCTCTGCAGTTGGTGATGAATGGCTATCTTGAGGCATATCGGAGTTAGGGCAACCAACATCAGCATTCTCAGTTGGAGCTGGAGCTGTGAATTTGAAGAAATGTGAAGGTTAGCCTACAGATAAACTATATCAATTAAGCAAAGTGACCTGCAGCAGCAAGACCGCTACAGTCCTCAAATATACTCCCTCCGTCCGGAAATACTTGTCATTAAAATGAATAAAAGGGGATGCATCTAGATGTATTTTAGTTCTAGATACATCCCTTTTTGTCCATTTTGATGACAAGTATTTTTGGACGGAGGGAGTACTACCCAAAACAGCTCCTACCATTATAATTATGCTCTGCTGGTAGTCTTCTTACCTGGATCTTCATATAAAGGGCGTTTTCCCTTCATATTCCGGCTTACTCCATCCTGATGCCTGATTCCAGCAAACAGTATTTTCAGTTGATCTCTCACTTTCCTCGACTCATTCTTGACCTGTTGCTGCGACTGGTTCTCGAGGTCTGTCAAGGCAGCTTGGTGCCTCTGGTTCTCCTCTTCCTTCTTCCTTGAAAAACTTGTCAAAACATATTCACAAGCCGTTGCCAAGGATGAAACCTTATCCATAACTAGCGATTCAATCTGAAAAATAATACATTTATGAAACTATATCCGTAACTAGCGATTCAATCTTCATACTGATTCAGTAATGATTTTTTTTGTTCGCCGACTTTACCTCATCTATGGTCATAGACCCGGTCTCCGCGGACCTAGATTCACTTCTGTTAAACACATCTAATGCGCCAGCAACATTGTTCCTGTTCGCGGGGTTCCTCTGATAGCACACCAGTGCTTCGTGACGTGGCTTTCCGTGACAAATGATCAAAGGTTCATGTGAATATATGATATAACACACACAAAAATCCAGTATTTGGTGCATAGGTTCTATTTGTCCTTACCAGCAGTCGGCCATACGTGACAAGTTCTGCTCCCTTGCGTGACCTCGTGTCGTCTTCAACTATCGCGTTGATCACCTCCGTTGTGTAAAACTGTATCCTGGGAAATTCGTCGTGTGGGATATTTCCACCAGTCACCTCCAAGTTATCCAAATAGAACGTCTGCACAAACAATAAAAGAGGCATCATGTATATTATCAAAGACCGGCTGGTACATTTGGCCGATGGATGCATATTTTACCTGAATGAACGGCAGACATCCAGATAGGTTAGACTTCTTGCTACCTCCAAGCAGATCAGCTTTAACCCTCTTTGCTGCTCTTAAAGTCTCCGACCTCACGTAACCGGACCAATTGTGCAAATGAATTATGTCAGGGTTTTTAAGCGCGCCCCAGTAATCTGTCACAAAGTAGTCATTTTTCAGTGTTGGGGCAAACAGGTACGTCGCCGCGCATATAACAAAGGCAATCTTGAATTTTGATATTTCTGCTTTTGTCATCTTTTGGCCCCTGGCCTTCTTCTTCACAATCGCAACCACCGGACCTATGCCGCGCTCCGACTCAGATATTCCGAGAGTCTTTCGGATCGCTGCTATCACATTCTCAGGAACACCGTGCTGTTCCCTCTGCACCGGTGCGCCGCCACATGGAATTCCCAGCACGGTTTCCACATCTTTGTCATGGAAAGGTATGTCCCTGCGGTAACCTGTGATGATAGAGCTTGCTTCCTCATCAACTTTGCTTAGCAGCCACATGAGGAAGTGCCGGTTTGTCCTCATGAGCTTTGGCAGGAGAAGCAGACCCCCAAAACCAATCTCCCTCACATAACCTTCCTTCTCTTCATCTAATCCATGGATCAGGTTGTACAGTTTCTTCACGCTGCACCTTGATCCGATGTACGTGTTCTTTGCAAGTCCTTTGTCATGCTCTTCGATTTCTGAATCAAACTCTGACTCGGCTACCCCTCCAGGAACTCCTCCTTTTCCATGTCCATTATCATTTGCTCCACGTCCTTTACCATTTTCTTCAAATTCTGAATCAGACTCCGAATCAACTCCTCCTTGAGCATTTTCATCAAATTCTGAATCAGACTCTGACTCGACTCCTCCTTCAGCATTTTCATCAAATTCTGAATCAGACTCTGACTCTACTCTCCCTGCAGGAACTCCTCCTCCTTCCTCTTCTGATGAAGAACAGAGGTCTATGCAGTCATCCATCCTGGATGCACGAATAATTTCTTTCTTCTTGTGCATTGCTACACGAATAATCTGTGTTAGATCAGTAAACCATATTACTATTCAGGTACTTCTTATATACAGTAGTAAAAAAAGAGTATGCATAACCATTGTAGTAAATCAGATACATCTAATAGGGGGG
>LR738709.1:674877720-674906624 GCA_902687465.1 Secale cereale
ACAATTAAATCAGCCACTAAAATGTTTTCTTGCCAAATCTCTCACTATTCAGACCATGGTATCCAAAAAAATCGATGTCTCTTTACTGAATTTAAGTAGGCTTTTGCACTAGATTGAAACCAGAGAAACTCCTCGGAGCTTAAATAGTCGCAGAAGGAGAATACAGATTCAAGGAAATAACAAGCCATCAAAGAAGATACTAATGCAAAAAAAAATAAAAAAAAATCCAGCACCCTTGGATCGAAGAACTAACCGGCCGGGCAACTTCAGCTCGGTGGAAGCGCTAGAGCTGCTTCTCCATCTTCCCAGCACAAGCGCAAGCAGAGGATCTTTCGAGAAATTTGGTGGGCAACGTCTTCAATGGAGGTGCCCAAAGGACGGCATGGTTTTATCGGGAAGGAGCGCGGAGAGTGGGCGACTGGACGGGTCACTGCGCGATCACGGTTGCTCAGTCCTTTTACCGGCTCGAGGACTCGACGGAGATTCCATATTCGACTCGTTCGTCTAGCCGTTGGGCAAACACATGAATCTTTCCTTTCATGTACAGCTCACGGCTCACGCCAAACTCCAACGGCTAGACCCATTTTGTCCGTGTGTACCTGTTTGAATCAAACGCGCAAAAAAAGTGACCCAATCATAGACCGCATCTCATTTTTTTCATCCGTTTTGTGTCTGTTTGACCCATCTCTCAACCAAATTTGATCGTGATTTGGGTCTAAAGCGGACACAAACCGGACGTTTGTTGCGTCCCATGTCCGGCTGTGTCCACTGCATGCAGATGATGGTCCTGTCATCCAAACAAATGGACCATCACCCATCGATCACCCACCACACCGCTCTCTCTCTCTCCTCTTTTTTCACCCCCATGCTAGGGCGGCGGCTGCGGCACGACGCTCGGCGCGGAGACGAGCAACAGTGATGTGAGCTGCAGGGAGTACGGACGGACGGGCTGCGGTGGCGAGCTGCGGGGCGGCGCGAGCTCAAGGCGGCAACTGCGGGAAGTGCGGGCGGACAGGCTGCAACGCGCGTTGGACGGGCGGCGGAGGTAGCAACGACAGCTGCGTGGTGGGGTGCGCGCGGCAGGGCAAGGGCAAGCTGCGGCCAAGCGCGGCGAGCAGGGTGCGTGTGCGGCGACGCGAGCGGGTGCACGGCGGCGAGCGCATGGGCATGGACGGGGAAGGGGGCGAGCGCGACGTCAAGGCGCGCGCTGGAGCAGGAGAACCGCCGGAGCTCGCGTCATAGCCTCCATCTCCTCCCCTCGCGCTGGGGCAGGCGCCGGGTGCTCGCGCTACCGCCAATGGCACGACGAGGCGAGCGAATCCGTGCCGGAGTGTGCTTTGTCCGCTCCGCCAGGTGTTAGCAGGATATCGAACGATGCCCCATCGAGATTGCAAAACACCAAAGGCACGCTCGACATCCTTCCTAGCACTCTCTTGCTGTTAGGCAAATCTTTTCCTCTTCTCTCCGACAGGGTTGGGGATTGTCTTCACAATAATGATCTACTGAGGATAGATACCGTCACCCAAGTAGTATCTGATACGTCTTCAACGTATCTACTTTTCCAAACCCTTTTGCCCTTGTTTTGGACTCTAACTTGCATGATTTGAATGAAACTAACCCGGACTGACGATGTTTTCAGCAGAATTGCCAAGATGTTGTTTTTGTGCAGAAATAAAAAGTTCTCGGAATCGCCTGAAAATTAGCGGAGAATTATTTTGGAAAATATAAAAAATACCTGCACAAAGATCCACACCAGGGGGCCTTGGGCCAGCCCACGAGGGTGGGGGGCGCGCCCCCTGCCTCGTGGCCCCCCTGGTGTTCCACCGACGTATCCCCAGATCCTATATCTTCCGTTCCGGGGAGAAAAAAATAGGGTTGAATGAATTATCGCGTTTCACGAGACGGAGCCGCCGCCAAGCCCTAATCTCTCTCGAGAGGGCTGATCTGGAGTCCGTTCGGGGCTCCGGAGAGTGGAGATCGTCGCCATCGTCATCATCAACCTTCCTCCATCACCAATTCCATGATGCTCACCGCCGTATGTGAGTAATTCCATCGTAGGCTTGCTGGACAGTGATGGGTTGGATGGGATCTATCATGTAATCGAGTTAGTTTTGTTAGGGTTTGATCCTTAGTATCCACTATGTTCTGAGATTGATGTTGCTATGACTTTGCTATGCTTAATGCTTGTCACTAGGGCCCGAGTGCTATGATTTCAGATCTGAACCTATTATGTTTTCATGAATATATGTGTGTTCTTGATCCTATCTTGCAAGTCTATAGTCACCTACTATGTGTTATGATCCGGCAACCCCAAAGTGACAATAATCGGGACCACTCCCGGTGATGACCATAGTTTGAGGAGTTCATGTATTCACTATGTGTTAATGCTTTGGTCTGGTACTCTATTAAAAGGAGGCCTTAATATCCCTTAGTTTCCAATAGGACTCTGCTGCCACGCGAGGGTAGGGCAAAAGATGTCTTGCAAGTTCTTTCCATAAGCACGTATGACTATATTCGGAATACATGCCTACATTGTATTGATGAACTGGAGCTAGTTCTGTGTCACCCTAGGTTATAACTTCTACATGATGAATTGCATCCGATGTAATTTCCCCTCACCGATCCAATGCCTACGAGCTTTACCTATATTGCTTGCGCTTATTTACTTTTCCGTTGCTATTATCACAAAAATTACAAAAACACTATCGTTACTTTTATTGCTGCTACCGCGACTATCATATTACTTTGCTACTAAACTATCTTGCTGCAGATACTAAGTTTTCAGGTGTGGTTGAATTGAAAACTCAGCTGCTAATACTTAAGAGTATTCTTTGGCTCCCCTTGTGTCGAATCAACAAATTTGGGTTGAATACTTTACCTCGAAAACTGTTGCGATCCCCTACACTTGTGGGTTATCAAGACTATTTTCTGACACCGTTGCCGGGGAGCATAGCTCTATTCTTTAAGTCACTTGGGATTTATATCTGTTTATCACTATGAAGAACTTGAAGGACTAAAAAACAAAGATCTTACCCTCAACTACGAGGGGAGGTAAGGAACTGCCATCTAGCTCTGCACTTGATTCTCCTTCTGTTATGAGTAAACTTGCGACACCTACTCCTGCTATTGAATCTGATATGTCGTATGTTCTTGATGATGCTACTTCTGCTATGTATGATGAAACTACCTCTATGCCTGATACTGTGCCACTAGGTGAATTTCTAGATGAACAAATTGCTAAGGTTAGGGAGAGTGCAAATGTTGATGATATTTATGAAAGTGATGATGAAACTACTCCCAATAGATATGAATTGCCTGTTATGCCTGAAGGTTATGTTATGGATGAAGAAACTGCTAGAGACTTTCTTGCTTGCAATGATATATATGATCTTAAGAAGTTATTAGCTAAGCTGAAAGAAAAGTCCTTGAATGCTAGAATGAAACATGACCCTGCTTTTGCTACTTCACCTATTTGTGTCACTTATAAGGATTATGAATTCTCTGTTGATCCTGAGTTTATTACTTTGGTTGAATCTGATCCTTTCCATGGCTATGAGTCTGAAACTGTTGTGGCACATCTTACTAAGTTGAATGATATAGCCACCCTGTTTACCAATGATGAAAAGATTCGCTATTACTATATCCTTAAGTTGTTTCTGTTCTCGTTAAAGGGTGATGCTAAGACTTGGTTTAATTCTCTTGATCCTGGTTGTGTGCGTAGTCCCTAGGATATGATGTATTACTTCTCTGCTAAATATTTTTCCGCTCATAAGAAACAAGCTGCCTTACGGGAAATATATAACTTTGCTCAAACTGAAGAAGAGAGTCTCCCACAAGCTTGGGGGAGGCTTCTCCAGTTACTTAATGCTTTGCCTGATCATCCTCTTGAGATGCATGATATACTTGATGTCTTTTATAATGGACTAACCGATGCTTTCAGAGACCACCTGGATAGTTGTGCTGGTTGTGTTTTCAGGGAAAGAACAGTTGAACAAGCTGAATTACTATTGAAAAATATGTTGGCCAATGAAAATAATTGGACACTTCCTGAACCAGCCCCTAAGCCAACTCCGAAGGAAAGAGGTGTTCTATTTCTCAGTCCTGAACATATGCAAGAGGCAAAGAAATCTATGAAAGAAAAAGGTATTAAAGCTGAAGATGTTAAGAATTTACCGCCTATTGAAGAAATACATGGTCTTGATAACCCGACACAGGTAGTAAAGGTAAATTCTCTTTATAGATTTGATGAAGGTGATATTTCTCATTATAAGTCTGCTAGCCAATGCTTAGATGAGTTTGACAATTTTATTGTGAAACAAGAAAACTTCAATGCTTATGTTGGTAGACAATTACAACACCATGCTTATATGATTGAACGCTTGAGTGATTATCTGTCTAGTGATAAAGGTAAACTGAAACTTATTAGTATACATGCTTCTATGGTCATCACTTGTAATGCCCAGGATGGGACTATACCTCCTACGTGTCGAGGCACGACTTAAAGGTATAAGCCCATTCTGGAATGATCTCAAGTTTGGTATCTTTGCACGACTCATGTAAAAAATAGGGATGAAATTGCAAAAGGAGATAGTTGGCTTACACTCGCCACTTCACACAATACATTACATAAGCAAAACATCATTCAAAACATCACAACCCGACTACGGGCGAAAATCCAAAAGAAAGATACCAAAAACATAAAGCCACAGGTCCGAATCGCCCCTAGTAGAAACCACTACTGATCGTCGAAACTTCACAAGCATACGACCACACTCTTCATCGAACTCCCGGTGGAGTTCTGATCCATCTCCTGCATCATTCTTGGCTGAACCTGCATCTGGTGTTGTAGTATCTATGAGCCACGAGGACTCAGCAATCCCATAACCATGGGTATCAAGACTAGCAAAGCTTTATGGGTAGGAGAGGTAAAGTGGTGAGGTTGCAGCAGCGGCTAAGCATAATATGGTGGCTAACTTACGAGTACAAGAATAAGATGAGCATCTACGCAAACGGTCGCAAACTAGTAGTGATCGCTAAAGATCCTGAACTACCTGCGAGTCAAACATAACCCCACCGTGTTCTCTTCTCAAAGTGAAAAGAGACAGTCACGGTTACTCACACAGTTGTGTGTTTTACTTCGGATCCTCTGTCAAGTTTTCTACAACCGGACATTAACAAATTCCAATCTGCCACATAACCACGGGCACGACTTTCGAAAGATTATAACCATGCAGGGGTGTCCCAACTTAGCCCATCACAAGCTCTCACGATTAGCTGAAGTGATAAATATAATATCATCACCCCTTATCTTAGGGAAATCCGATCAGGCTCGGCATCCCGGTGCACAAGACATTTCGACAATGGTAAAACAAGTCCAGCAAGACCTTCCGGCGTGCCGACACCCTGATAGTAGCCGCGTGTATCTTGTCTCAGGCCACGTCCGGATAGGTGATCCTACGAGTAAAACCAGCCCTCGGGTTTCCCCAAGGTGGCCCCGCAGTCTCCCCGTTCGGGACCAACACCATCAGCACTGGCCCCCCTGCTATGTAGAAAAGAATCTCCAAGGAGCGTCCCCCTTATGCAATTTAAATTAATTAATTAAGTTATTAATATGAGGCAAATTAAAACCAATGTTGGGCCTTGCTGGAGGAGTTTCATTCAAAGTCGAAGTGTCAAGGGGTCCCCATATACCCATCGTGTAAGGAACGCAAAATCAAGGAACATAATACCGGTTTATCGGCGCCTAAGGTGGCATGAGTGGAGCAAAACACCGAGCAATAGGCCAAGCCTTCCACCCATGCCCAGTATATAGGTGTGTTAATAATAATAATAGATATTGTGATATTCCAACAACAAGTTCCCTCCTGGAACGATCTTCATCTTCACCTGCAACTAACAACGCTATAAGAGGGGCTGAGCAAGCGGGTAACGTAGCCAAACAATGGTTTTGCTAGGAAGGTGTCAAAGGTTAGAGGTTTCATGGCAACAAGGAGAGGCTGACATAAATGATGGGTAGCGCGACATATAACGATAGCATCGAGACAACTAAGCATGGCAATGGTAGTAAAGGTATCCAAGGGTATGATCATCTTGCCTGGGATTCCGCAAGGGAGAAGAACGGGTCCAAGAATTAGTCGAACAATCCTCACAACTCCGGAACGAATCCGAAGCTAACGAGGGAAGCAAATCGGAAAGAAACAAGCAACACGGTAAACACACCACACGAGACATGACAATGTGCTCAAACAAGTATGATGCAACAGAAGTCTACATATGATGCACAACAAGTCTATACAGGAAGCATAACATGGCAAGGTAGGAAGCACAGAAAACAACACAAGTCTATATGATGCAATACATGGCAAGGTATGATGCATGACAAGTCTATACAGGAAGCACAACAAGTCTATACAGGAAGCAACACATGGCAAGGTAGGAAGCACAGAAAAACTAGCTATCTAGGCATTTTAAAATGAGGCCGGAAATAACAACAACAAATCCGGAAAACCCCACATGACCAATTTAGCAATTATTAAGGCAACAACAATTAAACATATTAATGTTGTTATCATGATGCGGATGACATGATCAAGTTATGCAATTTTAGCAAAAGTTAACATGAAGAGATATGAAGTATTGTCACTGTGGTGGAAGGAAAGGGTGCCACGGCAACGATCCGAAAATGATGCAACGGCAACATCTCGGTTCCGGTAACTCGTTGAGAGACCGGTGCAAAAGAAAAGGTGGCGTGAGCGAGTCGAACAAGATGAAAGGTGGGGTGATCCCGTCACCGGGTTCCCACGGGTTGGCGACGAGGCAACCGAGGAGCATGACAAAAGACGAAACGGGCACAGTGCACACAAGGGAAACATATCATACAACACATGCATTCCACGGTTCATCGTCTCGGGGTTATACCTTCGGAACATTCGTTTCGGGGTGGTTCGAGGTCGTAGGGGAAGTAGTGGTACTCGCGGTCGTGGTACACGTTTGTAGAGGGAAGTAGTCGTTCTGTTCGTAGTCGTGGTACTTGCCGCATTCCGGACCGAAGGGGTACTTGGCGCATCCATGGGTCTCCGAGGTCGACGGTAGAGGACGTAGGGGTACACGTTTCGAGTACGATCGGGGCCGTCGTGGTACTTGAAGTATCTTCATGTGGTCGAACTTGGCGATTCCACGGCGGCGGTAGACGAACTTGGAGGGGTAACGGCAGTCGTTCACGATCGTCTTGTCATTTGGCGCCATCTTGGTCTTGGCGACGGTAGTGGTACAGGGCGACGGTAGTAGTCGTTCACGGTGCTTGTGACCCACGGTTCCTCGTACGTGTCCGTAGATGTACAAGTCGTCGTAGCCGTACATAGACGACGTGGTTGAACTTGACGAACCCGAAGGTGTACTCGGCGGTCTTGGGGTCCCTCGTTCGATGAACTTGGCGTCATGGCAGCAAGTGGCTGGACGAAGGCAAGGTCGACGGAGCACGGAAGCAAGCAAAAGAGGCGCAGGCATCATGGCAGCGCCATGACCGGCGGGAGCAGCAGCAACCCCGACGGGGCCTGGCGTGCTCGTGCTGGACGCAGAGGCTGGTCACGATGCTCGGCGCGATGCGGACGGGCGGCGCACACAGGAAGGGAGAGGGAGCTGTCGCGCGGCATCAGGGCGAGGCGCTCGGGGGCGCGACCGACGGGGAGGAGGGAGGCGCGGGTCGCGAGGAGGGACGGCGCGGCTCCGCGCGGGGGGGAGCCCGCGAGCTCCGGCTCGTCCGTGGAGAAGGCTGCGGCGAGCTTGAGGCACGGCTGGCGCAGAAGCACGGCGGCGCTGGGGCCATGGCAAGGTGGAGGAGGTGCGGGGGCGCGACGGTGGTGGCGAGGACGGAAGGAGATCGAAGGAGGCTGGGGATCGGGCCTCTGGCGGCGCGGGGGAAGAGCGAGGAGGGATCGGGCGAGGGAATAAAGGGATAAGGCAGAGGAGAAGGGGTGCGGCGCAGAGGGAACGAGGAGAGGAAGGGGTCGAGGGAAAAACGGCCTAGGGTTAGAAGGGTTGGTGGGCTTGGGCCAGAAGGGGCTGATGGACTGGGTCCTCTCCTAATAAAAAGAGAGAAAAGAAGAAGAAAAAGAAAATAGAGAAAAAAATAAAGGAAAAGAAAGAGGGGGTTAGGAGTAGAGTTTGGGAATGAGGGCAATTCTCTTGGACTCGCAAAAATGAGGGCGGCCCAAGAAAAATAAGGTGATCATGATAGAAGAATTAAATTCAAAATCCTTTGAATTTAATTCAAAAGGTTTGAACAAAGCCTCAGATTTCGAAGTGCCCATAAATGTTGAGGTTTTTGGAGGAACCTCGATAAATGGGAAAAGAATTATAGACAAGGTTTGGAGGCAAGGAATTGGGAAAGAAAAGGCATGGGGAAGATATGCAAGTGTGTTTTGGTGAATTCCAAACAATTGGAATAATTTAATATAGCTCCCTAAAAATTAGGAGGATATATATGTTATAAAGAGAAGTCACTCTTCTCTCAATTTAAATGGACCGAAGGTCCACACAACTTATTTGGTTGAGTTGCAGAATTAAAGTCATGATGGCATGATGACATGATGCAATGCAAAATAAATAAAGCAAGCACAATTGAAACACACGGGAGAACCCGAAACATCTAGAATCTTCTGGGACGTCGGTCTTCGGGCGTCACAACTCTCCCACACTAACAGAGGATCTCGACCCGAGATCCTAGAGATGGCACCGGGTGAAACAGAAAAAGGAAGAGGTAAAACAAAGTTGCTTCTTTGACAAACGAGTGAAACCTCGAACCTTGAGAGGTTGACCAAACTAAAAGAAGAATACAACGGAGATGAACGAATAAGAAAACACTCTGTTAGAAAAGAGGAACAAGGTACATACGAGAACCTTGTAGGATGAAAGACATGAAACAAGAGCTTACGAACCAAAAGAATATGAAACTGCAACGGTATAGCCAAGGAATAAGAATGACATAATTCGGACAGCACTTCGACTGAAAATGGAAGGAATTAACATTAACTTGCCAAGTTGGGATGATACTTGATGAAAACAACAACACACAGCCTCCGGGACATTGAAAGAATGGCACAAGGGGTAAGGAAGGCTTCAGACAGCACTCCGGTTGAAAAGAGAGGCAAAACATGAAAAAAAATGAGAGAACTTGAAAAGAGGACATAATACTCCAGTTAAATGGACAAGCAAGGAAAGAACATCATCTCGATAAAACGAGATGAGGGTTTGGAGAGAGCAACATCACAATGCCTCCGTAATGAAAGAATAGCATATAAATCAATGAAAGAATTGAACGGAGAAGAAAATGACAACTTCTCCGACAAATGAATATGAAAAAAATCATCCTTACGAAGAAGGGTTGAATGGAGTTGTTGGAAAAATCAACAACGAAAACGAATAAGCTTGTTGTGGGCTTATGGAAAACATCTCAAAATTAAGAGGTGACAACCAGCCACTGACGGAAACATTTAATTGGATTGAGATCAACAAGGAGACAATAAACTTATTTCACCGGAAAGATAAATGAAGTACTTGGGTCATTTATAAGCACCATAATAGCAACAATTCTCAGGGAAAGCTTTTAGGTGAATTATACCCAAGATAACTCCAACGAATAATTGAAGGGTTGAAAAGATCTCCTGAACAAAGAAATGATGGGTTTTAAATATCTCATTCTTGATAATTCGTGAATCATAATCCATGAAGGAATTGTCAAGAATGACATAACACCATCCGAAAAGATAAGGGAGAAGAATTGCACTTCGTAATACAAGAACAAGAATACTTGAGCTCCAACAAGAATCTTGATGAAGACTTCAAGGATGAATTAAAACATGATGAACCAGCATGAGAACTCCGGTAATGAAAAACATGAGAAGCGAAAGATGAAAAGAATAAGATTCAAGGCCTGCGATGAATTAGATGGAGCTTTGAAATGATATAATTGAAATAACTTGAAGCTCCGGAAACAAGATGAACAACTTAGGACCGAGAATATGATATGGTGAACAAGCTCCGGAAAAAGAGATTAAACACTTCGAGGAAATAAGAATAAGATTTACTGTATGCTTATCCTTGATCAAAATAAATTGATGACCAGCTACTTATTCTTCTTGAAAAGGATTGGAGAGATATATAGCCAAACTTGAGAATAGTCTTGAACGACTCACCGGTAGGATTATGAAAAGAACAAATGAATTAATATGATAACAACGGAAGAGTAATCTTGAACGAACCACCGTAAGAATATGGAGACGAACGAAGAGGCATCAATGAAGAATGTTTGGAGGACAAAGTTGAAAACTGAGAACGAAGAAATATTCTGAAATGATGGCCTTCGGAGGATCACAATGGAAAGAATTCATGAAAATGCTTCGGATGGTATAAAAAGAATTCTTCACAAACGAAACAATTATGAGGATGACATGAAGCTAGAACCCGGATCTTGGAAGAACGGATAAGGATTCAAGAGGAACTCGTCTTCGGGTCTTCAAAATATGAGAAGACGCTGAGATACACCAACATGAATTGTATAGGCACCCCGTAATGAAGAATTAAAATGTTGAACCAATGATGAAAAAGAATTTGAAAGCGATCTTGGAGAATGTCTGTGACTGATGTAATTTCATTCTTACGTCACACTTGAAAATAATTTTCCGGAAAAAAAGAGTCAGGTAAGATCCTGGGAAAAGACCTGTGGGTTAGGGCCCACTAAAAAGAAATCACCGTTGAAAAAGATTGCTTAAGAGATATTGCACCGGTTAAATTAAATGGCTTGAATAAGATAACAATCCTCAAAATAGCTTGAACGGATCATGAATTGAAACACGAATCTTCCGAGATACCTTGTACACACCGGATATGGATAGGAGAGTTGAATGAATAAGAGAGCCTTCGGATAATAATTTCAACATGGGAAAACATGTGAAACAACAAAGAAGATATATGATCATGACCGAAGCTAGAATTTAATCCATCGAAGAAGAAACGAGAACGGAGAATGATGAACTTGAAGCTCTTGAGCATCTTCACGATAAATCATCGGATAAGAACATTGAAGGAAAAGAATGAAGAAATATCACATGAATAAAATGGATACTTCATTTAGAATTTCTGACTCCGAGAAGAAGAAGGGTGGGAGGGTGGGGAAAAACAAAGACAGCTTGGGATGAATGAAACAGACAATCTTCAGATTTCTCAACGGCGTCCGTATGGAATAACTTGAAGAGAAGGCACACCGGTTGGAAAGGATTAACATGAAAATCTTGATGGTCAAGAAGAATTAGCATTCCCATAGAAATATGAGAACCCCGATTAGGAAAGGTATGGAATCAACGCTTGACATCGAAGCAACTCGAATACCAGAATCAAATCAAAACAACGGATAGATATGTTGCAACATTATCTTCACAATATCATTCGAACAGAGAATTGAACGAATGAATTCCGCAGGTACATCAGCTTGTCGAGAAGCCACTTGGGAGAAGAAAAGGTAAATAAAAACAAGAATGAGCAGATAGAACAAATACAAGATAGAAGCTTCGTTCCACATATTCGTGCTGAAAGCTCATGGAACGTGTTACAAAAGGGTTTTGCAATCCCCGGATCAGCATAGCCAAGGACCCTTTAAGATGCAACTCCCGATCGGAACAAACGCCCATAAAACCACTTCACTCAATGTAGAACCCTGAACTCCATATCATGCATCCGTTGGAAGAATGCCTACGAACTACTGGATGAACCCACCTATTAATTTCCGAAAGTTTCCAGTTATGCAATCAGGTGTTGGGGATACAGGGGAAGCATCGCGCACTCAACTCTAATCCTACATCCAGCTGTATCCATTCTTCAACACATAACCAGTTATTTCTGGAAATCGTTTACCTCGGACCTTCGAAACGCATCTACTATACAAGCTATGTCAATACTCCCGAACTACCTCCCTAGTACTGGGTGATGTCGGGGTTATCTTGCCACTAACCGTATAGGAGAGTTTTCGATGTTGGCCGTCTTAATTATTCCATAACTGATGTGATATATTTGTGACGACAACACCTCGGAGCTCAACTCCCCGGGACACTGCCACAACTCCTAAATGACAGGAGGCATCGAGAACAATGTTCTCGTCACAAAGACATCGGAACAATCCAAACAATACTCGCGTGATCCTAAAAAAAATTTGGTGAATTTTTGAGAGTAGAAGAGACAAAAGTAATCGTCAGGAGTCCTCACCAGAGTGAAAAGAGATGAGGAGCAAAAGAAATCCTACTCTCCGATATATATATAGGACTCAAAACATTTTAAGTGTGTGCCTAGACTCAACCGTCAACGATTCGATCAATCAGTGGGGGCTTCTAGGTCGGAGAAGGCTCTGAATACCAACTTGTAATGCCCAGGATGGGACTATACCTCCTACGTGCCGAGGCACGACTTAAAGGTATAAGCCCATTCTGGAATGATCTCAAGTTTGGTATCTTTGCACGACTCATGTAAAAAAATAGGGATGAAATTGCAAAAGGAGATAGTTGGCTTACACTCGCCACTTCACACAGTACATTACATAAGCAAAACATCATTCAAAACATCACAACCCGACTACGGGCGAAGATCCAAAAGAAAGATACCAAAAACATAAAGCCATAGGTCCGAATCGCCCCTAGTAGAAACCACTACTGATCGTCGAAACTTCACAAGCATAAGGCCACGCTCTTCATGGAACTCCCGGTGGAGTTCTGATCCATCTCCTGCATCATTCTCGGCTGAACCTACATCTGGTGTTGTAGTATCTGTGAGCCACGAGGACTCAGCAATCCCATAACCATGGGTATCAAGACTAGCAAAGCTTTATGGGTAGGAGAAGTAAAGTGGTGAGGTTGCAGCAGCGGCTAAGCATAATATGGTGGCTAACTTACGAGTACAAGAATAAGATGAGCATCTACGCAAACGGTCGCAAACTAGTAGTGATCGCTAAAGATCCTGAACTACCTACGAGTCAAACATAACCACACCGTGTTCTCTTCTCAAAGTGAAAAGAGACAGTCACGGTTACTCACACAGTTGTGTGTTTTACTTCGGATCCTCTGTCAAGTTTTCTACAACCGGACATTAACAAATTCCAATCCGCCACATAACCGCGGGCACGGCTTTCGAAAGATTATAACCCTGCAGGGGTGTCCCAACTTAGCCCATCACAAGCTCTCACGATTAGCTGAAGTGATAAATATAATATCATCACCCCTTATCTTAGGGAAATCCGATCAGGCTCGGCATCCCGGTGCACAAGACATTTCGACAATGGTAAAACAAGTCCAGCAAGACCTCCCGGCGTGCCGACACCCTGATAGTAGCTGCGCGTATCTCGTCTCAGGCCACGTCCGGATAGGTGATCCTACGAGTAAAACCAGCCCTCGGGTTTCCCCAAGGTGGCCCCGCAGTCTCCCCGTTCGGGACCAACACCATCAGCACTGGCCCCCCCCTGCTATGTAGAAAAGAATCTCCAAGGAGCGTCCCCCTTATGCAATTTAAATTAATTAATTAAGTTATTAATATGAGGCAAATTAAAACCAATGTTGGGCCTTGCTGGAGGAGTTTTATTCAAAGTCGAAGTGTCAAGGGGTCCCCATATACCCATCGTGTAAGGAACGCAAAATCAAGCAACATAATACCGGTTTATCGGCGCCTAAGGTGGCATGAGTGGAACAAAACACCGAGCAAAAGGCCAAGCCTTCCACCCATGCCCAGTATATAGGTGTGTTAATAATAATAATAGATATTGTGATATTCCAACAACAAGTTCCCTCCTGGAACGATCTTCATCTTCACCTGCAACTAACAACGCTATAAGAGGGGATGAGCAAGCGGGTAACGTAGCCAAACAATGGTTTTGCTAGGAAGGTGTCAAAGGTTAGAGGTTTCATGGCAACAAGGAGAGGCTGACATAAATGATGGGTAGCGCGACATATAACGATAGCATCGAGACAACTAAGCATGGCAATGGTAGTAAAGGTATCCAAGGGTATGATCATCTTGCCTGGGATTCCGCAAGGGAGAAGAACGGGTCCAAGAAGTAGTCGAACAATCCTCACAACTCCGGAACGAACCCGAAGCTAACGAGGGAAGCAAACCGGAAAGAAACAAGCAACACGGTAAACACACCACACGAGACATGACAATGTGCTCAAACAAGTATGATGCAACACAAGTCTACATATGATGCACAACAAGTCTATACAGGAAGCATAACATGGCAAGGTAGGAAGCACAGAAAACAACACAAGTCTATATGATGCAATACATGGCAAGGTATGATGCATGACAAGTCTATACAGGAAGCACAGCAAGTCTATACAGGAAGCAAAACATGGCAAGGTAGGAAGCACAGAAAAACTAGCTATCTAGGCATTTTAAAATGAGGCCGGAAATAACAACAACAAATCCGGAAAACCCCACATTACCAATTTAGCAATTATTAAGGCAACAACAATTAAACATATTAATGTTGTTATCATGATGCGGATGACATGATCAAGTTATGTAATTTTAGCAAAAGTTAACATGAAGAGATATGAAGTATTGTCACCGTGGTGGAAGGAAAGGGTGCCACGGCAACGATCCGAAAATGATGCAACGGCAACATCTCGGTTCCGGTAACTCGTTGAGAGACCGGTGCAAAAGAAAAGGTGGCGTGAGCGAGTCGAACAAGATGAAAGGTGGGGTGATCCCGTCACCGGGTTCCCACGGGTTGGCGACGAGGCAATCGAGGAGCATGACAAAAGACGAAACGGGCACGGTGCACACAAGGGAAACATCTCATACAACACATGCATTCCACGGTTCATCGTCTCGGGGTTATACCTTCGGAACATTCGTTTCGGGGCGGTTCGAGGTCGTAGGGGAAGTAGTGGTACTCGCGGTCGTGGTACACGTTTGTAGAGGGAAGTAGTCGTTCCGTTCGTAGTCGTGGTACTTGCCGCGTTCCAGACCGACGGGGTACTTGGCGCATCCATGGGTCTCCGAGCTCGACGGTAGAGGACGTAGGGGTACATGTTTCGAGTACGATCGGGGCCGTCGTGGTACTTGAAGTATCTTCATGTGGTCGAACTTGGCGATTCCACGGCGGCGGTAGACGAACTTGGAGGGGTAACGGCAGACGTTCACGATCGTCTTGTCATTTGGCGCCATCTTGGTCTTGGCGACGGTAGTGGTACACGGCGACGGTAGTAGTCGTTCATGATGCTTATGACCCACGGTTCCTCGTACGCGTCCGTAGATGTACAAGTCGTCGTAGCCGTACGTAGACGACGTGGTTGAAGTTGACGAACCCGAAGGTGTACTCGGCGGTCTTGGGGTCCCTCGTTCGATGAACTTGGCGTCATGGCAGCAAGTGGCTGGACGAAGGCAAGGTCGACGGGGCACGGAAGCAAGCAAAAGAGGCGCAGGCATCATGGCAGTGCCATGACCGGCGGGAGCAGCAGCAACCCCGGTGGGGCCTGGCGTGCTGGACGCAGAGGCTGGTCGCGATGCTCGGCGCGATGCGGACGGGCGGCGCGCACAGGAAGGGAGAGGGAGCTGTCGCGCGGCATCAGGGCGAGGCGCTCGGGGGCGCGACCGATGGGGAGGAGGGAGGCGCGGGTCGCGAGGAGGGACGGCGCGGCTCCGCGTGGCGGGGAGCCCGCGAGCTCCGGCTCGTCCGTGGAGAAGGCCGCGGCGAGCTTGAGGCACGGCTGGCGCGGAAGCACGGCGGCGCTAGGGCCATGGCAAGGCGGAGGAGGTGCGGGGGCGCGACGGTGGTGGCGAGGACGGAAGGAGATTGAAGGAGGCTGGGGATCGGGCCTCTGGTGGCACGGGGGAAGAGCGAGGAGGGATCGGGCGAGGGAATAAAGGGATAAGGCAGAGGCGAAGGGGTGCGGCACAGAGGGAACGAGGAGAAGAAGGGGTCGAGGGAAAAACGGCCTAGGGTTAGAAGGGTTGGTGGGCTTGGGCCAGAAGGGGTTGATGGACTGGGTCCTCTCCTAATAAAAAGAGAGAAAAGAAGAAGAAAAAGAAAATAGAGAAAAAAATAAAGGAAAAGTAAGATGGGGTTAGGAGTAGAGTTTGGGCATGAGGTCAATTCTCTTGGACTCGCAAAAATGAGGGCGGCCCAAGAAAAATAAGGTGATCATGATAGAAGAATTAAATTCAAAATCCTTTGAATTTAATTCAAAAGGTTTGAACAAAGCCTCGGATTTCGAAGTGCCCATAAATGTTGAGGTTTTTGGAGGAACCTCGATAAATGGGAAAAGAATTATAGACAAGGTTTGGAGGCAAGGAATTGGGAAAGAAAAGGCATGGAGAAGATATGCAAGTGTGTTTTGGTGAATTCCAAACAATTGGAATAATTTAATATAGCTCCCTAAAAATTAGGAGGATATATATGTTATAAAGAGAAGTCACTCTTCCCTCAATTTAAATGGACCGAAGGTCCACACGACTTATTTGGTTGAGTTGCAGAATTAAAGTCATGATGGCATGATGACATGATGCAATGCAAAATAAATAAAGCAAGCACAATTGAAACACACGGGAGAACCCGGAACATCTAGAATCTTCTGGAACGTCGGTCTTCGGGCGTCACACCACTCAAGTAGAACAAGTACTTAAGGGTTAGAATGATTTGCTCAATGAAATGAATAGTAAGAATAATGACTATGCTGTTAGAGTTGCAACTAGAGGTGGTAAAATGACTCGAGAACCTCTGTATCCTAAAGGCCACCCTAAGAGAATTGAGCAAGATTCTCAGAGAGCTAATTTAGATGCACCTAGTTCTTCTAAGAAGAAGAAAAAGAAAAATGATAGGATTTTGCATGCTCCTAGTAAACCTGTAGCTGACACGCCGGAGAATCCCAATGATATATCTGTTTCTGATGCTGAGACACAATCTGGTAATGAACATGAACCTAGTGATAATATTAATGATGATGTTCATGCTGATGCTCAACCTAGCAATGATAATGATGTAGAGATTGAACCCGCTGTTGATCTTGATAACCCACAATCAAAGAATCAACGTTATGATAAGAGAGGCTTTGTTGCTAGGAAGCACGTAGGGAAAGAAAACCATGGGTTCAGAAACCCATGCCTTTTCCTCTGAAACCATCCAAGAAAAAGGATGATGAGGATTTCGAGCGCTTTGCTGAAATGATTAGACCTATCTTTTTGCGTATGCGTTTGACTGATGTGCTTAAAACAAATCCTTATGCCAAGTATATGAAAGACATTATTTCCAACAAAAGAAAGATACCTGAAGTAAAAATTTCCACCATGCTTGCTAATTACACTTTTGAGGGTGGAATGCCTAAGAAATTAGGAGATCCATGAGTACATACTATACCTTGCTCCATTAAGAGAAACTATGTTAAAACTGCTTTGTGTGATCTTGGAGCTGGTGTTAGTGTTATGCCTCTCTCTTTATATCGTAGACTTGACTTGAGTAAGTTGACACCTACTGAAATATCTTTGCAAATGGCTGATAAATCAACTGCTATACTTGTCGGTATTTGTGAGGATGTGCCTGTTATAGTTGCAAATGCTACTATTCTAACGGACTTTGTTATACTTGATATTCCCGAGGACGATAGTATGTCTATTATTCTTGGAAGACCTTTTTTGAATACTGCAGGGGCTGTTATTGATTGCAACAAAGGCAATGTCACTTTTCATGTCAATGGTAATGAGCATACGGTACACTTTCCGAGGAAACAACCTCAGGTCCATAGTATCAATTTTATTGGAAAAACTTCAACTATTACTATTGGAGGTTTTGAGTTTCCTATTCCTACTATCAAGAAGGCATATGACATACTTATTGTTGGGGACATACATATCCCCATTGAGGTAACATAGTGTTATTCGAAAATTCTCCGGTTTTATGTTACTCGGAAAGAGTTTATTAACAGGACCTGATCAACCTTGTTAATGAATTCCTTTTGATGAACATGGGATAGGTGAATCTAGATAGCACAAACCTTCTGTACCCTCCTTTTACTTTTTGTTAATTAGGTTAAATAAAACAAAAATAGCATTGTCTGTCTGTTTCCAGACTTATCCGTGCAATAAAAAATATCCCGAAAATAAAAGTTCTCCAAATGCCATGAAAATGAAATATGATTTTTTCTAGAATATTTAAGAAAATATGGCACTGAACACACAGCGAGGGGAGCCAGCACGTGGCCACGAGGGCACAGGGCGCGCCCCCCTGTCCAAGGCGCGCCCCCTTGTCCAGGGCGCGCCCCCTGCCTCGTGGGCCCCACGTGGCCCCCTCCACTTATCCTTTCACCCATGCTCTTCTTCTTCGTCCCAAAAAAAATCCCCAACCAGCTCAAACCCGAGTTCTAGCTCATTTTGCTGCCATTTTTTATCTCCTTGCTCAAAGCACCATTTACCAAACTGTTTGGGGAGATTGTCCTTGGTATGTGACTCCTCCATTGGTCCAATTAGTTTTTGTTCTAGTGCTTTATTCGTTGCAAATTTATGCTGCTGTGGTGACCTTGTTCTTGAGCTTGCATGTCAAATTTTCTTGGTCCCAAGTAGTTCTAATGCATGATATAGCCTCTAGGCACTTATAGGAGTTATTGCTATCAATCTTGTTGAGTTTGGTTAACTTTTATTTTGAAGTTACTAAAAAATTTCAGAAAATTTCAGAAAAATGTCTAGGAGAAACTTCCAAGGTGGTCCTTCAAGGAAGCAAGAACCGAGTCTCGCGTTCCGTGAGCCGGACGATGAACCACCAAGGGATGCGGTCTTGTGAATGGCTGTCAGATGAATTTATGGGTCAAGCGGGCATCAAGGATGAATTTTACGCATATGTGCGCAACGCTGACCTCGAGAACTTCATACAAGATAAGTGTCCTCAATACAGTGGCTTAACTGATAGCTTTGTGAGAAGGTTTAAATTTTCATCTTCACGTAATTCTCACACTATTCTGTTTGACCTTTATGATAAATCTTATACCATGGATTTAGAGGATTTTAATGTTGCCTGCAAGCTCCCACAGTGGGGCAGTATGAGTGATCCTCGCAAATCTGAATTTAGAGAATTTCTTGCTAGTATTACGGTGGGGGAGTCCAGGGACGTCACACAAGCTACCACGGGGAGCATACATTTTCCTGCTATTCATTACTTTGCTCTCTTTATCGGTAGATGCATAAACGATAAAGATGAGGCTTGTCACATGTGTGTTCCTGATCTTAGTGTACTCAGGAGTGCTGTACTAGGTGATAGGCAATATAACTTGAGGGAAATTGTTGCACGTAGACTACACCATAATGGTTTGCATGGAGATTTATTTGATGGGATCTATGCTACCCGCATAGCCCGCTATCTTGGTGTGTCTGTGCACACGTATGATGAACCTTTACCTCCTGCTTATTTAGACTGTCATGCTATGGCTAGTCATCGGTTTATAGAGTAGGAAAATCAAACCCTCAAATATCGACTAATATTTAATAGGCAGCATGCCATCCCTATTGTTCTTCCTGCCCCTACTTTGTTTAACTTTCAGGAAAAAGGAAGATACACTATAACTATGGAGGAGGCGAATGCTTATTATAACATGACGGAGGCAACCCGCCTTCGAGCTGCAGCTCAGCATGCAGCATCTGCTGCATCTCAGTACGACCCCAACTACAACTTTGGATATTCGTTAGGCCAGTACTGGCCATAGACCAACTTAGGCCAAAAGCCTAAGTTTGGGGGAGTACGTGTTTCTCACCGACTTACACTCATGTTCACACACTTATTCTAGTTGTTGGTGCTCACACTCTTTCACTGTACCATCCATGCTTAGTTTAAATTTCTTTTTCCTAGTATTTTTCTTATGTGCTAGAAAAACCCAGAAAAACAAAAAAATATCAGTTGTAGCTTCTAGCTAGTTTACTTTCTTTGCTTGTAGTAGTAGCTAAAAAATGAAAACCCAAAAAGATTTCCCATTCTTCTTTTTGCTTGTTGGGAGCTTTCCCGTGTAAATAGTTTCTTTTATTTTCTTTAGGGGTTAAAAGTAGAAGACCATGATTGAAAATGCTTAGTGGCTCTCATATGCTTTGTTGATTGATTTAACCTTGAGCCATATTACCTTGTCTTCTCTCTTGTATCAAATGTCTGTAGATTCCAGCTTAGTCCAATGCACGTGCACTATTATTATTATACACACCGTTCGGTCGTGCGAGTGGAAGGCAATAAGGATGATATATGATGAACTAATTGAGATGATAAAAACTGGTATGAACTCGACCTCTCTTGTTTTTGTAAATATGATAGCTCATCGTTCCTGATTTAGCTTGTTATGAATGAAATATGTTTGCAATGACAATTAGAGATCATAGCTAGTTATTCCATGCTTAATTAGCTGAGAGTTTATAATGGTCTATCTTGCGTGCCAACATGATATTAAAATGGTTGTGATGTGGTATGATGGGTGGTATCCTCCTTTGAACGATTTAAGTGATCTGACTTGGCACATGTTCACGCATGTAGTTGAAACAAATCAACATAGCCTTCACGATATTTATGTTCATAGTGGTTTATATCCTACTCATACTTGCATTCATTGTTGATTAATTTTAATGCATGTTCATGACCGTTGTTGCTCTCTAGCTGGTCGCTTCCCGGTCTCTTTCTAGCCTTCACCTGTACTAAGCGGGAATACTGCTTGTGCATCCACTTCCATAAACCCCAAAGTTATTCCATATGAGTCCACCATACCTTCCTATATGCGGTATTTATCTGTCGTTCCAAGTAAATTTGTATGTGCCAAACTCTAAACTTTCAAATGAAATTCTGTTTTGTATGCTCGAACAGCTCATGTATCAACTAGGGCTGTCTTTATCTTGCATGCTAGGTGGGTTATTCTCACGATGAGTGAACTCCGCTCATCATTCATGAGAAAATGGCTAGTAATCGGGATGCCCAGTCCCATGCTCAAAATCATAATAATTAAACAAAACTCCCCCAGGGCTGTTGCTGGTTTGGACGGTACCCGTTGTTTCGGGCGAGCCGTGGAGTGTGCTTGTTGGTGGTTGGGGGAGTATAAACTTTACCATTCTGTTTGGAAACCGCCTATAATGTGCGTAGCATGGGAGATATCGAGATTCTTGGTTGTTATGTTGACAATGAAAGTATACCGCTCAAAATGTTATTCGATCTCTATTTAAAAATCGAGCTCTCGCACCTCTACAAATCCCTGCTTCCCTCTGCGAAGGGCCTATCTATTTACTTTTATGCAGAGTCATCATCCTCTTATCAAAGAGCACCAGTAGGAGAGCACCTCTGTCCTTGCATGTATTACTATTAATTTGCAATGAGTATGATCATGACTGGATCTCTTTTACCATGAATTACAATGTCTAGTCAGTCCTTGATATTTAAAGGTGCTCTGCATTTATATTTTGCGGTCTCAGAAAGGGCTGGCGAGATACCATCATGTTATATCATATCATGACTGTTTTGAGAAGTGTTGTCATCCGAGGTTTATTATTATTGCTCACTAGTTGATTATGCCATTGATGTGAGTAGTCTTGAGACCTGAAAGTTATTGTGAATGTGGTTAGTTCATGATCTTGTTCAAAACATGAATGCTAGCTTACATATTTACAGCAATAAGAGCAAACAGAGTTTGTCAAAGTTTTTCTTTATCACTTTCAGTTTATCAACTGAATTGCTTGAGGACGAGCAAAGATTTAAGCTTTGGGGAGTTGATACGTCTCCAACGTATCTACTTTTCCAAACCCTTTTGCCCTTGTTTTGGACTCTAACTTCCATGATTTGAATGAAACTAACCCGGACTGACGCTGTTTTCAGCAGAATTGCCATGATGTTATTTTTGTGCAAAAATAAAAAGTTCTCGGAATCGCCTGAAAAACAACAGAGAATTATTTTGGAAAATATAAAAAATACCTGCACAAAGATCCACACCAGGGGGCTTGGGCCAGCCCACGAGGGTGGGGGCGCGCCCCCTGCCCAGGGTGCGCCCCCTGCCTCGTGGCCCCCCTGGTGCTCCACCGACGTATCCCCAGATCCTATATCTTCCGTTTCGGAGAGAGAAAAATAGGGTTGAAGGAATTATCGCATTTCACGAGACGGAGCCGCCGCCAAGCCCTAATCTCTCTCGGGAGGGCTGATCTGGAGTCCGTTCGGGGCTCCGGAGAGTGGAGATCGTCGCCATCGTCATCATCAACCTTCCTCCATCACCAATTCCATGATGCTCACCGCCGTGTGTGAGTAATTCCATCGTAGGCTTGCTGGACGGTGATGGGTTGGATGGGATTTATCATGTAATCGAGTTAGTTTTGTTAGGGTTTGATCCCTAGTATCCACTATGTTCCGAGATTGATGTTGCTATGACTTTGATATGCTTAATGCTTGTCACTAGGGCCCGAGTGCCATGATTTCAGATCTGAACCTATTATGTTTTCATGAATATATGTGTGTTCTTGATCCTATCTTGCAAGTCTATAGTCACCTACTATGTGTTATGATCCGGCAACCTCAAAGTGACAATAATCGGGACCACTCCCGGTGATGACCATAGTTTGAGGAGCTCATGTATTCACTATGTGTTAATGCTTTGGTTCGGTACTCTATTAAAAGGAGGCCTTAATATCCCTTAGTTTCCAATAGGACCCCGCTGCCACGGGAGGGTAGGACAAAAGATGTCATGCAAGTTCTTTTTCATAAGCACGTATGACTATATTTGGAATACATGCCTACATTGTATTGATGAACTGGAGCTAGTTTTGTGTCACCCTAGGTTATAACTTCTACATGATGAATTGCATCCGACATAATTTCCCATCACCGATCCAAT
The DNA here is from genome assembly GCA_902687465.1 of Secale cereale. Lineage (NCBI taxonomy): Eukaryota > Viridiplantae > Streptophyta > Magnoliopsida > Poales > Poaceae > Secale > Secale cereale. The sequence goes on from LR738709.1 coordinate 674,900,583, forward strand.
GCCTACGAGCTTTACCTATATTGCTTGCCGCTTATTTACTTTTCCGTTGCTATTATCACAAAAACTACAAAAACACTATCGTTACTTTTATTGCTGCTACCGCCACTATCATATTACTTTGCTACTATACTATCTTGCTGCAGATACTAAGTTTCCAGGTGTGGTTGAATTGACAACTCAGCTGCTAATACTTAAGAGTATTCTTTGGCTCCCCTTGTGTCGAATCAACAAATTTGGGTTGAATACTTTACCCTCAAAAACTATTGCGATCCCCTACACTTGTGGGTTATCAGTATCCTTTGTCGTAGTTGTGGCTGTTGATAGTAAACTTCACCGGTGGGCTGTTGCCTTCGGCAAGCCTAGCAAACACCGGTGAGCGCTGAAGCACGTTGATATCATTGTGTGATCCGGCCATGCCAAAGAAAGAGTACCAGATCCAGAGATCTTGAGACGTCACGGCCTCTAGTATGACAGTGCAAGCCCTGACATGGCCCTTATACTGCCCTTACCAAGCATAAGGATAGTTCTTCCACTCCCAGTGCATACAGTCTATGCTGCCAAGCATCCCTGGGAAGCCCCTGCTAGCATTCATCACCAACAAATGGGTTGTATCTTCAGGAGTCGGCTCTCTCAAGTACTCAGAGCCAAACACTGCAATAACAGCTTGGCAGAACTTATACAAGGACTCTAGGCATGTAGACTCGCTCATACAGACGTACTCGCCAATGAGATCACCGGGCACTCCGTAAGCAAGCATTCGGATGGCGGCAGTGCATTTCTGATAAGAGGAGAAACCAATCTTTCTAACGGCATCCTCTTTGCACTCGAAATAGTCATCGTAGCCGACCACCCCCTCTCTAATGCGGTTGAAAAGATGCCTATTCATACGAAAACGGCGGCGGAATTTCTGATGTTTGAACAACGGATTTGTTGTATCAAAGTAGTCCTTCCAAAGAAGGAAATGCCCGCTCTCTCGGTTGTGATTCAACGCCGGAAGGTGGCCCAGAATGGAGCCACGGAACACCGGGCGCTGCCTATTGAGGTGGTGATGGACCAACACGGCAGCCAATATCTCCTCCTCGTCATCGGGCGACGAATCGTCAGAGTCGCAAAGGAAATTGTGAAAAAAGAACTCGTCGGTGTAGTCCATTTTGTACCTTGGCAAACTATCGAACATGGTCGTCGATGAAGGAGTCGGCCAACGAAGGGAGTCGCGGCGCGCACGGGCCAGCTAGCTACCCTGCCGGCGTCCGACGAGCGTGCCGGTGAGGATCTTGCCCAGGCATCGAGGCGGCTTCTTGGTCGCGGTCGCGGCTGCGTCGGGGAAGTGGGGGAGCTGGGGTGGGAAGCTGCCCGGCGTCGTGGGAGGTGGCCGGCATCATGGGAGGTGGCGGTGTTGCTGAGCGGATGTTGCGGCGCCGACAGTTGGCAGAGTCACCGGAAAAATAGTCGACGGCGCCGGTGACGAAGAAGGCGGGCGAGGGTTTGTTGTTGGATGAGGAGAGGTCAATGTGCCACCGACCAGCGGGCACGGGGGAGGAGAAGGCGCGCATGCGTTCGTATCGTGTCCGCGCCGACGCAAATCCAGCTTAAAAAGTAGGCCGGGAATGGATCGTCCGCGGATGAAAATCGGATGCGTGTCTGTTTGGGTCGGCGCGTTGGGTCGATTTTTGTGTCCGCGCCGATGCAAACGGACGCTAGCGAATGAAATGGATCGTCCTACACTACAAGAAATATGTCAACTTGTGACCACCACTATTGGTCACTGAATGGTCACAAATTTCCATTTGTGACCTTTTTGTGACCAAAAACATAAGGTCAAAAGCTGGCCGTCATAAACTGACTATAGCGACCTTCTCAGTGAGAAGGTCATAGACGTTTATGACCAAAATATGCCTACTGTCGTGTTTTGGTCACTATCAGCCTCCCCAGACCACGTAGGCATCCAGCGTGGCAAGCTGATGTGGCACAAGATTCAGCCCGGTCCAATTCGGTATTCTACATGGGCCGAGCCCATTAATTCAGCCCATTTATATTTTTTTCCTATGATTTTTTTGTCAGCTTCATGGACCAAGCCCAACATTGCAGCCTTTTTATTTCATGGGTCGTGGGCTTTTTGTACCAACAGTTTTAGTTTTCTTTTTTTATAAAATGGATCCATTAGTCAAACAGGTCCCACTTGTCAGGTTCTGATAAGTTGGTCCCAGCTACTAGGCCTATATTTTTCATATTTCAATTTGACAATAAGAAAATAACCAGTAGTTAAATTGGCAACCAGAAAACACACATGGTACTTCAAATAACAATAGCCAGATTCAGTACAAGTTCTACAAATGCCACATAGTACAAGCTGTAACATATACATTACTTTACAAGTTCTACAAGTTACACGTAATACAAGCTTAGTTGATACAAGTTGTACAGTTATTTGTTTAAAGTTACACGTAATACAAGCTGTATGGGAATCACAGTTACAAGTTCTACAAGTGTTTTCTTCTTCTGCTGTAGCTCCTTCAATAACAATCAAACGCCAGACTCACTGGAGGGCCATAGTCAGGACTGGGCCTTCCACGGACGCCCTGTTACATTAATCAGCTAACAAGAATTAGAAAAACTGGAGCCAATATATTATGAACTTTACAAAGGAGCAGCACAAACCACAACTTTACTCGACACACACACACATACACACAGCCCAACACATGAGACTAGTTGGGTTGTGTATTCTAAACTCCAAGCAAGTTACAGAAGAAACTGAAGATGAACCATATATAACAGACTAAAAAATCAAATAGAAACCCAAAAATCAAATACAAGTAGAACAGAAAGGACTACAACAGGTTCAATTCAATCAATTCCTAAGCATTGAATCAGTAGCATAAGCATGCATCAACAACATAAGCATTTAATCAACAACAGCGTGAGCATCGGCATTAAATAAGAAGCAACAACTGATCGAAACCAAAAGGTTCCAGATCATGTACGCTGGTCCTATACTTCTATCTTCAATAGAATGTTGCAATCAATCATTCTGGAATCTGTGCATGTAGGACGATTCATCAGCTAAAAAAGAGAGGCATTTTGGGTGATTACCAAATACAGCCTTCTTACGACACGTAAACGAAAATATGATTCATAAACTGGGGAAACACAAATAAGATGCAGCTAATATGAACATAGAAATGGCAATATGCTGTCACTATGGAAATATACACATTAATTTTTTTAATATTTGTATCTCTTTTTGATTCAGTGTTGTTAAGAAAAGGAAGATTGATCAAACAATTTGTACAACGGGAGGCATCATCAACTTTTAGAACTGCAGTAATTGAAAACAAACATTAGACATTAGCATCGCAGGATCATGTTTCTCATTCATTCTAGTGATGAAGCAATTTATTCAAGAGTTAACAGGGCAGAAAACCCGTATTAGTACTGTCACTATGGAAATATACGCATTTTTTAATATTTGTATCTCTTTCTGATTCAGTGTTGTTAAGAAAAGGAAGATTGATCTAACAATTTGTACAACTGGAGGCATCACTAACTTTTAGAACTGCAGTAATTAAAAATAAACATTAGACATTCAAGCGCCTTGGCATTTACGTTGTGCCGACATAAACATCAAGAGAAAATAGTGAGAATGGAATTGCAAAGAGAGGCAACATAGCAGGTTCTGGAGTTATCTATTTTGAGAGAGGCTTGTTGTTAGCCATCTTCACTGGGATCTTTTAAAACGATGAGTGAGGATTAGGACACATGTCAAGCAGCATACATATTACAACTATCTTATGTCAATGATCATTCATATGTAACTGAATAATTGTTGTAGGTTCGGTGCTTCCAACTTGAGTTCCAGTGGCAGCGACCCCTAAATGAGCATCACCAACAGAGCAGAAGGGAGGGGGTTTGGGGGTTACCTGCCCTGACGTGATGCCGACGCCGGTGGTGGAGGCTGCAGGTCCCGGTTGCTGGCGCGCATGAAGGCAGGAGGAAATCGACCCTTGGTGCTGTCGACCCTCCGTCTTCATCTTCGAGTGGGAGAATTTTGTTTATCGGCATCGAGCATCCACTGGAGCCGCCTATGGTGGATCGAATGGATGGCTCCGTTCCATAGAGGAAGAGGGAGAGCAGCAGACATGCATAGACAGATGAAAAATAAAAATAAGTTTTGTCATCCAACCAACGGAAACCGGAGCAGGATTCCAAACAGAGCATAGCTGACATCGAATTCGTCAGCGGTTCAACATTATAGGAGCGAGACTGAAACCAGTTTGCTTACCATGTCGATATCCACCTTGTACACGGGTATCCTAGGGTACTGCCTGCTAATCTTCTCAATCACAAGTGCCATCGCCTGACCTGCAACACCAAAAAAATAGAACGCATAGTACTGTCAACAACGGTGTGAAGAATCGGTAGAAAAGCAAATGCAGGAGGAAAACAATACTGATGTAAGATTGCCCAACCTTGCGTATCCTTTGATCATTACAGTGTAAGAAATTGCATCATGCCCCAATGCATCAAATGCCGCTCTTTCTTCCATTAAAGTAAATGCTCACATTTAGTGTACATGTCAATGAGAGAATTCTTCACACAAATCCTTCTGCAATATGTTCTTAGGAAGGAGAGTTTCATCTTAACGCCTGCAGCAACATCAAGAAAACGTTTATAATCACTTCCAGTGGCACATGCCAGTCATAGAGTGAAATAACATGCTCATTCAAAGTTCAATAGCTGACCAAGATTCAAACTATGCAGTACAGTAGTACGACATCCAAAAAAAATTGTTTGCAAGGCAGAGCTAGGATTTGAAAACAGGGTGGTCCCAAAAAATATTTTGACAACAAATATGACATGTGAATCATATAACTAATTGCCACATATAAATTGATCAAATGGCCTTACAAACGTAATAGAATTCTCAATGAAGTCTCTGTTTTGTGTAAAAGGACCCAAAGTATCTGCACTGGAATGTGTTCATCAGTTCATCTACATATGTACTGCACTGGAATGGATATCAATTAGCAAGCCCTCAATCAAATGGCCTTACAAACGTAATAGAATTCTCGATGAGGTCTCTGTTTTGTGTAAAAGAAGGACCCAAAGTATCTGCACTGGAATGTGTTCATCAGTTCATCCACATGTACCCCAGTTCATCAAAATTTGGGGAATGGGCAGTACCTCAGATCGGGAACAAGCAGAGTGCCGAAGTGCGGATTGGGCTGCCGGCGCTGGCTTGCAGGGGTACCAGCCACCGCCCGCCAGGCAGTGGGCATTGCCGGTTACTGGCTTGCCGCACCTGGGCTGGGGCACGGGCACAACCACGCAGGACGGCGGGAGCCACGGGCACAACCACGAGAATTGAAGCAGAGGTGTCTAAGAACTAGTACAATCAGGATTCACCATTGAAGCAGAGTAAGAAAGAAGTAACCTGAATCCGGCCGGCTCGGATGGGTAGTGGTTGAGCCCGAGCTCGGGGTTGAAGAGGAGCAGGTACTCGTTCTTGTTCGCGGAGTGCGCGGGCTGCCGCGCGTACCCCACTGGGAGCGGCGAGGCGGAGGCGCCCTCGGCGGGCCGCACCTTGGCCTTCTCCTCGTCCGGGAGCGCGAAGAACGCCGCCGACAGATCGAGAGCACACGCCATGAGCTCGTGCGGAATGCCGTGGTTCACCGCGCGGAAGAACCCGATGGCCTGGCACGCCGCGCGCACGGCCTCGGTGGCCCGGGCGCGCGCTCCCGCATCGTCGGCGTCCTCCACGGCGAAGAACGGCGCCAGATCCACCACGGGGAGCGCGCCGCCGTTGCTGGCCGCCTTGAGCGCCGTCTGCACGCAGCTCCGCACCGCCGCACGCCCCGCCATGGTGACCGGAGGAAAGGGACGGTCGATTGGATCTGGGGGATCGAGGTAGGGAGCAGAGGGTGGAGGGTAGGGAGAAACGGTGAGGGGAAGGAGGGATGGCGTGGGTGGGAGGAAGGGTTGCCGTGCGGGGAGGGGAGGTCACGGCGGGATCGGCCGCCGTAGATGGCGGCGGTGGCGGCG
>LR738709.1:674906717-674971561 GCA_902687465.1 Secale cereale
GAGGGAGAGGGGAGAGGGGTTAGGGTTTGGGCTGCGGGTCGTGGGGGGAGCAGTGGTGCCGGGGGAGAGAGGGGGGAGGAGTGGTGTGCGGTGGGTGAGTGGTGGCATTCGGCCACTGACAGGCGGGCCCGCGAGGAATTAGGCCCACATGTCAGTGTCCTCAACGACATGTGGTGTAGGTGAGGGGAGATGCTTTCGGGTGGGTGTGGGTGGGGAGAGGATGAAGGGTGTGGGCCGTTGGATCTGGCAGCATCCGACGGTCTCTAATGCTTGATCCGCGTGACATGCCCATAGACCAATCAGAACGAAGTGCAGCCTTTGATGCCGTTATGACCATCTAAAAAGGTCGTGATCACTTTTCCATTTTCCGAGTGCCCAAAATGAGTTTTTTTTTGTGAAGGACCTATAATATATTTGTTGCAAAATTGTACCAAATAAATTTTCTAAAATACTAGGACATATTTAATGCATAATTGACCAAATGGTTGGGTGTAAAAAGTTTTGATCCACCTCTCGTGAAAAAGACAAATTTCAGTCGATTCAGTTGGAAGTGGGTCAAATTTGAACTGTAGCTGCCTTGTAGTTTGCCCTTTATTTTTTCCAAATATCATTTCTAGGTACTTAAGAATCTATTTAATCATAGAAACACCAAAAAAATTCCAAGATTCAACCACTAGCTAGGAACGGTCATTCCGCCGTTTTGACCGCATTTTGAAACGGGCATAAAAAATTCAAAAAAATCAAAAAATTGGAACACTTTCGCATGGTGTCATTATATATGACCAAGTTACTAGGAAAAATAATAAACTTGTAATACGACAATTCTTTTAAAAAAGTGTTCTCGGAAATGAGCTATCATGCATGAAGATTCATAGCTTTCAAGCCAAATGATCAATCCTATGGCCACATTCATGGCATAGTTTGTTCAAATGATCTCATATTGTGCACAAGGGTGAATCTTGGAATGTCAAACAATGTTGCCTAAGGAAGTTTTTATTTTCTTTGGACGAAAAATTCATTTTCCATTTTTCGAGTGCCCAAAAGGAGGTTTTTTTGTGAAGGACCTCCCAAATAATTGTTGCAAAATTTGACCAAATCAATTTTCTAAAATACTAGGACATATTTAATGCACAATTGACCAAATGGTTGGGTGTAAAATGTTTTGATCCACCTCTCCTGAAAAAGACAAATTTCAGTCGATTCAGTTGGAAGCGGGTCAATTTTCAACTGTAGCTGCCTTGTAGTTTGCCCTTTATTTTTTCCAAAAATCATTTCTAGGTACTTAAGTATCTATTTAATCAGAGAAACACCAAAAAAATTCCAAGATTCAACCACTAGCTAGGAACGGTCATTCCCGCCGTTTTGACCGCATTTTGAAACGGGCATAAAAAATTCAAAAAAAATCAAAAAATTGGAACACTTTTGCATGGTGTCATTATATATGACCAAGTTACTAGGAAAAATAATAAACTTGTAATACGGCAATTCTTTTAAAAAAGTGTTCTCAGAAATGAGCTATCATGCATGAAGATTCATAGCTTTCAAGCCAAATGATCAATCCTATGGCTACATTCATGGCATAGTTTGTTCAAATGATCTCATATTTTGCACAAGGGTGAATCTTGGAATGTCAAACAATGTTGCCTAAGGAAGTTTTTATTTTCTTTGGACGAAAAATTCATTTTCCATTTTTCGATTGCCCAAAAGAAGGTTTTTTTGTGAAGGACCTCCCAAGTAATTGTTGCAAAATTTGACCAAATCAATTTTCTAAAATACTAGGACATATTTAATGCACAATTGACCAAATGGTTGGGTGTAAAAAGTTTTGATCCACCTCTCCGGAAAAAGACAAATTTCAGTCGATTCAGTTGGAAGCGGGTCAAATTTCAACTGTAGCTGCCTTGTAGTTTGCCCTTTATTTTTTCCAAAAATCATTTCTAGGTACTTATGTATCTATTTAATCAGAGAAACACCAAAAAAATTCCAAGATTCAACCACTAGCTAGGAACGGTCATTCCCGCCGTTTTGACCGCATTTTGAAACGGGCATAAAAAATTCAAAAAAAATCAAAAAATTGGAACACTTTCGCATGGTGTCATTATATATGACCAAGTTATTAGGAAAAATAATAAACTTTAAATACGGCAATTCCTTTAAAAAAAGTGTTTTCAGAAATGAGCTATCATGCATGAAGATTCATAGCTTTCAAGCCAAATGATCAATCCTATGGCCAAATTCATGGCATAGTTTGTTAAAATGATCTCATATTGTGCACAAGGGTGAATCTTGGAATGTCAAACAATGTTGCCTAAGGAAGTTTTTATTTTCTTTGGACGAAAAATTCATTTTCCATTTTTCGAGTGCCCAAAAGGAGGTTTTTTTGTGAAGGACCTCCCAAATAATTGTTGCAAAATTTGACCAAATCAATTTTCTAAAATACTAGGACATATTTAATGCACAATTGACCAAATGGTTGGGTATAAAAAGTTTTGATCCACCTCTCCTGAAAAAGACAAATTTCAGTCGATTCAGCTGGAAGCGGGTCAAATTTGAACTGTAGCTGCCTTGTAGTTTGCCCTTTATTTTTTCCAAAAATAATTTCTAGGTACTTAAGTATCTATTTAATCAGAGAAACACCAAAAAAATTCCAAGATTCAACCACTAGCTAGGAACGGTCATTCCCGCCGTTTTGACCGCATTTTGAAACGGGCATAAAAAATTCAAAAAAAATCAAAAAATTGGAACACTTTCGCATGGTGTCATTATATATGACCAAGTTACTCGGAAAAATAATAAACTTGTAATACGGCAATTCTTTTAAAAAAGTGTTCTCAGAAATGAGCTATCATGCATGAAGATTCATAGCTTTCAAGCCAAATGATCAATCCTATGGCCACATTCATGGCATAGTTTGTTCAAATGATCTCATATTGTGCACAATGGTGAATCTTGGAATGTCAAACAATGTTGCCTAAGGAAGTTTTTATTTTTTTTTTGGACGAAAAATTCATTTTCCATTTTTCGAGTGCCCAAAAGGAGGTTTTGTTGTGAAGGACCTCCCAAATAATTGTTGCAAAATTTGATCAAATCAATTTTCTAAAATACTAGGACATATTTAATGCACAATTGACAAAATGGTTGGGTGTAAAAAGTTTTGATCCACCTCTCCTGAAAAAGACAAATTTCAGTCGATTCAGCTGGAAGCGGGTCAAATTTGAACTGTAGCTGCCTTGTAGTTTGCCCTTTATTTTTTCCAAAAATCATTTCTTGGTACTTAAGTATCTATTTAATCAGAGAAACACCAAAAAAATTCCAAGATTCAACCACTAGCTAGGAACGGTCATTCCCGCCGTTTTGACCGCATTTTGAAACGGGCATAAAAAATTCAAAAAAAAAACAAAAAATTGGAACACCTTCGCATGGTGTCATTATATATGACCAAGTTACTAGGAAAAATAATAAACTTGTAATACGGCAATTCTTTTAAAAAAGTGTTCTCAGAAATGAGCTATTATGCATGAAGATTCATAGCTTTCAAGCCAAATGATCAATCCTATGGCCACATTCATGGCATAGTTTGTTCAAATGATCTCATATTGTGCACAAGGGTGAATCTTGGAATGGCAAACAATATTGCCTAAGGAAGTTTTCATTTTCTTTGGACGAAAAATTCATTTTCCATTTTTCGAGTGCCCAAAAGGAGGTTTTTTTGTGAAGGACCTCCCAAATAATTGTTGCAAAATTTGACCAAATCAATTTTATAAAATACTAGGACATATTTAATGCACAATTGACAAAATGGTTGGGTGTAAAAAGTTTTGATCCACCTCTCCTGAAAAAGACAAATTTCCGCCGATTCAGCTGGAAGCGGGTCAAATTTGAACTGCGTCTGCCTCATAGTTTGCTATTTATTTTTTCTAAAAATCATTTCTAGTTACATAAGTACCTATTTAATCATAAATACATGGTTTGGTGGCGATACGTCGAGGTTTGGGCGGTGGTCGAGGGCCCCAACTCTAGAGCGCGTAAACTCGCATGCCCGCCGCGTGGTCACCGCGTGACTGTGGCGTTGCCATGTCTTCTGGGCGGCCTAGGCATGTCTAGTGGGTTGGCCACTCCCCAGGTAGGTGCTAGGAAGAAAATTACAACATAAGATTCTCACGAGAAGACCGATCGATGCTCAAACATGAATTAGCAGCCAAGTGTTTTATTAGCGGTACAGGAAATGCACATGGCTAATGGGCGTGAGTTTTGGTTGAGGATGATCAGTTACTAAGAAGATCGTCTTCACAAATTTTCAGCTCAAAAGGAGGAGTCTAGGTGGTACTTGCTTTGCAAAGTACCACACTCGACATAAATACGAATGTTGAAGATGGGCTCAAAATAATGAATGGATTGAGCTGGCATTTGGTGGAGGATAATTATTTGGGCATAGGAAAGCACTGTAGAAAATGGATACCATTTGGACATGCCAAAGTGGTACTTCCTTCACAAAGTCTTTTTTTTAACAGAATAGGAAAATGAATATTTTTGAATTATTTTTGAACTAGGCAAGGAAGGTTTTCTACATATTTGACGAAGATATGACCCAAAGAATTTATGAGATTTTTTGGGGAATTTTGGGAATGACTGAAATATAGGTTGCTTCACAACCTAGGGCAAAAACTGCCACATAGACATGACACATAGGCAAAACTGATGAGGTGGCGCCTAGTCGTAGCAACCCACCACAATTTACAAGGTTATGACCATCTATATTGGTCATGATCAGCTAGAAATAAGGCAGCGAACCAGTGCTATCTGCTTTATGACCATTTCGTGTAAGGAAATTATGACCTTTCTAACCAAAATGGTCGTTATAGTTTATGGTTTGGAGCCCCCCGAACAGCTTTTGACCAATTGGTCTGAAATGGTCATAGATCTATGACCAATTCTTCCAGGGTCACTAACAAAAGGTCATAAGTTGACATATTTCTTGTAGTGCTATTGAGGTTGCTCTAAACGGACAAAATAGGCATAGAAGGGACGTATGTTTAGGGTGAACGGTTGGAATTGGCCTCAGTGGTGCTGCGGGACCACCGGACCATCGTGGTGCTTTCACGGCAGGGGCACGCCACCTCTTTCAACACATCACCGATCCAATCCTTACAAAAATTCTGGCCTGCAGACAAGCTCTCCAAGTAGCAGCGAAGGTGAAGAAGATAACAAGGCCAACTTGACAGCAAGGAGGTGGTATGTATGCTTAATGACAAAAATAAAAACCTCTCAGCTCCGGAACCTTGGATAGAAGAGATATCAAGAAGATGCTTAGGGCTGTTTCCATGAACAGTCAGGATGAAACCCGTGAAATGAAGGTGCGATCGTTTGTGAGGAAGAGTACAACATGAGAGACAAACCGGCCCACCTGAGACTTGAGGTCCGCCGCCTCCCATGCTCTGCTTATTCTCGTTGGAGTCCACGACCTGCCCGTCGTTGGTGGATGTGAAGTCCATGAGACCGGCCGACATTCTCCTCGTGCCACACGCGCGCCCAAAATTTCGTCGGCGACGCGTATGAAGCACAATTGGCGGGGTTCTCATCCGCGATTGCCTGCGCCGCCAATGCCGCCCCCGCGTCCGGCTGTGTTGCGTCTTCATGGCGAGCGGCGGCGGCGTGAACGTGGACGGCCTTGCAGATCGTCCGCTGCTCTGAGACAAAGTTGGGGTTCGCTACGGCCCTGGCTTCCGCGCTAGCACGCTGGCAGTAGACTTGGCTCTCTGACGGCCAGTGTTGCTCAAGGAGGAGTAGGTTATACCGCTGGAGACACAGGTGTCGGCGCATGCACCTCCTCGCCATGACCGCATGGAAGTGCGCCTGCATCTGCTCCATGGTCTAGCCGTCGTGGACAAGCGTCAGCGGGGGCACAGAGTCATAGTCGGAGCCCTCCATCTTCGGGTGTAATAATGCGGAAATCTCCAGCACCCTTGGATGGAACAAAACAACTAACCGGGCCTCTTCATCTCAGTGGAACCCTAGAGCTCTTTCTCCGTCTTTCTAGCACAAGCACAAGCAGAAGCAGGCAGGGGATCCTTCAAGAAACTGGGTGGGTGAGGTCTTCAATGGAGCGCCAGCCGTGTAGTTGCCAAAAGGACTGGAGGTTTTTATTGCGAATGAGAGCGGAGAGAGGCTTACCTAGCTAGCTAGGGCGGCACGGCTGTTCAATCCTTTTACCAGCTCGTGGTATGGGGCAGGCTTGATGGAGCTTCCAAACTAGCCATCCATACATTCGTCGCGTCTCGTCTAGCCGTTGGGTTGCAGCCGCTCCATCTTCTGTTATTTATATATACGAGGAAACATGCCCGTGCGTTGCAACGGGAGAAATAAATCATTCCACTCCCCTAGCGATCCTTTCGCGTCATCGATGTGGTCAGTTTATCCACCTACTCATGATAATGTAATCATCCCAAGGCAATGCACTTCATCATGATACTCTGAGACGCCGCCCCACAAGCCCCTATGCTTGTAATTCTGCAGATTTATGATGATAGTGAGTACCAACCCTGTCTCATCTACACTTGGTGCATGCACCATCCCAATGTATGTCCCTTGAACTAAATTCTCAAAAGCACATGAAAGATCATACGAAAGTCTTAGCAGGTCCGGAATCAATTAGCATATGTGAGACTTCCAAAATAATTTATTTAGCATCGACCGGGAGCAGGAAAATGGAAGTGCTATTTTGTTAGTTTCTGGTATGGAACAACAATATATATGAGGGTCACACACCATGTCAACATCAATCATTTAAGTAATGCCATCTTGCTAACTCCCAAACATGCAAAGGGGATATATACACCATGGATTGTTTTCTCACTCGACTGCAGCACTGGATATACAGCATGGGAGGAAACTCTTAATATCAAAATGATTCAGAAGTATATAGCTACACTGCAGAGTACAGTTGAAATGCTGGCGGAAGAAAAATTTCATGGTAGAACAATTATTATTGAAATCATGAGACCAAATGGCCAACAATTTAGTGCAGCTATGTGATTTTGGACCAAAAGTGCTCATATATTTCCAGTGCATCTATCCAAATGAGCTTATTACATCACTTTCAAGTTTTACAGAATATTTGTGCAAAACACTCACATGATGAAGTCAGAACAACATACTCACTTGTCCCAAATCATAAATCTTGGTATTGAACCTTGCCCTGCCAAAAAGTATAAATGAAATTGGATACAGAAACTGCTGCCATTTCACGTGAATAACATGAGTGAATTAATCAGTAAGAAGTTTAATTCCTGGGCATGAACCCAAAATGTTCAGTTTCAGATTCTCACCAGATGTACCATGGTAATTGACCTGACAGGGAAATCGGTGATGTCAACCTTGTCCAGCTAGCCAGACACTATGTTCACAATACACAATGGTCCTTCTCGATTGCAGTTCCTTTAAACCATGATTAGTATCAATGCAAATCCTTTTACATGAGAGCGCAGCAAGTTCATGTACTGAAAAATAACCTGATAATGAAGATACTGTGTCGTGGTTCTGAGTCTGACAGTACGAGTAGGGGGTACGGATGGAGAGGCAAGGCCCTAGATATGGTGGAGTTGTACACAAGGTGTTTCACGAGTTCAGGCCCTTCTCGAAGGAAGTAACAGCCCTACGTCTCGGTGCCCGGAGGCTGGTCGACTGATATGTGTATATGTGAGTTACAGAGGTGCGAACCCTTGAACTGGAGAAGGGGGTGGCTTATATAGTGTGACAGGACCCAGCCATGCTCCACGTTACCAAGGGTTCAATGTACATTAAGGCATGCGTTACTGATAACGCCCGCAGTAAAGAGTAATTAAGGTATTTACTACGGCGAGTAAATACCAGACCGTTGCTGCTCTAAGTGACACTTGACCTTCGGGGGTCGAGTGCCTGGGGTTGGTCGAGTGGAGTTGAATCGTCTTGTGGGTGAGGTTCAGTCGAGTGGAGTGTCCTCTTGGGCCGTCTCAGTCGACTGTCTCCATCATCATAAGTTTTGTCTTTTGATCTTCTAAGGTAATGACCTTGGGTGGGGCACCTTGGTCGGGCATGTGACCCTACCCTAGGTCTGTAACCTCGTCATAATGTGCGTTGCATACCAAAAGTTTTTGCTCGTTTCTAGCAGGTTATGCCTAGGGTCAGAACTTAAAGTAAGTACAACTGACTGATGTTGCTCAATCGCTCCAATAAAAAAACTGATGTTCAACCTTCATGGTTGTAACTTGTAAATTCATATATGAACAGCTCCCCTCCCCCTCCCCCGCGCCCCCAAAATAAAATAAAATAAAATATTCATATATGAAAAGAACAAAAATATAGCCCCGAACCTCCATACACCAAACAATGCAGCTGCTCTCACAAATTTCAATATATTGTTAGTTGCTTACATTCAACTTGCAGCCATGATAGGAAGAAAAGTAGTTGCTCAACTCCTAAAAAATAATGACATATGCCTTTTCCAATTACCTTCTAATAATGTGCAAGCAAGATTAAAATATCTTAACACTTTTAACTTAAAGCAACAGATGCTAGGAGCAGAAGTATTTAAGGCTTTAAGCTGCAGCAACATGCTCGTTGATTTTCATATGAAGGCGGCAGTCAGTGAATGATAGCATTAGCTTCGCCATCCAGTTTTACATGCTCTCCGAAATCATGTAAAGACAACAAACCTTGAGAAGTTGAAATTCGGAATGAAGAAAATAGCAGAAGAGTTCATAAATAAAAATAAAAACCTCCTTCTCCAAGAAGCTATGAAGGATCTTGTTCTCCACTACTTTTGCGATTGCTGCACACCTAGGAAATTGTGATACTTTCTTGAAATAAGTCAAATAACAGTACAATTTTTATGCATAACTACTGTCACGTGTCATATCATGAGCCCTTATGTATATTTGGGACTAATTTCCTGCTGTCAAAGACAGTCACGTTCAATCTAAACAACCGACTACTGGTCATTAATAGATGGTGTTCGTGCATAGATACTAAGTTTGTTTCTTCTTCAGTAAACCATTGTAAGCATGCCATTACTTGAAGCCATGCCTACGATCATATGAAAGTCTACTCTTCTCGCTGACATGATGTTCGCACTGGGTTCACTGGTTATGTGAGCTATCGCAGGTTATGTGCCGATTCATGGAAGGCTCTTTGTTGGATTTGGGTGTGGAATAGTATCAACAACAGTTTACATCGCTGAAGCTGCTCCTTCAGAAATCAGGGGGGGTTTGGTGTCCGCATGATTTCTGGTGGCCAATTGTTTTCCTACTTGGTAAATCAAAGAGAGGGGTCCAAGCAGAGAAAGGATATGGCATGCCTGGATGTGCACGCCGCTGTGGTAGCCATATCGTCGCCGAACAGGAGCACGTCCTCTCAGTGCTTGGCGCTTAGGGGATGGGTCCGGCGCGGCCAAGGATTGTAAGTTCGAGGTCGGCGGCCCCATCTCGTCATAGAACCGGTGCCTGCGCAAATCGGCCGCCGCACCGCCGCGGCGTCGCCGCCACGAGGGGGAGTTCGTGTCGCAGCGCCTGTGGGTAGGCCGCCATCGGGTGCGAGAGATGGGGATAACCATATACATGCTCGTCCAGGCCCAATAGGCATTAACGGCCCAAGCGTAACGTCGCATGCCCGTGAAGTTTTAGCGAGAAGTTTGGGCACGTAAAACATATAGTACCACCTCGCGTATATGTTTAAATTCAAACTGAAAGCGTAAACTCGCGAATAGAAGCGTATTGTGACGGTGAACCCGACAGACTCAATCCGTGCTTTATTATTATTATTATTATTATATATATATATATATATATATATATATATATATATATATATATATATATATATATATATATATATATATATATATATAGTAAACATGCCCGTGCGTTGCAACGGGAGAAAATAATATGGCGCATCATTGCCCAATAAATATAGCCCCAGACGCCCATGTCCTCTATTTCAACTGGGCACCCCTTTAAAAATGACGAGAGTAGCATGGTCCGTGCCCCGCAAAGATTGCATCATCCCTTCCTAAAATATTTTTCATTTAACTTAGGCACTATTTATGCTACCTAACATCCAAAATTATTGGACTAAAAGATACATTATGCATTTCAGATCATTTTATTTCCTAATGATTTAAAATAGAATGATTGTGCTTGAAACAACACAATTAGGCTGACCTGAAGTACTTGCCGCAAATTATCCTTAGGGGACATTCACAAATTGAGTGAGGCATGGACTTCGGCGGCCTAATAAGTACCTGTATAATAATTGCCGGACAGAATTCTGTGTGCTCAAGTCGGTGTACAAATTGCTAAACAGAAACGAATGACCACCGCCAAGTTATTATCATCAAATTTGGTAGACCAAAAAAATAATGTACAAATCTAAATTTAGACATGGTTTTCCGTTCTAATATATGTGTGTTAGTTATATTTTACAAGTATATACTGAGTATGCAACAATTTCCTTTTATATCATGTAAAGTACACTTCGTTGGGTCATAGCTGAAAATTTCTCATTATGTTTTTCAGAAGGGGTCGCTTTGAACTTAAAAGTACTGGACTTTAAAAGGACAGATCATACATATTGTAATGAAGATTAGTTACACAGAGACAGTTGCATGAAAATTTCATATGGTTCACTATTGTGGGCCCTGACCCCTGGGTGCTGTATAAAATAGAAATAATTCACCCACAAAAAAATAGAAATAATACAATTCAGTTGTTGTATAGTATAACTCAAGTATTTCATACAGGCTTAATTATTTTGGCCGAGAACAGTTCTTAATTCTGATTAGAAAACGTTTAACATTAATAGAAGAAATCTAAGAAGATGTTATGATAAACCGTCAAAGCATAAAATATTCTGATTCTAAGCTTAATATAGAGGGGCAGAAGGATAAGCTATATAGTGAAGATAATCTGAAGTTTAGCTGTGTGCTATGAAGAAACAACAGATAACACACAACAACCAAATTTCCCCCCTTGAGAAACGTCATCTGATTTCATTGGCTCACACTACAATCAGCAACTATTACATCAGTTAAACTGAAAAAAAGCCTAATGTAATCATCAAAGTAAGCGGGAATACTAATCGCTAAAGCCTCATGTAAATGATTAGCTGGCATCAAAGTGATCTTGTTGTAGTGTTTGACTCTCTGATGCAAGGTATCCAATTTCAACGCCGAAAACTCTGGTTCAATATGCGATCCAAGTATTTCAAAGCAACAGTTAAGAATCAGTATGTGCACTGCCGAGGAAGACTGTACAATGGTGTCGATTCAAAAAAATAACCATACAAAGACTATGTTACCACTTTGCAGTATGTATACACTACCAAATCGATAATGTCCAGTCTCGGCCAATCTAGCTCATTACAAGCCGTTATAGTTGGTGTCCAGATGATCTTAACCTTGTAATAAGAGGGTTGTGCTTCTTTAGATAGCACTCAGTTTAAAAAGAAAACTTATGAAGGCATTAATTGGTTCCTGAAACTTGACCGTGTGTGCTCCTCTGTTCTAACTGAACAGCGCTGCTTCAGTTTTCTCCCTTGGCCGTGCAGTTCGTGGGTGGGTGGACTCCAAGAGCAGAAAGGGGTCAGGTATGTACTTTATTTGGGACAGCTCGATTAGCCTGGGCCTTCTTCAATAATAGTTGGGCGCTAAAGCTCTGGGTGCTCACGCGATTGGTAAGCCAGCCGTCTTCCTTTTTATCTACAAACGGAAGAAAAGGTTTGTTTCTATTCATACAGTTGGACTAAAGATTTGAAGAAGGAAAGAAGAGGAGGGAAAACGAAACATGTCCTTGAACCACGCCAATGCAAGGGAATGCGAGTGCGGATTAGCATTTCTTTTAAGCACCATTATGCTGGCCTTTGGATATAAAGTTTTTTCGGATTTCAGTTTGAGACTTCTACAAAAAAAAAAAACTATCTAAAATTCCAGTGTTATCCCTCAAAAAAATCCCAGTGTTATGCAAGTCTATATAAGAAAGGTTATGCTATAACAGAAACTACATGGCATGGCAATACCAACAAAAGTAGAAAGAAAATAGGCAAGAACGTCAAGCTTGATCACAAATTACACCAACTAACTTCCCAGTAACAGTCTCTGATCTTGAGTGAAGTGAAGGACCAAGGTCAAGTCATACCAGATTTAGTGATCTGGTGCATCTAGGAACATGTAGCATCCCTTCTGAATAATCATTAGGCCCACAAATAAGAAAATGATCAATAAGTAGATTTGTGGCACGATCAGCAACGCCAAAAGAAAATCTGCACATAGTAAATAAACTGACAGTTAAACTGTATAATAATATAAGCTAGAACAATACAATTTCGCAAAATTTACAGCCTCTAGTGCAGGCTATAAAAAAAGTATAATCTCTATATGTTCTCTTACTGAAGAGGCTCTACTATACTTCAGTTACCTGACTGAATTTCTTTTCTGAACTTTTGCTCCACTTTAGTAACTCTCAAAAGTTCCATTTGCATCATCTTGATGCTTTCACAACTTCCAACAGATCTCTTTTCTAATTCAGCACTACATCCTTGCATCAACCCATTTATTGGTTTCTCCTGCTTATTAGATGCCCGTTGTAACATTGAATCACAATGTGTAGTTCCCTACTGCTATGTATCTTTAGATTTTCAGCATTGTTGTATCTTGTCCCTTTCTTCTGCAGATTTCTAAAACAATCATGCAACTCCACCGTGGATCTGTGAAGACTGGTGTGCTCACCTTTAACTTTCTCAAGCTCATCATCCAAGTGTTTGTTTAGTAGTTCCAAACTTGTAATTCTGTTAGAAACTTTCTCAGGCTCACCAAGACTCTTTCACCATAATTACACACGGCACCTCGGGCACCGCACCCCTCTGGCAAAGCGCGCCCGGTTCCGACCGGATATGGCACCACCAGGTGTGCGACAGTGCGAGGTGGGGGTCACTTGGCACCTGGCGGCGCTGCTTCTCTGCACTGGGGCATCGACCTATGAGAGGGAGAAGAAGCAGAGTGTGGTCGCGTGCCCCAGGTGCGTGAACTGGGGTCAGCACTTGCTGGTGCTTAAACTCTTGATTGGGGGCGTTGAGCACACGGCGGCAGTTCTCCTCTTGATTGGGGGCGCTGACATGCGAGAGGAAGGAGCATGGGGCGTTGAGTGCGGCAGGGGTGCGGGGTGGGGTCGCCTACACCCGGTGGCACTGCTCCTCATGACCGGGGCGGCAACCTATGAGAGGGAGAAGGAGCAATGGCTGGGACAGGTTGGTTGGGCTGGCGTCCTGTTGGGTGTGGTGGCTAGTGCGGCGTCCAATGGAGGGGGCGACAATCCAATCTTGGAAGGTCGACGGGGGTTGTTTGGGTTGGCGTGGCGGAGGTAGCGACCGGGCTGCCGTCGATGTCGCCGTGCGGCGGTGGGGCTGGGGCCGAGCGTGGCAGGGGCGGCGGCGCGCGGCGGCGCGACAGGGGGTAGCGGCGCACCAGGTGGAGAGGGGATTGGGGGCGCAACAGAAGGAAGGACAGAAAAAGAAAACGATGTACAAGACTCTGCGTACGAAACGGACCAGATGACTAAAATTAGTGAAGAAACAATCCTCTCCCAAATTATTAGTACCACCTCGTTTATAAAGAAATTTTATCTATACAAATCGCAAAAGCGTATTATGACATGAGAAGAAAGCGTATTGTGACGGTGAACCCGACGGACTCGTTCCGTGCTTTATTATTAGGTAAAGATATATATATATAAGGTAATATACTTTTGTTTTAGTTTCATGTGCAAATATATATGTTTTTGGAGAAAATTTCGGGTAACCCCAGCTTCAAGGAAGCTCACATAGAAAATACAACATCTTTTGAGTTTTTTTAGAAGAAATATATTTTTAGTTCTCCTATGCAAATCGATGGAGCGGCACATGAAGTTTTTGGAAATAAGTACATTAAGTTTTTTTACAAGATACACGACCACTTCTCTTGAAAGACGCGGGCATTTTACTTGCGGCACATGAACATATCTTTTCATAGACACACACGTTTTTATTGTGATATGCATGAACATTATTTCTACATACACAAATATTTCATAGCACATTAACAAATATTTTTTGAATGTGCAAACACACGAGCTTTCTTTTCATGTACAACTCAGGGATCTCTAATCGTCTGTCGTGTCGCTCGTGTCATCCATGCTTCGCCTCTCTACAGTCTCCAAAGTTTCTCACCAACTTCAAATTTTTGCTCCCTCCACCCGTGTTTTCCTTCCTCGTTCCCTCAAAAAGGTCGCATCGCGTCTTGCCCACCGACCTAGCAACGCCTTCACATGTACCAAGACCCTTAATCTCGAGCCACTGTGTCTCTCTTCAATTGATAGACACGATCAGGTGGGTGGAAAACGATGGCTTTGATGGGCGTGGTGAACATCACCAACGTGGTGGTGCTAGACAACCCCACAGCTTTCCTCAAACCCCATCCAATTCGAGATTGTACGAGTGTCTTGTTCTGCTCAATAACATCATGTATGCGGTATGCCCCTCCTTCCCTCCATAGCACTCTTTCCCATGCACTTGTCCCATTCTTATGATCCTGCCATAAGTAGTAAACAAAATTGAAATATGTAGGTGCCCTTACAATCAAGTTTTTTTTCTTTGCAACCACAAAGGCGTGATCCTAACTTACCGAAAAAGGATCCCCGCTTTGTATTCCAAAACAACGAACACCATACACATAGCTTTGCTGGGGCGAGCAGCGCATCAAGCCTAAAAAAAGAAATAAAAGTCGTGCACACGGGTCAAAAAGGCCGTGGGCACGGGGTCCCGTGCGCACGGGACAAGGCCGTGGACACGGGGTGTCCGGAGACTTTTCGGGAGGCTGGACACGGGGGCGGGAATTTCGGGATTTTCTGGACCAAATTGAAGGGGGGAAAGAAAAAATGGGCTAGGGGGATGCAATAGGAGGTGGATCTACTCTCTACACACCAGATCCATGGATAGAAATCAACAAAAACTCACTAAGAACAACAAATCACAAAAAAATGGTATGGCTCTTTTTGTGGGGAATTTTCAAAATTGGACAAAAACAACAAAATTGGGCTAGAAAAATGGTGGGGAAGACTCCAAATTCGTGATCAACGTGACTCTAGATACCAAGATGATGTAGGGTGGAACCCTAATTGGCCGATCTTTCACGAATTGGAGGTGAAATCCCAAGAACGAGATGAACATAAAGGGGGAAACACAAGAGGAACACTCAAGAACAAGTCCAATCACACATCCACTAGACTCAAATCCACACAAGATCCACAAAGGTACATAAACAACAAGAGGAACATGAATATATGATAGAGTTCATCCCAAATCCTATGAAGGAGATGAGGGCTTGATGATCCTATGGTGGAGATTCTTCCCTAGATGGGTCTTGAATCCACTAAGGATCTTCTCGATAGGAGGTCTTGATCTGCATGGGAGAGGTCTCTCTCTCAAGAGGAGGTACAAGGAGCAAAGCTCAACTAGATGTCATATACTTTGCTAAGTCCAAATGGAGGAGGAGGAGTATATATGGCCCTAGGGGATGAAGGGATAAGCAGGGGTGTAATAGGAATTACATGGGCAAAGCCCAACAGACACATACAGGATGCCCTGTGCACACGGGGTAAGTGGAGCCCGTGCACACGGGGTGTCCAGAGAGCTGGCGCCTTAGCCCGTGCGCACGGGGTCTGTAACATGGGCACGGGGTCCAGGGTCCCGTGGGCATGGGGTATCCAGACACTCTGCAGAATGTCGCCTGCTCGTGGACTCCCGTCGATGTACGCTGGAACCTTGCCTTCTTCTTGATGGTTCCTTCTCCGCTTCCAGGCTTCTCCCGTGGATGGTGTAGGTGCTCGCTTGTGGATGACCTCCTCCAATGGCACATTCATCATTGTGCTCAAACCTATATAGGCACATGGTAGGACGGTCAAATAGCATACCATCCTCGAGGGAACTAAGAAGACACACATTAAGGATGGAATTCACCTTAGTATGCTTGAAGTAGAAGTTGGGCGTGTCTCTTAGCAATGGGACTCTTGACATGGTGATGTCCATAGGATGCTCCGCATCAAACGCCTTCACCTTGAGGTGCTTCACCTCCTTGGCTTGAGCGACGCGAAATTGCTCCTCTGTTTCCTCGATTGAGAGGAGGTGGATGCCGTCGCCTCCGGTCACGGTTTCGGTCACCTTGAACCCGGTCGCGGGGTCAACCTCCATGCCCTCCTCCAAGCTTGGCTCCCGAGAGCTCAGAGGTTGCCCGGCCACAATGTGGGCGTGCGTCGGGCGTGGTAGTTGCATCCTCGACTGCGAGCTCTGTACAGCGCTCCAGAGGGAGCATCTTGTAGTGGGTGACCTCACGGAGCATGGTGGGCGTGGACGGGGACAACGGGACGCAATGGCGACACGGATAGGAGGGGGAAAGGAAGGAAATGTGAGTGGCTAGGGGTTTGTCCCTCGCCATCTTGCTATAATAGCCAGGGCTAGTCTCCTTGGGTGGCACGGCTGTGCCATAAATGTGGGCAGGCAAAACGGTGAGCTTCGGGCCAGACTGCTGGGTTTTTCCATCGGTCCGGACTGTCAGTCCGACGTGGCGGGCGTGTCTGGGCGGCCCCAAATCCGCCCCACATATGGGCTGTGTTTTGGTGTTGCAGGACAGCCCAGACATATGGGCTAAAAATGGTGTGTCCGGTTGTAGATTCTCCAAGTTACCAAGGTTCCACACAAAAACAAATTAATTTATAGTGATTTAGAACAGTACTTGTTGGCGGTGCACTTTTGTGATTCATGCTGTCACTAGTCTGTTAAATCTGTCCTCTTTGATATTGAACTCTGATCATTTTACAACCAAGATATCGTCTTTATTTAGCGTACTGTTGCAATGGAACCTACGACTCTTCTGCCAGATTGGCATTGCTGCTTTCTATGTGCAAATGTTGTTGTTGTTTCCATTTTCTCCTTAACAAGTTTTTTTACAAAACTTGGTTGAATTTTGTGAGTACTTGATTGCTGGATTTGATAATGGGTCCTCTCTTTATAATTTGCTTGCAACTTTCTGAAATCCCAATCACATTACTAAGCTTTGGAATCAACACCCAATCATTCTTATCTGAAGGTAACCTAGCTGCAGACTAATAGTTGCACACCATAAAAGAGAGTAAGTTCGGCCTTAGTAGTCTGCAACATCAAGTGAAAATGTTTGAGAAACGAAAATTAGCAATAGCTCCATTTAATGGTGTATCCTTGTGCTGGTGCCTGAACCGGACGATGTGCTGGTGCCTGAACCAGGACATTGTTACCTGGCAGCATCGTCAAGGTCTCGACTGCTTTGTGAGTCGTGATGTGATGCAATGGTGGATAAAACAGCACTATGAAGTCACCTCTGTGTTTGATTTACAGACTTCCTGGTGCTCCGGATATTGGAGCGCTGCATGATACTTTTGTGTAAATGCTCACAAGTTCCTGGTACTCTATTCATCTCAACTTGATCATATATTTGTTGTCTTCAAGAAATGGAGTATCCCCTGCGTCTCTTAACTTATCATCACGGACAGTTCTAGCCAACCAGGTACTGTTGTCATTGGTAGCCGATGAATTGCAATATAACAAGGCCGAGTTGAAAGTCCAAGCGGAATTGTTCCCGGGGAAGCTAAATCATGACCAAGGGGTTGTTTGCAATGAAATTATACAGGCCATTGATGCTTGAGTGGGAGGTGTGTATTTATTAAAAGACCAGGTGAAAGAGTCCTTGAAGGGGAGATATTGACAGGATCTTGCATCTACGTTGTGACGCTTCCAATTTTGATCTTGTTATAATATGAAACTAAAAAACAGGTCCTAGTTTTCGGTAACAGATAATAAAATTAGAAGCGAAAAATAGCATCGATCGCGGGTGATCAAATCCTACTTGTCATTATTTTTTCTTATAATTTAATTCTTAATGTGCTGATAACTAGGACCCACAAGTTATAGGGGAGCGCTGGCAAGTGAGGTCTACCTTCAACTTACTTCAGTTCATCTAATTAAGCAGGTGCGACTAAAAGTAAACCCTTCATCTTACCTCAGTTCATCTTCTTCTCAGACGTACAACTAACCACCCAGCAATTCATCATGAAAGCACAGTACATCTCCAAAGCACAAATATATATTACGATCTGAAGCCGGCCCACTATCCAAGCCCCGGTAGACTGGTACGAATGTAGATCAATGACGATAGCCTGAATATTAGGCGATGGGAGGTGGCAGTGTCTCCCACACATCCAGCACGTTGTCCTCGTGATGCACCGCGAAGAGACGGTCACCCCCAACCGAGAAGTCGGCAATGGCGCCACCGCCTTGGCTCCCACGCAGCGCCAGCCTCAGGTGGTCATGATTTGGGCCGCCGTACACCGAGATGGCGTCATCCTT
The DNA here is from genome assembly GCA_902687465.1 of Secale cereale. NCBI lineage: Eukaryota > Viridiplantae > Streptophyta > Magnoliopsida > Poales > Poaceae > Secale > Secale cereale. The sequence continues at coordinate 674,925,153 of LR738709.1, forward strand.
GGACGCTAAGAGCAGTCCGCCGTGCACGGCGAGCTTCGGATAGCACATTGGAGTCGTCACCTTGCTCTGATATGTCCACGGCGCTTGGACAGAGCTCTGGCAACGGATGTCGAGGAACCCGAGATCATGGTACTGGCTGATCAAGCGGACCGACCTCTCGTCATCCATCACTACGGCATCGGCAACACGCCTCTCGTTCATTCTCCGGGGGCCACCGGACCATGACCACACAACACTCATATTCCGGAAATCTACCAGAGTGATGGAAGGCGACGAGCAAGCATCTTTCGGTGAGGACGCCTTGACTGCCATGAGCGCGTTGGTGCTTGCCAGCCACTGAAGCTTGCTGGCGTCGTTCAGAACATTGACGTACTTCTGGCCAAAGAAAGAGCTTGTCTGTTCGCCGGTGATGCAGTCCCAAACACCGATGCCGTGGTAGCCAATTTCTTGAGTTATGCCCCAGCTGTTGCAGCTAGCAAAGACGTTTGCTTGCTGGTCAAAGGCCAGTGCTCCCGCGTTAAAAAGCGGAGCCATCTTCTTGCCGTCGTGCTCTAGGCGGAAATGGTGACTCAGATCACCGGTGAGCACGGAGAAAGCCGCCATGCCGCGGCCCGCGACGAGGAGTGTGGAGTCGCTGAGGTAGGCCGCATCGAGGACCGGCTCGACAGGCGTCAGGCAGACCGGCCGGCGCTCCTCAAGCATCCAGTTGTAGACCCGCACGATGGGGCCGTGCGTGACGCAGCACCCTCCGTCCGGCGCCGCGCGGACGGCGTGGCTGTCCACCGGCGCCTGCCCCGGCGGCACGGAGGCAGCCAGCCGGGCCCTGTCGAGGTCGAGCTCACCGATGCGAGCAGCGCGGACGCGGTCGAGGAGGCCGTAGTAGGATGCCTCCTGGAAGAGCATCCGCTCCGGGACGCCGGCCGGGACATGCAGCTCGCCCGTGCGGAGCATGTTGAGGAGCGAGGCGAAGCAGGCCGGGTCACGGTCGATGAAGTACTCAGGCACGCCCCCGGTGGCACCCGTGTTCCAGCAAGGCTCCAACATGGCGCCGAGCATGGTTCCCTCGCCGGCGCCTGTGAGCGTGCCAGCCGTCGTCTCGAATACCTGCCCGCCGACGTTCAGCCGGATGCCGCCGGCAGCTGCTTGTGGCGTGGACATTGCCGGCTGTGCGCAACAAGGCTTCCGCGCAGTGGACCCTGTCGCTGGAGCAGGGCCGGTCCTGAGATTTTTGGGGCCCGGGGCGAAACTGAAATTTGGGGCCCTTAATATAGACATTATCATAATAATAGTGAATATGTGTGAACAAATATTTCTTAGTAATAACTAAATGCGTCCAAAACAGTAGACATATCAAATAAATCAAATTACCTTAAAATTTTCTTCTAACATTTCTTGATGCAAATTCACTTATGATGGGCTCGATGTCAATGTCATCCAATAGTTTCTTCTCGATGCATAATGTTGCCAACCCGTTTAACCTCTCTTGTGTCATTGTAGACCTCAAGTAGTTCTTCAACAATTTCAACTTTGAAAAGCTTCTCTCAGCCGAGGCGACAGTCACGGGCACAGTAAATAAGATGCCATAAGCTATGGAGATATTGGGATAGCAATCGACTTCTCTCACGTGCTCAAAAATCTCCATAGCAGACATTACAGAATGTGGTAATGTGAATCTCATCATCTTCAATTCAGAAATAAGATCATATACCTCAACATCAGATGAACCACCATGAGAGAAAGTTTCTGCAAATGTTTTACAAACATCTTCAAGTTCATTTTCATTTAATGACTTCAGGGTGACCGAGCTCAATAGAAAACCGAATATATTTTTAAACACCATGAGTTCTTTAAATCTTTCCTTCAAAGAAGTGATCGCCATATCAACCACAACATAAAAATATTTAACTTGAAATGCCTTCTCAGCTTCTAAAATTTCTTCTTGGCAATTACTTTCATCAAACTGAGTCTTCCTAATAATGCGGCGTTTTATCGGAAAGAATGCATCTATACCCATTCTAGTTGCAATACCTTTGGCTGTGTCCAAACTAGTAGAAAATCCATCATCTTTGTAATTCTCAAAATATTGTGTGATACCTTGTATTTGCTTCAAAGTAGAGTCGATGCACATGGATGGCGATTGCAACATCTTGCTAACTTTGTTAACTGCAAACAGAATATCATGCCAAATAACCATACCAACTAGAAACTCAAAGCGGCCAAGTGCATCAAATAAATTCTTTGCATCACTTTTATCCTTAGGTTCAGTATCAGGAGCATGACGTAACTCGGACAAAGCTGACCTTAACTCAGTAGCTTGATATCTTATTGCTGTAATACTTTTAATTTGACTCTCCCATCGAGTATTGGACAATGATTTTACAGTTAAACTAGGAACATGTTTAAGCAAGACATTCCACCTTTTTGTAGAACCAGCAAATAATACATATATGCGTTGAACAATTCCAAAAAATGTAACAGCCTTCTCACATGATTTTGCCATATCACAAAGAGTGAGATTGAGACTATGGCAAGCACATGGCATATACAGTGCTCTCGGATTCATGCGAAGTAACCTTGATTTTACCCCTTTCTCTTTTCCTTTCATATTGGAACCATTGTCATAACCTTGGCCCCTTATATCTTCAATATTTAGTCCAAAAGATTTCATAGACTTAAGAAATACATTAAAGAGACCCAAACCAGAAGCATCATCCACCTCGAGGAACCCCAAAAAGTACTCCTCAACTTTTATCTTCCCATGAGACAAGTTAACACATCGAACTAATAAAGTCATTTGTTCTTGATGACTAACATCAGGGGTGCAATCTAGGATAATAGAGAAATACCTTGCCTCTTTGACAACCTTTATGATAGACCGTGTGATGTCAGAAGCCAAAAGAGATATCAACTCATTTTGAATTTTATGACTGAGATAATGATAATGAATTTCTTTGTTCTCAATACGTCTAAGGTGGTCTCGCATTACCATGTCAAATTCTGCAACCATCTCAACACAAGCTAAGAAATTACCATTATCATCCTGGTAAAGCTTCTCACTGTTCCCTCGGAACGCCAAGTTACGTTTACCAAGATATTTCACAATCGCTATTATTCTTAACAAAACTTGTCTCACCCGTTCTTTCTCCTTTGTGATTTGATGCTGCAATTCTTTGTCAATAGTTTCCTCTTTCCGCAGTCTAACTCTAAGTTCATTCCACTTGTTCATGTTATTGATATGCTCGACACTGTTCTCATGCTCTTTAAGCTTGTCTGTAATATGCTTCCAATTTCGAAATCCACCATGTGCTAATGAACTTTGAGTCCTGCTAGTGTTAGACTTGAAAATCTTACAATAGAAACAAAAAACTTTGTCAACATCCTTTGAATAAACAAGCCATTTTCTGTCATGCTTCTCTCCATTCCTTAATTTCCTGTAATAATGATCATTTGAAAAACGTCTGTTCTCATCACCTGGAGGATATTCCATTATTTCTTCTCTCACAGGTCCTTTCTCAACTAAGATATCTCTTGTTTTATTATCAAGATGATCCCAGTTTCGTGGATCATAAATATCAGAAGTATGAACTGGTTGTTCATCAACACTAGCAGATTGGGTTTGTGCATTAGAGCCACTTACATTGTCATTGCCAATATTTCTGTCGACATTTTCTTCTTGCTGATCCGATTCACAATTCCCATTAGCCTGAGTTGGTTGGTCTTCCTCCACAGCAACAATTGCCCACTCATCTGGGTTTTTGGAAGCACTAGAATTACCCTTGAAAAATTTGAGAATATCTCCTCTCTGTGACTGAACCAAATCATCCACACGTTTTGCTCTTTTCCTCTTAGAGCTACCAGATTCATAATTTCTTCTTGTGGACATGATCCCACACAATACTGGCAATTAATATCACACCGTTACTCACATGACACATGTAGATTACTGATTACAGAAACTCAGAAAGAAAATCAAAGAAGATTTACCTTGCGGCGCCCAAGGCCTGAGCGTTGTAGAACCAGGCGTCCAGGCCCTGTGCAGAAGCCAGAAGGTTGACGGCCGGCCGGCGGCGATGAGCGACGGCCGGGGGCGGCGGCTGCTGGGCTGAGATCGCCCGCCCTGGTTCTAGTTGCTGCTGGTGCTGGGATGATCCGCCGCCCTTCTGATCGATTAGGGATTTAGGGCGCCGGCCGCGAGGAAACAGAGGCGAGGTGAGGAGCCGAGGCGACGAGACGAAGATCAATCGATCGTTCTTTTTTTTTAGCTGAATCGATCGATGTAGCCACCAGCGAGCAGCGACCTGGACCTATCATGGGCCTAGCCGGACTGTCTCTTTTTTTCTGTTAAATACATATACTAAAGGGTACCTGGGATGGGGCCTCTGGATTTTGGGGGCCCAGGGCGGCTGCCCACCCTGCCACCCTCCAGGGCCGGCCCTGCGCTGGAGAGGTTTGGGTTGCGGCACCGTCACTTCTCAAACTTGGGCTTGGTTGAGTTAAACCTTCCTGATTTCGTAAGACCTTCAACAAAAGGATAACAATGAGATATTCATGCATAAGCTACAGCTTTCTAACCAGGGTACAGTAGTAGCTACATTCATACATATATGCATCACAGCTCTACCAATGACAACATTTTCAAGAAACTTGTATATGCATCGCAGCGCTCTATTAGTGACAACAACGGACAAGAGCCAAATTTAGTGCATCCTATACAATTTAAAGTTTCACAGCACACTACTACATGTACATAGAGAGATCAATGAGAGAGATGGTAACTAAAATGTCGATTCCTTTGCACTGGGACCATGAAACTATGTGGATTTTGAACTGAATCATATACGTAGTAATCACAGTCTACAGGGTTGCTGTACTACTAAACAATGACCAATTGCTGCTAGTAGTGAACTCTCTGCTACTGCTAGGGTTTCGACACCTATACTGAAAGAAGCGTACAAGCTGCTGCTACCTTTTTCTGGGTCTTCCTTGAGCAATGCACGTTGGTTGGGAGGCGTTGGATTGCGAGGGAAACCGGAGGACGAGGCGGTGGGGCGGATCTGGAAGACGAGGGAGGCGCTGGAGTGGCTGGACGGCCACGGGTCTGGAGTGGCTGGACGGCGAGGGGGCGGCGCTGGAATGATGAGGGAGGCGGGAGGCGCCGGTGGATTGGGGACGGAGGCGGCGCGCTCGAGTGGATGGACGGGAAGGGGAGGGGGGAATGTATCTGGTGCACCGGGGCAATTGGTGCTACCGGTGCACCGGACTCCGTTGCATACTAAAAAGTGTTCGAAAAAATCCGGACAAAAATTTAGTGCATTGACACAACATCAATGTAAGTTGTCACAAAAATTCAAGTCAAAATTCGAAACATTGCTCGAGATACAAAAATGACAAATTCGACATCAATGTGCTAATGGGCCAAAACTAAAGCCCAACTTGTGTTATGTACTATTCAGTGTCAAATTTGTCATTTTTGTATCTCGAGCAATGTTTCGAATTTTGATTTGAATTTTTGTGACAACTTACATTGATGTTGTGTCAATCCACTAAATTTTTGTCCGGATTTTTTCGAACAAAATGAGTGTGCAACATGAGGCCGGTGCACCGGTAGCACCAATTGACCTGGTGCACCAGATACATTCCCAAGGGGAGGGAGGCGGCGGGTGTAGGGTCAAGCTTCAGTCCACTCGGGCCCTTGAGCGATGTCTTGGGCCGCCACTAGAAAAAATCACTTTGGGTAGTGCCGCGTCTTTCTATTGGCCCAAGCTATGAATATACAGACATGGTACTGACTAGAAATATTTATTTTCTTCAAGTGTTCTAAAGAAAAATCTGAGGCCTCCTTTGGATTGGAGGAATCTTGTAGGATTTCTAGAGGATAGGAATTTTATAGAAAAACTCCTTTGGAGCCCTTTTGTTTGTAGGAATCGATTCCTATGCGTATGTAGGATAGGAACCAGTAATTCACATTTTGAAGGATAACAAACATTGGCCTAGACTCAATGGAAAAATTATTATCCTATAAATCAAGTGACATCTCTTTTCATATAGGAAGTGAGATGCATGTCACCTCACTTCCTTATTATTTAGTAACAGTAATATTTCTTGAATAAGTAGTTTGACCAGATTTGACCAAAATTTAAAAAAACTGAAATAATTATTTAGTAACACTAATATTCTTGAATAATTATTTAGTAACATTAATACTTCTTGAATAAGTAGTTTGACCAGATTTAAATAAAATTCGAAAAACTATAATTTGAGCATAACTTTTTTTCTTTTTAGAATTCGAGGATTCTAAAAAATTACAAACAGGCCGTAGGTGGTCAAAATCGGATGCGGATTTTCGTGCTGAACATTTTTATATATTATGCATTTTTTTCGACATCGTATGCAAAAATTATAGCCGTTTTACTTTTTCAAAACACTTTTTTGCAAAACATGTACAAGTTTAAGTTTTTTAATTTTCCTAACTAGTAGATGTAGTAATATAACTACATCTCGAAGGATTTTATTTTTTTATTTTTTATCATTTTCTTTTGTTTTTTTTTCAAAATGGAAATGACGATGAGGGATAGAATTTGAGAAATGAGCCCTTTAGTCCTGGTTTGAGACACGAACCGGGACTAAAGGGCATCGCACCATTTAGTTTCGGTTCGTACCTCAAACCGGGACTAAAGGATTGGACCTTTAGTCCCGGTTTGAGACACGAACCGGGACTAAAGGGTGCGATGCCCTTTAATCTCGATTCGTGTCGCTCGAACCGGAACTAATGCTCACATTAGTTTCGGTTCGTAATACAACCGGGACTAATGTGTATATTGAGCTATGACCAAAGCTCTGTTTTCTACTAGTGACCATTAGCTTCTCCGAACTTTGATCAAGCTAGAGTTAAACCTTCCAGTAGTGCGACTGCTTTAGCTTCCAAGCACTCACTCATCTCTATATGGAACGACACGAAGCAAAGATTATTGAGCCGGCACCTCTTGTGCCCTCCTCTTCTTGCCAGGGGCCGTCGATATTAAGCTTTGCCCATCCCAAAGGGGGTTTCGTCCATCGCTCCAGAGTGCTGCTGGCGGCAAGTGCCATTTGATGTGAGCTGCTCCTAGCTCGTCGCTCGCCATAGGAGGTCACATTCTTCCCTTTGGCAATGTCTGCAGTGGGGTGCTACTGGATATTGTGTAGTGTGTTGATGTAGCCACGTATAGGGCTCTGCTCGACGCTTCTATAGGGACCGTGCATCGATCAAGTAAGTGCAGGATCATCCACCCAGCCCCTGCGTTGTTGACGGATTCCAGCCTGGGCATGTTCCAGAGTGTTAAACCTCATGTATGTATTGAGCTATGTATTTGTACAGTAGAGTGTAGCAGAGTAGCATTAGCGTATGCGGGTGCAGTTTTGCCGGTCAGCACCCACGATCGCCTCCTCTCGAACATGGCCTGGCCACGATCACCATCGTGGGCGCACGCCCTCTGTTCCCCTTTATAAGTGTTCCAGTTCTCAATACGATCGGCGTGTTCGATCTTTCTGTCTCCAACATGGTACCAGACGCAGAGGAATCCAACCCTTTTGCGCCCAACCACCCTCCCTCTTTTGCTGCCATGGACACCAACCCCCTCGCCTCTCCCCACTCCTCCGATGATGATGCGCCGGCACCTGCCGGCGTTCTCCATACTGCCCTGGCTAGTGCCGCTCCTGCGCCTCCGGCCGTCGCACCACCCTCGCTCGCCCCCGGCGCGTTCCCCTCCTCGGTGCTGCAGGCGATCGACATCCGCCAGCACGTCCCCATCACCCTGGAGCTACACGCCGGCAACTACGGGCAGTGGCGGCGCTTCTTCTTCACCATCATCGGTATGTTTGGCGTTGGCGACCATCTCGTCGCCCCAGCCGCTCCTCGCCACCGCGATCCCGAGTGGATCATGGTCGACCACTGCGTCGTCCATTGGCTGTATGCCACGGTCTCGCCCGAACTGCTCGACGCCGGCATGCAGTCGGACGACACCGCCGACGTGCTCCGGGCCGCCATCGAGGAGATATTCTGCGCCAATCAGCTCTCCCGCGCCGTGTACGTCGACGCGGAGTACCACGCCGTGATCCATGGTGACCTGACGGTGATGCAGTACTTCGCGCACCTCAAGTCCTTCACCGACCAGCTCCGCGACCTCGGCCAGCCCGTCGGCGACAAGCAGCAGCTTTTCCACATGCTGCGCGGGCTCGGGCGCCAGTACCACGGCGTCATCCCCACCTCACCATGCGCTCCCCGTTGCCCACTCTTCTTCAGGCACGCTCCTTCCTTCTGCTGGAGGAGCACCGTGCGGAGCAGACTGCCCGGCTGCAGTCCGCGCACGCCCTCGTCGCTGTGCGCCCACCGGCTCCGCCCGCGGCTCCACCTCCTGCTGCTGATGGGCGTGGACGTGGCCGTAACCGTCGCCGCGGCCGCGGTTCCGGTGGCCCTCCTCCAGCACCTGCCCTGGCCCCGCGCCCTGCTGCCCTGCCTGGTCAACACCCGGGCGCCAACTCCTAGACCGGCATGGTGCAAGCCTGACCCATGCCGTGGCGTGCGCCTGGTGTCGGCGTTCTCGGACCACGTCCCGGCGTTCCCCAGCAGCAGGCTCTCCTCGCCTACGGCTCGCCCGGCACAAGCTCCAGCACTCCGCCCTCACCGTACGGCTACGGCGCCTACCCCGCGCTCCTCCCTGGCTTCACCTACGGCTCGCCTGGCGCGAGCTCCAGCACGGCGCCACCGCCGACCTCTCCACCGCAGCCATGGGACATGGGGCCGCTCCAGACGGCGCTCCAGGCATGATCGGCCGCGGGCCTTTTTTATTTGAAAGTTCAATACGGACATGAAATGGGTCGACGCGTTGGGCGCATTGCCGACCCCAATGCAAAACTGGACGGATGCCGGGCGGACGGCCGACCCAAACAGACAAAAAGCGGACAAATGCGCCGTCCGTTTGGGTCGCCCCTTTGGAGTTGCTCTTAGTCTGTGCAATGATACTTGCTGGCTCATTAAAAGACTACATGAAAGAATCCTTGAAGCGGAAACATTGACACGATCTTGCACTCCTTGGATAGCCTTCGGCGCAGTGAGTACCAAGTAGCCATTTACATTACGACACTGCCAACTTTTAGTACCAAGTGGCAGACAGTATCCAAGGTTTGTGTTTATCTTCTTAACCATGTATTTTCACATGGCTAGTTGTTTGTGGCCGAGTCGCGCCCTATCTGTCCCAAAATAAGTGTCTGATTTACCGGAGGCAGGACTTGTTCTAGCAGAGGAGACTTGGTACAACTTAACGAGGGAGTAGCAACTAGTGTCTAATTCACCACACCGGTCATTTTATCTAAGCAACAAACCAGGTGCATGCGTGTCTGCGCCTGTGATTTCTTATCGTTTTCATTGTGAGATGTGGTCTTGCAAGTTTGAAACGACATAACAAATACAGTTTACCAGAGTGACACAAAACGTACTGAAATCGCCAACCTCTGCATGGTTACAATGCACATATCCATTTTTATTAAAAGTTGAAACAAGGCAACTGAACTTGAAGCACATAAAACTTCATCTTCTTTTGAGACGTACAACTAGCCACCCAACAATTCATCATGAACGCACAATTAATACACCTCCAAAGCACATATAAGTCACTCACACGGACCACCACTAATCAACCAAACAACCATGACAGCCGGCTCACTATCTACCCCAGTAGACTAGCACGAATGTGGATCAATGACGATAGGGAGCACATATTAGGCGATGGGAGGTGGCCGCGGCAGGGTCTCCCAGACATCCAGCACGTTATCCTCATGATGCACTGCGAAGAGACGGTCGCCCCCAACCGAAAAGTCGGCAATGGCGCCACCACCTTGGCTCCCGCGCAGCGCCAGCCTCAGGTGGTCATGATTTGGGCCGCCATACACCGAGATGGTGTCATCCTTGGACGCTAAGAGCAGTCCGTCGTGTACGGCGAGCTTCGGATAGCACGTCGGGGCCATCACCTTGGTCGGAGGTGTCCATGTACAAGGCTGCAGGCCAAAGCTCTGGCAACGGATGTCGAGGAACCCGAGATCATGGTTCTGGCTGATCAAGCATACGGACCTCTCGTCCTCCATCACAAGGGCATCGGCAACGCGCCTGTAGTCCTTGCTCTGGGTGCTGCTGCACCATGACCAAACAACACTCATATCCCGGAAATCCACCAGAGTGATGGAAGACGACGACCAACAATCTTCCGGTGAGCATGCCTTGATCACCATTAGCGCGTTCATGCTCGCCAGCCACTGAAGCTTGCTGGCGTTGCCAAGATTCTGGTTCAAAAAAGAGTCTTTATGCTCACCGGTGATGCAGTCCCAGACACCGATGCCGTAGTAGCCGCTATCCCTGGAATTGCAGCTAGCAAAAACCTTGGTTTGCTGGTCAAAGGCCACCAGTGCCCCCGCGTTAAACAGTGGAGCCTTCTTCACGCCGGCGTGTGCTAAGCGGAAGTGCTGAGTCAGGTCACCGGTGAGGGTGGAGAAAGCCGCCAAGCCACCGCCCCCGACGAGGAGCGTGGAGTCGCTGAGGTAGGCTGCGTCGCGGACCGACTCAGTAGGTGTCAGGCAGATCGGCAAAGGCTCCTCGAGCATCCAATTGTAAACCCGCACGACGGGGCCGTGCGTGACGCAGCACCCTCCGTCCGGGGCCGCGCGGACCACCGGGCGGGCCATCGGCGCCCGTCCCGGTGGCACTGACGTGACCAGCCTGGCCCTGTCGAGGTCGAACTCGCCGATGCGAGCAGCGCGGACGCGGTCGAGGAGGCCGTAGTAGGACGCCTCTCGGAAGAGTACCCGGTCCGGGACGCCGGGCGGGGCGTGGAGCTCCCCCGTGCGGAGCATGTCGAGGAGCGAGGCGAAACAAACCGGGTCGCGGTCGATGAAGTGCTCGGGCACGCCCCCAGTGGCACCAGCATTCCAGCAGGGTTCCAACATGGCGCTGAGCATGGTTCCCTCGCCCGCGCCCGTGAGAGTGTCGGCCGTCGTCTCGAACACCTGCCCGCCAACATTTAGCCGGATGCGGCCGGCGGCTGGTTGTGGCGTACACATTGCCGGCTGTGCGTACAAAACGTCCGTGCGCAGTGGACCTGTCAATGGAGAGGGTTGCGCTGCAGCACCGTCACTTCTCAATAAAGAGAAAACATAAGCTACAGCTTGCTAACCAGGGTACAGTGGCTACAACTTGCAGGTACTGACATTCATACATATATGCGTTGATCACAGCTCTATCAATGACAGCAATTTTCAAGAAACTTGCATATGCATCGCAGCTCTATTCGTGACAACAACGGACGTCAATCATATATAGTGTATCCTAGTACAAACTTAAGGTTTCATAGCACACTACATAGACAGATGGCAACTAAAATGTCAATTCCTTTGCACTGGGATCATAAAACTAAATAGGTTTCGAACTGAACCATATAGTAATCACAGTCTCCAGGGTTGCTGTACTCCAATCTTTTCAAAAGGACTAAAAGAGAGCACTTTTTTTAACCTCAAGAGAAGTGTCAAATACTGTACTAAACAATGACCAGTGCTGCTAGTAGTGAACTCTCTGCTACTGCTAGGGTTTCGACACCTATATTGAAAGAAGTGTACAAGCTGCTGCTACCTTTTTCTGGATCTTCCTTGAGAAATGCAGGGTGGGAGGGACACAGGAGGACGAGGCGGTGAGGCGGATCTGGAAGACGAGGGAGTCGCCGGTCGATGGGGAGCGAGGCGGCGCTGGACGTCGACGGGGTAGGGGATCGGATGAGGGGGCGGCGGTCGAAGACAACGACGGAGTAGCTGTACGGCGAGGGGGCGGCTGGACGTCGACGGGGGAGGCGGTAGGAGCTGGTCGATTTGGGGATGGAGGCGGCGCGCTGGAGTGGCTGGACGGCGGAGGGGAGGGAGACGGCGGTGGAGGAGTCTGGGGCGGCAGCGGGTGTAGGGTCAAGCGACGGGTCAGTCCACTCGGGCCCTTCAGTGATATCTTGGGCCGTCACTGGAATTTGTGGCCTCCACAGTCCACAGGGAAGGTGCCGCGTCTTTTTATTGGCCCAAGCCATGAATATACAAACATGGTAGTATTTATTTTCTTCAAAGCACTAAAAAATATATTTTCTTGAAAGAAATATATAAGTACATGTTATCTCTCTTCTGAGCCATATTTCTAGGCGCACAATGTTTATTTTCCAATGGAAAAAATATGTTCTTCTATAGATTGATTTATCTAACTAACAGGCATATGGAACTCCTTTTATCACTCCACTAGCTCTTCCAACATCACATAACAGCTACCATTCTCAGATTTTATAGACACACTTCCTCTTTACCTAAATTTAATACTACGTTTTATCAGTTCACTTTTTTTTTGCGAATGGAATATTTCCATTAATCAACCACAACGTGAGGATGGCGGGGGGCATAGATGGTGAGTGATGGCACTGGGAGGGAAAAGGAGGGAGGAGAGGCTAGGGCACCGTTCGGGCATCTTATAGGGCAAGTGGGAGCTCCGGAGTCCGTCGAATCAAAGCTACGATGATGTGCCCTCTACCGATGCCTTGACGTACTGATGGTTGAAGAAGAACAGGGCGTGTGTTGCTTGGGCGCAATGGCACTGTGCAGACTTCCTCCTTTTCCTTTTCTATCTTATTAAATAAAAGGGAAAGACTCCTGTTTATTACTACCTCCGTAAACTAATATAAGAGTGTTTAGATCACTATTTTAGTATTCTAAACGCTCTTATATTAGTTTACGGAGGGAGTAATAGGTTTAGTGGTTCAAATGGGTTTCAAATATATTTTTAAAAAGCCTCTCTGGATTACTTCAAAGCCCCAAAAAATATTCAATATTTTTGGAATCATATTTATATTTAATGAATAAATCCCATTTGAATACTATTTGGGGTTGAACTTAATGTATGTGATAATATTGGGGGTTTGAATCAACCTCATTCAACTTTAAATGAAAATTAGGCATGATGAAATGAGATGTAACAAAAATAAATGCAAAATTAAAATATATTCCTCTTGGGTTGTTACAAAGCTAGCTAAATGTGGATGGGGTGTTGTGGCTCGGGATAGCTTGGGGGGTGTGGTGCAGGCGAGAGCCGGCACGGGAGAGAATATTCAGGACGCCTTCGGTGTTGTGCTATGTGGAATGGCGAATGTGGTCGACCATGTTGTGGATATAGGAGCTCTTCGAGTTGTCTTTGGAACAGACTCATCATTAATTGTTGAAGCCCTCGACTTCAGACCAGTGGATTAATCACCTTATGCGCCTATCATTGAGGTTGTTATAAGTTTCAGATGAAATTGTGGGTTTCCAATTAGTGTAAGGTAGTGGCTTGCAGTCGGGAGGTGAACCGTTAACCCATGAATGAGCAGTGTAGAGCACAACTGGAATACGGTTACGACTAAATATTGGGAGTTTCGTGTACCTGCCCAGGTGATAGTCATTGTAGTGGGCGATATGCCTACTAAGTTTTAGTAATAAAGTTCTGTTTTTTCCGGAAAAAAATCAGGGAGTCACGGAAACTCAAAGTCAATGTACAACGACTTTTGAGTGTTTAAAAAAACATGAATTTTGTGCTAATGATTTTTACAAGACCCAAAATACATATATGATGTTAAAACTGATTGAATGGGCCCAAATAGCCCTTTTTCTTATTGCACCTTCAGTTTCCTTATTTTTATCTATCAACTTATTTATTTCTATTTAAATTTTTTTAGAATAGATAAATATATCTTACGAGATACACTAAGGCTCATCTTAGAACACGTAGGTTTTTTCCTTGCATATATGAACATGCCTTTTTTTGCCATGGACATGGGGAGATTTATTGCTTTATAGGGAAATGCGATTACAATCTGCCCTAAGACAACTTACTAGGAAGGATGGCCTCTCCTCGAACCAGCACTCTTGAGACCGACAGGGTATGTGTATGCTTCACACAAAGGTCCACCAGAAAGAAATAAAAGTAGACCACTTCTCCGCTACTCCATCTGAGATAGACGTCACAACTGAATGCGACTTGTTGTGCGAAGACCATAGGTTAACAAACAACCTCTAAGCAATCCTAAGAGGGCATTTCCCTTCCTAAGTGTTTAAACTACACCAGAATATTTGGAAGTGGCATAAGATGGTTAGTGATAAGCCACAAGTATAGGGGATTGCGGCAGTCTTTGAGGGTAGTATTTCACCCAAATTTATTGATTCGACACAGGGATGCCAAATAATATTTGTGAGCCTTAGCAGTTGAGCGGCCAATTCAACCACACCTGAGAATTTATCTTTCCGCGGCAAAGTGTTTAGTAGCACATCAATATGATAGTTTTGATAGTAGTAGCAACAGTACAACAGTAACAGGAACAGTATTTTAGCAATTTGTAGCAATTGTAACAACAGCAACAATGGAAGTAACTTAGCAAAGATTAATATGAGAAAAGGGTAAGCATTGGATCAGCGATGAATATTTATGTTGGATGATATTCATCATATAACAGTCACAGCCAAGAGCGATACACAATAGCTCCAATTCATCAATTTAATGTATAGTCATACATGCTTATAATAAGAACTTGCATGACATCTTTTGTCCTACCCTACCATGGCAGCGGGGTCCATAAGGAAATCTAAGGGATATCAAGGCCTCCTTTTAATAGAGAACCGGAACAAAGCATTAGCACTTAGTGAATACATGAACTCCTCATACTACGGTAATCACCGGAAAGAATCCCATTATTGTTACCTTGGGGTATGTGTACCATAACACGTAGTAGGTGCATACAACTTGCAAGATAGTATCCAAAACTCAAATATATTGATGAAAGTATAGATGGTCCAGATCTGAAATCATGGCACTCGGGCCCTTGTGACAAGCATTAAGCATACCAAAGTTATAGCAACATCAATCTCATAACATAGTGGATGCTATGAATCAAGCCCTAACAAATGGACTCGGTTACATGATAAATCTCAGCCAACTCCTTCACCATCCAGCAAGCCTACAAATGAATTATTCAATCCCGGTGGTGAGCATCATGTAATTTCTGATGGAGGAGGGTTGATGATAACGACAATGACGAATTCCACCCTCGGAGCCCCGAACAGACTCTAGATCAACCCTCCTGATGAAGAATAGGAGATGGCAACGGCTCTGTCATGTGAACGTATCTGACAGTAGAGATGGGGGGTACGTAGGAGGAGGCAGTGCCTAGCTACGACGAGGTTGTACACTCGGATTTACGAGTTCAGACCCCTCTCGGAGGAGGTAACGGCCCTACGTCTCGATGTCGCGGAGGCTTGTTGATTGGAGTGTTGAGTTACAGGGGGTGCGAACCCTTGTGCATGACGGGAGGGGTGGGTTATATAGAGTGCGCCGACCCCTTGCAGCCTTTAGTTACACAAGGGTTCAATGAGGGAGTAAATGCCATGAATGTTACTGGTAACGTCTGTATTTAATGGAGTTTAAGGCCACAGAGTGAATGCCCGACCGTTGTCGTCCAAGGGTGACTTTAGGCCTTCTAACTTCCGAGTGATTTCGTGTGTTCCGAGTGGATAATGACGGTCGAGTGGAATTGGGGTATCCGAGTGGATCTTTGCGTCGAATGGATCTTATTATGCGATTATTTCAGTCGGTATCTTCTTTCTGTCTTTGCAGGCCATGGCCTCTCGTGTAATGTCCTTGGGTAAGGCGTATAGGTCAGGCCTAGGACCCTACCCTAGATACTGATACGTCTTCAACGTATCTACTTTTCCAAACCATTTTGCCCTTGTTTTAGACTCTAACTTGCATGATTTGAATGGAACTAATCCGGACTGACGCTGTTTTCAGCAGAATTGTCATGGTGTTGTTTTCGTGCAGGAATAAAATGTTCTCGGAATGACCTGAAACTCCACGGAGAATTATTTTGGAAAATATAAAAAATACCTGCAAGAAGATCCACACCAGGGGGCCCACACCATGTCACGAGGGTGGGGGCGCCCCCTAGGGCGCGCCCCCTGCCTCGTGGGCCCCCTGGTGCTCCACCGACGTATCCCCAGATCCTATATATTCACTTTTGGGGAGAAAAAAATCAGGGAGAAAGAATTATCACGTTTTACGAGACGGAGCCGCCGCCAAGCCCTAATCTCTCTCGGGAGGGCTGATCTGGAGTCCGTTCGGGGCTCCGGAGAGTGGAGATCGTCGCCATCGTCATCATCAACCTTCCTCCATCACCAATTCCATGATGCTCACCGCCGTGCGTGAGTAATTCCATCGTAGGCTTGCTGGACGGTGATGGGTTGGATGGGATCTATCATGTAATCGAGTTAGTTTTGTTAGGGTTTGAACCCTAGTATCCACTATGTTCTAAGATTGATGTTGCTATGACTTTGCTATGCTTAATGCTTGTCACTAGGGCCCGAGTGCCATGATTTCATATCTGAACCTATTATGTTTCCATGAATATATGTGTGTTCTTGATCCTATCTTGCAAGTCTATAGTCACCTACTATGTGTTATGATCCGGCAAACCTGAAGTGACAACAATCGGGACCACTCCCGGTGATGACCATAGTTTGAGGAGTTCATGTATTCACTATGTGTTAATGCTTTGGTCCGGTACTCTATTAAAAGGAGGCATTAATATCCCTTAGTTTCCAATAGGACCCCGCTGCCATGGGAGGGTAGGACAAAAGATGTCATGCAAGTTCTTTTCCATAAGCACGTATGACTATATTCGGAATACATGCCTACATTGCATTGATGAACTGGAGCTAGTTCTGTGTCACCCTAGGTTATAACTTCTACATGATGAATTGCATCCGACATAATTTCCCATCACCGATCCAATGCCTACGAGCTTTTCCCATATTGCTTGTTGCTTATTTACTTTTCCGTTGCTACTATTACAAAAAAAAACTACAAAAACACTACCGTTACTTTTATTGCCGCTACCGCTACTATCATATTACTTTGCTACTAAACTATGTTACTGCAGATACTAAGTTTCCAGGTGTGGTTGAATTGACAACTCAGCTGCTAATACTTAAGAGTATTCTTTTGGCTCCCCTTGTGTCGAATCAATAAATTTGGGTTGAATACTTTACCCTCGAAAACTGTTGCGATCCCCTACACTTGTGGGTTATCAGGTACATGTCCTCATCATTAGCCCCCGAATGGATTGAGGACCGACTGAGGAGGGGTTGAAGGGAAACTCAATCCGATCCAGTGACTCAAGGGTACTTTCTTGGGGACTCGAAAACGTGTCAGTAATTTAACTCCGCATCGGTCACCTTGATCTATTCTGGTATCTTGAGTGCCCGAGTGAAGTAAGACATCCGAGTGAGATACGCTCCATAATGCCGAGCTGGTCGGGCTTGCGCATCTCTGGCGTGATCGTCTGGTTTGTCATGCCCGGATTCTGCGGGATTTGAAGTTTGGGGGAGCGCGCGGGACACCTTCTGCGCGGTAAGTGGGGCGAAACGATAGGGACTCCTCGATCCTAGCGCCACCTTTTTTGCCATGTATTAGGCTGACGTCAGTTGCGGGATGCTCTGCGGATTGCGGTGGCCCACCAGTCAGCCACTCGGAGCCATGAGCATTTAAGTCGACGAGGCCGGTGCGTGCAACAGTGCCTGCCATTTTTTCCTTCTCCTCTTGCCTCCCCCGCTCCGCCCGCTCCAACGCAGTGACACCCCTCTCGTTCCCGTCGACCACCGCTGGTGATGGTGAAGGGCAAGACAAAGGCGCTGGAGCGCGCCAAGAAGACCGGCAAGGGCAAGAAGACGTCTAGGGGGTCGACCTCGTGATCCAAACTGCTGCCGGGCTTGATCCAGGGGGACTGGATCCCTTCGTCGATCTCGAAGGAAGAACTCGAGGGGCTTGCCGCCGATGGCCTGATTGCGCTCGGGTCTTGGAGGCTGCTCGGGTCTTGGGTAGCGGGTTCTTCTGACGACGCATGTGGAAAGAGGTCTCTCTCTGCCCCTCGCAGCTCCCCTGACCGACCTCCTTTGCCTATATATTCTCAAATAATCCCAAAACCCTAGAGGAGGTATAAAAACCACTTTTCCACCGCCGCAGGTGATACGTCCAAAACGTATCTATAATTTATGCTTGCTCCATGCCTCTTTTGGGTGATATTGCTATGATATTTATACACTTCCATACACTTTTGATCATGTTTGGACTAACCTATCAACTCAGTGCACCCCAGTGCCAGTTTCTGTTTTCGGCTGTTTTTGTATTTCAGGTTTTCCCATTACGAGAACTACCAGAAAAATCCCGGAAAAATTATATAAAAAATCAGCATTCCAGAAGCTACCAAGCACCCGAAGCACAGCCGGAGGGGGGCCACCAGGGCTCCAGGCGCCCTGGTGGCGCGGCCCCCCTGGCCGCGCCGGGGGGGCGCCTGGGCCCCCCAGACCTCCGCTGATGCCCCCCTTTGGCATATATTTAGCACCCGTCGCAGAAACCCTGATTCGAGACCCCTTTTCTCCAGACGCGATTCCGATCTCCGCCGCCATCGCCATCAAGCTTCGGGGGACCAGAATTCCTGTGCCGGCACCCTGCCGGGACGGGGAAGTGCCCCCGGATTCATCTCCATCGACGTTGCTTCCTCCCTCCATGATGCGGGAGTAGTTCCTCCTCGGGGCTGAAGTTCTTACCAGTAGCTATGTGGTCAATTCTCTCTCCCATGATGTGATCTTCGTTGTGATCATAGGCTATGTTAATCTAGGGTGATCCCATGATATTTCCCCTTCCTCTATGTATTGGATTGATGTACTCACTTGTCTTTATCTAGTATAATCCCCGAGACCAAGGTGATAGCGGTCTATTGGACATGGATTAGAACAATATTTTCATGAGTGATTTCCTCTCTTGTGTGTTGATTGAAGATTGAGAGTCTCTTGGTGCTTGTCTTTGACTATCCTTTAGATATGTTGTGGTGATTGTGGGACTCTCTTTGGATGGCCGCGGTGACATTGGGAAATCCTTAGATTGAGAACTACGAACTTTGAGGTGTGCTTTTGTAGCCCTACATAATTCTCGTCCTCTTTTGACCACGAAGGAATGACCTCCGGGTGCGTCTCCATTGCATGTTTTATGGGAAATATCATGTGATTCGATTATGTTAATGTTGTTGGGAGTTGCCACTAGTGAAAGTATGAACCCTAGGCCTTGTTTCCACCATTGCAATACCATTTGTGCTCACGTTTACCACTTGTTTGCTTGCTGCACTTTTTATTACAGATTTATATTACTTTGTTTTGCCATCCATATCACTTGCCATTTAACATCTCTTCGCCGAACTAGTGCATCTATACAACTCCTAGTTGTATTAGGTGTGTTGGGGACACAAGAGACTTCTTGTATCTTAGTTGCAGGGTTGCTAGAGAGAGACCATCTTCAACCTCTACTTCCCTGAGTTCGATAAACCTTAGGTCATCCACTTGAGGGAAATTGCTGCTGTCCTACAAACCTCTGCGCTTGGGGGCCCAACATAGTCTACAAGAGTAGAAGCGTGCGTAGACATCAAGCTATTTCTGGCGCCGTTGCCGGGGAGGTGAGCGCTTGAAGGTATATCTTTAGATCTTGCAATTAAATCTTTTTGTTTCTTGTTTTTATTTCACTAGTTATGTTTATGGACAACCTTGCTATTGGATAGTTGCTTGCGGGAAGACGCCCCACACCTGTGGTGGTTGCTCCTCCCCCTACTGAAATTGTGCCCTATAAAATACCAGCTGGTATTATCGATTATGTCTTGGCTAATCGTTATGCAGGAGACAGACATCCCGGTGAACACTTGCTGTATCTGTCACAATTATGTTCATTATTTAAGCTTGCAGGTGTATCAAGGGAGTTTGTCATGAGGAAATTGTTCGCCGTATCACTTATAGATAAGGCTTCAGATTGGTATAAGCTTCTCGATAACTCGCACTTGCTTGATTGGCAAGAGCTTATGTCTCTCTTTTATACTAAGTTTTATCCTCTTCATGAAGTCCATAAGAATAGGAATTATGTTTATAATTTCTATCCTCATGACGGAGAGAGCATAGCTCAAGCTTGGGGGAGACTGAAAATGTTAATGCTAAAAAGTCCTAACCATGGGCTCCCCAAAGATATGATTATTACTAATTTCTATGTGAGGCTCTCTCGACAGGATAAAGATTTGCTCGATGCTTCCTCTATGGGTTCTTTCACAAACGAAAAGACTGATGCTAAATGGGAACTCCTTGAAAGAATTCAACGCAACACTGAAGATTGGGAGATCGACAAAGGTAAAGAGTCAGGTATAATTTATGAGTATGATTGCATTAAGTCCTTTGTTGAAACTACAAGTTTTAATAAGTTTAGTGCTAAGTTTGGACTTGATTCTCAACTCCTTGTTGATTTCCTCAAATCTTTTGCTTCACATCTTAATATGCCTAAGAAGGATTGGATCAAGCATCATAAACCTTTTAAAGAGATTTGCAAAGAAAATGAAATTGTTCATGATGATTGCAACATGCATGATCCAATTCCTAAAAATGAAGTTTTATATAAGCATGTTAATTTTTGTGGAGTGGATAGACCTTGTGAAAGGCCTATGATTGAAGAAGAGAAGTATTGTAAGCAACATAAGCATGAAAAAACAATCACTTGGGTCAGAGATTTAAATGAAATTGCTAGAGAATTGTGTGACCTTTATCCTTTTACTTGTGAACTTTGCCGTATAGAGGGTCACTTTAATTTTCAATGCATGCACTTTCAAAACATAATTGTTAACCAGTTGTGTGATAACATGATCACCTCTGATCTTTATAATGAGCTTATGTTATTTTTGATCTGTGAAGAGTTATCAGAAAAGACTTCTTGGCTAGATGCTAATGCCATAGGAATAAAAAACACTTTGCAAAATTGCCATCTCTATTGTGTAGTTAATTGCCATGAAAATGATTACATAAGTAAGATTAGAAAGGAGGGAACTTTACCAAAGTATAAAAATGTCTCTTATATTTCTGCTAATAAAAAGGAGAGTTTCTCCCAAGTTTCCCCTATTGTTTCTAATGATAAACCAGGATATGTGGAGAAGCTTCATCTCCAACCACTCCCTCCTAAGGTTAAGAAGAAGAAAAAGAAGAGGAGGAGGAAGAGGAGCAAGAAAGAAGAAGAATGGGTATCAACCTGGCCTGAGCATATTCCTCCCATCAACTTTTATCCTAACGGTTGTAAGTTTAAAGAAGAAGGTGAAGTTTATTGCCTTAATTATCATCTTGATGATACGTCCGTAGGTACTATTGAAGATGATTTTGATTATGATATGCATGTTACTTATTGTGATTGGGAAAATGATGATAATGCTACTTATGATCTTGAAAATCTTTTTGGTACCAACTCTGAAAGTGATGATATGGGAAGCTCCAAGCTTGGGGATGATAGGATTGCAAATCCTTTACCCACTAGTGATGTGATAATTGATAATTCTTTTGCTAGTAAGAATAAAGACAACATGTTTACAAATATAGTTGCTAGCAATGATAATGCTCCTCTCTACCATGATGATGTTATGACTCCAATCTATAGTGATTATAAAGGTACCTATGACATAAGGAGAAATTATCCTTATGAAACTTGTCATAATCATGGAGGGAATTACTCCCTTGTTGAACACCATCTTCCTAATACACAATTAATCTATAGTGTCCAAGTTGTTTATGATAGTCCTACTCCCACTATTACCAATAAGAAAGATTATGCTTATGTGGAGAGTAAGAGTACCTTTTTGCATGTGGATCATGGTAACAATGCTTTATGTGATGCTTATATTGTTGAGTTTATTCATGATTCCACAGAAAATTATTATGAGAAGGGAACATATGCTTATAGATATTTCAATAATATTAAGTTCCCTCTCTTTATGTTGAAGGTTTTGAAGTTATGCTTGTTTTGCCTTCCTATGCTAGTTGCTTTATGCTTCAATAATTTATTTTCTTGCAATATTCCTATGCATAGGAAGCATGTTAGGCTTAAATGTGTTTGATATTTGCTTCTTGATGCTCTCTTTTGCTCTTCAACTCTTATTCCTACGAGAGCATCATTAAAGTCATTATGCCTAGCTTAAAGGCATAAAAGAAAGCGCTTTTGGGAGGCAGCCCACAATGAATAAAATTTTATTTTGCTTTTGTTGTGTCTTGATGTTGTTACTACAGTAGCATCATCATTGTATCTTTGATTTTCAACTTTGTGCCAAGTGTAGCCTCTGATTGCAAGAAAGTTCAAAAGTTGTGACGTGCTGTCCAGGAAACAGATTCTGTCCTTGGATAGAAAAATTCGTATAAAATCACCAGATCATCTTTTTGGTTTGAATTTTTTCTACAGCGTGCTCTATATAATTGTCTTTCGTGCGTTTGTTTTGAGTTTTTTTATTAGAGTTGCAGAAGTACCCCGAAAAAAATCATTTACTACCTGCTGTTCTGTTTTTCACAGATTCTGTCCTGTTTTGCCTTTCCTTCATTTTGCAAACCTAGAGCTTGCTTTTTCTTTGCAAAAACCTTTTGGCAATCTTGAGAAACAGTAGACCTTCAAGAATATCTTTATTTCCAGCAAGGAACAATTATTTTATTATGGGTACTAACCTCGCTAATCAGATTATGATGAGTTATGTATGAAGGGAGTTTTCAAGTGTGCGAGGGAAGATGATAAAAAGATCCAGGAGTGTCAAACGCTCAAGCTTGGGGATGCCCCCATGCACCCCCAAGAAATATTCAAGGAGACTCAAGCGTCTAAGCTTGGGGATGCCCCCGTGCATCCCCTTCTCCATCAACATTATCAGTTCGTCTTTCGTTCCACTATATTTTTATCACTTCATGTGTTATGTGCTATGCTTGGAGCGTCTTGCTTTTAGTTTTCCTTTTTAGTTTTCCTTAGCTTTTCATAACGAGTCGGAACTCAGCTTTCTTTATGTGGGAGAGAAACACGCTCCACTTCTACCTAGAACATAACATAGAATTTTCATGTCTATCTTTGCTGTGTGTGTTCTTTGTCTTTTAATAGCTACTATCATGCTTAGCTCTTAGTTTTCATGCTTATCTTTTTAAAGAGCTTTTGTTTAGTTGGTTGCTTGAACTCTCTTTATCTATCATGCTTATCTTATTAAGAGAGTTTGCTTCCATTGCATTGGTTGATATGTCTATGATAAAGATGCTACGTGCATAATGGCGCTTAGTAGTTCATGTTTTCTTATGGTTAGTCTCAAATAGCTGGGGGGTTCCCAATGTGTTATTGGAGTACCAACATGATTTGTTTGCCTATGATGTGGTATGGTTTAGTAATATCTTCCTTCAAGAATTTATTTTGATTGACTTGGCGTATGCTCACGCATATTTAAGACTGTAAAGAAAGTCTGTCAAGCCTTGATGATCTTTTGTTTCTGAGTAGCGATATAACTTCCATGCCTGATTCAATGTTGCTTTGTCGCTCTGCATGATTATGACCGTCATTGCTCTCTTAGTTGGTCGCTCCCAGTCTTTTGCTAACCTCCACCTGTACTAAGCGGACTGACTGCTTGTGCATCCAAATTCCTTTAAACCAGTTATGCCATATGAGTCCACCATACCTTCCTACATGGTATTTACCTGCCATTCCTAACGGAGACTTGCATGTACCATCTCGAAATTATTCAAAAAGAAAATGCATTCTTATTTTGTGCCTCTGTTGTAAGTTCATGAGGAAGTAGTAGTTAATTCATGATCTTTTTAAGTTGGACAAGCTTCACCCCGGGATTGCATGTATAATGTGCAAACCCATAATACGAGAAGGAACTGGCATTGAGTGCGCCCGGCTCAAAAAGATAATATAACAAACAAACCCTCCTTCACGCTTTGTTCATGAGAAATCAGAAAACTTTGGCAGTGATAAACAAAGGAGATTAAGAGGATGTGATCGTCCTCATTCGGGAGCCGTTCCTCGAAACTTGTCCATCTCAAGAAGTGATTGAGTTGTCTGCTAGCATTCGTTGACGAAACATGCATGATCTAAAAAAAATATTATTACCTCTGTTTTTAAAACCAAGAGCTCTGGTACATGTTTTGTCTTTGTTTCCGACTACGGGTTTTCAACCTTGCCAACAAAAGCCACGGTTCGAGAGTCTCCACCTTCTTTTAAAAGCACCAACTACTGAGAGCATGATTGTCATTCTGAGTGTAATGTGCATTGTCCCAAAGTAGCATTGTCTTTTGCATGATTGTGATATCGTTTATTCTGAAATCATTGTATCGAGTCATCACTTAAACCTTGGAGGTGCCCCTGCATTTATGTTTTGCTTCACTAAAGGGGGCAAGCGAGATATCACTTTATCATATTTGCACACCATGCTCATTGCAAATCTATTTGATGTTTCAGTATCATATTGTAAAACTTTCAGTTCTTTGTGATTTTCTCATGACGCAACTTAATTACTATAGATTCATTGTCTCAGTAAGCTTTTGTCATGTGACTATGAAAAGGTCCTATATGGTTAATAGCATGTCACCACAGAAATTATTCTTGTTATCATTTACCTACTCGGGGACGAGCAGGAATTAAGCTTGGGGATGTTGATACGTCCAAAACGTATCTATAATTTCTGCTTGCTCCATGCCTCTTTTGGGTGATATTGCTATGATATTTATACACTTCCATACACTTTGTATCATGTTTGGACTAACCTATTAACTCAGTGCACCCCAGTGCCAGTTTCTGTTTTCGGCTGTTTTTGTATTTCAGGTTTTCCCATTACGAGAACTGCCAGAAAAATCCCGGAAAAATTATATAAAAAATCAGCGTTCCAGAAGCTACCAGGCACCCGAAGCACAGCCGGAGGGGGGCCACCAGGGCTCCAGGCGCCCTGGTGGCGCGGCCCCCCTGGCCGCGCCGGGGGGGCGCCTGGGCCCCCCAGACCTCCGTTGATGCCCCCCTTTGGCATATATTTAACACCCGTCGCAGAAACCCTGATTCCAGACCCCTTTTCTCCAGACGCGATTCCGATCTCCGCCGCCATCGCCATCAAGCTTCGGGGGACCAGAATTCCTGTGCCGGCACCCTGCCGGGGCGGGGAAGTGCCCCCGGATTCATCTCCATCGACGTTGCTTCCTCCCTCCATGATGCGGGAGTAGTTCCTCCTCGGGGCTGAGGTTCTTACCAGTAGCTATGTGGTCAATTCTCTCTCCCATGATGTGATCTTCGTTGTGATCATAGGCTATGTTAATCTAGGGTGATCCCATGATATTTCCCCTTCCTCTATGTATTGGATTGATGTACTCACTTGTCTTTATCTAGTATAATCCCTGAGACCAAGGTGACAGCGGTCTATTGGACATGGATTAGAACAATATTTTCATGAGTGATTTCCTCTCTTGTGTGTTGATTGAAGATTGAGAGTCTCTTGGTGCTTGTCTTTGACTATCCTTTAGATATGTTGTGGTGATTGTGGGACTCTCTTTGGATGGCCGCGGTGACATTGGGAAATCCTTAGATTGAGAACTACGAACTTTGAGGTGTGCTTTTGTAGCCCTACATAATTCTCGTCCTCTTTTGACCACGAAGGAATGACCTCCGGGTGCGTCTCCATTGCATGTTTTATGGGAAATATCATGTGATTCGATTATGTTAATGTTGTTGGGAGTTGCCACTAGTGAAAGTATGAACCCTAGGCCTTGTTTCCACCATTGCAATACCATTTGTGCTCACGTTTACCACTTGTTTGCTTGCTGCACTTTTTATTACAGATTTATATTACTTTGTTTTGCCATCCATATCACTTGCCATTTAACATCTCTTCGCCGAACTAGTGCATCTATACAACTCCTAGTTGTATTAGGTGTGTTGGGGACACAAGAGACTTCTTGTATCTTAGTTGCAGGGTTGCTAGAGAGAGACCATCTTCAACCTCTACTTCCCTGAGTTCGATAAACCTTAGGTCATCCACTTGAGGGAAATTGCTGATGTCCTACAAACCTCTGCGCTTGGGGGCCCAACATAGTCTACAAGAGTAGAAGCGTGCGTAGACATCAGCAGGTCTCTGACTTCGTGAGATCCCGTCTGGAGGCCTTTTTTTGCTACTCTGCCGGAGGGGGATTCGACCACGGAGGGCTTCTAAATCAACACCATTGCCTTTCTGATGAAGTGATACGTATCCAATGTATCTATAATTTATGAAGTACTCATGCCATGTTTATAACAATTTTATATGGTTTTGGTATGATTTGCATGGAACTAACCCGGACTGACACTGTTTCCAGCAGAACTACCATGGTGTTGTTTTTTGTGCAGAAATGAAAGTTCTCCAAATGAGATGAAACTTTTTGACGATTTTTTTTGGAACAAAAGAGGCCCCCGAAGCTTCGTGGAAGGACCATAAGGTGAAGGGGTAGGGCACAAGACATCGGGGCGCTCCTGGACCCTTGCCCGTGCCCCGGTGGGTTGTGCTCACCTCGAGGCCCTTCCGGATGTGAGACCGACGCCAAAAATTCCTATAAATAGAGAAACCATCAGAAATGACCCTAGATCAGAAGTCCCGCCACCGCGGGCCTCTGTAGCCACCGAAAACCAATCTAGACCCTTTCCGGTACTCTGCCGGAGGGGGAAATCATCACCGGTGGCCATCTTCATCATCCCGGCGACCACCATGATGAGGAGGGAGTAGTCCACCCTCGGGGCTGAGGGTTTGTACCAGTAGCTATGTGTTTAATCGCTCTCTCTCTCTCGTGTTCTTGAGATGCACGATCTTGATGTATCGGGGGCTTTGTTAATATAGTCGGATCATATGGTGTTTTCCCCTCTCTATCTTGTGATGAATTGAGTTTTCCCTTTGAGATTTCTTTGGATTGAATACTTTTATGGATTTGAGAACACTTGATATATGTCTGGCAATTGAATACTCGTGGTGACAATGGGGTATCGTATTGATCCACTTGATATATGTTTTGGCACTCAACTTGCGGATTCCCGAAGTGACATTGGGGTAATCTATGCATAGGGGTTGATGCACGTTCTTGTCTTTGTTTCTCCGGTTTTGGTGTTATCTGCTACCTCTTGAGCATGCGTTGTTTTTCCCTTGAAGAGGAAATGGTGATGCAGCAAAGTAGCGTAAGTATTTCCCTCAGTTTTTGAGAACCAAGGTATCAATCCAGCAGGAGACTACACGCGAGTCCCTCGTACCTACACAAACAAATAAGAACCTTGCAACCAACGCGATAAAGGGGTTGTCAATCCCTTCTCGGACACTTCCAAAAGTGAGATCTGATAGAGATAATAAGATAAATATTTTTGGTATTTTTGTTATATATATTGAAAGTAAAGATTGCAAAATAAAAGTAAAAGTAAACATAAATAGTTGATGGAAGATTGATACGATGGAAGATAGACCCGGGGGCCATATAGGTTTCAGTAGTGGCTTCTCTCAAGATAGCAGATTTCTACGGTGGGTGAACAAATTACTGTCGAGAAATTGATAGAAAAGTGCATAGTTATGAGAATATCTAGGCATAATCATTGTATATAGGCATCACGTCTGTGACAACTAGACTGAAACGATTCTGCATCTACTACTATTACTCCACACATCGACTGCTATCCAGCATGCATCTAGAGTATTAAGTTCACAAGAATAGAGTAACGCTTTAAGCAAGATTACATGATGTAGAGGGATAAAGTCATGCAATATAATATAAACCCCATCTTTTTATCCTCGATGGCAACAATAAAATATGTGCCTTGCTGCCCTGCTGTCACTGGGAAAGGACACCGCAAGATTGAACCCAAAGCTAAGCACTTCTCCCATTGCAAGATTATACCTATTACTCCACAATGCCTTCCCTTAGGCCCAAGTATGGTGAACTATGATACGTCTCCAATGTATCTATAATTTTTTATTATTTCATGCTATTATATTATCCTTCTAGGATGTCTTATGGGCTTTTATATACACTTTTATATGATTTTTGGGACTAACCTATTAACCCAGAGCCCAGTGCCAGTTTCTGTTTTTCTCCTGTTTTAGGGTTTTACAAAAAAGGAATATCAAACGGAGTCCAATTGACGTGCCAATTTTTGATGATTTTTTCTGGACCAAAAGAAGCCCCCGAAGTAAAAGAGTTGGGCCAGGAGAGCCACGGGCTGCCCAGGAGGGTGGGGGCGCGCCCTGGGCAGGGGGGCGCGCCCTCCTATCTCGTGGACAACCCACAAGCCCCCCCTGACTTGTGCCCTACGCCAAAAAATCCTATAAATACTGAAACCATCGGAAATTAACCTAGATCGAGAGTTCCGCCGTCGAAAGCCTCTGGTGCCACCAAAAACCAATCTAGACCATGTTCCGGCACCCTGCCGGAGGGGGAATCCCTCTCCGGTGGCTATCTTCATCATCCCAGCGCTCTCCATGACGAGGAGGGAGTAGTACATCCTCGGGGCTGAGGGTATGTACCAGTAGTTATGTGTTTGATCTCTCTCTCTCTCTCGTGTTCTTGAGATGGCACGATCTTGATGTATCGCGAGCTTTGCTATTATAGTTGGATCTTATGATGCTTCTCCCCCTCTACTCTCTTGTAATGGATTGAGTTTTCCCTTTGAAGTTATCTTATCGGATTGAGTCTTTAAGGATTTGAGAACACTTGATGTATGTCTTGCACGTGTTTATCTGTGGTGACAATGGAATATCATGTGATCTACTTGATGTATGTTTTGGTGATCAACTTGCGGGTTCCATGACCTTGGGAACCTATGCATAGGGGTTGGCACACGTTTTCGTCTTGACTTTCCGGTAGAAACTTTGGGGCACTCTTTGAAGTTCTATGTGTTGGTTGAATAGATGTTTCTGAGATTGTGTGATGCATATCATATAATCATACCCACGGGTACTTGAGGTGACATTGGAGTATCTAGGTGACATTAGGGTTTTGATTGATTTGTGTCTTAAGGTGTTATTCTAGTACGAACTCTATGATAGATTGAACGTTACTACGGACTCTTGAATAGATCGATCAGAAAGAATAGCTTTGAGGTGGTTTTGTACCCTACCATAATCTCTTCATTTGTTCTCCGCTATTAGTGACTTTGGAGTGACTCTTTGTTGCATGTTGAGGGCTAGTAATATGATCCAATTATGTTATCTTTGTTGAGAGAACTTGCACTAGTGAAAGTATGAACCCTAGGCCTTGCCTACTATCATTGCAATACCGTTTATGCTCACGTTCACCACTTGCTACCTTGTTGTTTTTATATTTTCCTTTTACAAAACCAATATCTACCATCCATATTACACTCGTATCACCATCTCTTCACCGAACTAGTGCACCTATACAATTTACCATTGTATTGGGTGTGTTGGGGACACAAGATACTCTTTGTTATTTGGTTGCAGGGTTGCTTGAGAGAGACCATCTTCATCCTACACCTCCCACAGATTGATAAACCTTAGGTCATCCACTTGAGGGAAATTTGCTATTGTCCTACAAACCTCTGCACTTGGAGGCCCAACAACGTCTACAAGAAGAAGGTTGTGTAGTAGACATCAAGCTCTTTTATGGCGCCGTTGCCGGGGAGGTTAGTGCTTGAAGGTATATCTTTAGATCTTGCAATCGAACCTTTTAGTTTCTTGTTTTATCACTAGTTTCGTTTATAAAAGAAAACTACAAAAAAATGGAATTAAGGTTACCTCATATGCTTCATCTTTTTAATATCTTTCATAAAAATGATGGAAAGGAAAATTGTGCTCAAGTACTAGAAGAAGAATTACATAGAATTCTTGGCACTAAAGACTTGAATGATGAGCATGCTTGCAATGTTGTTAGTGTGAATCCTTTGAATATCCATGGTACTAATGATGATTGCACTAGTCATGATGAAAATATCTCATATAAGAATGTTGATTTTTGTGGAGTGTATAGAGTTTGCAAGTACATACCAAAGAGGGAAGATAGATTTTGCAAGAGGCATAAGTATTTAGGAACTAAATGGTTGCTACAGATGCTAGATGATTGTGCTGAAAAATTAAAATGCCTTAGCCGTACTTGTGAACTTTGCAATGAACGTGGTCATTTCATTACCCAATGCGAATTGTTTCATGATCGAATTGTGTCCAAAAATTGTGATGACTTGATTTCCCTTGCACATCATAATGAACTTATCTTGCTTTTGGGTTATGGAGAAATTAAACGTAGAGCTAAATCCCTGTTTGGAGGCTCTCCACTCCACGACTCCGCTTCCGGAGCTGCAGTTGAAAATCGCGGAGTGGGCAAAGAGGTACTCCGCAGCTCCTTGTATTCTGCGGAGCTGGGGAAGTGCCGAACAGGGCCTAAGTTTCTTCCAGGATTTTCCATTGATAAACTTCTTGATTTTGATATAGAGGAAATATATATGTATTGTGCGGTGAATTGCATTGGAAATCCTTATGTTGCCAATTACATTAAGTCAAGAAAACAAATAGGAGATGAAGAGAATACTAATGAAAGGGAAGAGATTTCCCAATATCCTCCTATTATTTCTCATGATGAATCAGGTAACGAGGAGGAGCCTCCTATTCTACCAATCTCAGTAGTAAGGAGCTCGAAAAAGAAGATTAAACCCACACATAATGAGAAGAAGAAAAAGAAAAGACGAAGAAGCAAAGGTAAAGAGGTATCTCTCCCAAATGATTTTGCTCCTATTACTCATTATGATGATGATAATTGTTATACTATCGGTACTATCCATACTATTAACGATGAGATTGATTATGCTTATGATATGGAAAGGCCCAAGCTTCGGGATACTATGTTTGATGAGAATGATATATTTGATAATTTATTTGCTGCAATTAATGTTTGTCCCAAGCTTGGGGATGCTACGCTTGATGAATATGATATTTTTAGCCTCCCAAATCTTGATATGCAAGTCTATTATGATGAAAGCATGCCTCCTATTTATGATGATTATTGTGATGCCACTTATGCTATAAAAAGTAGTGATGATTATACTAATAAAACTTGTCATGATTATGATTACCCTTTCTCTGAACATTACTCTTTTAATGTGGAAACAATCTATAGTATTCAAGTCTCTTATGATACTCCCACTATTCCGAATGAGAAGAATTTTGCTTATGTGGAGGGTAGTAAAATTTCTATGCAAGTAGATCATGAAAAGAATGCTTTATGTGCTGGTTATATTGTTGAATTCATTCATGATGCTACTGAAAATTATTATGAGAGAGGATTATATGCTTGTAGGAATTGCAATAATATCAAGTTTCCTCTCTATGTGCTTAAAATTTTGAAGCTATGCTTGCTTTGCCTTCCTATGCTAGTTGATTATCGTTCCCATAAGTTGTTTGCTTACAAAATCCCTATGCATAGGAAGTGGGTTAGACTTAAATGTGCTAGTCATATTCTTCATGATGCTCTCTTTATGTTTCAATTCTTATCTTTTATGCGAGCATCATTGAAATCAGCATGCCTAGCTAGGGGCGTTAAACGATAGCGCTTGTTGGGAGGCAACCCAACTTTATTTTAGTTTCTTTGTTTTTGCTTCTGTTTAGGAATAAATATTGCATCTAGCTTCTGTTTAGATGTGGTTTTGTGTTTTAATTAGTGTTTGTGCCAAGTAGAACCTTTGGGAAAACTTGTGTGAAGTTTATGTGATCATGCTGTAAAAAACAGAAACGTTAGCGCTCACTAGAATGGTCATCCGATTTTACTGGAGCGTGCTATTTAGTTGATTCTTTTTGCAGATGATTAATAGAAAAATTCCTCACATTTACCAATTTATTTTTGGAGTTACGGAAGTATGGGAAACCTGCAGATTACTACAGACTGTTCTGTTTTTGACAGATTCTGTTTTTCATGTGTTGTTTGCTTATTCCAATGCATCTATGAGTAATATTTGGAGGTATGAACCATAGAGAAGTTGGAATAAAGTAGGTTTAACACCAATATAAACAAAGAATGAATTCATTGCAGTACCTTTGAGTAGTGGTTTGCTTTCTTATACTAACGGAGCTCACGAGAAATTTTGTCTAAGTTTTGTGTTGTGAAGTTTTCAAGTTTTGAGTATTGCTTTGATGGACTATGGAATAAAGAGTAGCAAAGGCCTAAGCTTGGGGATGCCCATGGCACCCCAAGTAAAATTCAATGATAATCAAAAGCCTAAGCTTGGGGATGCCCCGGGAAGGCATCCCCTCTTTCGTCTTCATCCATCGGTAACTATACTTGGAGCTATTTTTTTTCACCACATGATATGTGTTTTGCTTGGAGCGTCTTGTATAATTTGAGTCTTTGCTTATAAGTTTGCCACAATCATCCTTGCTGGACACACCTATTTGAGAGAGTTAAATATGGCCTAGGAATTGTTAGAACACTCTATGTGCTTCACTTATATCTTTTGAGTTGAATAGTTTTTGCTCTAGTGCTTCGCTTATATCTTTTAGAGCACGGTGGTGGTTATATTTTGTAGAAATTATTGAACTCTCATGCTTCACTTATATCTATTTGAGAGTCTATGAAAACAGCATGGTAATGTGTTTAGGCTAAGAAACTAGTCTTCACATGATAGACATCCAATGTCAATATGGTAAAAACTTCCACACTAAGTGTAGTGAATAGGATGAGAAGTTGGATGCTTGACAATTGTTTTGAGATATGAGGATAGTGATATTAGAGTCATGCTAGTGGAGTTATTATGAAATTGAGAAATACTTGTGTTAAGGTTAGTGATTCCCGTAGCATGCACATATGGTGAACCGCTATGTGACGAAGTTAGAGCATGAGGTATTTGTAAAGTGTCAACCTTTATGTGGAGGTCGGGGGCGCGCGATGGTTAACTCCTACCAACCTCCCCCCTAGGAGCATGCGTTGATTGCTTTGTTTTGATGACTCGTAGATTTTTGCAATAAGTATATGAGTTCTTATGACTAATGTTGAGTCCATGGATTATACGCACTCTCACCCTTCCACCATTGCTAGCCTCTCTTGTACCGCGCAACTTTCGCCGGTACCATACACCCACTATATATCCTTCCTCAAAACAGCCACCATATTATTCCTCAAACCAGCCACCATACCTACCTATCATGGCATTTCCATAGCCATTCCGAGATATATTGCCATGCAACTTTCCACCGTTCCGTTCATATGACACGCTTCATATTGTCATATTGCCATGCATGATCATGTAGTTGACATCGTATTTGTGGCAAAGCCACCATGCATAATTTTTCATACATGTCACTCTTGATTCATTGCACATCTCGGTACATCGCCAGAGGCATTCATGTAGAGTCATACTTTGTTCTAGTATCGAGTTGTAATATCGAGTTGTAAATCAATATAAGTGTGATGATCTTCATTATTAGAGCATTGTCCCGTGTGAGGAAAAAAAGTAAAGGCCAAAAAAAAAGGGGCCCAAAAAAATAGAGAGGGGCTAAAAAAAGAGAGAAAGCCCCTCCAAAAAAATGAGAGAAAAGAGAGAAGGGACAATTGCTACTATCTTTTTTCCACACTTGTGCTTCAAAGTAGCACCCTGTTCTTCATGATAGAGAGTCTCATGTTTAGTCACTTTCATATACTAGTGGGAATTTTCATTATAGAACTTGGCTTGTATATTCCAACGATGGGCTTCCTAAAACGCCCTAGGTCTTCGTGAGCAAGCAAGTTGGATGCACACCCACTTAGTTTATTTTGTTGAGCTTTCATACATTTTTAGCTCTTGTGCATCCGTTGCATGGCAATCCCTACTCACTCACATTGATATCTATTGATGGGCATCTCCATAGCCCGTTGATACGCCGAGTCGATGTGAGACTATCTTCCTCCTTTTTGTCTTCTCCACAACCACCTCTCTATTCCACATAGTGCTATATCCATGGCTCACGCTCATGTATTGCGTGAAAGTTGAAAGGTTTGAAAGAATAGAGCATGAAAACAAGTGCTTGGCTAAAACCGGGGTTGTGCATGATATGAATATTTTGTGTGATGAAGAGGGAGCATAGCCAGACTATATGATTTTCTAGGGATAACTTTCTTTAGCCATAGTATTTCGAGAAGACATGATTACTTTGTTAGTATGCTTGAAGTATTATTATTTCTTATGTCAATATAGACTTTTGTCTTGAATCTTTCAGATCTGAACATTCATGCCACAATTAAGAGAATTACATTGAAAATTATGTTGGTTAGCATTCCACATCAAAAATTCTGTTTTTATCATTTAGTTACTCGAGGACGAGCAGGAATTAAGCTTGGGGATGCTTGATACGTCTCCAACGTATTTATAACTTTTGATTGTTCCATGCTATTATATTGTCCTTCTAGGATGTCTTATGGGCTTTTATATACACCTTTATATGATTTTTGGGACTAACCTATTAACCCAGAGCCCAGTGCCAGTTTCTGTTTTTCTCCTGTTTTAGGGTTTTACAGAAAAGGAACATCAAACGGAGTCCAATTGACGTGCCAATTTTTGATGATTTTTTCTGGACCAAAAGAAGCCCCCGAAGCAAAAGAGTTGGGCCAGGAGAGCCACGGGATGCCCACGAGGGTGGGGGCACGCCCTGGGCAGGGGGCGCGCCCTCCTATCTCGTGGACAGCCCAGAAGCCCCCCTGACTTGTGCCCTACGCCAAAAAATCCTATAATACTGAAACCTTCGGAAATTAATCTAGATCGGGAGTTCCGCCGCCGAAAGCCTCTGGTGCCACCAAAAACCAATCTAGACCCTGTTCCGGCACCCTTGATACGTCCAAAACGTATCTATAATTTCTGCTTGCTCCATGCCTCTTTTGGGTGATATTGTTATGATATTTATACACTTCCATACACTTTTGATCATATTTGGACTAACCTATTAACTCAGTGCACCCCAGTGCCAGTTTCTGTTTTCGGCTGTTTTTGTATTTCAGGTTTTCCCATTACGAGAACTGCCAGAAAAATCCCGGAAAAATTATATAAAAAATCAGCGTTCCAGAAGCTTCCCGGCACCCGAAGTACAGCCGGAGGGGGGCCACCAGGGCTCGAGGCGCCCTGGTGGCGCGGCCCCCCCTGGCCGCGCCGGGGGGTGCCTGGGCCCCCCGAGCCTCGTCTGATGCCCCCCTTTGGCATATATTTATATCGTGTCCCGAAACCCTCGAGACGGGAACCCTTTTTCACGATCTCATCTCTGTTCCGCCGCCGCCGCGCTTCCAAAATCGGGAGCACCAGGAGAACTCTTCCCGGCACCCTGCCGGAGGGGAGGATCACCACCGGGAGCTTCTCCACCACCATGGACGCCTCCCGGATGAGTTGTGAGTAGTCTCCCTTGGACCATGGGTCCATGAACAGTAGCTATGTGATGTTCTCCTCCCGTTCTTGTGCTTCACTAATTAGTCCTCGTGAGCTGCCCTACATGATCGAGGCACATATGTAATCCTTATGTTGTTGCTATGATGAGTTTGCTGGGATCCGATGGATTGTGAGATTATGTTCAGATTGTGTTTGAGTAATATATTTGATCTACCTCTTTTATATTTATGTTCGTAAGTAATTCTTGCATGTTCTCCGTTGTTATTTATTGCTTTGGCCAAGTAGTAGGTAGTGACTCCAAGAGGGAACGTTATGCTTGATTGTGGGTTCATGCCCCTCGATGACTAGCTTGAGTGACAGAAACATGAGTCTAGGGGATGTGTTGTTGCCACAAGGGGGAAAACAACGGTGCTTGTGCCCGCGGGTGCAAGGATTGTTTACTTTACGCAAAGTTCTTTTAATGCAGTTGTCTGTTGCTTTGAGTTTACAATATGGGTGGGACTCGCAACTTAATACCAGCGAGATGTTCTGGATAGATATCTCAAGGTGGATGATTAGTAGTAGATGCAGATGGATTTCGGTCTACTTGCCTTGGCGTACCGCCCATGCTTTGAACCTCTACCTTTCTTGTAACATAGTTAGCATTGGTTTGCGCACATAATTCTGTCAATTGCCCAGCTGTAATTCGTTTACCTCACATAGTTGTTTTATCGTCTTTTGGGAGAGAGACATCACTAGTGAACATCATGGGACCCCGGTCCATATTACCATCATTGATCACATCCGCTATTTACTTTCCGCTTTTTACTTACTATTGCAGCAATACCTATCACTATTATCACTTGCGTTTGATCCTTTGTAAACGACAAGGCCGGAGGGATTGACAACCTCTCTGTACTCGTTGGGAGCAAAGTTATTTGTATCTGTGTGCAGGTCCACGTTGATTGCTAATATCTGGCGCCGTTAGCAGTTGACACCTTCTTGTTGAAACTGGGAGTCTCAGGGGAAATCGATCCTTGGTATCTTTGCCAAGGGAAAACTTCCGCTACACTGCATCTCAAACCTTCCACTTGGGGTAACCAACGAGGGGCGAGAAGCCATCAAGCAAAGTTTTCTGGCGCCGTTGCCGGGGACTCCACTCTTCAGGATAGGGGAGTTGCACGCTATCTTTTACCTTTGCTTTTTAGTTTTGTTAGTTTACCTTTCAGTTTTTGCTTTAGTATCTTTTATCGAAAATCACAAAAAATAGTTATCTTGCTTGCTTGCTGCTATGGGTTCCACCGAGAACACCAAGTTGTGTGACTTCACTAGTCATAACAACGATGACTTTATCTGCACACCTATCACTACACCTGCCACTTCAGCACCTTCGTATGAAATTAAACCTGCTTTACTGAACTTAGTCATGAAAGATCAATTCTCCGGTGCTGGAGATGATGCTGCTTTACACTTAAACAACTTTGTTGAACTTTGTGATATGCAAAAGTACCATGAATTTGCCCTTGGAGCTCTTCAATTCTTTCTTCAGACGCGGTGATGCTTTTCCACATCTCCTTCATCTCCTTCAGGAAGTAGTTCTTCAGCCCGTTGATGATGTCAAAGTTAGCTTCAACACCACGCTCGATCATCTTCTTGTACTCGAAGACTTCTTGCTCCACTTCTTCCAGCCTGGCCTGGATGCTCCCCTCCTAGATAGGTCCCTTCAGATCTTCTTGATGAAGGACACCGTCCTCCATCCGAACAACCTGAGGGTGCTTCTTCACCTCAGCGAGGTAAGGGTTGATGACGTTGACGACGAACTTGTCCTTGGGGGAACTTGGAGAAGCCATGGCACCTAGATTCAGCTGAAAGATTCCCTGGCAGAAACAGAACGAAAAGAAAACACATGCAATCGCAAGATACGTTGCCGGAACAATCCGGGCAAATATATAGCAAAAATTTATGCACAGAAAGGAAGGTAACAGGCTAAAGCGGGGTCGGAGACGGACCCCCTGGCGATACGTCCAAAACGTATCTATAATTTCTGCTTGCTCCATGCCTCTTTTGGGTGATATTGCTATGATATTTATATACTTCCATAGACTTTTGATCATATTTGGACTAACCTATTAACTCAGTGCACCCCAGTGCCAGTTTCTGTTTTCTGCTGTTTTTGTATTTCAGGTTTTCCCATTACGAGAACTGCCAGAAAAATCCCGGAAAATCATATAAAAAATCAGCGTTCCAGAAGCTTCCCGGCACCCGAAGTACAGCCGGAGGGGGGCCACCAGGGCTCCAGGCGCCCTGGTGGCGCGGCCCCCCTCCTGGCCGCGCCGGGGGGGCGCCT
The DNA here is from genome assembly GCA_902687465.1 of Secale cereale. Classification (NCBI taxonomy): domain Eukaryota; kingdom Viridiplantae; phylum Streptophyta; class Magnoliopsida; order Poales; family Poaceae; genus Secale; species Secale cereale. The sequence goes on from LR738709.1 coordinate 674,962,748, forward strand.
GGGCCCCCCAGGCCTCGTCTGATGCCCCCCTTTGGCATATATTTATATCGTGTCCCGAAACCCTCGAGACGGGAACCCTTTTTCGCGATCTCATCTCTGTTCCGCCGCCGCCGCGCTTCCAAGATCGGGAGCACCAGGAGAACTCTTCCCGGCACCCTGCCGGAGGGGAGGATCATCACCGGGAGCTTCTCCACCACCATGGACGCCTCCCGGATGAGTTGTGAGTAGTCTCCCTTGGACCATGGGTCCATGACCAGTAGCTATATGATGTTCTCCTCCTGTTCTTGTGCTTCACTAATTAGTCCTCGTGAGCTGCCCTACATGATCGAGGCACATATGTAATCCTTATGCTGTTGCTATGATGAGTTTGCTGGGATCCGATGGATTGTGAGATTATGTTCAGATTGTGTTTGAGTAATATATTTGATTCACCTCTTTTATATTTATGTTCGTAAGTAATTCTTGCATGTTCTCCGTTGTTATTTATTGCTTTGGCCAAGTAGTAGGTAGTGACTCCAAGAGGGAACGTTATGCTTGATTGTGGGTTCATGCCCCTCGATGACTAGCTTGAGTGACAGAAACATGAGTCTAGGGGATGTGCTGTTGCCACAAGGGGGAAAACATCGGTGCTTGTGCCCGCGGGTGCAAGGATTGTTTACTTTACGCAAAGTTCTTTTAATGCAGTTGTCTGTTGCTTTGAGTTTACACTATGGGTGGGACTCGCAACTTAATACCAGCGAGATGTTCTGGATAGATATCTCAAGGTGGATGATTAGTAGTAGATGCAGATGGATTTCGGTCTACTTGCCTTGGCGTACCGCCCATGCTTTGAACCTCTACCTTTCTTGCAACATAGTTAGCATTGGTTTGCGCACATAATTCTGTCAATTGCCCAGCTGTAATTCGTTTACCTCACATAGCTGTTTTATCGTCTTTTGGGAGAGAGACATCACTAGTGAACATCATGAGACTCCGGTCCATATTACCATCATTGATCACATCCGCTATTTACTTTCCGCTTTTTACTTACTATTGCAGCAATACCTATCACTACTATCACTTGCGTTTGATCCTTTGTAAACGACAAGGCCGGAGGGATTGACAACCTCTCTGTACTCGTTGGGAGCAAAGTTATTTGTATCTGTGTGCAGGTCCACATTGATTGCTAATATCTGGCGCCGTTAGCAGTTGACACCTTCTTGTTGAAACTGGGAGTCTCAGGGAAATCGATCCTTGGTATCTTTGCCAAGGGAAAACTTCCGCTACATTGCATCTCAAACCTTCCACTTGGGGTAACCAACGAGGGGCGAGAAGCCATCAAGCAAAGTTTTCTGGCGCCGTTGCCGGGGACTCCACTCTTCAGGATAGGGGAGTTGCACGCTATCTTTTACCTTTGCTTTTAGTCTTGTTAGTTTACCTTTCAGTTTTGCTTTAGTATCTTTTATCGAAAATCACAAAATAGTTATCTTGCTTGCTTGCTACTATGGGTTCCACCGAGAACACCAAGTTGTGTGACTTCACTAGTCACAACAACGATGACTTTATCTGCACACCTATCACTACACCTGCCACTTCAGCACCTTCGTATGAAATTAAACCTGCTTTACTGAATCTAGTCATGAAAGATCAATTCTCCGGTGCTGGAGATGATGCTGCTTTACACTTAAACAATTTTGTTGAACTTTGTGATATGCAAAAGTACCGAGAAGTAGACGGTGATATTGTTAAGCTTAAGCTTTTTCCTTTCTCCTTGAGAGGAGGAGCTAAAATTTGGTTTCAGTCTTTGCCTAGAAATAACATAGATTCATGGGACAAGTGCAAAGATGCTTTTATTGGAAAATACTATCCACCTGCTAAAATTATCCAACTAAGAAGTAACATAATGAATTTTAAACAATTGGATAATGAACACGTTGCCCAAGCTTGGGAACGTATGAAATTTCTTATCAAGAACTGCCCTACTCATGGTTTGACTACTTGGATGGTTATCCAAGCTTTTTATGCAGGCTTGAACTTTACCTCGCGGAACTTGTTAGATTCGGCCGCGGGAGGAACCTTTATGTCAACTACACTTGGTGCTGCCACAAAGCTTCTCGATGAGATGATGACCAACTATTCCCAATGGCACACCGAACGCGCTCCAACAGGTAGGAAGGTAAACTCTATCGAGGAGATTTCCTCCCTAAATGAAAAAGTTGACTTGATTATGTCTCTACTTTCGAAGCAATCTTCTGTTGATCCTCGTGATGTTCCTTTAAATTCTTTGATTGCTCAAGAACAAGTAGATGTGAATTTTATCTCTAGAAATAACTTTAATAACAATGCTTATAGGAGTAATTTTGGTAGCAATCCTAGACCGTTCCCCTCTAATTCTTATGGGAACAACAATGCTTATCCTAGCACCAAGAACTCCACTACTGAACTGGAGATTATGCTTAAAGATTTCATCACTACCTGATACGTCCAAAACGTATCTATAATTTCTGCTTGCTCCATGCCACTTTTGGGTGATATTGCTATGATATTCATACACTTCCATACACTTTTGATCATATTTGGACTAACTTACTAATCCAGTGCACCCCAGTGCCAGTTTCTGTTTTCGGCTGTTTTTGTATTTCAGGTTTTCACGTTTCGAGAACTGCCCAGAAAAATCCAGAAAAATTATATAAAAAATCAGCGATCCGGAAACAACACTGCGTCCGAAGGGCAGCCTGGGGGGCCACAGGGGCTCCAGGCGCCCTGTGGGCGCCCCCCCCTGGGCCGCGCCGGGGGGGCGCCTGGGCCCCCCGAAGCCCGTCCGGTGCCCCCCTTTGGCATATATTTAGAGGGACCTCCGAAACCCTCAGAACAGGAACTCTTTTCGCGATCCCATCTCTGTTCCGATGCCGCCGCCGCTTCCAAGATCGGGAGCACCAGGAGAACTCTTCCCGACACCCTGCCGGAGGGGAGGATCTCCACCGGGAGCTTCTCCACCACCATGGACGCCTTCCGGATGACTTGTGAGTAGTCTCCCTTGGACCATGAGTCCATGACCAGTAGCTATGTGATGTTCTCCTCCCGTTCTTGTGCTTCACTAGTTAGTCCTCGTGAGCTGCCCTACATGATCGAGGCACCTATGTAATCCTTATGCTGTTGCTATGTTGAGTTTGCTGGGATCTGATGGATTATGAGATTATGTTCAAATTGATCTTGAGTAATATATTTGATTCACCTCTTTTATATTTTTGTTCATAAGTAATTCTTGCATGTTCTCTTTTTGTTATTTATTGCTTTGGCCGAGTAGTAGGTAGTGACTCCAAGAGGGAACGTTATGCTCGATTGTGGGTTCATGCCCCTCGATGACTAGCTTGAGTGACAGAAACATGAGTCTAGGGGATGTGCTGTTGCCACAAGGGGGAAAACAACGGTGCTTGTGCCCGCGGGTGCAAGGATTGTTTACTTTACGCAAAGTTCTTTTAATGCAGTTGTCTGTTGCATTGAGTTTACACTATGGGTGGGACTCGCAACTTAATACCAGCGAGATGTTCTGGATAGATATCTCAAGGTGGATGATTAGTAGTAGATATTGATGGATTTCGGTCTACTTACTTTGGCGTACCGCCCATGCTTTGAACCTCAACCTTTCTTGCAATGTAGTCAGCATTGGTTTGCGTTCGTGGTCCTGTCAATTGCCCAGCTGTAATTTGTTACCTCACATAGCTGTTTTATCGTCTTTTGGGAGAGAGACATCACTAGTGAACATCATGAGACTCCGGTCCATATTACCATCATTGATCACATCCACTATTTACTTTGCGTTATTTACCTACTATTGCAAAAACTATCTATCACTACTATCATTGCTTTTAACCCTTTGTGAACTACAAGGCCGGAGAGATTGACAACCTCTCTGTACTCGTTGGGAGCAAAGTTATTTGTATCTGTGTGCAGGTCCACGTTGGTTGCTACTAATCTGGCGCCGTAGCAATTGACACCTACTTGTTGAACCTAGGAGTCTCTGGGGAATCGATCCTTGGCATCTTTGCTAGGGGAAACACTTCTACTTACTGCATCTTACACCTTCCACTTAGGGTAACCAACGAGGGGTTCGAGGCCCATCAAGGAGTATTTTTTGGCGCCGTTGCCGGGGACTCCACTCTTCAGGATAGGGGAGTTGCATGCTATCTTTTACCTTTGCTTTTTAGTCTTGTTAGTTTACCTTTCATTTTTGCTTTAGTTCCTTTTTATCGAAAATCACAAAAATAGTTATCTTGCTTGCTTGCTACTATGGGTTCCACCGAGAACACCAAGTTGTGTGACTTCACTAGTCACAACAACGATGCTTTATCAGCACACCTATCACTACACCTGCCACTTCAGCACCTTCATATGAAATTAAACCTGCTTTACTGAACTTAGTTATGAAAGAACAATTCTCCGGTGCTGGAGATGATGCTGCTTTACACTTGAACAACTTTGAAAAACTTTGTGATATGCAAAAGTACCAGGAAATAGATGGTAACATTGTTAAGCTTAAGCTTTTTCCTTTCTCCTTGAGAGGAGGAGCTAAAATTTGGTTTCAGTCTTTGCCTAGAAATAGCATAGATTCTTGGGACAAGTGCAAAGATGCTTTTATCGGAAAATACTATCCACCTACTAAAATTATCCAACTTAGAAGTAACATCATGAATTTTAAACAATTGGATAATGAACACGTTGCCCAAGCTTGGGAACGTATGAAGTCTCTTATCAAGAACTGCCCTACTCACGGTTTGACTACTTGGATGGTTATCCAAACTTTTTATGCAGGCTTGAACTTTACCTCGCGGAACTTGTTAGACTCGGCCGCGGGAGGAACTTTTATGTCAACTACACTTGGTGCTGCCACAAAGCTTCTCGATGAGATGATGACCAACTATTCCCAATGGCACACCGAACGCGCTCCAACAGGTAGGAAGGTAAACTCTGTCGAGGAGATTTCCTCCCTTAATGAAAAAGTTGACTTGATCATGTCTTTACTTTCGAAGCAATCTACTGTTGATCCTCGTGATGTTCCTTTAAATTCTTTGATTGCTCAAGAACAAGTAGATGTGAACTTTATCTCTAGACATAATTTCAACAACAATGCTTATAGGAGTAACTTTGGTAACAATCCTAGACCGTTCCCCTCTAACTCTTATGGGAACAACAATGCTTATCCTAGTACCAAGAACTCCAATACTGAACTAGAGACCATGCTTAGAGATTTCATCACTACCCAAAAAGCCTTTAATAAGAATGTAGAAGAGAAACTACATAAACTAGATGATCTTTCTTTTAAGGTAGACCACTTAGCCAATGAGGTAAAATTGCTAAAAATTGAAACTTCTCCTCTTAAGGAGAGGGAAGTCATCCCTATTAATGCTACTCAAGTACAAATTAATGAAAATATTCGGATGATGGCTAAGCTTAAAGAAAGATGGGCTAGAGAAAGGGAGGAAGAGGAAAGAATTAAGAGCCTTCCTACCCACCACACTGTTGCTACTATCCAAGTTATTGAGGATGTTCACACTCTTAGCACCCAATGTACTCCTGGTCCCAATGGACCTTTTAATGGTGATGCTATGACTTTAGAAGCTACCAAACAGGTGAACCTTAAGGACACCACTACCACTTTACTTGATGCTCATGACCTTGATTTTGATAATTGCACTCTTACCGAAGTTATTGATTTCCTTCACAAGATGTCTAGAGATCCCCGCACTAGCACGCTTAACCTTGCCTTCACAGAGCATATCACTAATGCTCTCATCAAAGCTAGGGAGGAGAAACTTAAAGTAGAAGCCTCCATACCTAGAAAGTGTGACGACCCCGGCCCGACCGTGCACTAATCATACACGCAAATGCACACGGTCAAGCCTAAGGACTCACTTGAAGGAATCACAGCACAACTCTAAAACATAAATAAATACATGCAAGTTATATATTACAAGCCAGGGGCCTCGAGGGCTCGAATACATAACAAGTGTCTCACACATAGTCAGCGGAAGCGTTAGGTATCTGGGTACAGATACAACACAGAAGAAGATAGGCCTGTTACACAGGCGGGGCAAAAGAAAAGCTACGATCGAAAAGGCGCAGGCCTCCTGCCTGGGACCTCCGATCCTACTCCTGGTCGTCGTCCGCCGGCTCCTCGTAGAAGTACTCGCCGGCCGGGTAGTAGTAGTAGCCAGCCTCGGGCTGGTAGTAGTAGTCGTCAACGGGGGCTGAGGGCACCATGGCTCCGTCGTCTGGTTTATCATGCGGGTAGGACAAAAGAGGAAGCAAAGCAACCGTGAGTACTCATCCAAAGTACTCAGCAAGACTTACATCAGATCTATACTAGCAATGCATTATTTCCAAAGGAGGCTTTATGTGGGTGGACTAGACTGCAGAAAGCCAGAGTAGAGAGGGGAAAAGCCTAGTCCTGACGAAGACTAGCATCTTCAGGGTCTTGCAGCAATTAGAGGGGAACAGAATAGTTTCATCATAATAATATATAGTGTTTGCAGCAACATCAACCTCATATCTCAAGTCACCAGTTCTAGTTGTACCGAAGTGGATACAACTCCGAGTGTCCGTTACCGTAGGACAGGCTATCGATAGATTGTTTCTTCCCTGCAGGGGTGCACCAAGTTACCCACCACGCTCGCTTAACTCCGGCCGGACACACCATCAGGTCGTGCCCGCCCTCGGCTAAACAATACGACGCAACCTGACCGGATACCGCCAGAGAGGATCAAGCACGCCGGACTAACCTATGCCCCCAGGGGTCTTGGCCATCGCCCCGGACGCTCCTGCACGTTACGTGGCCGTTCGGTAGCAGACCTAGCAACCCCTTATACAAGCGCAGTTGCATCCTAAGTCCAATCCGAACGGGCCGCTCAATCGCTGACGTCGTGACGACTCCGGCTGATGTATACGACGCAGAGCACCCACTCACACCCACGTGGTGGTTAGTGCTATCGGACCCGGAGGCCCCTCGGATCAAATATCCAAATCGCTTAGTGTATTGGGAGCGCGCGGTAACGAGCAGAGCCTACGATACTGTTGGCCCCGTCGTCCCGTCTCGAGGACTTGTGACAAGGACTGGGAGAGACCGGCCACGCCTCGTAGTTATCTCGCGGGTACCCTCACTGGTCACCCGACTCCACAGCTCACGCCTCAAAGGCACTCGCGGGTACCCCTCTGGGTCAACCCGCCTCCATCCAACATGTGCAGTAGTAACTTCAAGGTGTCATCAGACGCACGATACCTCTGGCCGCACGCCTTTGTTCCTGGCGACGTCCGGCCTCGGGGATCGATACGTCTTTAAACACGGTAAGGTGAAACAGGGCATCCGTGTGGTTTCATGCCGACGAGGAATCCGAGGAATCACCCTCGTTGGACTCCTAAACGACAAGTCCCGATAAGGTGGTACCGGAGGAATCACCCTCGGCGGTAATCACCATAGCGGATGCACGACAAAAGCTAAGTCGGAAGTGGGAAGAGGAATCACCCTCGGTAACCCACAACGAGCTAGCTATACTACAGGGACAACATCGGAAGTGAGTTCGGAGGTATCACCCTCGTCACCTGATGTTAACTCTGCGGAGTCGAGCATATTAGGGGGGGTTGTGCGGTGATGTGAAGAAGGTCAGGGGAAGGGGCTCGATCGCTTGATCGAGGCAAGGGTACTATGCGAGGCAACTACGAGAGTGCGGGTCCAAAGCAGTGCTACCCAACCTATACTAAGCAGTTTATGAATAAAGACAGGTATCAACAATTTAGCAAAAACAGGCTATGCAACAGTAATAGGAGCAATAGCAGCAGCAGCAATTCTAATGCAAGAATAAGAGAGAATAGACATAGGCGATATCGGAAATGCTCAAGGGGGGGGTTGCTTGCCTGGTTGCTCGGCGGCAAAAGCAAGGTCGTCGGAGGGGGAACCAATCACCGGGACAGCATCGGTCTCGGGATCTGCGTTAGCGTCGGGCTCTACCGAGAGAGAAGAGGGGGAAGAAACAGATAAATACACAAGCATATGCAACACAGAGAGTGCTAAGCTAACGTGCAGTGCAGGGTTGCCTAAAAACATGTCTAGGTCATATTAGTTATTTTTAAGAATTTGTTTGGATTTATTTTATTAAAGTTGAGCACTATTCATTTATCGAAAACAGGCCGAAAGTTCCATGTTCATCTAGCTAGGGGCATCTGACGGGAATACGGAGGGCGTATCTAGATTCGTATCGAAATTCTGAGCAATTTTCATATATAAATTATTTTCATCGGAGTTACGGATTAAAAGATATGAATTTTCAAAGTTTTAAACTATTTCTGAAATTATTTGAATTAACAGAAATTAATTATGACATCAGCATGAGGTCAGCATTGCGTCAGCAGTCAGCTAAGCTGCTGACTGGTCAAACTGGCAGGTGGGACCCACCTGTCAGCCACTGTGATTACTAACAGGTTTAAATTTTAAACTTAACAGAAACAATTAACTAGGTGGGGCCTACTGTCAGTGGCTATACTAACTTAATTAGTTAACTTAATTAGGTTTAATTAGTCAAACAGTGGGGTGGACCCACTTGTCAGTGGCAGGTGGTGAACAGTGCGCGCGTTGACTACGGTCAACGCGGTCAAATATTCGACGGGGGCCCACAGTCAGTGTCCCAGGAGTGGGCCCCACGCCTAGCCACGTCAGCCACCGGCGTTTAGACGCCGGCGAGCTCGTTCTCGCGGCGGCGCGGCTCGGGAACGGTCGGGATTCGCCGTCAGGCGACCAAATTGGCGGCGGTTGGTCGCGTTCGAACGCGGAGACGAAGCCGCGTC
>LR738709.1:674971571-675069836 GCA_902687465.1 Secale cereale
CGCTCACAGCGACGTGTAGCCGTTCAAAGCCTGCTCGGAGAAGGCTCGTCGGGGCCGGACTCGTCGCCGGAGCGCGTCGGGTCCGAGGAGGAAGAAGGCGTCGTCGCGGGCGTTGCAGTGGCCCCTAGCTCCCGCTGCGCCCACCGGAGGACGGGGTGGTCGACGACGAGGCTCTACGGCATCGCGGCGAGTCGATTCGTCGGCGGTGGCCGCGGCAACGACTGGAACGCGGCGACGGCGGCGCTCGGCGCTCGGATCTGAGGAGGGGAAAGAGGCGAGGCGAGCGAGGGGAGAGGGGAGAATGGAGGAGGAGGGTCAGGGGAGACGCCCGGGGCTCTCCCTTATCCTCCCAGCCACCTGCTCCGTCGGCGTGGCGAGCTGCGGCGGCTCGGGCGCGCGCCGGCCATGGCGGTGGTGACACGAGGAAGGGGGCAGGTGAGATGGGCTGGGCCTGGTGCTGTGCACTTGGGCCCAAGTGCACAGTGTCAGGCTTGGCCCTTTTTCCTTTTCTTATTTTCTGTTTTCTTTTATTTCAACAGCAGAGGGAAAAGAAAAGGTAGGGCTATCAAATGAGGTTTGCAAAAATTGTGAGTTGGCCCAAAAATGAGGTTGCAATATTCCTCACCACAAAAAATTGCTTTGGACTATTTTGGATCATTTTTGAAATTTTCAAAAATGAAAAAGCATTTAATAGTGCTGTTATAACACTGTTTAAATGCCCTAGCCCATTATTTGAGTTGATGGTGATGTTGTTTTCACCAGAAACAATTGTTTTGGATTATTTGCAACAACATGGGCATTTTTCCAAAAATTTTGGAACAACTTCATATTGCAATTGAATTTGAATTTGAATTTCAGAGAGAGTTTGGAAGTGATTGTTTTAACCACTGTGATTATGCTTTGCTAATGATGATGACATGGCATATTTAGCAGAGTGACACAGTAGTTAATACATAGGGGTGTTACAAATTCTCCTCCTCTAAAAGAAATTCTCGTCCCGAGAATTTAGGAGGTAGAAGCAAAGAGGTCGGGGTATTCCGCCCGAAGGTTTTCCTCGCGTTCCCAAGTGGCTTCATCTTCAGTATGATTAGACCACTGCACTTTCAGGAACTTGGTTGTCTTCTGACGGGTCCGACGTTCAGTTTGATCGAGGATGCGGATCGGATGCTCCTTATAAGAAAGATCATCTTGAAGCTGGAGCATCTCGTGATCCACAGCACGATGCGGGGATTCCTTGAAGGATCGACGAAGTTGCGACACATGGAACACATCGTGGATATGCGAGAATTGCGGGGGCAATTGCAATTTGTAAGCCACGAATCCACGTCTAGCAACCACGGGAAAGGGGCCAATGTAGCGTGGAGCTAACTTGCCCTTGATACCGAAACGATGCGTGCCCTTCATAGGGGTGACTCGAAGATAAACTTGATCACCTGGTTGATAAGTCAGACCCCATCGCTTGCGATCATAATTGCTCTTCTGGCGGTCCTGAGCCGCCTTGAGATTCTCACGCACGATACGGACTTGCTCTTCGGCGTGTTGAATAATGTCCGGACCAATAACTTGTCGTTCCCCAGTTTCTGACCAATTCAGAGGGGTTCGACACTTACGTCCGTACAGAACTTCAAAAGGAGCCATCTTCAAGCTTGCTTGATAGCTGTTGTTATACGAGAACTCGGCATATGGAAGGGATTCTTCCCATTTCTTACCGAATGATATAACACAAGCTCGCAGCATATCTTCAAGCACTTGATTGACTCGTTCAACTTGACCTTGGGACTGAGGGTGATAAGCTGAACTCCAGTGGATATGAGTTCCCAAAGCTTCTTGAAAACTTTCCCAGAACTTGGAGGTGAACAGGGTGCCACGGTCTGAACTGATCTCCTTCGGAATACCGTGGAGGGATACAATTCGGGAGATATACAGTTCTGCTAACTGGCTAGCAGTGATAGTTTCCTTGACTGGCAAGAAGTGAGCAACCTTCGAGAGTTGGTCGACGACGACAAGAATGGCATCGTTACCCTTCTGGGACTTAGGAAATCCAGTAATGAAATCCATCTGCACCTTATCCCATTTCCACAGCGGAATAGGAAGAGGTTGCAGAAGTCCAGCAGGCTTCTGATGCTCTGCCTTCACGCGACGACAGACATCGCATTCAGCAACATAACGAGCAATATCCCGCTTCATATTAGGCCACCAGTACCTTTGGCGGAGATCACGATACATCTTGGTACTACCAGGATGAATAGACAGTGGTGTATCATGTGCCTCCTTCATGACCTTGTCAGTCATTAGGTCGAAACGAGTTACCACAATGCGGCCTCGGAAATACAAGGTTCCATCTTCGGATATTGAGAAATCCCTGTATTTCGGAAGATGCAGTTCCTGTTTTATAACATCAACGAAAGCATCTTTGGTTTGCGCTACCTTGACAGCCTTCTCAAGATCCGGCTGTATCACAAGGTCATTAAGCGAACCATGGGGAACGATATGCAGATTCAGCTTGCGTAATTCCTCATAAAGACGAGGCTGAGCTCGCCTAACCTTAAGGTTAGTACTGTATGACTTGCGACTCAAGGCATCGGCCATCACATTAGCCTTGCCAGGGGTATAAGAAATACCGCAGTCGTATTCAGAAATAGTTTCCAACCATCGCTGTTGGCGGAGATTAAGATCCGGCTGAGTGAATAAATATTTCAGACTTTGATGATCAGTATAAATCTCACACCGGTTACCGAGAAGGTAATGCCGCCAAAGTTTCAATGCAAAGATCACTGCAGCAAGTTCAAGATCATGCACTGGATAATTTTCTTCATGCGGACGCAATTGACGTGATGCATAAGCAACCACTCTTTGTTCTTGCATTAGGACACAGCCTAATCCTTGACGAGAGGCGTCACAATATATCACGAAGTCCTTGCGAGAGTCTGGAGGAGCAAGCACTGGTGCAGAAACGAGCTTGTCCTTAAGAGCTTGAAAGCTTTCCTGGCATTTATCTGTCCATTCAAACTTAACGCCTTTGTGAAGCAGATTAGTCAGGGGCTTGGCAATCTTGGAAAAGTTCTCGACGAAGCGACGACAATAGCTTGCAAGGCCGAGAAAACTTCTCACTTGCTTGACATTCTTCGGAGGAGTCCAGTCAAGAATAGCCTGAACCCGTTCCGGATTAACGGCAATGCCATCCTTGGAAATCACATGTCCAAGGTAGGTTACTTCAGAAAGCCAGAACTCGCATTTAGAAAACTTAGCATAAAGCTGATGCTCTCGCAGCTTCTCCAGAACAAGCCGAAGATGTTCGGCGTGTTCTTCCTTGTTCTTCGAGAATACCAGAATATCATCCAGATATACCACGACGAACTTGTCGAGGTAATCCATGAATATATAATTCATCAGGCGGGAGAAGGTAGCTGGAGCATTAGTCAGTCCAAAAGACATGACCGTGTACTCATACGAGCCATAGCGAGTAACAAATGCAGTCTTTGGAATATCCTCTTCGCGAACACGGATCTGGTGATAACCCAACCTCAAGTCGAGTTTAGAAAACACAGATGATCCAGCCAGTTGATCATATAAGTCATTGATCCGAGGAAGCGGATATTTGTTCTGGATGGTTGCCTGGTTGATAGGTCGGTAATCTTGTACCAGCCTATTCGTACCATCTTTCTTCTTGACGAAAAGAGACGGTGCTCCCCAGGCAGAGGAACTAGGACGGATGAAGCCCTTCTTGAGAGACTTGTCGATTTCCTCCTTAAGCTCGAGGAGCTCATGCGGTGGCATCTTGTAAGGACACTTCGCAATAGGAGTAGTACCCGGCTTCAAGTCAATAACAAATTCGACGGCTCGAGCAGGGGGTATTCCTGGAAGTTCTTCTGGGAAGACATCCGGGAATTCACATACAACTGGTATGCTTTCGAGCCCTTCAAGTGGTGAAGCATTCAATGCATTTAAGGCATAGATTTGAGCTTCGGCATTATGGGATACGCGAGCGCGGCAATTCACGAGTTGATTCGAGGGGTGCCGAAGACGTACAGTCTTGGTGGCACAATCAATTAGGGCCTCGTGAGCCTCCAACCAATCCATTCCCAGGATAAGGTCTATGCCGCAAGATTTCAGGACAATGGGGTGTGCCTGAAACTTTCTCTCCTCAATCTCAACACTAACTTGAGGACAGAAGAGGTTAGATCGGCAAGGACCCGCGGAGGTTTGTATTTTTACTGGTTGGTGCAGTGTGTCAAATGCAAATTTATGCTTGAGTGCAAACGGTTCAGAAATGAAAGAATCCGAAGCACCAGTATCGAACAAAACATTAGCAAATACTGAGTTGACAAGAAGTGTACCCATCACTGTGGCTGGCTGTTCTGGGTCTTCGCTCAGATTGACGTGGTGAAGCTGACCACCACGAGTATTCGAAGGCCTGCCATTATTGTTGCGCTGCGGAGGAACTCCACGTCCATTGCCACGGCCAGCAGATGGAAGAGCCAGCTGACCCTGAGCCTGCGGGCAGTCTTTGGCACGGTGACCCGGACGGCCACACTTGAAGCAGAGTCCACTCTCTGGACGAATCGCAGGTGCTCGAGGTGCTGGGACAGCAGGCCTGTACTGCATTGGCGGTGGAGGAGGCAGACGAGGTGCAGCATAAGAAGGCCTGTACACTGGAGCGTTTGGACGATACATGCTCTGAGGAATCCATATGCGGCGCTTCTGAGAAGACGAGCCCGAAGATGAGCCCGACTCGCGAGAGCGCTTAAGAGCATCCTTGTGTAGCTTGAGTCCAGTTTCAACCTGAATGGCCTTGTTCACTAAAGTGGCGAAGTCCGGAAAGTCCAGCGCCACTAGAGCAAGCAGAATATCATGATGAAGTCCGCGCCTGAACTTCTCTTGGCGTCTTGCGTCAGTAGCGATATCCTCCTCAGCATAGCGGGACAGTTCCAGGAACTCCCGCTGATAGGCATCAACTGACTTGTTGCCCTGAATCAGGTTACGGAACTCCGTACGCTTGCGGTCGATAACACCCTCAGGGATGTACCGAGCGCGGAAGGCAGTCTTGAAGTCTGCCCAGGTGATGACAGTTCCAGCAGGCACGGTGTTCCGGTGCGTGTCCCACCACTGGGCCGCCGGACCCTTCAGGAAATACGTCGCGAACTTGACATAGTTGTCAGGGGACACGGCGGCAGAATCCAGCTCAAAGAAGATGTCACGTAGCCAATCATCGGCATCCAAGGGGTTGGCGGCACTGCGAAATACCGTTGGATTGAGCCGCAGAAATTCTTGCAGAGTGATAGCGGCTGGCTGATGCTGAGCATTGGCGTTGACCTGGGGTATCTGGTTGAGCATACCCTGCAGCACCTGACGCTGTAAGTCAAAGGTCTGCATTACGGCAGCCATATAATCTGGCGGCGGAGGCGGAGGCGGAGGTGGAGGTGGATCATCGTTATTAGCCATCCTGATAATTCCAACAGGGAAGGTTTAGCGACAAGAATACACATTGCATGAATTCGACAATGAAGTAATTATGCACGACATAAGGGAAGTGCATTAATACAACATCATACACATCATGACATACGGGTTCGTACATAACGTCGGTTACAAACGGGCAGCATAACGGCGCAAAATCAGAACTAGACATAGTAGGCGGCGCGCAGACCGCGGTAAGGAAGTACACAACGAGACATAGCAAAGGCTACATCAACGTCGGAGAAAGGAACTGAAACGGGGTAGCTGCAAGTGCGGACGGCGGATCTCGATCGCAGAAGGATCCTGAGCTCCATGTGCACTCTGATGCAGAACCCGGTCTCGGACGGGAAGCAGAGGTCCACGAACTGGCGTGTAACCTCCAACCGCAGGCCACTCGACACCTGGAGGTGTGTTGATCCTGCGCGGGCAAAGGATAGACTGAGGAAGTGTCCCTGCTTGGACAGCCGGTACCAACTGCGTCAACGTCTGGTAGAGAACTGTCCGAGTGATGGACAACTCAACCGCCAGGGCCCGAGCAGTTCGATCCAGCGCCTGAGTGTGCTGAATCAGAACCTGTGGGTCATAACGTCGACTCTCGTACGGGGCACAGATAGCTGAGTAGTATCCAGTCTCATCTCCAGCAGGTGCATACGGAATATACCGAAACTCAGAGGCATCCAAGCTATCTCTGTGCTCTCCTCGGAGGCGTGCGACAGCAGCGTAGGCAGCATCATGGACTGCCATCGCAACCGTCACGCCGCTACCGTGGAAGCGGTACAGCTCAGTGTCTGAGTCATCCTGCCGGTCGTAGATTCGAACAACAGCATAATACTGCTCCTGGTTGAACTCGCGATACTCCTCGTAGACCATGTACTCGGGGTACCAGCGGTAGCCCAGTCTGGTCAGGAGAGCGACTAGAATGGCCGGAAACCCAGGGGCATCTCGAGCCCAGGTGCGAAGCACAAGCTGAGTCTCCGGGCGGTGTGAAAACAGAGGATTCATCTGAAAGAAGAAGAATCAGACTTGTCAAGTCAATTATTATCGGGACTTGATAAGAAAGGTTAAACAAACAAATGGAAAGGAATGATTATCAGACTATTCAGGTCAATGATAAGGAACCGCACTGATATCCAGCTCTCCGGGTAGATGCGAAAACGAGAACCTAATGGAGTTAGTAAAATTTAACCCGAATAGAAGAGAGGTTCAGAGTCCCAGAGTATAGACGAGGAATAAAAGATCCTAATACCACCCATTGGCGACGTGGGGCCATAAGCCACCAAGCCAAGTTAGTAAAACATTTTTGGACCTCTAGACTCGACTTCGGCCAAGGAGTTGGAAAGGGGGTTCCTACAGGCAGTCGGCTCTGATACCAACCTGTGACGACCCCGGCCCGACCGTGCACTAATCATACACGCAAATGCACACGGTCAAGCCTAAGGACTCACTTGAAGGAATCACAGCACAACTCTAAAACATAAATAAATACATGCAAGTTATATATTACAAGCCAGGGGCCTCGAGGGCTCGAATACATAACAAGTGTCTCACACATAGTCAGCGGAAGCGTTAGGTATCTGGGTACAGATACAACACAGAAGAAGATAGGCCTGTTACACAGGCGGGGCAAAAGAAAAGCTACGATCGAAAAGGCGCAGGCCTCCTGCCTGGGACCTCCGATCCTACTCCTGGTCGTCGTCCGCCGGCTCCTCGTAGAAGTACTCGCCGGCCGGGTAGTAGTAGTAGCCAGCCTCGGGCTGGTAGTAGTAGTCGTCAACGGGGGCTGAGGGCACCATGGCTCCGTCGTCTGGTTTATCATGCGGGTAGGACAAAAGAGGAAGCAAAGCAACCGTGAGTACTCATCCAAAGTACTCAGCAAGACTTACATCAGATCTATACTAGCAATGCATTATTTCCAAAGGAGGCTTTATGTGGGTGGACTAGACTGCAGAAAGCCAGAGTAGAGAGGGGAAAAGCCTAGTCCTGACGAAGACTAGCATCTTCAGGGTCTTGCAGCAATTAGAGGGGAACAGAATAGTTTCATCATAATAATATATAGTGTTTGCAGCAACATCAACCTCATATCTCAAGTCACCAGTTCTAGTTGTACCGAAGTGGATACAACTCCGAGTGTCCGTTACCGTAGGACAGGCTATCGATAGATTGTTTCTTCCCTGCAGGGGTGCACCAAGTTACCCACCACGCTCGCTTAACTCCGGCCGGACACACCATCAGGTCGTGCCCGCCCTCGGCTAAACAATACGACGCAACCTGACCGGATACCGCCAGAGAGGATCAAGCACGCCGGACTAACCTATGCCCCCAGGGGTCTTGGCCATCGCCCCGGACGCTCCTGCACGTTACGTGGCCGTTCGGTAGCAGACCTAGCAACCCCTTATACAAGCGCAGTTGCATCCTAAGTCCAATCCGAACGGGCCGCTCAATCGCTGACGTCGTGACGACTCCGGCTGATGTATACGACGCAGAGCACCCACTCACACCCACGTGGTGGTTAGTGCTATCGGACCCGGAGGCCCCTCGGATCAAATATCCAAATCGCTTAGTGTATTGGGAGCGCGCGGTAACGAGCAGAGCCTACGATACTGTTGGCCCCGTCGTCCCGTCTCGAGGACTTGTGACAAGGACTGGGAGAGACCGGCCACGCCTCGTAGTTATCTCGCGGGTACCCTCACTGGTCACCCGACTCCACAGCTCACGCCTCAAAGGCACTCGCGGGTACCCCTCTGGGTCAACCCGCCTCCATCCAACATGTGCAGTAGTAACTTCAAGGTGTCATCAGACGCACGATACCTCTGGCCGCACGCCTTTGTTCCTGGCGACGTCCGGCCTCGGGGATCGATACGTCTTTAAACACGGTAAGGTGAAACAGGGCATCCGTGTGGTTTCATGCCGACGAGGAATCCGAGGAATCACCCTCGTTGGACTCCTAAACGACAAGTCCCGATAAGGTGGTACCGGAGGAATCACCCTCGGCGGTAATCACCATAGCGGATGCACGACAAAAGCTAAGTCGGAAGTGGGAAGAGGAATCACCCTCGGTAACCCACAACGAGCTAGCTATACTACAAGGACAACATCGGAAGTGAGTTCGGAGGTATCACCCTCGTCACCCGATGTTAACTCTGCGGAGTCGAGCATATTAGGGGGGGTTGTGCGGTGATGTGAAGAAGGTCAGGGGAAAGGGGCTCGATCGGTTGATCGAGGCAAGGGTACTATGCGAGGCAACTACGAGAGTGTGGGACCATAGCAGTGCTACCCAACCTACACTAAGCAGTTTATGAATAAAGACAGGTATCAACAGTTTAGCAAAAACAGGCTATGCAACAGTAATAGGAGCAGTAGCAGTAGCAGCAATTCTAATGCAAGAATAAGAGAGAATAGACATAGGCGATATCGGAAATGCTCAAGGGGGGGTTGCTTGCCTGGTTGCTTGGCAAATGAAAAGGAACAACGGCGGTGAAGTAGTCGATCACCAGGGCACCGTCAGCGGTCTCGGGGTCTACCGGGAAGAAAGGGGGAGAGGAAACAATATAAATACACAGTAACGAAAGTAATCACAAGGCATGACGTTCTAACGCAGTGCTACCGATAACGGAGAAGGGGAACCCATCCGGGAAAGTATTCCCGGTTCCGGACCTGTGTCGGACAGTTGACCGGAGGGGGAACGGTTGCAGGTTAGTGGTGTCAGAGGCAGGTGACAGCTAGGGTGCAGTGCAGGGTTGCCTAATATGATGTTAGGTGCTACAGACGGAGCGGGAGGATATCCGGGAATATTTTCCCAGGCTCCGGACGTTTATCGAACAGATGAAACGGAGGGGAAACTTCCATGTTCTTCATGCTAGAGGCATGTGATAGGTATGAGGAGGGCATATTCGGGTTCGTCTCATTTTTCTGATCGTTTTTCATATATAAACTTTTTCGATCCGAGCTACGGTTTAAAAGTTATTAATTTTCGAAGTTTAAATGATTTTCTGGAATTATTTTAAATAACAGAAAGAATATACTGCATCAGCATGACGTGGTGATGATGTCAGTAGTCAGCAGGGGCGCTGACCAGGTCAAACCTGACAGGGACTCACTTGAAGGAATCACAGCACAACTCTAAAACATAAATAAATACATGCAAGTTATATATTACAAGCCAGGGGCCTCGAGGGCTCGAATACATAACAAGTGTCTCACACATAGTCAGCGGAAGCGTTAGGTATCTGGGTACAGATACAACACAGAAGAAGATAGGCCTGTTACACAGGCGGGGCAAAAGAAAAGCTACGATCGAAAAGGCGCAGGCCTCCTGCCTGGGACCTCCGATCCTACTCCTGGTCGTCGTCCGCCGGCTCCTCGTAGAAGTACTCGCCGGCCGGGTAGTAGTAGTAGCCAGCCTCGGGCTGGTAGTAGTAGTCGTCAACGGGGGCTGAGGGCACCATGGCTCCGTCGTCTGGTTTATCATGCGGGTAGGACAAAAGAGGAAGCAAAGCAACCGTGAGTACTCATCCAAAGTACTCAGCAAGACTTACATCAGATCTATACTAGCAATGCATTATTTCCAAAGGAGGCTTTATGTGGGTGGACTAGACTGCAGAAAGCCAGAGTAGAGAGGGGAAAAGCCTAGTCCTGACGAAGACTAGCATCTTCAGGGTCTTGCAGCAATTAGAGGGGAACAGAATAGTTTCATCATAATAATATATAGTGTTTGCAGCAACATCAACCTCATATCTCAAGTCACCAGTTCTAGTTGTACCGAAGTGGATACAACTCCGAGTGTCCGTTACCGTAGGACAGGCTATCGATAGATTGTTTCTTCCCTGCAGGGGTGCACCAAGTTACCCACCACGCTCGCTTAACTCCGGCCGGACACACCATCAGGTCGTGCCCGCCCTCGGCTAAACAATACGACGCAACCCGACCGGATACCGCCAGAGAGGATCGAGCACGTCGGACTAATCCTATGCCCCCGGGGGTCATGGCCGTCGCCCCGGACACTCCGCACGTTGCGAGGCCGTTCGGTAGCAGACCTAGCAACCCCTTATACAAGCGCAGTTGCATCCTAAGTCCAATCCGAACGGTCCGCTCAATCGCTGACGTCGTGACGACTCCGGCTGATGTATACGACGCAGAGCACCCACTCACACCCACGTGGTGGTTAGTGCTATCGGACCCGGAGGCCCCTCGGATCAAATATCCAAATCGCTTAGTGTATTGGGAGCGCGCGGTAACGAGCAGAGCCTACGATACTGTTGGCCCCATCGTCCCGTCTCGAGGACTTGTGACAAGGACTGGGAAAGACCGGCCACGCCTCGTAGTTATCTCGCGGGTACCCTCACTGGTCACCCGACTCCACAGCTCACGCCTCAAAGGCACTCGCGGGTACCCCTCTGGGTCAACCCGCCTCCATCCAACATGTGTAGTAGTAACTTCAAAGTGTCATCAGACGCACGATACCTCTGGCCGCACGCCTTTGTTCCTGGCGACGTCCGGCCTCGGGGATCGATACGTCTTTAAACACGGTATGGTAATCCAGGGCATCCGTGTGGTTTTCATGCCGATGAGGAATCCGAGGAATCACCCTCGTTGGATTCCTAAACGACAAGTCCCGTTAAGGTGGTACCGGAGGAATCACCCTCGGCGGTAATCACCATAGCGGATGCACGACAAAAGCTAAGTCGGAAGTGGGAAGAGGAATCACCCTCGGTAACCCACAACGAGCTAGCTATACTACAGGGACAACATCGAAAGTGAGTTCGGAGGTATCACCCTCGTCACCCGATGTTAACTCTGCGGAGTCGAGCATATTAGGGGGGTTGTGCGGTGATGTGAAGAAGGTCAGGGGAAGGGGCTCGATCGCTTGATCGAGGCAAGGGTACTATGCGAGGCAACTACGAGAGTGTGGGACCATAGCAGTGCTACCCAACCTATACTAAGCAGTTTATGAATAAAGACAGGTATCAACAGTTTAGCAAAAACAGGCTATGCAACAGTAATAGGAGCAGTAGCAGTAGCAGCAATTCTAATGCAAGAATAAGAGAGAATAGACATAGGCGATATCGGAAATGCTCAAGGGGGGGTTGCTTGCCTGGTTGCTCGGTGGCAAAAGCAAGGTCGTCGGAGGGGGAACCAATCACCGGGACGGCGTCGGTCTCGGGATCTGCGTCAGCGCCGGACTCTACCGAGAGAGAAGAGGGGGAAGAAACAGATAAATACACAAGCATATGCAACACAGAGCGTGCTAAGCTAACGTGCAGTGCAGGGTTGCCTAAAAACATGTCTAGGTCATATTAGTTATTTTTAAGAATTTGTTTGGATTTATTTTATTAAAGTTGAGCACTATTCATTTATCGAAAACAGGCCGAAAGTTCCATGTTCATCTAGCTAGGGGCATCTGACGGGAATACGGAGGGCGTATCTAGATTCGTATCGAAATTCTGAGCAATTTTCATATATAAATTATTTTCATCGGAGTTACGGATTAAAAGATATGAATTTTCAAAGTTTTAAACTATTTCTGAAATTATTTGAATTAACAGAAATTAATTATGACATCAGCATGAGGTCAGCATTGCGTCAGCAGTCAGCTAAGCTGCTGACTGGTCAAACTGGCAGGTGGGACCCACCTGTCAGCCACTGTGATTACTAACAGGTTTAAATTTTAAACTTAACAGAAACAATTAACTAGGTGGGGCCTACTGTCAGTGGCTATACTAACTTAATTAGTTAACTTAATTAGGTTTAATTAGTCAAACAGTGGGGTGGACCCACTTGTCAGTGGCAGGTGGTGAACAGTGCGCGCGTTGACTACGGTCAACGCGGTCAAATATTCGACGGGGGCCCACAGTCAGTGTCCCAGGAGTGGGCCCCACGCCTAGCCACGTCAGCCACCGGCGTTTAGACGCCGGCGAGCTCGTTCTCGCGGCGGCGCGGCTCGGGAACGGTCGGGATTCGCCGTCAGGCGACCAAATTGGCGGCGGTTGGTCGCGTTCGAACGCGGAGACGAAGCCGCGTCGAACTAGGGCAGTTGCACGACCGGGGGGGCACCGTAGCGTCGACGGCGAGCGACAGGGCGGTCGCCGGAGTTCGGGACCGAACGGGGATGGCCCAACGGTGCACGGCAAAGCGAGCTAAAGGGGTCGACGGGCTCCTGCGAGCGTGCTGAGCACGATGCAGTGCTCGGCTGAGCTTAGTGGCGCGTGTGGCTACGGTGGTGAGGTGATCTGCGGCGGCGGGTGCACGGCTACGACGGCGACTCGCTACGGGCGACCAAAGGCGAGGGGAAAGGAGCAGGGAGAGAGAGGGCGCTCACAGCGACGTGTAGCCGTTCAAAGCCTGCTCGGAGAAGGCTCGTCGGGGCCGGACTCGTCGCCGGAGCGCGTCGGGTCCGAGGAGGAAGAAGGCGTCGTCGCGGGCGTTGCAGTGGCCCCTAGCTCCCGCTGCGCCCACCGGAGGACGGGGTGGTCGACGACGAGGCTCTACGGCATCGCGGCGAGTCGATTCGTCGGCGGTGGCCGCGGCAACGACTGGAACGCGGCGACGGCGGCGCTCGGCGCTCGGATCTGAGGAGGGGAAAGAGGCGAGGCGAGCGAGGGGAGAGGGGAGAATGGAGGAGGAGGGTCAGGGGAGACGCCCGGGGCTCTCCCTTATCCTCCCAGCCACCTGCTCCGTCGGCGTGGCGAGCTGCGGCGGCTCGGGCGCGCGCCGGCCATGGCGGTGGTGACACGAGGAAGGGGGCAGGTGAGATGGGCTGGGCCTGGTGCTGTGCACTTGGGCCCAAGTGCACAGTGTCAGGCTTGGCCCTTTTTCCTTTTCTTATTTTCTGTTTTCTTTTATTTCAACAGCAGAGGGAAAAGAAAAGGTAGGGCTATCAAATGAGGTTTGCAAAAATTGTGAGTTGGCCCAAAAATGAGGTTGCAATATTCCTCACCACAAAAAATTGCTTTGGACTATTTTGGATCATTTTTGAAATTTTCAAAAATGAAAAAGCATTTAATAGTGCTGTTATAACACTGTTTAAATGCCCTAGCCCATTATTTGAGTTGATGGTGATGTTGTTTTCACCAGAAACAATTGTTTTGGATTATTTGCAACAACATGGGCATTTTTCCAAAAATTTTGGAACAACTTCATATTGCAATTGAATTTGAATTTGAATTTCAGAGAGAGTTTGGAAGTGATTGTTTTAACCACTGTGATTATGCTTTGCTAATGATGATGACATGGCATATTTAGCAGAGTGACACAGTAGTTAATACATAGGGGTGTTACAGAAAGCTAGAAGATGGTTGGGATCCTATGATAAAAATTAAATTGAATGACTTCTCTTGTTATGCATTATGTGATGTTGGTGCTAGTACCTCTGTTATGCCCAAAAGAATATATGATATGCTTAAATTGAAACCTTATGATTCTTGTTCTTTTGGTGTTCGTCTCGTTGATTCTTCCATAAAGAAACCTTTGGGGAGGATCGATGATGTTCTTATTGTTGTCAATGATAATTATGTGCCCGTTGATTTCACTATTATGGATATTGAATGTGATCCTTCATGTCCAATTATTTTGGGACGTCCCTTTTTGCGCACCGTTGGTGCTGTCATTGACATGAAAGAGGGTAATATAAAATTTCAGTTTCCTCTCAAGAAAGGGATGGAACACTTCCCTCGAAAGAAGATCAAGTTACCTTTTGAGTCCGTTGTACGGGCTAGCTATTCTTTTACTCTTGATAAACCTTGATCTATGCATTATGCTTAGCTTAAAGGCATAAAAGAAAGCGCTTTTGGGAGGCAGCCCACTGTGACGACCCCGGCTCGACCGTGCACTAATCATACACGCAAATGCACACGATCAAGCCTAAGGACTCACGTGAAGGAATCACAGCACAACTCTAAAACATAAATAAATACATGCAAGTTATATATTACAAGCCAGGGGCCTCGAGGGCTCGAATACATAACAAGTGTAATACACATAGTCAGCGGAAGCGTTAGGTATCTGGGTACAGATACAACACAGCAGAAGATAGGCCTTTTACAAAGGCGGGGCAAAATAAAAAGCTACGATCGAAAAGGCGCAGGCCTCCTGCCTGGGACCTCCGATCCTACTCCTGGTCGTCGTCCGCCGGCTCCTCGTAGAAGTACTCGCCGGCCGGGTAGTAGTAGTAGCCAGCCTCGGGCTGGTAGTAGTAGTCGTCAACGGGGGCTGAGGGCACCATGGCTCCGTCGTCTGGTTTAACAAACGGGTAGGACAAAAGAGGAAGCAAAGCAACCGTGAGTACTCATCCAAAGTACTCAGCAAGACTTACATCAGATCTATACTAGCAATGCATTATTTTCAAAGGAGGCTTTATGTGGGTGGACTAGACTGCAGAAAGCCAGAGCAGAGAGGTGAAAAAGCCTAGTCCTGACGAAGACTAGCATCTTCAGCGTCTTGCAGCAAATAGAGGGGAGCAGAATAGTTCATCATAATATATATAGTGTTTGCAGCAACATCATCTTCATATCACATATCTCAAGTCACCAGTTCTAGTTGTACCGAAGTGGATACAACTCCGAGTGTCCGTTACCGTAGGACAGGCTATCGATAGATTGTTTCTTCCCTGCAGGGGTGCACCAAGTTACCCACCACGCTCGCTTAACTCCGGCCGGACACACCATCAGGTCGTGCCCGCCCTCGGCTAAACAATACGACGCAACCCGACCGGATACCGCCAGAGAGGATCGAGCACGCCGGACTAAACCCTATGCCCCCGGGGGTCATGGCCGTCGCCCCGGACACTCCGCACGTTGCGAGGCCGTTCGGTAGCAGACCTAGCAACCCCTTATACAAGCGCAGTTGCATCCTAAGTCCAATCCGAACGGTCCGCTCAATCGCTGACGTCGTGACGACTCCGGCTGATGTATACGACGCAGAGCACCCACTCACACCCACGTGGTGGTTAGTGCTATCGGACCCGGAGGCCCCTCGGATCAAATATCCAAATCGCTTAGTGTGTTGGGAGCGCGTGGAAACGAGCAGAGCCTACGATACTGTTGGCCCCGTCGTCCCGTCTCGAGGACTTGTGACAAGGACTGGAAAAGAACGGCCACGCCTCGTAGTTATCTCGCGGGTACCCTCACCGGTCACCCGACTCCACAGCTCACGCCTCAAAGGCACTCGCGGGTACCCCTCTGGGTCAACCCGCCTCCATCCAACATGTGTAGTAGTAACTTCAAAGTGTCATCAGACGCACGATACCTCTGGCCGCACGCCTTTGTTCCTGGCGACGTCCGGCCTCGGGGATCGATACGTCTTTAAACACGGTATGGTGAAACAGGGCATCCGTGTGGTTTCATGCCGATGAGGAATCCGAGGAATCACCCTCGTTGGACTCCTAAACGACAAGTCCCGATAAGGTGGTACCGGAGGAATCACCCTCGGCGGTAATCACCATAGCGGATGCACGACAAAAGCTAAGTCGGAAGTGGGAAGAGGAATCACCCTCGGTAACCCACAACGAGCTAGCTATACTACAGGGACAACATCGGAAGTGAGTTCGGAGGTATCACCCTCGTCACCTGATGTTAACTCTGCGGAGTCGAGCATATTAGGGGAGGTGTGCGGTGCTGTGAAGAAGGTCAGGGGAAGGGGGCTCGATCGCTTGATCGAGACAAGGGTACTATGCGAGGCAACTACGAGAGTGTGGGTCCATAGCAGTGCTACCCAACCTATACTAAGCAGTTTATGAATAAATGCAGGTATCAACAATTTAGCAAAGACAGGCTATGCAACAGTAATAGGAGCAGTAGCAGTAGCAGCAATTCTAATGCAAGAATAAGAGAGAATAGACATAGGCGATATCGGAAATGCTCAAGGGGGGGTTGCTTGCCTGGTTGCTCGGTGGCAAAAGCTAGATCGTCGGAGGGGGAACCAATCACCGGGACAGCGTCGGTCTCGGGATCTGCGTCAGCACCGGACTCTACCGAGAGAGAAGAGGGGGGAAGAAACAGATAAATACACGAACATAAGCAACACAGAGCGTGCTAAGCTAACGTGCAGTGCAGGGTTGCCTAAAAACATGTCTAGGGCATATTAGTTATTTTTAAGAATTTGTTTGAATTTATTTTATTAAAGTTGAGCACTATTCATTTATTGAAAACAGGCTAAAAGTTCCATGTTCATCTAGCTAGGGGCATCTAATGGGAAAACGGAGGGCGTATCTAGATTCGCATCGAAATTCTGATCAACTTTCATATATAATTTATTTTCATCGGAGTTACGGATTAAAAGATATGAATTTTCAAAGTTTAAATGATTTCTGGATTTTATTTAAATTAACAGAAAAGGGAATTATGATGTCAGCATGATGACATGCTGACATCAGCAGGTCAAACTGCGGCTGACTAAGTCAAATATGACTTGTGGGTCCAGTGGGACCCACACGTCAGCCTCTGTGACTTTAACAGAAATAAATTAAACTAACAGTGGGTTAATTAAAGGGTGGGCCCCAGTTGTCAGTGAGTAGATTAACTAACAAATTAAGTTTTAGCTAAAAACATTTAGTTTAACCCAAATATAGCGCAGGGGCCCACATGTCAGCGTCAGAGGTGAAAAGTAATGGCGTTGACCCCGGTCAACGAAGTCAACCCAGGGCCAGGGGACCCACTGGCAGTCCCAGCGAGGTGGGCCCCACCCGTTTCCACGTCGGACGCCGGCCGGAAACGCTCCGGCGAGGCCGTCCACGACGGCGCGACTCCGGCGATCTTCGGATTTCCTCCACAGTGCACCAAATCGGTTGGTTTTGGGCTGGTTCGAATGAGCTACGAGTGCCGCATCCATCTATGCTAGCGTGCGGGCGCGGGGATGGCCGGAACGTCGCCGACGTCGAATTGGGCGGCCACCGGAGTTCGGTTAACGATGGGCTCGGCGTTGTGGTGCCCTAGGGAAGTCTCTAGTGGTTGCAACGTTCTCCTGGTGAGGTACAGAGCACGGTACCGGGCTCGGAAGTGAGCTGCGGTGGCCCTGGCCACGGCGACGACATGGCCGGCGGCGGAAGCTTCGGCCGGTCATGGCAAGGGCGGCTACAGGCGCGGAAACGGAAAGTAGACAGAGAGGGAGGAAGCGCAGCTCACCGCGGAGCTCGGTGACGCGCTCGGGGAGGTCGGGGACGGCTCGATGGCGACGCAACCGCCGGCGAGGAGGTGGTGGCCGAGGATGGGGAAGACGACGCGGGCGACGGCGGTGACGCTCCTCGGCTCCCAGCCAGTGGCTCAGTCGACGCAGGGAAGAGTCGCGGAGCCGCTGGTCATGGTCGCGCAGCGCGAGGTGGCCTCTGGCCATGACCACGGTGAAGTGCGGCGGCGGCCTCCGCTCGGACGAGCCAGATCGAGAGAGGGAAGGGGAGTGGGGAGGAATGGGAGCTAGGGTTCGATCCAGGGAGTTCGGCCTCATCCTTATCCACTCGGGGAAGGCGGCGGATGCACGGCGCGTGGAGATCGCCGGCGCGGGCGTCTGTGGTGGCGACAGCAAGGGGGAGCAGGTGGGAGGAGGGAGAAAGCTCAGGCGAGCTGGGCCGAGTACTGTAGCACTGGGCCTTAGTGCCCAGTGGCTCTTTCCTTATTTCTTTCTCTGTAAAAGAAGATAGCTCCTGTTTGCATTTATTTGAGCTAGCAAATGAAATTTTCTCAACATGAAACTTGTCACAAGAATACAGAGCAATATTATGGGCTCGAGTAAAAAGTTTGGGGCCATCTGGAAAAGGTTTGGTATTTTTAGAAATTGGAAAGACCAATTTAATTGTTGTTGGATCACTAAATAAAATTCCAGGGAAAATTTGGGAATCCAAAAGAGGTTGGTTGCATCATGACAAATACTTTGGGATTATTTGCCACAATGTGAACTATTTTGTTTTGCTGATCGAAGAAATAATTATTTGACTTGCATTTTAAATTTGAATTTGAATCTGTTTTGAGACAGGTGGCATTTTGACTTAGCAAAATATGATGACATGGCAAATGAATTAGCAAAATGGCAGGTTTAAGATCTGGGGATGTTACAAATCTCCTCCACTACAAGAAATCTCGTCCCGAGATTTAAGTGGGGAAGAGGAGGGTAACTTCGGAAGAACGGACCTCTTACAAGGTCGATTATCTGGCAGATAATTCAAGGGATGTGGCAAAATATTTCTCGAGTTAAAACTTAGGAAACATCGAGAGCAAAGTATGAAGGTGCAGTAAGAAGTTTCAAGAAAATGGACATCCGATCGATATCTGCACTTAGTATGAAAAGGGTTCAGGGCTTCGTGAAGGGATCAACTCTCGAAGGGTGGCTCGTGGTAACACACCAAACCAAGAACCAAAAGATAGTTCGGAATCGAGGATGTACAGGAGGGTCAGGTTCCGATCGTGTAGAACCGTGGCGAGAGACGATCGAAAGTAGGGAGAACGGTGACATTTTACCGGTCACGACAACAAGGTATGTCAGGGGCAGTCTGTCAGTTATGTCGGTAACATCGTCGGTACCAAGGGCGAGGGACGAAGAGAACCATTTTCCTGCTCGTTGAACGAGGCGGACCGATAGGCAAGGTTCTCGTCCATCGGTGGTTACCGGAATGTCATCGACAAAGTAACAGGGTCTAGCTGACAGAGTGGTAGACCAAGATGTTTTCACAAGCAGGGAGTTATTCCTGCTTATGTCATAATGATCTTAGAAAAGGTTAAACAAACAAATGGAAAGGAAAATGTGATTAATTGATTAATCACGCCAATGGAAAGAAATATGTGTTTACACACAAGTTTTAGGGGTATATCATTTCGCAATAAAGAGCGGAGCATGATATACATAATAGGGCAGCAAGTTCATAAATATTTGGATAAAGGGACGGGAGAAAAGTCTTGATATTACCCATACGAAGTTGTGTGGATAATGGGTCAAGAAACATTTTGTCGAGAGATTTCACGAGGATGCCATCGAACAGCGACGGCATCGATAAAAGGAATGATGAAGCGAGAGGGTTAGTGGAGCCACGGATACGGCACAAGCTCGAAATCAAGCTTGTTATTCGAGGTGAAATGATAACATGAAGAAGATCGTCGTGAGCTTCGCTCATCGACGGAAGTTGTGCTCTGGGCATAAAGACCAGGTAACACGGTTAAAATTTAGCTTGATGATGATATTGCCGATCAGGCGGGGAATGATGTGATGGAGTATCATTCCAATAAAAGTTCACAAGAGGTAGTGCAATGACGCAATATCCTCTAGATAACATGGGGCAATACTTGAAGGTAAAACAGGATAGAGGTTGGATAGGTGAGTTGATCTGTAGAAGACAAGTATTTTAACTTGTCCGGGAAATGGGATCAAGGGGAAAATATGGTCAGAACCACGATTGCAAAGAATCAATTCAGAGATACAAGATAAACTTGTACCAAGGAAGTAATTCTTTTTACGAGCAGCTGCCATGATAAGTCCTACATCGGGTCCATGGGCATGAACACAAAGGTTCAAGGTCGACTCCCACTTCTCCAATGCATTACCTTTCATTGCGCTTCTCGTCTTTGAAGAAATTGTAGAGTCGAAAAATTTATTCGACGGAACGCGAGTGGATATATCTCGCATAGCTTTTGATTCACACAGACTAGAGAGAGCATATGTTCAACCCATCGGGGCAGCTTAAGAACATATACTACAAACTTCAGGGGTAAGTAGTATAAGCTTGAGAAGTAGAGTATGGTTGACAAGACGGGGGATACAATTTACCGAAGGTATTATGTATCCGAGGAAAGACTCACAGAGTTATTGAAAAATGGAAGACGTTGTCGGATAAAACCCAACAAAGGACCAGATGGTCGGTAAAGAATCTGATGTGAGTATCGGTACTCAACCAGAAGAAGAAGGAATGCAAAGTCATCGGTTTGTGGAAACATCGAAATAATTCGACGCTTAAGCACCAGGGGTCGAGATTCCAAAACAAAAGATCAGAAGCAGAGGCTCTGATCAAAGGAAGAATAAGTCGAATAGAGCTAGAGGGACAATCAATTATAACATGATTGGCCGGGATCCAACTCATGACTAAATAACGTCTGAGCCGGAAGGATGACTTAGTAGGAAACAACTGATGATTGCGAGAATTCGCAACATATGTTGAATCAAAGGATTCAGAATGCTAGTGACAAGGAATATCAACGATGATTACTTGACATATGGGACTAATCATAATGCAAGCAGGCAAGAATTTTCAAGCGCAATAAGCCGCAGAGGATTATCGGAAGATCGAATAGCATTACGAAGTATTTCATGAAACGCAAGAACAACTGGGGATGAATGGATCCTTGGTGTTGTGAGGAATTAACCGCAGTGCAAAAGAAGCTGCACGGCAGTAGACAAAATGGATTCTTGGAACAACAAAGAGTATTTCGGGGTATCTTGTACCTACAGGAGTAACGGGGCATGAGGATACAAACGGCAAGGATGTGTAGAAATTCTGGTGATTACCGGTAGCAGGGAAGTTGTAAAAGCAGTGGACATAGGGTCTTGGAAAACTTCAGGAAGTATCTTCGGAGTCTTCAGACGATGACACGCCATCTTCTGGAAGAGGGGACTCACCGGGAGAAGCGGTTACGAGAACCTAGTGTCGGTGTTAGTAAAGTCATTTAACCCGAAAAGAGGAGAGATTCAGAGTCCCAGAGTATAGACGAGAAATAAAAGAAGCTATACCACCCAATTGGCGACGTGGGGCCATAAGCCACACAGCCAAGTTAGTAAAACATTTTTGGACCTCTAGACTCGACTTCGGCCAAGGAGTTGGAAAGGGGGTTCCTACAGGCAGTCGGCTCTGATACCAACCTGTGACGACCCCGGCTCGACCGTGCACTAATCATACACGCAAATGCACACGATCAAGCCTAAGGACTCACGTGAAGGAATCACAGCACAACTCTAAAACATAAATAAATACATGCAAGTTATATATTACAAGCCAGGGGCCTCGAGGGCTCGAATACATAACAAGTGTAATACACATAGTCAGCGGAAGCGTTAGGTATCTGGGTACAGATACAACACAGCAGAAGATAGGCCTTTTACAAAGGCAGGGCAAAATAAAAAGCTACGATCGAAAAGGCGCAGGCCTCCTGCCTGGGACCTCCGATCCTACTCCTGGTCGTCGTCCGCCGGCTCCTCGTAGAAGTACTCGCCGGCCGGGTAGTAGTAGTAGCCAGCCTCGGGCTGGTAGTAGTAGTCGTCAACGGGGGCTGAGGGCACCATGGCTCCGTCGTCTGGTTTAACAAACGGGTAGGACAAAAGAGGAAGCAAAGCAACCGTGAGTACTCATCCAAAGTACTCAGCAAGACTTACATCAGATCTATACTAGCAATGCATTATTTTCAAAGGAGGCTTTATGTGGGTGGACTAGACTGCAGAAAGCCAGAGCAGAGAGGTGAAAAAGCCTAGTCCTGACGAAGACTAGCATCTTCAGCGTCTTGCAGCAAATAGAGGGGAGCAGAATAGTTCATCATAATATATATAGTGTTTGCAGCAACATCATCTTCATATCACATATCTCATGTAATGCCCAGGATGGAATTATACCTCCTACGTGTCGAGGCACGACTTAAAGGCATAAGTCCATCCTAGAATGATCTCAAGTTTGGTAATCTTTGCACAACTCATGTAAAAGGGGGAAAGTAAACTGAAAATAGTTGGCTTACAATCGCCACGTCACAGAATAACAGTACAAGTCTCAAACATCATACAATAAGATCACTACAACCCTCTAAGGGCAAAACCAAATGTCAAAGTACCAAACTCAGATAAATAAACAACCACAGGCGGATCGAATCCTAGTAAGAGTCTCCACTACTGATCGTCCGGGTAGCGCACGTAGTAACGACTACGCTCCTCGTCGTACTCCCAATCCAGCTCGGTGCCATCCCCTGGATAGCTCACGGCTGGACCTGCATCTGGTGTGAAGTAACTGTGAGCCACAGAGGACTCAGCAATCCCGTTCCCGGGTAACAGAACTATCAAAGCCTTTAGGTGAGGGAAAGGCTGAAGAAAGAAATGAGGTGAAGGATCAACAAAGAGTCTGCAGCAGCAACTAGCATCTAGCTTACGCAAGTGAGAGCGAGAAGAGAAGGCAACGCGAGAAATGATCACTAAGTGATCCTAGCTACAAGCCCACAAGCATAACCCCTCCGTGTTCAACTCCCGAATCCCGATTCGGAAATTGACAGTCACGGAACACACGCTGGTAGTGTATTAGTATCATTGTGTCAAGTTTTCTACAACCGGAAATAACAAGCTCCCATCTGCCACATAACCGCGGGCACGGCTTTCGAAAGTTCAAAACCCTGCAGGGGTGTTCCAACTTGACCCATTACAAGCCCACGATCCGCGGAGTCGCAACTCCAAAGTGGGAAGACCCGAGTATCCTCGGAATCCCGTGCTCAAGTTAAACCGAACTAAGGTAAGGCTAATCCAGCAAATCCTCCCGGCGTGCCGACACCCTGATAGTAGCCGCGCGTATCTCGTCTCAGGCCACGACCGGATGGGTGATCCCACAGGTTTTTACCAAACCTTGAGTTTCCTCGAGGTGGCCCCGCGTAACCCCCGTTTCGGACCAACACTCATGTGGAGCACTGGCCCGGGGTTGTTGATTAAGGAAAAGGGTTTATAACTCCCTATGCAAGTTTAGTTTGTTATTAGGCAAATAGTACCAATGTTGGGATTTGCTGGAAAAGACTTAGCACTTAGCGGTTTATCAAGGGGGTCCCATACACCCCAACCGTGTTAGGAACGCATAATCAAGGAACATAAAACCGGCTTATACGGATCCTAACGGCATGAGTGGAACAAAACACCAAGCAAAAGGCTTAGCCTTCCACCCTTGCCAATATATAGGTGATTTCAGTTAAAGCATTTATATATTGTGATATAACCCAACCAAACTTCAACATGGAGCAAGCATCTTCACTTCACCTGCAACTAGCAACGCTATAAGAAGGGCTGAGCGAAGCGTACTTAGCCAAGCAACGGTTTGCATAGGTAGGGTGGTTAAACATGGCAATTGGTTACAAGTAGGAGGCTGACAAGAAGAACATGGGCATCGAGGCAAAACTATAGATCGAGACTACTAGCAATAGACAATGATAGTAATGTTATCGGGGTTCGGTCATCTTGCCTGAAGAGAAGAAGTTCGGATCAAAAGAAGGGTCCTCTTGCTCAAACTCGTTGGAAACCTCG
This sequence comes from Secale cereale, assembly GCA_902687465.1. NCBI lineage: Eukaryota > Viridiplantae > Streptophyta > Magnoliopsida > Poales > Poaceae > Secale > Secale cereale. Next base: position 674,995,251 of record LR738709.1, read on the forward strand.
TGCTCAACCTCGTTGGAAAACTCGTGCTCAACTTCCGGGTCTAAACAAGACAAACACGACAAGCACCAATCAACACGATGCAATGCGCACTCGAAAAACATGTATGCATGATGGATGCACTAGAGATGCACAGGGAGCACGGAAAACATCACTCACGCAAAACACCTCAAAACAAGATAACAACCTGATATTATTAATCTACACAGAAAAACACCCAAGTTTGATATAAAGATCGCTGAAATCGGAGTTACGGGCTAAAAGTTATGCCCGAAACAAGATTTGAGCGAAAACTGCAAATTACAGCAACATGGCCTCTTGGGAGCACAAAATAATTAATCTACAGCACCCAAAAAGCATGGCAAAGGACTTGAACATAAACTAGATATAATGTACAGCAACTAGGTCCAAAGTGCACCCCCAACGGAGTCACGGATCACTAGCAAAGATCTTGGACATATAGAACTTTGAAATAAAATTCTGGCAGCAGAATTTTATTGAAAGTTTGGAGCAAAAGATAAACATGCTACAGCCACTCAAATGGACATGTGAGGACATGGATGGAAAGACAACAATATATAATTCATGGAACAATCAAAATCCACCCCAAAACTATCATGCTTTGTCCTACAACATCACACGAACATGGCATCGGAACGTTACAGATTTCAGACTTAGTGAAATTTCACTAAGTCCTAAAACAGCAACATCATCATGGCATCAAAAAGAGCATGTTTAAGACACCTCGAAACTAAACATGGCAAAGGGTAAGCACCTCATCAAAGTACATATGACGGTGATCCCGAAACACACAAGCATGCATCAATGTGGTGAACACACCGATTGCAACAAGCTCAACAACATGGCATTTCATAACAAGTAAAAACACAACGTTTGAACATGGCATCTTGCAACGATGATAACAAGGAAACAATACATCTACCATGCAACCTATCACAAGCAACACGTGGTTCGTGACGAGACGAACACGTGGACATGTCATTTGCATCGTTTGGACAAACGAGCTAAAAGATATCACATGTCAAAGGTGGCACAAAAATAACACATAACAGCAGTTTATATCATCATACACTCTTGCAACAGCAAAACAAGCCCCTAGATGATCTCTAACATGCATGACTACAACAGGTAAAACGTAGAGGGCATCTCCACGAACATCTGGACATGCTACACGCGCAAAACGGAGCAACACAGAGAAAGTTATGCATGGTCAAAGTAGGCATATCAGAACAGAGAAAACAGAGATCTAGGTCAACCTCTCAGATCTGGTGAACAGTACTGGGCCTCGGGGGATGAACAGTGTTACGGCCCGGATCTGAAGAAAACGGCCCGGATCTGAACAGTGAACAGTGCGCGGCGAACTGGGCCCGATCCGGCGCGGGACGGCCCAGCTGCGCGGAGGCTGGCTTGGCCCGGCGGAGGGCCTCGGAGGGAGGTGGCGAGGAGGCCCCGCGGTGGCGCGGCCCGAGCGCGCGCCCGGTGAGGCGAGCCGGCGGAGAAGAGGCTGGGCCTTCGGGCCCAGCGCGGGAGATGGAGCGCCCGGCCCGGCGCGGCGCGGAGGGGAGCAGGCCGGCCCGGCGCGGCGCTGTGCGGGAGGCGAGCGGCTGGCGAAGGGGTGGAGACGGGCCGCGGGGGAAGTGGTCCCTCGCCCCGGAACCGGTCGACGCGGCGAGAGCAGTACGGGCCGGGGTGGCTGGATGGCCCAGCGCGGCGAGATGGAAGGAGGCGAGCGGGCCGCAGGAGGCCAGCGATGCGGTCCCCTTGGCGCGGTCGGCGACGGCCTGGAGCGGTCGGTCAGACCCGATCGAGGGAAAAGATCGGCCGGGGAGCTGCGCGGAGAAGCGTTGACTTCGGCTTCGAGCCAGATCGAGGATTGCGGCGGCGCAAGCGCTCGAACCCAGGGATCCCTCGGGATCCAGAAAATATCTGGGGATCTCAGATCTGAAATAAAAGGAAAAAAAGATAGAGGGAAGGAGGAAGAAGGAGACATGCCAAATAGACCTAGGGGTCTATATATAGCCATCTAGACTAGGGTTTAGAGATTAGGGATGTTTAGGAGCCCTCCGATCGTGATCCAACGGATCCGATCGCGGGGATGAATTAAAAAGGACCATACGGAGATAAAAGAATACCACAGGGGTATTTCCGGGACACGAAGTAAGGGCACTTCGGACCCACACGGACAACGGAGGGAAAAGTCAACGGAGTCCAAACGAGACGAGATTTGAGAGGCGGGTTGCACACAACAAAACAACAACACACAACACAACCTCACGGCACACCGGTAACGAAAAACGCCCGAACAACAAAGAAGGCCTACGGGACGTCACGAACACGAGAGGGAGCTCCGGAACACGAAACGGACAACGGGAAGAAACGCCACGACCCGGATGCAACCCACAACACAAACAAAATGCAATGCACATGTCTACATGATATGAATGAAAACCACACACTCACACAACAAAACGACGAAAGCCCGAAAGACAAAGAACCCGAAATGGAAATAGATGAAGCCGGAGATTTATTATAAGCCCAAAAGGGAAAGTATTACATCCGGGGCATTACATCTCAAGTCACCAGTTCTAGTTGTACCGAAGTGGATACAACTCCGAGTGTCCGTTACCGTAGGACAGGCTATCGATAGATTGTTTCTTCCCTGCAGGGGTGCACCAAGTTACCCACCACGCTCGCTTAACTCCGGCCGGACACACCATCAGGTCGTGCCCGCCCTCGGCTAAACAATACGACGCAACCCGACCGGATACCGCCAGAGAGGATCGAGCACGCCGGACTAAACCCTATGCCCCCGGGGGTCATGGCCGTCGCCCCGGACACTCCGCACGTTGCGAGGCCGTTCGGTAGCAGACCTAGCAACCCCTTATACAAGCGCAGTTGCATCCTAAGTCCAATCCGAACGGTCCGCTCAATCGCTGACGTCGTGACGACTCCGGCTGATGTATACGACGCAGAGCACCCACTCACACCCACGTGGTGGTTAGTGCTATCGGACCCGGAGGCCCCTCGGATCAAATATCCAAATCGCTTAGTGTGTTGGGAGCGCGCGGAAACGAGCAGAGCCTACGATACTGTTGGCCCCGTCGTCCCGTCTCGAGGACTTGTGACAAGGACTGGAAAAGACCGGCCACGCCTCGTAGTTATCTCGCGGGTACCCTCACCGGTCACCCGACTCCACAGCTCACGCCTCAAAGGCACTCGCGGGTACCCCTCTGGGTCAACCCGCCTCCATCCAACATGTGTAGTAGTAACTTCAAAGTGTCATCAGACGCACGATACCTCTGGCCGCACGCCTTTGTTCCTGGCGACGTCCGGCCTCGGGGATCGATACGTCTTTAAACACGGTATGGTGAAACAGGGCATCCGTGTGGTTTCATGCCGATGAGGAATCCGAGGAATCACCCTCGTTGGACCCCTAAACGACAAGTCCCGATAAGGTGGTACCGGAGGAATCACCCTCGGCGGTAATCACCAAAGCGGATGCACGACAAAAGCTAAGTCGGAAGTGGGAAGAGGAATCACCCTCGGTAACCCACAACGAGCTAGCTATACTACAGGGACAACATCGAAAGTGAGTTCGGAGGTATCACCCTCGTCACCCGATGTTAACTCTGCGGAGTCAAGCATATTAGGGGAGGTGTGCGGTGCTGTGAAGAAGGTCAGGGGAAGGGGGCTCGATCGCTTGATCGAGACAAGGGTACTATGCGAGGCAACTACGAGAGTGTGGGTCCATAGCAGTGCTACCCAACCTATACTAAGCAGTTTATGAATAAATGCAGGTATCAACAATTTAGCAAAGACAGGCTATGCAACAGTAATAGGAGCAGTAGCAGTAGCAGCAATTCTAATGCAAGAATAAGAGAGAATAGACATAGGCGATATCGGAAATGCTCAAGGGGGGGTTGCTTGCCTGGTTGCTCGGTGGCAAAAGCTAGATCGTCGGAGGGGGAACCAATCACCGGGACAGCGTCGGTCTCGGGATCTGCGTCAGCACCGGACTCTACCGAGAGAGAAGAGGGGGGAAGAAACAGATAAATACACAAACATAAGCAACACAGAGCGTGCTAAGCTAACGTGCAGTGCAGGGTTGCCTAAAAACATGTCTAGGGCATATTAGTTATTTTTAAGAATTTGTTTGAATTTATTTTATTAAAGTTGAGCACTATTCATTTATTGAAAACAGGCTAAAAGTTCCATGTTCATCTAGCTAGGGGCATCTAATGGGAAAACGGAGGGCGTATCTAGATTCGCATCGAAATTCTGATCAACTTTCATATATAATTTATTTTCATCGGAGTTACGGATTAAAAGATATGAATTTTCAAAGTTTAAATGATTTCTGGATTTTATTTAAATTAACAGAAAAGGGAATTATGATGTCAGCATGATGACATGCTGACATCAGCAGGTCAAACTGCGGCTGACTAAGTCAAATATGACTTGTGGGTCCAGTGGGACCCACACGTCAGCCTCTGTGACTTTAACATAAATAAATTAAACTAACAGTGGGTTAATTAAAGGGTGGGCCCCAGTTGTCAGTGAGTAGATTAACTAACAAATTAAGTTTTAGCTAAAAACATTTAGTTTAACCCAAATATAGCGCAGGGGCCCACATGTCAGCGTCAGAGGTGAAAAGTAATGGCGTTGACCCCGGTCAACGAAGTCAACCCAGGGCCAGGGGACCCACTGGCAGTCCCAGCGAGGTGGGCCCCACCCGTTTCCACGTCGGACGCCGGCCGGAAACGCTCCGGCGAGGCCGTCCACGACGGCGCGACTCCGGCGATCTTCGGATTTCCTCCACAGTGCACCAAATCGGTTGGTTTTGGGCTGGTTCGAATGAGCTACGAGTGCCGCATCCATCTATGCTAGCGCGCGGGCGCGGGGATGGCCGGAACGTCGCCGGCGTCGAATTGGGCGGCCACCGGAGTTCGGTTAACGATGGGCTCGGCGTTGTGGTGCCCTAGGGAAGTCTCTAGTGGTTGCAACGTTCTCCTGGTGAGGTACAGAGCACGGTACCGGGCTCGGAAGTGAGCTGCGGTGGCCCTGGCCACGGCGACGACATGGCCGGCGGCGGAAGCTTCGGCCGGTCATGGCAAGGGCGGCTACAGGCGCGGAAACGGAAAGTAGACAGAGAGGGAGGAAGCGCAGCTCACCGCGGAGCTCGGTGACGCGCTCGGGGAGGTCGGGGACGGCTCGATGGCGACGCAACCGCCGGCGAGGAGGTGGTGGCCGAGGATGGGGAAGACGACGCGGGCGACGGCGGTGACGCTCCTCGGCTCCCAGCCAGTGGCTCAGTCGACGCAGGGAAGAGTCGCGGAGCCGCTGGTCATGGTCGCGCAGCGCGAGGTGGCCTCTGGCCACGACCACGGTGAAGTGCGGCGGCGGCCTCCGCTCGGACGAGCCAGATCGAGAGAGGGAAGGGGAGTGGGGAGGAATGGGAGCTAGGGTTCGATCCAGGGAGTTCGGCCTCATCCTTATCCACTCGGGGAAGGCGGCGGATGCACGGCGCGTGGAGATCGCCGGCGCGGGCGTCTGTGGTGGCGACAGCAAGGGGGAGCAGGTGGGAGGAGGGAGAAAGCTCAGGCGAGCTGGGCCGAGTACTGTAGCACTGGGCCTTAGTGCCCAGTGGCTCTTTCCTTATTTCTTTCTCTGTAAAAGAAGATAGCTCCTGTTTGCATTTATTTGAGCTAGCAAATGAAATTTTCTCAACATGAAACTTGTCACAAGAATACAGAGCAATATTATGGGCTCGAGTAAAAAGTTTGGGGCCATCTGGAAAAGGTTTGGTATTTTTAGAAATTGGAAAGACCAATTTAATTGTTGTTGGATCACTAAATAAAATTCCAGGGAAAATTTGGGAATCCAAAAGAGGTTGGTTGCATCATGACAAATACTTTGGGATTATTTGCCACAATGTGAACTATTTTGTTTTGCTGATCGAAGAAATAATTATTTGACTTGCATTTTAAATTTGAATTTGAATCTGTTTTGAGACAGGTGGCATTTTGACTTAGCAAAATATGATGACATGGCAAATGAATTAGCAAAATGGCAGGTTTAAGATCTGGGGATGTTACACCCACATGAATAAATTTTTTGCTTTTGTTGTGTCTTGATGTTGTTTACTGCTGTAGCATCATCATTGTATCTTTGCTTTTCATATTTGTGCCAAGTATAGCCTCCGATTGCTAGAAAGTTCAAAAGTTGTGAGGTGCTGTCCAGGAAACAGATTCTGTCCTTGGATAGAAAAATTCGTATAAAATCACCAGATCATCTTTTTGGTCTGAATTTTTTAGACAGCGTTCTCTATATAATTGTCTTTTGTGCGTCAGTTCTGAGTTTTTTTATTTGAGTTGCAGAAGTATCCCGAACAGACCAATTACTGCCTGCTGTTCTGTTTTTCACAGATTCTGTCCTGTTTTGCCTTACCTTCACTTTGCAAATTAAGAACTTGCTTTTTCTTTGCAAAAACCTTTTGGCAATCTTGAGAAACAGTAGAACTTCAAGAATATCCTTATTTCCAGCAAGGTATAATTATTTTATTAAGGGTACTAACCTCGCTAATCAGATTATGATGAGTTATGTATGAAGGGAGTTTTCAAGTGTGCGAGGGGAGATGATAAAAAGATTCAGGAGTGTCAAGCGCTCAAGCTTGGGGATGCCCCCGTGCACCCCCAAGAAATATTCAAGGAGACTCAAGCGTCTAAGCTTGGGGATGCCCCCGTGCATCCCCTTCTCCATCAACATTATCAGTTCGTCTTTCGCTCCACTATATTTTTATCACTTCATGTGTTATGTGCTATGCTTGGAGCGTCTTGCTTTTAGTTTTCTTTTTAGTTTTTCATAACGAGTCGGAACTCAGCATTCCTTTATGTGGGAGAGAAACACGCTCCACTTCTACCTAGAACATAACATAGAATTTTCATGTCTATCTATGTTGTGTGTGTTCTTTGTCTTTTAATAGCTACTATCGTGCTCTGCTCTTAGTATTCATGCTTATCTTTTCAAAGAGCTTTTGTCTAGTTGGTTGCTTGAACTCTCTTTAATTATCATGCTCACCTTATTAAGAGAGTTTGCTTCCGTTGCATTGGTTAATGTGTCTATGATAAATATGCTACTTGCATAATGGTGCTTAGTAGTTCAGGTTTTCTTATGGTTAATCTCAAATAGCTGGGGGGTTCCCAATGTGTTATTGGAGTACCAACTTGGTTTGTTTGCCTATGATGTGGTATGGTTTAGTAATATCTTCCTTCGAGAATTTATTTTGATTGACTTGGCGTATGCTCACGCATATTTAAGACTGTAAAGAAAGTCTGTCAAGCCTTGATGATCTTTTATTTCTAAGTAGCGATATAACTACCATGCCTGATTCAATATTGCTTTGTCGCTCTGCATGATTATGACCGTCATTGCTCTCTTAGTTGGTCGCTCCCAGTCTTTTGCTAACCTCCACCTGTACTAAGCAAACTAACCATGCAATACATAGCTCATGGGAAAGTAGCCTAAAAACTATTGTGGTAAAGAATATGTTGCTTATGTATCTTATTTCTTATAAATTGCTTGCTGAGCGGTAACCATGTTTCTGGGGACACCATCAACTGTCACACTTTTGTTGAATATCATGTGAGTTGCTATGCATGTTCGTCTTGTCTGAAGTAAGGGTGATTTACCGTCGGTTGAATAACCATGCATATTGTTAGAGAAGAACATTGGGCCGCCAACCAAAGCCATGCATCATGGTGGAAGTTTTAGCTTGGACCTTAATCCTCAATCTCTCATGAGAATATGCTTATGCATTAAAGAGGAGTCCATCATCTATTTTCTATGTTGTCCCGGTATGGATGTCCTCAAGTTGAGATCTATCAAAAATGAGAAATCAAATGCGATCTATCTCCTTGGACCTTTGTACAGGAGGCATAGAGGTACCCCTTTGTGACACTTGGTTAAAACATATGTAATGCAATGATAACCCATGGGGATCCGAGCTAATTAGGACAAGGAGCGAGCACTATTGGTATACGATGCATGAGGCTTGCAACTTATAGGATGTTTTATACATGACACATATGAAGTACTACTACCGTTGACACAATTGCTTCCATGTTTTCAAATAAAAAGCTCTAGCACTTAACCTTTCTTTTACCTTTATGTTGAAGCACCAACTACTGAGAGCGTGATTGTCATTCTGAGTGTAATGTGCATTGTCCCAAAGTAGCATTGTCTTTTGCATGATTGTGATATCGTTTATTCTGAAATGATTGTATCTAGTCATCACTTAAACCTTGAAGGTGCCCCTGCATTTATGTTTTGCATCACTAAAGGGGGCAAGCTAGATATCACTTTATCATATTTGCACATCATGTTCATTGCAAATCTTTTTGATGTTTCAGTTTCATGTTGTAAAACTATCAGTCATTTGTGATTTTCTCTTGAGGCAACTTAATTACTTTAGAATCATTGTCTCAGTAAGCTTTTGTCATATGACTATGAGAAAGTCCTATATGGTTAATAGCATGTCACCACAGAAATTATTCTTGTTATCATTTACCTACTCGAGGACGAGCAGGAATTAAGCTTGGGGATGTTGATACGTCCAAAACGTATCTATAATTTCTGCTTGCTCCATGCCACTTTTGGGTGATATTGCTATGATATTCATACTCTTCCATACACTTTTGATCATATTTGGACTAACTTACTAATCCAGTGCACCCCAGTGCCAGTTTCTATTTTCGGTTGTTTTTGTATTTCAGGTTTTCACATTTCGAGAACTGCCCAGAAAAATCCAGAAAAATTATATAAAAAATCAGCGATCCGGAAACAACACTGCGTCCGAAGGGCAGCCTGGGGGGGCCATAGGGGCTCCAGGCGCCCTGTGGGCGCGCCCCCCCTGGGCCGCGCAGGGGGGGCGCCTGGGCCCCCCGAAGCCCGTCCGGTGCCCCCCTTTGGCATATATTTAGAGGGACCTCCGAAACCCTCAGAACAGGAACTCTTTTCGCGATCCCATCTCTGTTCCGCCGCCGCCGCTTCCAAGATCGGGAGCACCAGGAGAACTCTTCCCGGCACCCTGCCGGAGGGGAGGATCACCACCGGGAGCTTCTCCACCACCATGGACGCCTCCCGGATGACTCATGAGTAGTCTCCCTTGGACCATGAGTCCATGACCAGTAGCTATGTGATGTTCTCCTCCCGTTCTTGTGCTTCACTAATTAGTCCTCGTGAGCTGCCCTACATGATCGAGGCACCTATGTAATCCTTATGCTGTTGCTATGTTGAGTTTGCTGGGATCCGATGGATTATGAGATTATGTTCAGATTGATCTTGAGTAATATATTTGATTCACCTCTTTTATATTTTTGTTCATAAGTAATTCTTGCATGTTCTCCGTTGTTATTTATTGCTTTGGCCGTGTAATAGGTAGTGACTCCAAGAGGGAACGTTATGCTCGATTGTGGGTTCATGCCCCTCGATGACTAGCTTGAGTGACAGAAACATGAGTCTAGGGGATGTGCTGTTGCCACAAGGGGGAAAACAACGGTGCTTGTGCCCGCGGGTGCAAGGATTGTTTACTTTACGCAAAGTTCTTTTAATGCAGTTGTCTGTTGCATTGAGTTTACACTATGGGTGGGACTCGCAACTTAATACCAGCGAGATGTTCTGGATAGATATCTCAAGGTGGATGACTAGTAGCTATGTGATGTTCTCCTCCCGTTCTTGTGCTTCACTAATTAGTCCTCGTGAGCTGCCCTACATGATCGAGGCACCTATGTAATCCTTATGCTGTTGCTATGTTGAGTTTGCTGGGATCCGATGGATTATGAGATTATGTTCAGATTGATCTTGAGTAATATATTTGATTCACCTCTTTTATATTTTAGTTCATAAGTAATTCCTGCATGTTCTCCGTTGTTATTTATTGCTTTGGCCGAGTAGTAGGTAGTGACTCCAAGAGGGAACGTTATGCTCGATTGTGGGTTCATGCCCCTCGATGACTAGCTTGAGTGACAGAAACATGAGTCTAGGGGATGTGCTGTTGCCACAAGGGGGAAAACAACGGTGCTTGTGCCCGCGGGTGCAAGGATTGTTTACTTTACGCAAAGTTCTTTTAATGCAGTTGTCTGTTGCATTGAGTTTACACTATGGGTGGGACTCGCAACTTAATACCAGCGAGATGTTCTGGATAGATATCTCAAGGTGGATGATTAGTAGTAGATATTGATGGATTTCGGTCTACTTACTTTGGCGTACCGCCCATGCTTTGAACCTCAACCTTTCTTGCAATGTAGTCAGCATTTGTTTGCGTTCGTGGTCCTGTCAATTGCCCAGCTGTAATTTGTTACCTCACATAGTTGTTTTATCGTCTTTTGGGAGAGAGACATCACTAGTGAACATCATGAGACTCCGGTCCATATTACCATCATTGATCACATCCACTATTTACTTTTCGTTATTTACCTACTATTGCAAAAACTATCTATCACTACTATCATTGCTTTTAACCCTTTGTGAACTACAAGGCCGGAGAGATTGACAACCTCTCTGTACTCGTTGGGAGCAAAGTTATTTGTATCTGTGTGCAGGTCCACGTTGGTTGCTACTAATCTGGCGCCGTAGCAATTGACACCTACTTGTTGAACCTAGGAGTCTCTGGGGAATCGATCCTTGGCATCTTTGCTAGGGGAAAACACTTCTACTTACTGCATCTTACACCTTCCACTTGGGGTAACCAACGAGGGGTTCGAGGCCCATCACTACCCAAAAAGCTTTTAATAATAGTGTAGAAGAAAAACTAAACAAACTAGGTGATCTCTCTTTGAAGGTAGACAATTTAGCCAATGAGGTTGAATTACTTAAAATTAGAACTTCTCCTCTTGAGGAGAGGAAGGTCACTCCTATGAATGCTATTCAAGTGCAAATTAATGAAAACATTAGGATGATGGCTAAACTTAAAGAGAGATGGGCTAGAGAAAGGGAGGAAGAAGATAGAATTAAGAGCCTTCCTACCCACCACACTGTTGCTACTATCCAAGTTGTTGAGGATATCCAAACTCTTAGCACCCAATGCACTCCTGGTCCCATTGGACCTATTAATGGTGATGCTATGACTATAGAAACTACCAAACAAGTGAACCTAAAGGACACCACTACCACCTTACTTGATAGTAGTGACCTTGATTTGATAATTGCACTCTTACCGAAGTTATTGATTTCCTTCACAAGATGTCTAGAGATCCCCGCACTAGCACGATTAACCTTGCCTTCACAAAGCATATCACTAATGCTCTTATCAAAGCCAGGGAGGAGAAACTTAGAGTAGAAGCCTCCATACCAAGAAAGCTAGAAGATGGTTGGGATCCTATGATTAAAATTAAGTTGAATAACTTCTCTTGCTATGCTTTATGTGATGTTGGTGCTAGTACCTCTGTTATGCCCAAAAGAATATATGATATGCTTAAATTGAAACCTTTTGATTCTTGTTCTTTTGGTGTTCGTCTCGTTGATTCTTCCATAAAGAAACCTTTGGGGAGGATCGACGATGTTCTTATCATTGTCAATGACAATTACGTTCCCGTTGATTTTACTATTATGGACATTGAATGTGAACCTTCTTGTCCAATTATTTTGGGACGTCCTTTTCTACGCACCGTTGGTGCTATCATTGACATGAAAGAGGGGAATAGAAAATTTCAGTTTCCTCTCAAGAAAGGGATGGACCCTCGAAAGAAGATTAAGTTACCTTTTGAGTCCGTTGTACGGGCTAGCTATTCTTTTACTCTTGATAAAACTTGATCTCTTTGCATTATGCCTAGCTTAAAGGCATAAAAGAAAGCGCTTTTGGGAGGCAGCTCACATGAATAAATTTTATTTTGCTTTTGTTGTGTCTTGATGTTGTTACTACAGTAGCATCATCATTGTATCTTTGCTTTTCAATTTTGTGCCAAGTATAGCCTCTGATTGCAAGAAAGTTCAAAAGTTGTGACGTGCTGTCCAGGAAACAGATTCTGTCCTTGGATAAAAAAATTCGTATAAAATCACCAGATCATCTTTTTGGTCTGAATTTTTTCGACAGCGTGCTCTATATAATTGTCTTTCGTGCGTCTGTTTTGAGTTTTTTTATTAGAGCGGCAGAAGTACCCCGAAAAAATCATTTACTACCTACTGTTCTGTTTTTCATAGATTCTGTCCTGTTTTGCCTTTCCTTCATTTTGCAAACCTAGAGCTTGCTTTTTCTTTGCAAAAACCTTTTGGCAATCTTGAGAAACAGTAGACCTTCAAGAATATCCTTATTTCCAGCAAGAAACAATTATTTTATTATGGGTACTAACCTCGCTAATCAGATTATGATGAGTTATGTATGAAGGGAGTTTTCAAGTGTGCGAGGGAAAATGATAAAAAGATTCAGGAGTGTCAAACGCTCAAGCTTGGGGATGCCCCCATGCACCCCCAAGAAATATTCAAGGAGACTCAAGCGTCTAAGCTTGGGGATGCTGATACGTCCAAAACGTATCTATAATTTCTGCTTGCTCCATGCCACTTTTGGGTGATATTGCTATGATATTCATACACTTCCATACACTTTTGATCATATTTGGACTAACTTACTAATCCAGTGCACCGCAGTGCCAGTTTCTGTTTTCGGCTGCTTTTGTATTTCAGGTTTTCACGTTACGAGAACTGCCAGGAAAAATCCAGAAAAATTATATAAAAAATCAGCGTTCCGGAAACAACCGTGCGTCCGAAGGACAGCCGGGGGGGGCCACCAGGGCTCCAGGCGCCCTGGCGGCGCGCCCCCCCTGGGCCGCGCCGGGGGGCGCCTGGGCCCCCCGAAGCTTCCCCGATGCCCCCTTTGGCATATATTTAAAGCGTCCTCCGAAACCCTCAGAACAGAAACTCTTTTCGCGATCCCATCTCTGTTCCGCCGCCGCCGCCGCTTCCAAGATCGGGAGCACCAGGAGAACTCTTCCCGGCACCCTGCCGGAGGGGAGGATCACCACCAGGAGCTTCTCCACCACCATGGACGCCTCCCGGATGAGTCGTGAGTAGTCTCCCTTGGACCATGAGTCCATGACCAGTAGCTATGTGATGTTCTCCTCCCGTTCTTGTGCTTCACTAATTAGTCCTCGTGAGCTGCCCTACATGATCGAGGCACATATGTAATCCTTATGCTGTTGCTATGTTGAGTTTAATGGGATCCGATGCATATTGTTAGAGAAGAACATTGGGCCGCCAACCAAAGCCATGCATCATGGTGGAAGTTTTAGCTTGGACGTTAATCCTCAATCTCTTATGAGAATATGCTTATGCATTAAAGAGGAGTCCATCATCTATTTTCTATGCTGTCCCGGTATGGATGTCCTCAAGTTGAGATCTATCAAAAACGAGAAATCAAATGCGATTTATCTCCTTGGACCTTTGTACAGGTGGCATAGAGGTACCCCTTTGTGACACTTGGTTGAAACATATGTAATGCAATTGTAACCCATGGAAATCCGAGCTAATTAGGACAAGGTGCGAGCACTATTGGTATTCGATGCATGAGGCTTGCAACTTATAGGATGTCTTATGCATGACACATATGAAGTACTACTACCGTTGACAAAATTGCTTCCATGTTTTCAAAACAAAAAGCTCTAGCACATAACCTTTCTTTTACTTTTATGAGTTTCCACCTTCTTTCTTCAAGCACCAACTACTGAGAGCATGATTGTCATTCTAAGTGTAATGTGCATTGTCCCAAAGTAGCATTGTCTTTTGCATGATTGTGATATCGTTTATTTTGAAATCATTGTATCTAGTCATCACTTAAACCTTGAAGGTGCCCCTGCATTTATGTTTTGCTTCACTAAAGGGGGCAAGCTAGATATCACTTTATCATATTTGCACATCATGTTCATTGCAAAAAAATTTGACGTTTCAGTTTCATGTTGTAAAACTTTCAGTCATTTGTGATTTTCTCATGAGGCAACTTAATTACTATAGATTCATTGTCTCAGTAAGCTTTTGTCATATGACTATAAAAAGTCCTATATGGTTAATAGCATGTCACCACAGAAATTATTCTTGTTATCATTTACCTACTCGAGGACGAGCAGGAATTAAGTTTGGGGATGTTGATACGTCCAAAACGTATCAATAATTTCTGCTTGCTCCATGCCACTTTTGGGTGATATTGCTATGATATTCATACACTTCCATACACTTTTGATCATATTTGGACTAACTTACTAATCCAGTGCACCCCAGTGCCAGTTTCTGTTTTCGGCTGTTTTTGTATTTCAGGTTTTCACGTTACGAGAACTGCCAGGAAAAATCCAGAAAAATTATATAAAAAATCAGCGTTCCGGAAACAACCGTGCGTCCGAAGGACAGCCGGGGGGGCCACCAAGGCTCCAGGCGCCCTGGCGGCGCCCCCCCCTGGGCCGCGCCGGGGGGGCGCCTGGGCCCCCCGAAGCTTCCCCGATGCCCCCCTTTGGCATATATTTAAAGTGTCCTCCGAAACCCTCAGAACAGAAACTCTTTTCGCGATCCCATCTCTGTTCTGCCGCCGCCGCCGCTTCCAAGATCGGGAGCACCAGGAGAACTCTTTCCGGCACCCTGCCGGAGGGGAGAATCACCACCGGGAGCTTCTCCACCACCATGGACGCCTCCCGGATGAGTCGTGAGTAGTCTCCCTTGGACCATGGGTCCATGACCAGTAGCTATGTGATGTTCTCCTCCCGTTCTTGTGCTTCACTAATTAGTCCTCGTGAGCTGCCCTACATGATCGAGGCACATATGTAATCCTTATGCTGTTGCTATGATGAGTTTGCTGGGATCCGATGGATTGTGAGATTATGTTCAGATTGTGTTTGAGTAATATATTTGATCTACCTCTTTTATATTTATGTTCGTAAGTAATTCTTGCATGTTCTTCATTGTTATTTATTGCTTTGGCCAAGTAGTAGGTAGTGACTCCAAGAGGGAACGTTATGCTTGATTGTGGGTTCATGCCCCTCGATGACTAGCTTGAGTGACAGAAACATGAGTCTAGGGGATGTGCTGTTGCCACAAGGAGGAAAACAACGGTGCTTGTGCCCGCGGGTGCAAGGATTGTTTACTTTACGCAAAGTTCTTTTAATGCAGTTGTCTGTTGCTTTGAGTTTACACTATGGGTGGGACTCGCAACTTAATACCAGCGAGATGTTCTGGATAGATATCTCAAGGTGGATGATTAGTAGTAGATGCAGATGGATTTCGGTCTACTTGCCTTGGCGTACCGCCCATGCTTTGAACCTCTACCTTTCTTGCAACATAGTTAGCATTGGTTTGCGCACATAATTCTGTCAATTGCCCAACTGTAATTCGTTTACCTCACATAGCTGTTTTATCGTCTTTTGGGAGAGAGACATCACTAGTGAACATCATGAGACTTCGGTCCATATTACCATCATTGATCACATCCGCTATTTACTTTCCGCTTTTTACTTACTATTGCAGCAATACCTATCACTACTATCACTTGCGTTTGATCCTTTGTAAACGACAAGGCCGGAGGGATTGACAACCTCTCTGTACTCGTTGGGAGCAAAGTTATTTGTATCTGTGTGCAGGTCCACGTTGATTGCTAATACCTGGCGCCGTTAGCAGTTGACACCTTCTTGTTGAAACTGGGAGTCTCAGGGAAATCGATCCTTGGTATCTTTGCCAAGGGAAAACTTCCGCTACACTGCATCCCAAACCTTCCACTTGGGGTAACCAACGAGGGGCGAGAAGCCATCAACCCTGCCGGAGGGGGAATCCTTCTCCGGTGGCTATCTTCATCATCCCGGCGCTCTCCATGACGAGGAGGGAGTAGTCCATCCTCGGGGCTGAGGGTATGTACCAGTAGCTATGTGTTTGATCTCTCTCTCTCGTGTTCTTGAGATGGCACGATCTTGAAGTATCGCGAGCTTTGCTATTATAGTTGGATCTTATGATGCTTCTCCCCCTCTACTCTCTTGTAATGGATTGAGTTTTCCCTTTGAAGTTATCTTATCGGATTGAGTCTTTAAGGATTTGAGAACACTTGATGTATGTCTTGCACGTGTTTATCTATGGTGACAATGGGATATCATGTGATCTACTTGATGTATGTTTTGGTGATCAACTTGCAGGTTCCGTGACCTTGGGAACCTATGCATAGGGGTTGGCACACGTTTTCATCTTGACTTTCCGGTAGAAACTTTGGGGCACTCTTTGAAGTTCTATGTGTTGGTTGAATAGATTTTTCTGAGATTGTGTGATGCATATCGTATAATCATACCCACGGATACTTGAGGTGACATTGGAGTATCTAGGTGACATTAGGGTTTTGATTGATTTGTGTCTTAAGGTGTTATTCTAGTACGAACTCTATGATAGATTGAACGTTACTACGGACTCTTGAATAGATCGATCAGAAAGAATAGCTTTGAGGTGGTTTCGTACCCTACCATAATCTCTTCGTTTGTTCTCCGCTATTAGTGACTTTGGAGTGACTTTTTGTTGCATGTTGAGGGCTAGTAATATGATCCAATTATGTTATCCTTGTTGAGAGAACTTGCACTAGTGAAAGTATGAACCCTAGGCCTTGCCTACTATCATTGCAATACCGTTTATGCTCACGTTTACCACTTGCTACCTTGCTGTTTTTATATTTTTCTTTTACAAAAACCAATATCTACCATCCATATTACACTTGTATCACCATCTCTTGGCCGAACTAGTGCACCTATACAATTTACCATTGTATTGGGTGTGCTGGGGACACAAGAGACTCTTTGTTATTTGGTTGCAGGGTTGCTTGAGAGAGACCATCTTCATCCTACACCTCCCACGGATTGATAAACCTTAGGTCATCCACTTGAGGGAAATTTGCTATTGTCCTACAAACCTCTGCACTTGGAGGCCCAACAACGTCTACAAGAAGAAGGTTGTGTAGTAGACATCAAGCTCTCATGTAGTCGATGTTCACATATGACACCACTAAAGGAAGCAACAACATACATATCATCAAAATATCATACGAATACCAACATCACATGATTACTTATAACAAGACTTCTCCCATATTCTCATGAACAAAAGTAACTACTCACATATCATATTCATATTCAAGATCAGAGGGGTATTGAATATGATTGATGATCTGAACATTTAATCTTCCACCAAATAAACCAACTAGCATCAACTACATGATGTAATCAACACTACTAGCAACCCATAGGTACCAACCTGAGGTTTTGGGACAAAGATTGAATACAAGAGATGAACTAGGGTTTGAGATGAGATGGTGCTGGTGAAGATGTTGATGAAGATTGGTCCTCCCACGATGAGATGATTGTTGGTGATGTCGATGGCTTCGATTCCCCCTCCTGGAGGGATGTATTCCTGGCGGAATCGCTCTGCCGAAGAGCAAAAGTGCTCCTGCCCCGGTTCCGCCTTGAGACATCGGCGCTTTGTCCCGAAAGTCTTATCTTTATTATTTCTAGGTCAAAACCCCTCATATAGCAGAAGATAGGCATCGAAGGCTAGCTGTGGGCCCCATAAGGCATCATGACATGCCTAGGGGTGGCCGCGCTTTGTTGCCTTGTTAACAACTGGTGGGCCCCTCTAGTATTTTTTTATATATTCAATAAAACTCTCCGTGAAGTTTCAGGCAATTTGGAGCTCTATAGAATAGGTATCTTTGTTGTAACTTTTCTAGGTCCAGAATTCTAGCTGCCGGTAATCCTCCTCTCCATGTAAATCTTGCATAAGAGAGAAAAGGAATTAGAATTGCATCATATAGTGGAATAATGACCAAAAACTATATATATATATATATATATATATATATATATATATATATATATATATATATATATATAACAGTAGGAAACACATGATGCAAAATGGACGTATCAACTCCCCCAAGCTTAGACATCGCTTGTCCTCAAGCGAAAGTCGAACTCGATAATTATGACCACATGTTTAGAGAGAGAGAGAGAGGGGTGTCGATAAAAACAAAATACGGACATGATAGCATCATGCCTAAAAACATATGAAGAAATATTTGTCATATAGCTTCTCATAAACAAGTAACAATTCATTCACAACTTCAAAGTATGAAGTATAAACTTTCTTGAAAACAAAGAACTATGTTCTAAGTCATAAAAAAAATCACAATTCATCATATTTCGAGGAAGAGTCTATGCAAGAGATTTTGATTTAACAGGTCCACATACTCAACCATCATTTAGTCTTCTATGATTGGTAACACTCAATGCATATTTTTGGGAACAAACGTTTCCGTTAGACACATAGGAAGATAGGGGCTTATTGTTTTTACCTCCCAACTTGTTTACCTCGAGGATAATGTCAACAATAATAACTCATGATTACCTACATCCAACTGGATATATATATATATATATATATATATATATATATATATATATATATATATATATATAGGGGTCTATTCTCATAACACCCCTTAAGACCTTATTCTCCTAACAACAGGCTTATTCTCCTAACAACCCTCCTCGTCCACTCCCCGCCTCCTAGCGCCAGAGGCCCGACGCCCGCATCCTCCCCCACCCCTCCCCGCCTCCTAGCGAGGGAGCGCCCCGGCAGCCGGCGGCCAGCGTCCTCCCCCACCCCTCCCCCGCCTCCTCCACCTCACCGCCGCGCCGGCCCCCGTCCCGCGCCGCAACCACCAGCAGGCGCCGCACCACCACCCGACCCCCGACCCCGGCGAGCTCCTTCCTCTCCCCGGCCGCGCAGGCGCTCGTCCTCGAGCTCTCCGCCACGCCGCTCCACGCCCTCCCGGCCTTCCTCGCCTCCCGCCGCGACGACCTCCTGCGCGCCGCCGACCTGCCGTCCCTGCTCAAGGCGCTCGAGCTCTCCGGCCACTGGGAGTGGGCGCTGGCGCTCCTCCGCTGGGCGCGCGCCGAGGGGGGCGCCGAGGGCGTCGCGGCGCTCGAGATGGTCGTGCGCGCGCTGGGCTGCGAGGGCCGGCACGACGCCGTCTGCGCGCTGCTCGACGAAATGCCGCTCCCTCCCGGCGCCCGCATGGACGTCCGCGCCTACACCACTGTGCTGCACGCGCTCTCCCGCGAGGGCCGCTACGACCGCGCGCTCCGGCTCTTCGACGAGCTCCCCCAAGTTGTTTCGGCAGCATGCGCTCTTGCAGTTCACTCGGGGACGAGGTCCCTGACTTGGCGCCACCAGCAGGCTGACAGTGAGCCACCAAACGCCGTCTTCGCCTGCCTCCCGCTGGCGGCGCTCGTCGGCCACGAGGGTAGGAGCAAGAACGGCAAGAACAAAAGAAGAAGATCCTGTGCGTGCACGGCGGCCTCTCGCCGGAGCTCGAGAGCCCGGACCAGAACCGCCAGATCAAGCGCCCGCTGGCCATAAAAAAACCATTGCGGTTCACTTGGTGATCCAAAAACAAAAACACATCGGAAAAGCAGCTCACTTCTCAACACTTCTCAAAGTAAAAACGAATTTTGTGGTGTCTATGAAAGGTGTCTGGTTCATTTTGTGGTGGTTTGTTACGTAAGTGAACGTGCAGTGCACTTGGGTAAGAAAAAAGTCTGCTACGAAGGACTCATCAGTATAGTTCATTTCAAACAAAATGCATTTAAAAACAAGTAAAAATGCAGTGCACTTTCGTCTAAAAAAGTCCATTGCAAAGGACTCTTTGAAGCTCACTTTGTTTCTCTCCCACGAAGTTGGCCATAAAAAAACCATTGCGGTTTACTTGGTGATCCAAAAACAAAAACACATCGGAAAAGCAGCTCACTTCTCAAACACTTCTCAAACGTGCGTACAAATTTAATTAGTACGAAAAAAGACAAAAAGCAAATCATGAGGTTCACTTTTTGGTAGTGTTTCGCATTACTTTCGGGAGTGTTGCGGTCCACTTTCCTTCGAAAAAAAAGTTGGAAAAAAGACAACAAAACTCCTCTGAGAAAAATCTACGTCCAACAAAATAAATCATGAGGTTCGTTTGACTGTCTGATGCAGTGCGTTCTTCAGTTTGAAGCAGTGCGCTTTTCGTGTTTTTGTAATTTGAAAACTGCTCTTAAACCGTAATGAATTAGAGGGCGTGTTCTACATGAGAAAGTAGTGTCTCGACGATATCTTTCCAACGGTGTATCATTTGGATCATTTCGACCAACTTTTTGTAAAAAATTCACGAAAAAACGGCTGCTGCCGTTCGTAGTCAGCCGCACGATTTTCAAATTTAACTAAAAACCGTAAGGAATCTCAAAAACATTTCAACATATGAAAGTTGCGCCTCGTTCGTAGCTTTCCAACGGTATATTACATGCATTGTTTCGACAAACGGTTAAAAAACTGGAGTGAAAACAGTACCGAAAATTTGAATAAATTCGAAAAACACAATTCCGCGATTTAGTAAATTCAAAACTGCTCTTAAACCGTAGCGAATTAGAAAAAATAATAGATATGAAAAAGATGCGTGGCGACGATACCTTTCCAACGGTGTATCATATGTTTCGTTCCGACGAGCGGTTTAGAAAAAAAACGCCAAAACACGCTCGCTGCCATTCGTTGTGAGCCGCACGATTTTCGAAACTGCTCTTAAACCGTGCGGAATCTTGAAAAGTGTTCAACATGGCGAAGATGCGTCTACTCCATAGCTTTTCAACGGTATATTACACGCATAATTCCGATAAACGGTTAAAAAATTAGAGCAAAAAAGGTACCGAAAAAATAACACGTACAGTTTTTTCAACATGAAGTTCGCTGGTCTCTGTGGTGCGGTGCGTTTAGCTCTCCAATGCAATTTTGCAATGCAGTTCGGAAGTGTTATGAGAATATTATTCTCGTAATGTTATGAGAATAGACCGGCTATATATATATATATATGGATCTTTCCCAACCACATGATGCTTGACAACTAGAGAATAAATATAGAAGAATAGGGATGAACATTATTGACTCTTGCATAAAATTAAATATAGAAAAGTAAAAGATAAGCCCTTCACAGGGAAGCATAGGTTTTCATGCACTTTTTATTTTTGGATGTGCAAGCTCTTAATGTAAAGGAACGTCACTTTATATTGCCCCTTATGATAACAACCTTCATTATGCAGTCTATCGTTTTTATTTCTTTGCCATCACAAGATCGTACAAAGCTTATTTTCTCTTACAATAAAAGTTCATACATATTTAGGAGCAATTTTTATTGTTTTATGCACCGATGACAACTTAATTCAAGGATCTTATTCAATCCATTGGTAGATATGGCGGACTCTCATGGAAAGAAACTGGGTTTAGGAGTTTTGGATGCACACGTAGTATCTCTACTTAGTGCAAATTTTGGCTAGCAAGAAGGTTCTAAACAAGCACCACATGTAAAGCACTCTCACCTTTCCGTAATTTGCTAGCCTCTTCGGTTCCATGCATTGTCCTTTTTCACCTTGAGATGTGGTGCAAACTTTGCTGGTGCGTCCAAATCCCGTGATATGATACACCCTATCACACATAAACCTCCTTATATCTTCCTCAAAATAGTCATCATACCTACCTATTATGGCGTTTCCATAGCCATTCCGAGATATATTGCCGTGCAAATTTCACCGTTTTGTTATTATGACACACATCATCACTGTGTGGCAA
This sequence comes from Secale cereale, assembly GCA_902687465.1. Taxonomy (NCBI): domain Eukaryota; kingdom Viridiplantae; phylum Streptophyta; class Magnoliopsida; order Poales; family Poaceae; genus Secale; species Secale cereale. Next base: position 675,016,917 of record LR738709.1, read on the forward strand.
AACTGTATGAGCCTCCCTTATAGTCTTCCTGTCAAAACAGGAAAAAACTAAACGTAAATTGCGACTGAAAGATCATAGGTAGAAGATGGATCGAGATCCCTAGGTTCACTATTGGTTACTCTCCAAAAGGATTTCACTGTGTGGCAAACAAATTACAGCTGAACATCAATTGAGTTACCCTATTTATAAGTATGATTATGCATGGCATAACTAACGTAGGAGCATCACGTTTCGATATCTATAGATCGCCATCCAACTGCATCTATAGCTAATACTCCATCCCAAGCCCGATATACAGTATGCAATTTAAAGTATTAAGTAAAACAAAGTATTACGTTAAGTAGTGATATGAAGTGGATGAAATGCTATCTTCACCCTTGGATTTTTCTTGGGTTTTTCTTTTTCATTCTTTCGGTTTCTTTGTTTTCTTTGTTCTTTTGCCAGTTTTCTTCAGTTTTTATTTTTCTTTCTGCTTTAGATGGTATTTTCTATTTTTGATTTCATGTTCTCTTTTTCCGAACATGTGTCCACTTTTTCACGCATAAGGTACAATTTTCGTATACATCACGGACATTTTTGTACACGTTAACATTTCAATAGTACATGCTTGACATTTTCTTTCATATATGTTTTAATGTCTACTTTTTCTTCGTACATGCTGTACATTTTTCAAATACATCAGGAACATTTTCTTGTACATGTTTAACATTTTTATATACATTATTAATAATTTTTAAATATGTGTTTATATTGCAATTTATCTTTAATACATGCCCACATTTGTAAAAAAATTATATATCAAAAATATTTGGTTCGTGGGATTTGGTGCCTAAAGACGCAACATGGTATATATGAACTATACGCCGTGAAAGATTGATTTTTATTTTTAAAAAATCAAACATGATTTTATTTATTAACAAAGGTAAATATTTTTTGCAACACGAACATTTCCAAATTTTTGATTTAAAAAAAACGAGAAAATATTGAGGAAATGCAAAATATTTAGAAAAAATAGGTGCAAAATTTAAAGTGAGATTTTTTAATTACAAAAAATATTTTGAAAAATAGGAACAAAATTGAAAACATGAGCATTTTTCATGACATGAACATTTTTTGCTATTTGCTGATTATTTTTTGAATATGAGATCAAATTTTGAAACATGAAACCTTTTTGAATTTGTGAACAAAGTTTTAAAAGGAGACCATTTATTAGGATTTGTGAACAATATTATAAAATGGGAAAATTTTATGAAAATTCGAAATTCTAAACTTTTTTGAATTTCCTAACATCTTTTGAGAAGGGGCGAACAGTTTTTTCAATTCTAGTTTTTTTTGGAGTTTCTGAATAAAATTTGAAAGTAGGAACATTTGTTGAAAAGGTGAAAAAAAGCGATAGACGCGAAATTTTTTTTAATGTCTGAATATTTGTTGAAAATGAAAAATGAAAGAAAAGGAAAAAAGAAAAAGAAAATAAACAGGGAAAACGGACAAGAAACTGAAAAGAAAAAAAAACGGTCCCAAAGCCAAGATCGCTCAAACGCTCAACGCTCGCTCGATCTCCTACTGGTAGCACCCGACTGACAACTTGCCGCAGCGAGCGGCAAATAGGGTCTCCAAGCTACACATAGGTTCCTTCCAATTTCCATCACGATTGAAGGCCATAGGTGAGCTGCAACCACCATTGTGGCAATTTTTTTTGTCCCCTTGCCTCCGTCTGCCATCTCGGCGCGGAGAGGTGGGGTTCTCGCATGTTCAAGAGTTATATGTTCTTCTTCATCGTCTAGTGGTCATCGTATTTTTGTGATAATAAATTTACTCTCGTTCTTTTGGCGGTGCTATGAACTCGCAGATCCTATTATTTGGATTTGATGAGTTTATGTTGTGGTGTCGATTTCTTTTTGTTGATTTGATTTTTTGTGAAGTTGAAATCTTCTATCGACACAATTGTGAAGATATTGTGATCCGACGTCCTGCACTTCTAGGGGATCATCCCTGGCCCAAATACGTTTATCAATCAAGGCTTTTCATCTTTTTGGATGCACGACTCAAGGCGCTTTCAAATATCATTATGGGTAATGCTTGTGCCGGTGAAAGAGTGACAAAATCATTGCTCCAGTCCAATTGCAGCCCCTTTACCGAAGTATTTAGAGTATTTCTTTGAGCAGAGACTGATTCAGTGTAGAAGGTGTTTCCAAGATATTTCATTGTAATTCTTAGTCATAGGAGTTAATTTGTATCTTATTAGATCTCAGATCCAAATCAATGTACCTAACGTATTTTTGAACACAGTACAAATCGCAAGGACTCGTATAAACGCGCGTGCACTCACTTCTATGAACGTACACACGCAGATTCTACCTCTATTAGCATCTCCGAGAGACTGTGCCTGCGTATCATCTTGAGATTTTACGGAGTCACCGTAGTCGATGGGAACGTCTTCTTCGACTGAACGCGTATCGCCGAAAACCCTGAAATAAATACAGGATGCACCTAATATACTTGTAATTGTCGTGAGTATTAATACAATTATGGGATAAAATTATGGGGTTTTCTCAAAAAGAAAAAAAAAATACCGGGACACGCGATATAGAAGGGCCCAGGGCTTCTCTCGCGTGACGCGTTTCGGCCCGGTTCATTCTGTAGCAAGCAGGCTCCCGTGCCGCCGCCCCTCGCCGCGAAATCGTTTCCCGCCAACCCCAATCCCCTTTCCCGCCCCCCGCCGCGCTCCCTCCTTCCTCCAAAAAGGCCCCGCCGCGCCGCGCCCCACTCCTCGCTCGGCCTGATTCACCACCCCCCATCCACCCGGACGCGCAAGATCTTGACCCGCCGCGCCCCCCGCTCCTCGATTGATTGATATCAGACGCGGTCGGGTCGGGTCGGCGGAAGGCGGCGGCGGCGGCGGCAATGAGCGCGGTGAACATCACCAACGTGGCGGTGCTGGACAACCCCACCGCCTTCCTCAACCCCTTCCAGTTCGAGATCTCCTACGAGTGCCTCGTACCCCTCGACGACGGTACGTCCCGCTCCCCATCCCCTCCCCCCCTCTCCTCTGTACCGTACGCCCCCTCCCCGATTCGCTAGATTCGCGCGCGCGGCGGCGGCGTGCCAGCGTTTCGTTCTAGGAGGCGCCGTCCTCGAATCCGCCGAGCCTTGCCGGCGGCCTTCGGTTCGGTTCCGTTCGGCTCTGTCGCCTCCAGTGGTAGCAGCGATTGGTGTGCCGTGCACGTTTGTATGTGAATCAGTGAATATCACGGAATACGCGTTTCTTGCCGAGTTCTTCCTCTGGTACAGTGCGTCTTGGCAATTTCTGCATCTGTGACTGGGTAAACGACTGGCCTGGCTGTGTGACAGAAATGCTCTGCTCGCTGGTGCCTCTTGGATTCAGAGGACAATTCATAAACCGGATGGATCAATTTAATCCTCTGGATTAGCTACTAGTAGATGTTGATCCCTGACCAAGAGAACCGATTACAGAGGATTTTGTGGAGCCAAGTCTAAAGCTGCCGTCTCGTTGTTCCAGGACAGAAGCTATTGCTCTGTTTTTGTTTTTTTTTGCTGAAATTACACTGAGCTAGGATTTTTTTTCCTCTTCTCTTAACTTACCATTTACATAGTCAGATGGTCTTTCTAGAGGCTGTGAAAGAATAATAGCACCTGCATTTTTTTTCGCTTGAGTGTGTAATTCTCATTAAGAAAGCACTAACATAGTGCAAATGTGAATACCGAATATTGGTAAAAGCAAAAACAAAACTACCATTCTCACTGAATCCCTAGCTAACCTAGATCTAGCACAGCAGAGTTAATTACACGATAGTACCACATTTGGGGCGGTGGTGACGGATTGGTACCAAGTTTGGTAATTTTTACGTGTCAGTACCAAGTTTCGGGTAAGCCGTTACAAATCGGGCTAAACTACATACTGACAGCGTATCTGACTGACGGGGCCCATATGTCAGGTGCCGATGTGGCATCTTTTTAACAGAAAACCCCCTTACTTTATATTTAACCACGTAAAAGCACATTATTTTTCGGGTAAAGGATTCGCGTGAGTGTCCTTTTTTGGTTCGGACTTATTTGAAAATTTCGGTCAACTGGACAAGTAAAATAAATAAAAGAAAAACCAGGCGCCGACAGGTTTCGAACACGCGACCCGCTGTACGTGTACGACAACAACTAGCCACCACGCCACACGAGCGTTACTGGTATGACTCATGCGGTCGTTATTTTATAGTACTAGTGTGCGCACGCTGGGCCGGCTGTTGGGCCCAGCGCGGCTGCGTGCCCTTAGTTACTCGTTTTTGAATCATAATATTAATACGTTTACAATTATTGCGTATCTCATTATATTATTCAAATACGCCAATGATAAAAATATTATATGCCGAACACATAGTTTTTTTACTTACTTGTATATTGATTATATTTTTGTTAACGCACTATTATTAAAAGGTTGACAACATGTATTAAAAATAAAATTATAAACATAATAAATTTTAGGAATGCATTAAAACTCTTTCAACTTTCATTAAGAAAATCTACGTTTTTCTCGAAATGCTAGAATGAGTTAATGCAATAAGTTTTCAATACATGCTGAACAGTTTTCGAAATACACATTGTCAAAAAAAATCATCATGTATTAAGAAAATGTTCAACACAAAGTAGAAAAATGTTTACCGTATATTAAGAAAACTGCTCAACATATATTAAAAAATGTACAATTTGCATTTAAAATTTATTCAACGTATGTTACCAAACGTTCAATATATTAAAAAATATTCACCGTTTGTAAAGAATAGTTAATCGTGCATTAAAAAGTGATTACTATATGCCAAAAAAGTGCGCTGCATACATTCTAAAAATCTCCATGCATATTTGAAAACATGTTCATCATATATTCAGTCAGTATGTCAGAAAAAAAAAACTAACACAGTGAATGAGGAAAAAAAACTAACACAGTGAATGAGGAAAAAAAAACCTAAAAATAAGCCAAAACCAGAAACAAAAATAAAGCATAACAAAATGAATGGTAAAGAAACCTGGGCGAACGAGCCCAGCACTCGCGGCAGTAAAACGCGAAACGAAAAAACATTGCAGGCCTCGCTTGGCCCAACAGCCGGCCCAACGTGCGCTTCATCGTATAAGAAACATGCCGCGTGGTATCGAGCACGAACAGCCGGTTAGCCTGTTGGCTAGCTCGAGTCACCTGCGTACTGCAGGGCGCAGGTTCGAAACCTCGCCGCGCCCGATTTACGTTTATTTTATTTATTTGTTCATTTCGACGGAAACTTTCAAATAAGTCCGAACGAAAAAAAGACACTCACATGAATCCTTTACCCGCAAAAATAATGTTTCTTTACGTGATTACATATAAAATAAGGGGGTTTTCTGTAAAAAATATGCCACATCAGCACCTGACATATGGGCCCCGTCGGTCAGATACGTTGTTAGTACGTAGTTTAGCCCGATTTGCAACGGCTTGTCCGAAACTTGGTACTGACACGTAAAAATTACCAAACTTGATACCAATCCGCCACCACCGCCCCAAATGTGGTACTATCCTGTAATTAACTCAGCACAGCATGACAAAAAAGGAACGGAGTGCCAACTGGCAGCCGCACCAGAGCCCAAGAAAGTTCACAACCAAACTGCTGCTGGAGCAACACAGGGACATGTCCTCCGAGTTATGAGTTGACATACCACCCGTGTAGGCAAGATCTTCGGCAAGCCTAGGATCAGAGTAGGCGAGGACACGCTGGCAAACACCCACTGCAGCGACGGTGAACTTGCCTTGCCCAGCCTCCAGCCAAGAATTGCAAAGAGGAGCACGGGGCTTCAAAGATCGTGTCACGACTGCTGCCCCACACCCCAAAACAAAATCGTGGAACCAACGCTTGTCGCCTTAGTTAGGGATTAAGCTCAACTATGAATTTAGTTTGATTACGCCCCTCTGTTATCTGTTTTTTTTTTGTTATCCTACCCTTCACTTAATTCCTGAAACAGGTGGCACTGAATCTATTATCTTAGCAATTTATTAATAAATTTGTCAGCAGACTAGACAGTTCATTGGTGCTAGCCGCCTAGCCCCCTTAATTATATGCATCCCTGTTCCTTTGAAAATAGTGAAGCAGCCTGCAGTAGTGTAGCTGTACAAAAATCACATCCGCCCTAATGTATCCAGTCATGTTTTTATGCCATTCTGACTTGTCCACTGGGACTTCTCTCCTGTGATGTCTGTTTTGGTTCTGCAAAAACCCATTCAGTAGTGTGGGACTGTGGATAATTAGCAAGGAAACAGTGCTTTAGTTCAGACTTCAGAGATATCTGCCTTTGCTTCAATAGGCTAGTAGTTTGCTCACAATCAACATAGAACATCATAATTTGTTGTCCTGTATTGGAATACACTAATACTGTATACAAATTAAGGTCTTTACGATATGTTCTATTCCAGGTAGCAAGGCCAATATTCACCTAAGTTGAGCTGATTTTGATTTCCACATGTTATGGGGTGGCACAGATATTGCTATATGTTCATTGGGTATAGACTTGCTAAACTATTGATGATTTTTGTTGTTTGACCTGTTAGATCTGGAATGGAAGCTCACATATGTTGGATCAGCTGAAGATGAAACCTATGATCAGCAACTTGAGAGCGTGCTTGTTGGACCTGTCAATGTTGGGACCTACCGTTTCGTATTCCAGGTAAAACAGATGTGCTGTACTGATCAGTCAAGTCCAATATCTTCATAATGACAGTAAACCTTGAATTCCTTGCACAGTTTCAAATCTTCATTCATTACACTATTTTTCCTTTTGTTACTTGAAGAGAACTTCATAGTTTAAAAGACTAAATATGCATCTAGAAGTTAATGTTCCATTTCCATTTCAGGCTGACCCACCGGACCCTTTGAAGATACGTGAAGAAGACATCATTGGTGTCACGGTGCTGCTATTGACATGCTCCTACGTGGGTCAGGAGTTCATGAGGGTGGGTTATTATGTGAACAACGATTACGACGAGGAGCAGCTGAGAGAAGAGCCCCCGGCAAAGCTATTGCTTGACAGGGTGCAGAGAAACATTTTGGCCGACAAGCCCCGTGTCACCAAGTTCCCCATCAACTTCCACCCTGAACCTGGCACGAGCGCAGAACAGCCGCAGCAGGATGCAGAACAGCAGCAGCAGCCCACTTCACCGGAACCACAGACGGCTCTAGTAGAGCCACAGATGGCGCCACTAGAGAGCGTCACGTGTGATGAACTTAAGCCCATTGCCGCCAACCAATGATCAGAGTTGGGGTGCTAATGGTCTGTTCTCCATGCCTTTTATGGTGTCTTGATGTTACGAATCAAGAGTGGTGGTTCTGCATTGTACTGGTCTGTTGTTTACGTTTCACAATCTGTTCTGTGGCAAATGTTGGGTGTCTAGCTATTTCTTGATAAAGAATATACTTCTGCCTATTTTGTTGCACATATTTGATTGTTATTGAGACTGGAATGCTTCAGCTGGAACTGTCGAATTGGTTACCGACGTGTTTTCACTCTTAGGTGCAGATTCTGCACTGCGCTGAACCAGGTTTTGCACTGCACTGATGGTTCACAATCTTGCAAATGCTGGTTTCCTTTTTATTTCAGATAAAGTACTTTTAACCTGTTTTGTTGCAAAAGATTGAATTTTTACAGAGACTGAATATTTTGGTCTGAACCATGAATTACTTACTGGTGTGTTTTCTTTCCTTTGGTGTAGATTCCTATTATGATTGTGGCCAAATAGTTAGTATAACTACAGGTTGCTTTTGAAACTTAGCTAGTAATTGGTGGACATTGTTGAGGCTTTACATTTCCTGATTGCCAACCCTCATCAACCATTGAACGCCAAATGATTCGATGAAACATCATTGCCACTCAAAATTCTACAAAAAAACATCACTGCACTAGCATTACTAATTAAAATTGCTGCAATTAATCTCTTTAATATTGTATTAACACAACGTATAATATCTCTAGGAACAGATAACTCAATACAGCAAAGAATCCCACTTCCGGAGCTGAACAAAACCCTGGCCAATAAATCACTTATTGTTCACAGCTACGAAATTAATAGACACCAGCAACCAGTGTCTATTGCTACCGAGATCCCTTCATACCACGTCTTTGATCCACTGGTACTTTTTTTATCGAAAGGAGGATTACCCCGAGCCTTTGCATCAAGCAATGCACACAACCATGATCTACAATATGGCATCGAGGACAGGGCCAGAACCTCGAATTGAACGGACGAGGGAACTCTTCCCTTGATGTATCTATCCGCTGTCTCCACGGCTTTATGAGCTTCCTCAGAGCTCTCTTCCTCAACGACCAGCATTGGCCAATCATTCTTGCGGTTGGGAATTTGCCAGTGTTACAGGTCATCCTATCGTAGCCATAGGTTGTGTCTATACCTGGCCAAACCTTGGGCCGGGCCTAGCCAAGCCCGAGCCAAAAAACCTGAGCCCGGCCCGAACACGTAAAAGCCCGCCGGGCCTCGGGCCGGCCCTCTTCAGAAAAGTGCGAAAACGACAGGCCCGGGCTCGACCCGGCCAGGCTGTCGGGCTCAAAATCTAGGCCCGAGCCCGGCCTGAAAGCAGCGTCGGGCCGGGCCGGGCTGCCCATGGCCAGGACTAGTCGTGTCCAAGCGTTAAGCGCTCAAGTGAATGTGTTCTCTCGAGGATGTGAATCGTGAGCTCAACCAAGCTCTTGGCAGAACAGAAGCCTGTGATCAATACCGTCCTCAGGCTGTTATCCGGGCACTCCAGATTCTACCTCTGGTATTCAGTGTTGTCTCCAATAACAGGATCATGCATCACGGCATCCTGCTCTACCTGCAGATACATATGTAGGATAAAATAAAATTCTTCTGATAACAAAGTGTAGTACATTAATAATAGCATATATATGCAGAATTTTGTCAACTTTATAAGTGAGATGAGTTTTCATTTCCTCAAATGTTCTGCCAAGCAAACCAAGTGTACGGTCACTGAGTATGAGGTTGGAGCAGTGTCTCCAGGAGTGCAGAAATCCACGGGACACACAGGCGGCACGAGCAGCATTGTATTGGCATGAGAGAATGTATACAATGCAAGATGAGAGAACCGTTCACAAGTTCAATGTTAGAGCATCTTCAGCCACGTCCCAGACACGCCCTCCCCAGGCATTTTTTTACCATCGATGGCCGAAAATCGGCCCACCCGCGCCCCCAGAATCTCATTTAGCGCCGGTTTAGGCCGAAACAACAGCCGTCGATCCCGAGCCGAATCCAAGCGCTCGGGGTCGTCTGGGGACGCCGGTAGAAGCGAAAAGCGGCGTGGGGCCGCTCTGTCGGCGAGAGGAGGGCCTTTACCCGCCGTTTCCTCCCGCTTTTCCCTCTTGGCTTCCCTCCCATTCTCCATTCCTCCCGCCAATCTCCTCCTCTCCCCAAGCCCGCTGCCACGCTGCCGAAGAAGTACGCAGCCCCCCGCGCCGCGACGGATGCCGCCGCCGCCGCCGCCGCCGTCCAAGCCGCCGGGCATTTCTAATGGCGACTGTAAGGCGGAAGTTCAACGCCGGGACGCTGTCACCACCGACCGGCGGAACAGGGCGAACGCTAAGAGGGCCCGCGACATGGCGGCTATGGCGACGGCCTCGGCAACGGTCGAGCACGACCAAACCGAGATGTCTCGCGCGGGCATGATGAATCCGCCCGGCGGCCAAGGCCCATATGCGTGCCAGCAAAGCATCGGGTCTCCAGCCGGCTTCCCGCCGTCGCCCCAACCCTGGGGTTGCACGCCATCGCCGGGCTACGCCGACGGCGACGCGCATGGCGGCTTCAACCCCAACGTCACCTTCCCCCATGGTCGCCCCGTCCAGCGCACACCCTCACCCGCCTTCGCCGGCGTGCAGTACCCACCGTACACCTACTCGCCGCCGGCCTACGCCGCCTCTCTGATGCGGGGCACTGCTCTTCTCACAAACATCGTCGTCGCACCTCGGCGACACGGACGCGATGGAGGCCGACATGGACGACATCACCACGACCGGCTCGGCCTCCACCGCCGCCTCCCCCGGGTTCGCCACCCAAGACGACGCAATCGATCTCAACGACGGCATGGACGGCGAGCTCGACTACGGTGAGGAGGAACCGGAGGTGGAGGAGGAGGAGGAAGAGGAGGAGCCGGTGCCTACTCAAGCGAGCAAAGGGAAGAAGAAGAAGAAGAAGAAGAAGAAGAAGAAGAAGAAGAGGGCGGCCATGACCGGCTGATGGCTTCTCGCCCCTCGTTGGTTACCCCAAGTGGAAGGTTTGAGATGCAGTGTAGCGGAAGTTTTCCCTTGGCAAAGATACCAATGATCGATTTCCCCTGAGACTCCCAGTTTCAACAAGAAGGTGTTAACTGCTAACGGCGCCAGATATTAGCAATCAACGTGGACCTGCACACAGATACAAATAACTTTGCTCCCAACGAGTACAGAGAGGTTGTCAATCCCTCCGGCCTTGTCGTTTACAAAGGATCAAACGCAAGTGATAATAGTGATAGGTTTTGCTGCAAATAGTAAGTAAAAGCGGAAAGTAAATAGCGGATGTGATCAGTGATGGTAATATGGACCGGGGTCCCATGATGTTCACTAGTGATGTCTCTCTCCCAAAAGACGATAAAACAGCTATGTGAGGTGAACGAATTACAGCTGGGCAATTGACAGAATTATGTGCGCAAACCAATGCTAACTATGTTGCAAGAGAGGTAGAGGTTCAAAGCATGGGCGGTACGCCAAGGCAAGTAGACCGAAATCCATCTGCATCTACTACTAATCATCCACCTTGAGATATCTATCCAGAACATCTCGCTGGTATTAAGTTGCGAGTCCCACCCATAGTGTAAACTCAAAGCAACAGACAACTGCATTAAAAGAACTTTGCGTAAAGTAAACAATCCTTGCACCCGCGGGCACAAGCACCGTTGTTTTCCCCCTTGTGGCAACAGCACATCCCCTAGACTCATGTTTCTGTCACTCAAGCTAGTCATCGAGGGGCATGAACCCACAATCAAGCATAACGTTCCCTCTTGGAGTCACTACCTACTACTTGGCCAAAGCAATACATAGCAACGGAGAACATGCAAGAATTACCAACGAACATAAATATAAAAGAGGTGAATCAAATATATTACTCAAACACAATCTGAACATAATCTCACAATCCATCGGATCCCAGCAAACTCATCATAGCAACAGCATAAGGATTACATATGTGCCTCGATCATGTAGGGCAGCTCACGAGGACTAATTAGTGAAGCACAAGAACGGGAGGAGAACATCACATAGCTACTGGTCATGGACCCATGGTCCAAGGGAGACTACTCACAACTCATCCGGGAGGCGTCCATGGTGGTGGAGAGGCTCCCGGTGGTGATCCTCCCCTCCGGCAGGGTGCCGAGAAGAGTTCTCCTGGTGCTCCCGATCTTGAAAGCGCGGCGGCGGCGGAACAGAGATGAGGTTGCGAAAAAGGGTTCCCGTCTCGAGGGTTTCGGGACACGATATAAATATATGCCAAAGGGGGGCATCAACGGAGGCCTGGGGGGCCCAGGCGCCCCCCCCGGCGCGGCCAGGAGGGGGGCCGCGCCACCAGGGCGCCTGGAGCCCTGGTGGCCCCCCTCCGGCTCTACTTCGGGTGCCGGGAAGCTTCTGGAATGCTGATTTTTTATATAATTTTTCCGGGATTTTTCTGGCAGTTTTCGTAATGGGAAAACCTGAAATACAAAAACAGCAGAAAACAAAAACTGGCACTGGGGTGCACTGAGTTAATAGGTTAGTCCAAATATGATCAAAAGTGTATGGAAGTGTATAAATATCATAGTAATATCACCCAAAAGAGGCATGGAGCAAGCAGAAATTATAGATACGTTTTGGACGTATCAACATCCCCAAGCTTAATTCCTGCTCGTCCTCGAGTAGGTAAATGATAACAAGAATAATTTCTGTGGTGACATGCTATTAACCATATAGGACTTTTCATAGTCACATGACAAAAGCTTACTGAGACAATGAATCTGTAGTAATTAAGTTGCCTCATGAGAAAATCATAAAGAACTGAAAGTTTTACAATATGATACTGAAACATCAAATAGATTTGTAATGAGCATGGTGTGCAAATATGATAAAGTGATATCTCGCTTGCCCCCTTTAGTGAAGCAAAACATAAATGCAGGGGCACCTCCAAGGTTTAAGTGATGACTAGATACAATGATTTCAGAATAAACAATATCACAATCATGCAAAAGACAATGCTACTTTGGGACAATGCACATTACACTCAGAATGACAATCATGCTCTCAGTAGTTGGTGCTTTAAAAGAAGGTGGAGACTCTCGAACCGTGGCTTTTGTTGGCAAGGTTGAAAACCCGTAGTCGGAAACAAAGACAAAGCATGTACCAAAGCTCTTGGTTTTAAAAACAGAGGTAATAATATTATTTTTTTAGATCATGCATGTTTCGTCAACGAATGCTAGCAGACAACTCAATCACTTCTTGAGATGGACAAGTTTCGAGGAACGGCTCCCGAATGAGGACGATCACATCCTCTTAATCTCCTTTGTTTATCACTGCTAAAGTTTTCTGATTTCTCATGAACAAAGCGTGAAGGAGGGTTTGTTTGTTATATTATTTTTGAGCCGGGCGCACTCTTTGCCAGTTCCTTCTCGTATTATGGGTTTGCACATTAGACATGCAATCCCGGGGTGAAGCTTGTCCAACTTAAAAAGATCATGAATTAACTACTACTTCCTCATGAACTAAAACAGAGGCACAAAATAGGAATGCATTTTTTTTGAATAATTTCGAGATGGTACATGAAAGTCTTCATTAGGAATGGCAGGTAAATACCATGTATAGGAAGGTATGGTGGACTCATATGGCATAACTGGTTTAAAAGAATTTGGATGCACAAGCAGTCAGTCCGCTTAGTACAGGTGGAGGTTAGCAAAAGACTGGGAGCGACCAACTAAAAGAGCAATGACGGTCATAATCATGCAGAGCGACAAAGCAACATTGAATCAGGCATGGAAGTTATATCGCTACTCAGAAACAAAAGATCATCAAGGCTTGACAGACTTTCTTTACAGTCTTAAATATGCGTGAGCATACGCCAAGTCAATCAAAATAAATTCTTGAAGGAAGATATTACTAAACCATACCACATCATAGGCAAACAAATCATGTTGGTACTCCAATAACACATTGGAAACCCCCCAGCTATTTGAGACTAACCATAAGAAAACATAAACTACTAAGCACCATTATGCACGTAGCATTTTTATCATAGACATATCAACCAATGCAACAGAAGCAAACTCTCTTAATAAGATAAGCATGATAATTAAAGAGAGTTCAAGCAACCAACTAAACAAAAGCTCTTTAAAAAGATAAGCATGAATACTAAAAGCTGAACATGATAGTAGCTATTGAAAGACAAAGAACACACACAACAAAGATGGACATGAAAATTCTATGTTATGTTCTAGGTAGAAGTGGAGCGTGTTTCTCTCCCACATAAAGAAAGCTAAGTTCCGACTCGTTATGAAAAGCTAAAGAAAACTAAAAAGGAAACTAAAAGCAAGACGCTCCAAGCATAGCACATAACACATGAAGTGATAAAAATATAGTGGGACGAAAGACGAACTAATAATGTTGATGGAGAAGGGGATGCACGGGGGCATCCCCAAGCTTAGACGCTTGAGTCTCCTTGAATATTTCTTGGGGGTGCATGGGGGCATCCCCAAGCTTGAGCGTTTGACACTCCTGAATCTTTTTATCATCTTCCCTCGCACACTTGAAAACTCCCTTCATACATAACTCATCATAATCTGATTAGCGAGGTTAGTACCCTTAATAAAATAATTGTTCCTTGCTGGAAATAAGGATATTCTTGAAGGTCTACTGTTTCTCAAGATTGCCAAAAGGTTTTTGCAAAGAAAAAGCAAGCTCAAGGTTTGCAAAATGAAGGAAAGGCAAAACAGGACAGAATCTGTGAAAAACAGAACAGCAGGTAGTAAATGATTTTTTCGGGGCACTTCTGCAACTCTAATAAAAAAACTCAGAACATACGCACGAAAGACAATTGTATAGAGCACGCTGTCGAAAAAATTCAGACTAAAAAGATAATCTGGTGATTTTATACGAATTTTTCTATCCAAGGACAGAATCTGTTTCCTGGACAGCACGTCACAACTTTTGAACTTTCTTGCAATCAGAGGCTACACTTGGCACAAAGTTGAAAAGCAAAGATACAATGATGATGCTACTGTAGTAAAAACATCAAGACACAACAAAAGCAAAATAAAAATTTTATTCATGTGGGCTGCCTCCCAAAAGCGCTTTCTTTTATGCCTTTAAGCTAGGCATAATGCATAGAGGAATCAATAACCATCATAATAATCGGAGCTATAAATTGCTTCAAATGGTTCCTCAACAAGTTCACTCTTGTTCCTTCTAGGAAAGGGTACACACCTTTTGCCTTCCCGCGTAAGCGGATTTGTCCCTTACCTATATCGATGAAGCCTTTAACTGCTCGGAGGAAGTCCCTTCCAAGCACTATATTTCCTTGGTTTGGCTCCATGATGAAGAAATCAACCATTGTAATCCCTTTAAGGAATTTAACTGGCACGTCTTTTATTCTTCCCTGGATTTCAGAAATATCTCCATTAGTGTGTTCATGATAAGATGGTAATCTATCCATGTTAAATTTTAAAGAATCATGAACAATTTTTGGCATAGTAGAAACCATAGATCCAATATCACAATAAGCAAGGAAGTCTTTATTAGAGATGCTAATCCTAACAAAAGGCTCCCAATCATTGTCTATTTCCAAAATATCTCTCTTATTGGGTTTGGGTTTCTCTACCTTCATCAAGTCTAGAGCATCCATTCTCTTCTCAATAGTAGCAAGTCTATCTATGACAGTATCGAAGTTATGATCATAAACAAAGTAACTAGATAGACCATGTATAATTTCAAGAGCTCTAGCTTCATCACATTCTAGGAAATCTCCCTCAGCTATAATATTAAGAGAGTGTTTACACCATTTAAAAAGACCATGGTAAAAATTTCTAAGCACAATTTTTATAGGTATCCAAGGCATAATTCTCCTATGTGCATCAGAAATTCTGTCCCATGCCTTCTTCATATTTTCTCCATCCCTTTGATGGAAATCTAGGACTTCTGATTCCCTCAAAGCACCAAATCCTAACATGCTTGACTAAACAGAAAGGACTACTAGCAAATAATTAATATATTTTTTTGTGATTTTCGATAAATGATACTAAAGCAAAACTGAAAAGTAAACTAACAAGACTAAAAGCAAAGGTAAAAGATAGCGTGCAACTCCCCTATCTTGAAGAGTGGAGTCCCCGGCAACGGCGCCAGAAAACTTTGCTTGATGGCTTCTCGCCCCTCGTTGGTTACCCCAAGTGGAAGGTTTGAGATGCAGTGTAGCGGAAGTTTTCCCTTGGCAAAGATACCAAGGATCGATTTCCCCTGAGACTCCCAGTTTCAACAAGAAGGTGTTAACTGCTAACGGCGCCAGATATTAGCAATCAACGTGGACCTGCACACAGATACAAATAACTTTGCTCCCAACGAGTACAGAGAGGTTGTCAATCCCTCCGGCCTTGTCGTTTACAAAGGATCAAACGCAAGTGATAATAGTGATAGGTTTTGCTGCAAATAGTAAGTAAAAGCGGAAAGTAAATAGCGGATGTGATCAGTGATGGTAATATGGACCGGGGTCCCATGATGTTCACTAGTGATGTCTCTCTCCCAAAAGACGATAAAACATCTATGTGAGGTGAACGAATTACAACTGGGCAATTGACAGAATTATGTGCGCAAACCAATGCTAACTATGTTGCAAGAAAGGTAGAGGTTCAAAGCATGGGCGGTACGCCAAGGCAAGTAGACCGAAATCCATCTGCATCTACTACTAATCATCCACCTTGAGATATCTATCCAAAACATCTCGCTGGTATTAAGTTGCGAGTCCCACCCATAGTGTAAACTCAAAGCAACAGACAACTGCATTAAAAGAACTTTGCGTAAAGTAAACAATCCTTGCACCCGCGGGCACAAGCACCGTTGTTTTCCCCCTTGTGGCAACAGCACATCCCCTAGACTCATGTTTCTGTCACTCAAGCTAGTCATCGAGGGGCATGAACCCACAATCAAGCATAACGTTCCCTCTTGGAGTCACTACCTACTACTTGGCCAAAGCAATAAATAGCAACGGAGAACATGCAAGAATTACTTACGAACATAAATATAAAAGAGGTGAATCAAATATATTACTCAAACACAATCTGAACATAATCTCACAATCCATCGGATCCCAGCAAACTCATCATAGCAACAACATAAGGATGACATATGTGCCTCGATCATGTAGGGTAGCTCACGAGGACTAATTAGTGAAGCACAAGAACGGGAGGAGAACATCACATAGCTACTGGTCATGGACCCATGGTCCAAGGGAGACTACTCACAACTCATCTGGGAGGCGTCCATGGTGGTGGAGAGGCTCCCGGTGGTGATCCTCCCCTCCGGCAGGGTGCCGGAAAGAGTTCTCCTGGTGCTCCCGATCTTGGAAGCGCGGCGGTGGCAGAACAGAGATGAGATCACGAAAAAGGGTTCCCGTCTCGAGGGTTTCGGGACACGATATAAATATATGCCAAAGGGGGGCATCAGCGGAGGCCTGGGGGGCCCAGGCGCCCCCCGGCGCGGCCAGGAGGGGGGCCGCGCCACCAGGGCGTCTGGAGCCCTGGTGGCCCCCCTCCGGCTCTACTTCGGGTGCCGGGAAGCTTCTGGAACGCTGATTTTTTATATAATTTTTCCGGGATTTTTCTGGCAGTTTTCGTAATGGGAAAACCTGAAATACAAAACCAGCAGAAAACAGAAACTGGCACTGGCGTGCACTGAGTTAATAGGTTAGTCCAAATATGATCAAAAGTGTATGGAAGTGTATAAATATCATAGCAATATCACCCAAAAGAGGCATGGAGCAAGCAGAAATTATAGATACGTTTTGGACGTATCACCGGCGAGCCACACATCAAGTGGGCGTCCAAGGAGGACGAATGCCTCGTCGAGGCATGGAAAGTCGTCTGCCTCGACCCGATCACCGGCACGGACCAGAGCGTCGACACATATTGGGATCGGATCAAGGCCGAGTTCGACGAGCGCAAGCTCGTTGAAAGGATCCATATGGTTGACTAGAGGGGCGGGGGTGAATAGACAACTAACAATTTTTAGCTTTTCTTAACCACTTTAAATTAAGCGTCAAAGTAAGTTGTTTAGATAAGCTACTAAGATGACAACTAACCGAAAGTAAAGGTAACAACTTCACAAGCACACTATAGGAGATAAACAAGTAATGCTTGCACAAGTAAAGGTAAGAAATAACCACAAGTGGAGACGGTGAAGACGAGGATGTGATATCGAAGTTCCTTCCCTTTGAGGGGAAGTACGTCTCCGTTGGAGCGGTGTGGAGGCACAATGCTCCCCAAGAAGCCACTAGGGCCACCGTATTCCCCTCACGCCCTCACACAATGCAAGGTGTCGTGAATCCACTAGTGGTGCCCTTGAAGGCGGCAACCGAACCTTTACAAACAAGGTTGGGGCTCTCTTCACAACTTAATTGGAGGCTCCCAACGAAACCCCGGAGCTTCACCATAATGGATTGTGGCTCCGAAGTGACCTCTTCCGTCTAGAGTGCTCAAACACCCAAGAGTAACAAAATCCACACAAGAAAGTATGGGGGAATCAAGTTTCCTTTGGTGGAAGTGTAGATCTAGGTCTCCTCCTTCAAACCCTAGCAAATCAACAAGTTTGGTTGGCTAGGGAGAGAGATCGGGCAAGAAAGCTTCAATGGCATTAATGGTGGAGAGAGAGAGGCAAGAGATAAGGTGGAGGTGGGAGAAGGGGCTCCTTAAATAGGGTCTCCACCAATCCAACCGTTATGTGTAGATTTACATAGGACCGGTAGTTCCGCTAGCCCAACCGGTAGTACCGGTGAGTGAAGAAACCTGCGCCCTTGCCACTAAGGCGGTACTTCCGGTGGCTCACCCGGTAGTACCGGTCTTCCGGGGAAAACCGGAACTACCGCCCCACCTCCGGTCAACTACCGCTTGGAAACCAGAAGGTTTCAAGCAGGAGCGGTAGTTGGGACGGTGGTTGGGCCGTAACTACCGCCAGGCAGATAGTTTCTGCGTGATGGCAGTCAGAGCGGTACTACCGCTCGGAACACCGGTAGTACCGGTCTTGCGAGAAGAACACCGGTACTTCCGGGCCACCACCGGTCTACCACCGCACCCAGTACAGAAGGTATCACCCCTGAGCGGTACTTGGGGCGGTGGTTTGACCGGAACTATCGGCCACCGGTACAACCGCCAACTAGGGCGGTACTGCCGCTGTGGATGAGTCTACACAAAAAGGAGGAATGAAATGGGACCTCTCTCTCCACGAACGGAGGCAATATAGTGGGTGGAAAGTATCTGTGTACGTGACTTGATTCACCCATTACCTTCCGATGTGGGTTCCCTCTTAATAGTACGGATTTCCTATGACAAAAAGAAACAAAAAGGCATCGGAACCTCCGTCTTCAATCTTTTCCTTAAAGAGGGAAGGCCTAACCGTCTTGTGCCACATGTTATCAACCTGAGTAATATTGACACACGATTAGTCCACACAAGGATTGTCATGATCACCAAAACCTCAGGCAACAGATGCCCTTACAATCTCCCCCTTTTTGGTGAATGATTTCAACCACGAGACAATCACGGGGGTTTATAGAATGAAGGTAGAGCTCCCCCTGAGTGTGAGCACTTAATAGAGTTTGCTTTTGGAATGCAAAAGTGCTCACACTAGGATCTATGCTCCCCCTAGGTTTTATAAACCAACCAGCGACCAAAAACAAAACAAATATACAACAGAGCATATGATTGCATAGAGCTTAAAAACGTAAGTGCATGGATAACTAAGATAAGGGCACATGTCTTACACCATGCAACTGAAGTTCACAAGAACGAAATTCATAGAGCTAAGATAGAGCATAGAAAACTTAGATAACATGTCTTACACCATGCTACGGAAGTTCACAGGGAAGAAAAAGAACACCAAGAAACACCCATGCAACTCCCGTGACCTATAGCAATACTCAACTCTCCCCCTTTGGCATCAAGCACCAAAAAGGAAAAGAGCGAGAATAACGCCCCAGGGCTCAGTACAGCTCCTCGCCTGTCGCCAGAGAATCATCCGAGTCACCATCGTCAGAGTCCTCCGTGTCCTCATCGTCCTCAGCAGCCTCAGCCTCAGTCTCCATCGCATCCACAGTCGCTCGAGTAGTGGAGGTTGTAGGCTCATCATCAGACCACTGGCAGTTGGCCAGACACCACTTATCCTCAGGAGTGATGCTCTTCTCGGAGCCACTCTTCACATCAGGCACATTGAGGTGCTTCATCAACTGAATCTGCCGGCGGCGCGCCATCTTCTCATTTACATGAGCCTTGTAGAGCTTCTTCTGGACGTGGGCCTGCAGGCAGAAGGTCTTCTTGACCTTGGCAGTAAGCTTCTCCACCCAAGAGGGCTTGGCCCCAGCCTCTAACTCAAAGTCATCATCATCCGAGGTGGCAAAGACATCCTCCTCATTTCCCACGGTGAATCTAGGAGCTTTATGCTTCTTTTGTCTCAGCACCTTGACCTCATGCTCCGTGAGCCTATCCGGAGTAGAAAGAGGCTCTCCAGGCCTCCGAACTTCCCAAACCGAGTAAAGGAAGCGCATCACAAAGGGAGCGTAGATCGGTACCTTGCGGTACCAAACACAGTTGTACATATCCTCCCACATCCATTTGGACACATCAAAAGTGATGCCCTTGCCTCGCTTGGTCTTCATTGCCACAAGCAGGTCCACCAGATAACCATAGATATCATCCTGGTTCCCAACTTTGGGCAGCAGCACACACCGGAACACACGGTGAAGAATGTCATAAACTGGCAGAAGGTCATTGGATTTACCTATTATGCCATGACCAGGGATATACAGAGGTGCTAGCTTCACTTTATCCATGGGATTGGCTCGGTCGTGAGGACGGAGACCACCTTGGCCTTCCAAGCCAGTGTCCTCATAGCCCAAAGCATTGCAGAAGGCACTCCAGGGAACACGGAAGAACTCATCCCGACACATAAATGAGAGGTGACGCTGATCGTCACTGCCGAAGTGGACAGTAGCATAGAACTGATGAATGAGTTCCACATCAAAGTCACATCGCAGCTCCATGAGCTTGACCAAATCAAACTCCTCAAAGACCGCCAGAGCCTCTCCAAAGTAATCGGGGCTGCTTCTCCACTTTGCAAGGTCAATGGACCACATACGGGTGAACTTGTTCTTGTGGTGCTCGAAGATATCATCTACAATCCTCAACTGCATCTCATTGCGAAAGTGAGGGTTATTCTAACGTGGAGGAGGTGGTGCGGTGTAGGGGTCTTGAAACCGAAACTTCTCCCAGTCCGAAAGCTTCATTTGTACATAGGAAGCGCTGCACGCTGCTTGGCTGCCACTGACTTTTCCCGGCGAGTTGTTTTAGAGGGGATCACAACCTCGGGAACATCTTCATCATCTGCTGGCCTCTTGCCCCTACGGGCCTTCCTTTTGGCAAACTGACCAGAGCGAGAGCTAGAGCCACCTGCAAACGCACATGGAGAACACATAGCAACCCAGAAAAGATGAGAGAAATGTACACAAGATTAGAAGAATAATTCACTAGTACGTAAGGAGAATAGAGACAATGCATATAAATTCAGAGCAACCGGTAGTTCCGGCATCAGCACCGGTAGTTCCGGCCGGCGGTAGTACCGGTCATGTGACCGGTAGTACCGCTGAGAGCGGATCGGCCAAGAGGAGGGGAACTACCCGATCTCAAAACTACATGCACGATGTCTATTACTAACTACGCACAAGTGAATAGGAATCTATACGGACCTCTCCCTCAAAACATTTAGCCAAAAATGAGGGAATACACGCATTGCCCTAGAAGAAGGATTCAAGAAGAACCCTAACAAGAAGAAGAAGTAGGGCAATACCGGTATCCATGGGAGGAGATCGAGGAAGAGGCGGCCTCCACGGAGCAGATCCGGTGAAGGGCCGACGGATCCGTAGAGCCGGAGGGCGCTATGGGGCAGTGAGCGGAGCAACCGGCGGCTAGGGCGAAAGAATGAACGGGTGAAGGGGAAAACCTCTTCAGCCCGTGCCTTATATATCCGCCCAGATCAGCACCGGTAGTACCGGTCCGGGGACCGGTAGTACCGGTCCGGATGCTACCAGGTGGTTGGAGCGGTACTTCCGCGCAAGGCGGTAGTTCCGTTAATCAACACCGGTAGTACCGGCCAGGGGCACAGGTCAGAGCACCAGCGGTAGAACCGCCTGCTCTAGACCGGTACAACCGCTGGGCTGTAACCAGGTGATCAAGCGGTAGAACCGCTTGAACCACCGATTGTACCGCCTGGGAGTGCCCACTCACTCCATGATAACAAGCTTGCGTACATTTGGAGTAGATGGCTTGGATGAGATGGCTTAGGATGGAGCAAGTCACTGTAGTACGAGAAAAACACGAAAGCCAGAATCCAACCAAACCGGAGGGCGGTGGCCGGAGCCACCAATGTTAGAGTCAATTGGCATGGCACCGCGAAGAATTATCCTTGGGCCCATAACCAAAACTCGTCTTTGAAACACACGTGTCATCACAAATGACGAATGTGAAAAGCATATCAATTTATGCATAATGGGGGGAGGATGAGTTCATTGAGAGAACACCACTCCCCCTATTTCCATACCTACACCTAGACTAGACAATATGATGAGTATGGTGGGGTGTGCACATGCTCAAGCCACATTGCTCAAATCAATGATATTTAGCTCATGCCTTAACTCGCGAAATCTTGCTTCATCCAACGGCTTCGTGAAGATGTCTGCAAGGTTGTCATGAGTGTTGACATAGTGAAGCTCGATCTCTCCCTGCCTTATGTGATCCCGGATGAAGTGATACCGAATCTCTATATGCTTCGTCTTGAAGTGTTGTACCGGGTTGAGAGAAATCTTGATGGCACTTTCATTGTCACACCTGAGAGGCACTTTGTCACAAGTGACACCGTAATCCTTTAAAGTTTGCCTCATCCATAAGAGTTGAGCACAACAACTTCCAGCAGCCACATACTCTGCTTCGGTGGACGAGAGAGACACACAACTTTGCTTTTTGGAAGACCAACTAACCAGAGAGCAACCAAGAAATTGGCACCCTCCAGAAGTGGACTTCCTATCCACTTTGTCTCCCGCCCAGTCAGAATCAGAGAAACCAACGAGGTTGAAGTTTGCTCCTCTTGGGTACCATAAGCCAAAGTTTGGGGTATGAGCCAAATATCAAAAGATTCGCTTGACATCCACAAAGTGACTTTCCTTAGGTGAGGCTTGAAACCATGCACAAATTCCCACACTCAACATAATATCTGGTCTAGATGCACAAAGGTAAAGCAAGGAACCGATCATAGATCGATATACCTTTTGATCCACTGCTTTACCATTTGGATCAATGTCAAGTTGGCACTTGGTTGGCATTGGAGTAGTAGCCGGCTTGACATCACTTAGATTGAACCTCTTGAGCATGTCTTGAGTGTACTTGGATTGTTTGATGAAGATCCCTTCTCTTCTTTGCCTCGACTTGGGAGTAGCCTTGAGCCACCAGACGCGCCTTATTGCGGATGACAATGCCATGAGCATCTTGCTTGTTCTTAAAGATCCACTTGGTTCCAATGACATTATGGTTCTCCTTTGGCCTTGGCACCAGACGCCACACCTTGTTGCGCTCGAAGTTATGGAGTTCTTCATGCATGGCATTAAGCCAATCGGGATCTTCGAGTGCCTCATAAACCTTCTGAGGTTCCACACAGGAGACAAAATCTTGATGAGCACAATAGTTTGCTAATTGTCTACGAGTGCTTACCCCCCTTTTGATGCTTCCTAGAATGTTCTCCATGTGATGTTCTCTGGAAGCAAGCCTGGAGGCAACTTTTGCAGCACGACGCTCTAATTGCTCTTCAAGGGATAACTGAGGAGCACTGAGTTGATCATCTTGAGCGTCGTCAGGAGCTAGATATTGATCTTGAGCTTCCTCTTGACCTTGATCTTGCTCGGAGGACAGAACTTGGCCTTGTGTATCATTTTGTGGCTCTCCACCATCTTGTGATTGATCTTGCACTTGGCCTTGTTCGTCAGGTTGAGGGCCTTCACTTTGTTCTTCGGAAGCGTGTGGGTCTTGGGTTGGTGATGGTTCCACTTGAGTGGAACATTGTCCTTCTGCTCCGGCCACAAGGGGTTCCTCAATGGGTAGGATATATCCAACACCCATTCTTCTTATGGCTTGAGGAGGAGTTTCATCACCTACATCACAAGTACCACTTTGCTCCACTTGGGAGCCGTTATTTTCATCAAACTCTACGTTACTCGTCTCCTCAATGAGTCCATTGGACTTGTTGAGGACACGGTAAGCATGAGAGTTTGTAGCATAACCAACAAATATGCCTTACACCCGAATACCCGGAAGTACTTGAGATTGGGCTTGTTACCGGTAAGAATCTCATATGGAGTTTTGTTCAAGCCTTTGCGGAGATAGAGCCGATTTGATGCATGGCAAGCGGTGTTGATGGCTTCAGCCCAAAAGTTGTATGGAGATTTGAATTCCGCCATCATGGTTCTTGCCGCATCCATCAGAGTTCGGTTCTTTCTCTCCGCTACACCGTTTTGTTGAGGGGTATATGGGGCTGCATATTGATGTTTGATCCCCTCATCACTGAGAAACTCATCCAAGGTGTAGTTCTTGAACTCGGTGCCGTTGTCACTTCTGATCATCAAAATCTTTGCTTCATGTTGTCGTTGAGCTTCATTTGCAAAGTTGATGACGGTTTGTTGGGTCTCACTCTTCTTCTTGAAGAAGTATACCCAGGTGTATCTTGAGTAATCATCAACAATCACCAAGCAGTACTTTCTACCCCCAAGACTATCAAAAGATGGAGGCCCAAAGAGGTCCATGTGAAGGAGCTCTAGTGGTCTCTTTGAATAGATGATAGTCGTGGGAGGGTGAGCCGTCTCATGTAACTTTCCTTCAATGCAAGCCCTGCAAGCATGATCTTTGGCAAAGCTAACATTTGTTAGTCCACGGACATGGTCCCCCTTGAGGAGACTTTGCAAAGATCTCATATTGACGTGGGCCAAACGGCGATGCCAAAGCCATCCCACATCAACTTTAGCCATTAAGCATGTCGCGACCTTAGTGGGTTGCTTCGAGAAGTTAACCACATAAAGGCCGTTCTCAACATGCCCAACATAGGCTACTTTAAGAGTCTCTTGCTCCACAAGAGGGCCACGGTATCAATATCAAAGAATGTAGCAAAGCCCATGAGTGCAAGTTGGCGAACAGAAAGTAAATTGTATGCAAGGGACTCAACAAGCATGACTTTCTCGATCGTGAGATCATGAGAGACAACAACCTTGCCAAGCCTCAATACCTTAGAAGATGAAGCATCATCCCATTCGACGTTGGTGGCCATAGATGAACCTAGATGCACGTCCACCACCAAGTCTTTGCTTCCGGTCATATGATTTGTGGCTCTGCTATCGAGCAACCATGATTCCCCGCCGGAAGCAAACTCCTACAAGAGATCAATGCTTGGATTTAGGTACCCATTTGGTAATGGGTCCTTTGAGGTTAGTAACAAGGGTCTTAGGAACCCAAATGGACCATTCAATGTACTCATAAGAAGAACCAACAAATTTAGCAAACACATGACCATCACTAGCACGACATAAAACATATGAAGGATTAAAGTCGCCGGCCATGTTTGTTGGTATGGTGGAGTTTTTCTTGACACCACCACTTTTCACCATTTTCTTCTTCTTTGATGTGCCCTCTCCTTCTTTCACAAAAGATTGTCGGAGAGGGGGTGGTTGCTTGGTCTTGTCATTCTTCTTCTTCTTGGGCTTAGGAACAAACCCAATTCCTTCCTTTGCCATAACCTCCTTTTGATTGCTCAAAAGGTTGTTGAGGTTCTTCTCACCTTGCATGCATGTCACAAGGCCTTTCTCAAGTTGCTTCTTCAACTCGGCATTCTCTTCAACAAGATGCACATGCTCGCAACACGGGTTAGTAGCATTTGCATTGTCAATTAATACCATGCGAGGAAAGATAGCCTTTTCTTTAGTTAGCGAAACTTGGAGTTGATCATGAGACTCCTTGAGAGTAGCATGCATACCTTTCAAGGCCTTGTGAGCCTTGTCAAGTATGCCAAACTCTTCTTTGAGTTTCTCATGGTCAACCTCAAGTTTTGCCTTCTCGGAATTAAGCACACGAGAGACAACTAAAGCATGATCAAGATCTTTCTTTAATTTACCATGACCATCGTTGTGTGACTCCTCAAGAGCCAAACGAAGACCACGCTCTTCCTCTAGGTCGTTAGAGAGATCCGATATCTCATCGGCATAGTCTCGACTATGTCCTTCCATTTTAGTAATGGTTTCCTCGTGAGCCTCGATCATGTCGTTGGCCTCACCGAGTTGTTCCAAGAGAGCAACAAAATGCTTCTTGGGTTTGCCCTTGAGATTTTTCATGAACAACTCAAATTCATTCTCTCCCTCCTTAGCACCCTCACTCTCATCAATACAATTCGTCAATGAAGGATTAGAAGATATAGTAGTATTGATGTTTGGGGTTACCTTGTTGGTGGCCTTGGCCCTGAGACACTTGGCGGTAATGTTCTCATTTGGTGAGTCGAAGAGAGATGGGTGCGGAGTAGTAGCAATTGCAATTGTGGCCATGGTGACCACCTCATCATCTTCATCATTATCATCATCCTCAACATATTCTTCTTGGGCCACCAACCCTTTAGGAGGAGTCTTCTTGTTGAAGTTGTTCTTGTTGGGATAGGACTTTGACTTGTCCTTCCGGATAAGCTTGCCTCCAAAGTCTTCTCTCTTCTCATGTGGGCAATCTGCAACGAAGTGGCTTACATTGCCACAGTTGAAGCATGTCCTTACTCGTTGCTTGCCCTTGTTTCCACTTGAGTTGTTCCTGTTGAAGTTGGGTCTTGTGTTCTTCTTGCCCCAGAATTGCCTTGAAGCAAGAGCCATGTGCTCATGATAGGCATATTTGGTGTCCTCGGGGCTACACTCATCATCATCTTCCACCTCCTCTTCTTCCACACAAGCCTTGGCCTTCAGGGCAAGATTAGGCTTCTTTGATCGTTGAGCTCTTAAGACCGCATTGTCAGCGGTCATGTGCAAGATCCTCATGGCAACGAACTCATCCAACACTTCATGAGATGACAAGTGGTGGAAATCCGGTCTCTGACGAATGACAGATGACATGGCCTTATGATAGGGCATCATGGCCTTGAGGAACTTGCGCTTGATCCAGTTGTCATCCGTGTCCTTACTGCCATGATCTCGAAGAGAGACCGCAAGGGTGGTTAATCTCCGATAAAGTTCACGAGGATCTTCTTCTTCGATCATAGCAAACTCATCGGCTTCATCTTGCACAACTTCATAGTTAGAGCGTTGAATGCTAGTGCTTCCCTTGTACATAGTGCCAACATGTTCCCAAGCTTCCTTGGCCACAGTAAAGGGTCGAAGATGTGCAATGTCTTCAGGAGGGATGGCATCTTGAAGAATGCAAAGAGCGGACTCGTTGAATTGATGATCCGCAGTTTCTCTTGGAGTCATGTTGTCGGGATCACGCGGATAAAAACCTTGCTCAATGATTCTCCAAAGATTAGTAGAACAATGATTTATATGACGTTTGAAACGAAACACCCAAGTAGCAAAATCAGAATTTTTGATAAACTTGGGAGGAGGCCCAACGGAATTTAAATGCGGTGTGGGAACGGGTCCTCCATAGTGAGTAGGAGGAGCGGATTGGGCAAAGATCCCACTCCCATTCTTAGTAACAGGGGCTTGTTCACTACTAGCTTCTCCCTTGTCGGGATTAGCCTCCGACACGTTGGTTGCGGGACGAACCACTTCCAACGGTGCGGTGGATAATTTAAGCCCCTCAAGCAAATCTTTAAACATGCCTTTGACCTCGCTCGCTAGTGACTCTTTCAATGTGGTCAAGGCCACATTGAACTCCTCACGAGAGACCGAGGCTCCCCCATCTGACGTAGGTAAGGACGGAATTCCACCGGAATGATCCTCCGTCTCGACTACGTTGTCACCCATACTCTTTGGACGGTAAAGTCCTTAAAAAAAGACGAGGCTCTGATACCAATTGAAAGGATCGATATGGTTGACTAGAGGGGGGGGGGGTGAATAGGCAACTAACAATTTTTAGCTTTTCTTAACCACTTTAAATTAAGCATCAAAGTAAGTTGTCTAGATAAGCTACTAAGATGACAACTAACCGAAAGTAAAGGTAACAACTTCACAAGCACACTATAGGAGATAAACAAGTAATGCTTGCACAAGTAAAGGTAAGAAATAACCACAAGTGGAGACGGTGAAGACGAGGATGTGATATCGAAGTTCCTTCCCTTTGAGGGGAAGTACGTCTCCGTTGGAGCGGTGTGGAGGCACAATGCTCCCCAAGAAGCCACTACGGCCACCGTATTCTCCTCACGCCCTCACACAATGCAAGGTGCCGTGAATCCACTAGTGGTGCCCTTGAAGGCGGCAACCGAACCTTTACAAACAAGGTTGGGGCTCTCTCCACAACTTAATTGGAGGCTCCCAACGAAACCCCGGAGCTTCACCACAATGGATTGTGGCTCCGAAGTGACCTCTTCTATCTAGAGTGCTCAAACACCCAAGAGTAACAAAATCCACACAAGAAAGTATGGGGGAATCAAGTTTCCTTTGGTGGAAGTGTAGATCTAGGTCTCCTCCTTCAAACCCTAGCAAATCAACAAGTTTGGTTGGCTAGGGAGAGAGATCGGGCAAGAAAGCTTCAATGGCATTAATGGTGGAGAGAGAGAGGCAAGAGATAA
Source organism: Secale cereale (assembly GCA_902687465.1). Lineage (NCBI taxonomy): Eukaryota > Viridiplantae > Streptophyta > Magnoliopsida > Poales > Poaceae > Secale > Secale cereale. The sequence goes on from LR738709.1 coordinate 675,044,985, forward strand.
GGTGGAGGTGGGAGAAGGGGCTCCTTAAATAGGGTCTCCACCAATCCAACCGTTATGTGCAGATTTACATAGGACCGATAGTTCCGCTAGCCCAACCGGTAGTACCGGTGAGTGAAGAAACCTGCGCCCTTGCCACTAAGGCGGTACTTCTGGTGGCTCACCCGGTAGTACCGGTGTTCCGGAGAAAACCGGAACTACCGCCCCACGTCCGGTCAACTACCGCTTGGAAACCAGAAGGTTTCAAGCAGGGGCGGTAGTTGGGATGGTGGTTGGGCCGGAACTACCGCCAGGCAGATAGTTTCTGTGTGGTGGTAGTCAGAGCGGTACTACCGCTCGGAACACCGGTAGTACCGGTCTTGCGAGAAGAACACCGGTACTTCCGGGCCACCACCGGTCTACCACCGCACCCAGTACAGAAGGTATCACCCCTGAGCGGTACTTGGGGCGGTGGTTTGACCGGAACTACCGGCCACCGGTACAACCGCCAACTAGGGCGGTACTACCGCTGTGGATGAGTCTACACAAAAAGGAGGAATGAAATGGGACCTCTCTCTCCACGAACGGAGGCAATATAGTGGGTGCAAAGTATCTGTGTACGTGACTTGATTCACCCATTACCTTCCGATGTGGGTTCCCTCTTAATAGTACGGATTTCCTATGACCAAAAGAAACAAAAAGGCATCGGAACCTCCGTCTTCGATCTTTTCCTTAAAGAGGGAAGGCCTAACCGTCTTGTGCCACATGTTATCAACCTGAGTAATATTGACACATGATTAGTCCACGCAAGGATTGTCATCATCACCAAAGCCTCAGGCAAGAGATGCCCTTACACTCGTCGACCCCTACTTCAAAGGCGTCTACATGCAGCGCAGGTCAGTGGCGGAGCCAGGAATGAAGCAAACCCCGGGCCTATTTTTTTCGGCAACGTGAAAAGAGTTTGATACTCATAACTACCCAAAAATATTTTTTTTTAGAATCAACGGGGGGAGGAGTTTCCCCACCTGAATATATTACTCAAAGTGGCCAAAATGCCAGAGTGGTGGTCCAGTTTATAAGAAAAACCGGATCGAAAACCTTAACAAATTAACCCAGTTTATAAGGGAAACCGGGCCGAAAACCGAATAACTACCCAAAAATACTTTGTACCATTTGTGCAAAATATCTCATGCAAAACATACAAAATAGAGTTCAATTGCTCAATAGATCTAGAATTTAATCTTAACAGTCAAGCATCCAACAAATTAGATAGAAGATGACGGAAGGACAAATAATAATACGAGAATACTAAAAATACCAAATCAGTTGATTACCTTATTGGCGCCCCCCATAACTTGATCAACGGTAGAAGAACCAACACCTTCAAGGCAATATGAAAGAATAATTCCATAAGGAAATTCATAAACATCAAGTGAAACAATTATCATTGACAAATATCTAAAAACTTAACAATTCGATGAGTTTAAAGCCCTTTGGGAGACCTACATGATTGAAAGCGGTGCCGAATAGCATCATCATCAATATTTGTAAATACATCTTGCTCAATATAGCAAACCATCCTACAAATACATACACATACATTATTTTCAAGTTCAATATAGTTCGTACACAGAGGTTACGTTCTGTTCTACAAGTGCAAACTGTCCCCCGGTTTGAAGGTTAGGCATGGGAAGAAGGGGATAGAGCACGGTAGCGGACGACGCACACAAGGGCGGAGCAGGGGCCTGCCTGGGAAAGCCGAGGGACACCGCGGTCGGTGGACGGCGATGGCGCCACGCGCAAGCCGCCACGGCGACCGAGCAGGGAAGGGGCAGCGCGAGTTCTGCGCATGCGAGCAGGTTAGGTCGTGGATGCGTTGTGCGTACATCGCGTGGATCGCTGCTTTTTTTCCGAAGTTGATCGCTGGCTTCTGTTGTCTGATTCGTGGATCGCTGGCTTTGGGCCTCCTCTGACTGGGCCGAACTCCGGGCCTATGAAAAAATCTGTACGTATACTACCTGGAGAAATTTCTATGCCCCGGGCCTGGGCCCTGGGTGCCCGGGGCCCAGCTCCGCCCCTGGCGCAGGTCGAAAGTAATGGTGAACCATTGGGGGCTCATCCAAACAGTGTGCAACAAATAGCATGGAATCGTTGAGGAGATCGCGGCTCGCCCGGAGAGCGGCGCCAGCATCTAGGATCAGGTATGGGGCACGCCGGTCTCTTCCCTTCTCCCCTTTTCGGAGTGTTCGCCCGCCGACTGTTGTTCCTCGGCGCAGTTGCTGCGGATGTTCGCCATGTTTCGCTAGGACAGCGGCGACCACAAGTACCTCCACGTCTTCCGGCGGATCGAGAAGTGCCAGAAGTGGGCGGACGTCCGGCGCACCCTTGCCAAGGCCAAGGAGACGTACAAGCCGGACGCGCCGACGCCGGGCGCGGCCGATGGCCGGCCTGATGGCAACAAAGGGGCCAAAAAGGGGAAACACGCCGAGGCGGCTACCGCGCGCGTGCAAGAGTCGATCGAGCATTGCCTCACCGACGGCAAGACCCGGGCCGCCGTGCGGGAAGAGAAGACCGAGGCGCGGTGGTCGGCATTGATGACGAACAACGTCGTCAAACTCGCCCTGCTCCGCACCAACGTCGGCCTGCTCCGCACCAACGTCGCCGCGAAGAAGAGAACACCGACATGGCGTTCCTGATGGAAGGGGCGGACATGCTCCGGAGCGACAATCCAAAGCTCAAGGCGTGGTACTTGGCGGAGCGCTGCCTCATCCTGAACCAGATGCCGTCGACGGCGCCACGAACTCCAACGCCGACGCCGACGCCGCTCACTGATGGCTTCTCGCCCCTCGTTGGTTACCCCAAGTGGAAGGTTTGAGATGCAGTGTAGCGGTAGTTTTCCCTTGGCAAAGATACCAAGGATCGATTTCCCCTGAGACTCCTAGTTTCAACAAGAAGGTGTCAACTGCTAACGGCGCCAGATATTAGCAATCAACGTGGACCTGCACACAGATACAAATAACTTTGCTCCCAACGAGTACAGAGAGGTTGTCAATCCCTCCGGCCTTGTCGTTTACAAAGGATCAAACGCAAGTGATAATAGTGATAGGTATTGCCGCAAATAGTAAGTAAAAGCGGAAAGTAAATAGCGGATGTGATCAGTGATGGTAATATGGACCGGGGTCCCATGATGTTCACTAGTGATGTCTCTCTCCCAAAAGACGATAAAACAGCTATGTGAGGTAAACGAATTACAGCTGGGCAATTGACAGAATTATGTGCGCAAACCAATGCTAACTATGTTGCAAGAAAGGTAGAGGTTCAAAGCATGGGCGGTACGCCAAGGCAAGTAGACCGAAATCCATCTGCATCTACTACTAATCATCCACCTTGAGATATCTATCCAGAACATCTCGCTGGTATTAAGTTGCGAGTCCCACCCATAGTGTAAACTCAAAGCAACAGACAACTGCATTAAAAGAACTTTGCGTAAAGTAAACAATCCTTGCACCCGCGGGCACAAGCACCGTTGTTTTCCCCCTTGTGGCAACAACACATCCCCTAGACTCATGTTTTTGTCACTCAAGCTAGTCATCGAGGGGCATGAACCCACAATCGAGCATAACGTTCCCTCTTGGTGTCACTACCTACTACTTGGCCAAAGCAATAAATAGCAACGGAGAACATGCAATAATTACTTAAGAACATAAATATAAAAGAGGTAAATCAAATATATTACTCAAACACAATCTGAACATAATCTCACAATCCATCGGATCCCAGCAAACTCAACATAGCAACAGCATAAGGATTACATATGTGCCTCGATCATGTAGGGCAGCTCACGAGGTCTAATTAGTGAAGCACAAGAAGGGGAGGAGAACATCACATAGCTACTGGTCATGGACCCATGGTCCAAGAAAGACTACTCACAACTCATCCGGGAGGCGTCCATGGTGGTGGAGAGGCTCCCGGTGGTGATCCTCCCCTCCGGCAGGGTGCCGGGAAGAGTTCTCCTGGTGCTCCCGATCTTGGAAGCGTGGCGGCGGCAGAACAGAGATGAGATCACGAAAAAGGGTTCCGTCCTCGAGGGTTTCGGGACGCGTGTTAAATATATGCCAAAGGGGGGCATCAGCGGAGGCCTGGGAGGCCCAGGCGCCCCCCGACGCGGCCAGGAGGGGGGCCGCGCCACCAGGGCGCCTGGAGCCCTGGTGGCCCCCCTCCGGCCCTACTTCGGCCGTGTGGAAGCTTCCGGAACGCTGATTTTTTATATAATTTTTCCGGGATTTTTCTGGCAGTTTACGTGACGGGAAAACCTGAAATACAAAAACAGCAGAAAACAGAAACTGGCACTGGGGTGCACTGAGTTAATAGGTTAGTCCAAATATGATCAAAAGTGTATGGAAGTGTATAAATATCATAGCAATATCACCCAAAAGAGGCATGAAGCAAGCAGAAATTATAGATACGTTTTGGACGTATCAACATCCCCAAGCTTAATTCCTGCTCGTCCTCGAGTAGGTAAATGATAACAAGAATAATTTCTGTGGTGACATGCTATTAACCATATAAGGACTTTTTCATAGTCACATGACAAAAGCTTACTGAGACAATGAATCTGTAGTAATTAAGTTGCCTCATGAGAGAATCACAAAGAACTGAAAGTTTTACAATATGATACTGAAACATCAAATAGATTTGTAATGAGCATGGTGTGTAAATATGATAATGTGATATCTCGCTTGCCCCCTTTAGTGAAGCAAAACATAAATGCAGGAGCACCTCCAAGGTTTAAGTGATGACTAGATATAATGATTTCAGAATAAACGATATCATAATCATGTAAAAGACAATGCTACTTTGGGACAATGCACATTACACTCAGAATGACAACCATGCTCTCAGTAGTTGGTGCTTTAAAAGAAGGTGGAGACTCTCGAACCGTGGCTTTTGTTGGCAAGGTTGAAAACCCGTGGTCGGAAACAAAGACAAAGCATGTACCAGAGCTCTTGGTTTTAAAAACAGAGGTAATAATTATTATTATTTTTGGATATGCATGTTTCGTCAACGAATGCTAGCAGACAACTCAATCACTTCTTGAGATGGACAAGTTTCGAGGAACGGCTCCCGAATGAGGACGATCACATCCTCTTAATCTCCTTTGTTTATCACTGCCAAAGATTTCTGATTTCTCATGAACAAAGCGTGAAGGAGGGTTTGTTTGTTATATTATTTTTGAGCCTGGCGCACTCTTTGCCAGTTCCTTCTCGTATTATGGGTTTGCACATTAGACATGCAATCCCGGGGTGAAGCTTGTCCAACTTAAAAAGATCATGAATTAACTACTACTTCCTCATGAACTAAAACAGAGGCACAAAACAGAAATGCTTTTTTGAATAATTTCGAGATGGTACACGAAAGTCTTCGTTAGGAATGGCAGGTAAATACCATGTATAGGAAGGTATGGTGGACTCATATGGCATAACTGGTTTAAAAGATTTTGGATGCACAAGTAGTCAGTCCGCTTAGTACAGGCGAAGGTTAGCAAAAGACTGGGAGCGACCAACTAAGAGAGCAATGACGGTCATAATCATGCAGAGCGACAAAGCAACATTGAATCAGGCATGGAAGTTATATCGCTACTCAGAAACAAAAGATCATCAAGGCTTGACAGACTTTCTTTACAGTCTTAAATATGCGTGAGCATACGCCAAGTCAATCAAAATAAATTCTCGAAGGAAGATATTACTAAACCATACCACATCATAGGCAAACAAATCACGTTGGTACTCCAATAACACATTGGGAACCCCCCCCCCCAGCTATTTGAGACTAACCATAAGAAAACATGAACTACTAAGCACCATTATGCACGTAGCATTTTTATCATAGACATATCAACCAATGCAACAGAAGCAAACTCTCTTAATAAGATAAGCATGATAACTAAAGAGAGTTCAAGCAACCAACTAAACAAAAGCTCTTTAAAAAGATAAGCATGAAAACTAAGAGCTAAGCATGATAGTAGCTATCGAAAGACCAAGAACATACATAGCAAAGATAGACATAAAAATTCTAGGTTGTGTTCTAGGTTGAAGTGGAGCGTGTTTCTCTCCCACACAAAGAAAGCTGAGTTCCGACTCATTATGAAAAGCTAAAGAAAACTAAAAAGGAAACTAAAAGCAAGACGCTCCAAGCATAGCACATAACACATGAAGTGATAAAAATATAGTGGAACGAAAGACGAACTGATAATGTTGATGGAGAAGGGGATGCACGGGGGCATCCCCAATCTTAGACGCTTGAGTCTCCTTGAATATTTCTTGGGGGTGCATGGGGGCATCCCCAAGCTTGAGCGTTTGACACTCCTGAATCTTTTTATCATCTTCCCTCGCACACTTGAAAACTCCCTTCATACATAACTCATCATAATCTGATTAGCGAGGTTAGTACCCATAATAAAATAATTGTTCCTTGCTGGAAATAAAGATATTCTTGAAGGTCTACTGTTTCTCAAGATTGCCAAAAGGTTTTTGCAAAGAAAAAGCAAGCTCAAGGTTTGCAAAATGAAGGAAAGGCAAAACAGGACAGAATCTGTGAAAAACAGAACAGCAGGTAGTAAATGATTTTTTCGGGGCACTTCTGCAACTCTAATAAAAAAACTCAGAACAGACGCCCGAAACACAATTGTATAGAGCACGCTGTCGAAAAAATTCAGACCAAAAAGATGAACTGGTGATTTTATACGAATTTTTCTGTCCAAGGACAGAATCTGTTTCCTGGACAGCATGTCACAACTTTCGAACTTTCTTGCAATCAGAGGCTACACTTGGCACAAAGTTGAAAAGCAAAGATACAATGATGATGCTACTGTAGTAACAACATCAAGACACAACAAAAGCAAAATAAAATTTATTCATGTGGGCTGCCTCCCAAAAGCGCTTTCTTTTATGCCTTTAAGCTAGGCATAATGCAAAGAGATCAAGTTTTATCAAGAGTAAAAGAATAGCTAGCCCGTATAACGGACTCAAAAGGTAACTTAATCTTCTTTCGAGGGAAGTGTTCCATCCCTTTCTTGAGAGGAAATTGGAATCTTATATTCCCCTCTTTCATGTCAATGATAGCACCAACGGTGCGTAGAAACGGATGTCCCAAAATAATTGGACAAGAAGGTTCACATTCAATGTGCATAATAGTAAAATCAACGGGAACATAATTGTCATTGACAATGATAAGAACATCGTCGATCCTCCCCAAAGGTTTCTTTTTGGAAGAATCAACGAGACGAACACCAAAAGAACAAGAATCAAAAGGTTTCAATTTAAGCATATCATATATTCTTTTGGGCATAACGGAGGTACTAGCTCCAACATCACATAAAGCATAGCAAGAGAAGTTATTCAACTTAATTTTAATCATAGGATCCCAACCATCTTCTAGCTTTCTAGGTATGGAGGCTTCTACTCTAAGTTTCTCCTCCCTAGCTTTGATGAGAGCGTTAGGGATATGCTCTGTGAAGGCAAGGTTAAGCGTGCTAGTGCGGGGATCTCTAGACATCTTGTGAAGGAAATCAATAACTTCGGTAAGAGTGCAACTATCAAAATCAAGGTCACTACTATCAAGTAAAGTGGTAGTGGTGTCCTTTAGGTTCACTTATTTGGTAGTTTCTATGGTCATAGCATCACCATTAATAGGTCCATTGGGACCAGGAGTGCATTGGGTGCTAAGAGTTTGGATATCCTCAACAACTTGGATAGTAGCAACAGTGTGGTGGGTAGGAAGGCTCTTAATTCAATCTTCTTCCTCCTCTAGGGGTGCAACCACTTCGGGTTTAGCTGCCATTTGGTTTATCAAAGTAGCTTGTGTGTGGGACATATTGGAAACTTGGGTCTCAGTGATAGTGAGCCTAGTGTGGAGGTTAGAAATCTCAATATTTAGGCTCTCTAATTGTGTACTAATGTCTTGCAAGATAGCAGTATGCTCATTTAATTGCCTCGATAAGTTTTTGTTTTGTTCATATTGGGTGTGCATGTAATTCTTAGTGGCCTTCTCTATTTCTAGAAGTCTCTCATAACCAGGCAAGTCTCTATCTTTTTGGGTGGAGTTCTTGGTGCTAGGATAAGCATTGTTGTTCCCATAGGAATTAGAGGGGAACGGTCTAGGATTGCTACCAAAATTACTCCTATAAGCATTGTTATTGAAATTGTTTCTAGAGATAAAGTTCACATCTACTTGTTCTTGAGCAATCAAAGAATTTAAAGGAACATCACGAGGATCAACAGAAGATTGCTTCGAAAGGAGAGACATGATCAAGTCAACTTTTTCATTTAGGGAGGAAATCTCCTCGACAGAGTTTACCTTCCTACCTGTTGGAGCGCGTTCGGTGTGCCATTGGGAATAGTTGGTCATCATCTCATCGAGAAGCTTCGTGGCAGCACCAAGTGTAGTTGACATAAAGGTTCCTCCCGCGGTCGAATCTAACAAGTTCCGCGAGGTAAAGTTCAAGCCTGCATAAAAAGTTTGGATAACCATCCAAGTAGTCAAACCATGAGTAGGGCAGTTCTTGACAAGAGATTTCATACGTTCCCAAGCTTGGGCAACGTGTTCATTATCCAATTGTTTAAAATTCATTATGTTACTTCTTAGTTGGATAATTTTAGCAGGTGGATAGTATTTTCCAATAAAAGCATCTTTGCACTTGTCCCATGAATCTATGCTATTTCTAGGCAAAGATTGAAACCAAATTTTAGCTCCTCCTCTCAAGGAGAAAGGAAAAAGCTTAAGCTTAACAATATTACCATCTATTTCTTGGTACTTTTGCATATCACAAAGTTCAACAAAATTGTTGAAGTGTAAAGCAGCATCATCTCCAGCACCGGAGAATTGATCTTTCATGACTAAGTTCAGTAAAGCAGGTTTAATTTCATAAGAAGGTGCTGAAGTGGCAGGTGTAGTGATAGGCGTGCAGATAAAGTCATCGTAGTTGTGACTAGTGAAGTCACACAACTTGGTGTTCTCAGTGGAACCCATAGCAGCAAGCAAGCAAGATAACTATTTTTGTGATTTTCGATAAAAGATACTAAAGCAAAATCGAAAGGTAAACTAACAAGACTAAAAAGCAAAGGTAAAAGATAGCGTGCAACTCCCCTATCTTGAAGAGTGGAGTCCCCGGCGACGGCGCCAGAAAACTTTGCTTGATGGCTTCTCGCCCCTCGTTGGTTACCCCAAGTGGAAGATTTGAGATGCAGTGTAGCGGTAGTTTTCCCTTGGCAAAGATACCAAGGATCGATTTCCCCTGAGACTCCTAGTTTCAACAAGAAGGTGTCAACTGCTAACGGCGCCAGATATTAGCAATCAACGTGGACCTGCACACAGATACAAATAACTTTGCTCCCAACGAGTACAGAGAGGTTGTCAATCCCTCCGGCCTTGTCGTTTACAAAGGATCAAACGCAAGTGATAATAGTGATAGGTATTGCTGCAAATAGTAAGTAAAAGCGGAAAGTAAATAGCGGATGTGATCAGTGATGGTAATATGGACCGGGGTCCCATGATGTTCACTAGTGATGTCTCTCTCCCAAAAGACGATAAAACAACTATGTGAGGTAAACGAATTACAGCTGGGCAATTGATAGAATTATGTGCGCAAACCAATGCTAACTATGTTGCAAGAAAGGTAGAGGTTCAAAGCATGGGCGGTACGCCAAGGCAAGTAGACCGAAATCCATCTGCATCTACTACTAATCATCCACCTTGAGATATCTATCCAGAACATCTCGCTGGTATTAAGTTGCGAGTCCCACCCATAGTGTAAACTCAAAGCAACAGACAACTGCATTAAAAGAACTTTGCGTAAAGTAAACAATCCTTGCACCCGCGGGCACAAGCACCGTTGTTTTCCCCCTTGTGGCAACAGCACATCCCCTAGACTCATGTTTCTGTCACTCAAGCTAGTCATCGAGGGGCATGAACCCACAATCGAGCATAACGTTCCCTCTTGGAGTCACTACCTACTACTTGGCCAAAGCAATAAATAACAACGGAGAACATGCAAGAATTACTTACGAACATAAATATAAAAGAGGTAAATCAAATATATTACTCAAACACAATCTGAACATAATCTCACAATCCATCGGATCCCAGCAAACTCAACATAGCAACAACATAAGGATTACATATGTGCCTCGATCATGTAGGGCAGCTCACGAGGTCTAATTAGTGAAGCACAAGAAGGGGAGGATAACATCACATAGCTACTGGTCATGGACCCATGGTCCAAGGGAGACTACTCACAACTCATCCGGGATGCGTCCATGGTGGTGGAGAGGCTCCCGGTGGTGATCCTCCCCTCCGGCAGGGTGCCGGGAAGAGTTCTCCTGGTGCTCCCGATCTTGGAAGCGCGGCGGCGGCGGAACAGAGATGAGATCGCGAAAAAGGGTTCCGTCCTCGAGGGTTTCGGGACGCGTGTTAAATATATGCCAAAGGGGGGCATCAACGGAGGCCTGGGGGGCCCAGGCGCCCCCCCCCGGCGCGGCCTGGAGGGTGGCCGCGCCACCAGGGCGCCTAGAGCCGTGGTGGCCCCCCTCCGGCCCTACTTCGGCCGTGTGGAAGCTTTCGGAACGCTGATTTTTTATATAATTTTTCCGGGATTTTTCTGGCATTTTACGTGACGGGAAAACCTGAAATACAAAAACAGCAGAAAACAGAAACTGGCACTGGGGTGCACTGAGTTAATAGGTTAGTCCAAATATGATCAAAAGTGTATGGAAGTGTATAAATATCATAGCAATATCACCCAAAAGAGGCATGGAGCAAGCAGAAATTATAGATACGTTTTGGACGTATCACTCACAAGCCCCAGCGATGATGACTCCGCGACGCCTAGCAGCACAGAAGCCGCACCGACGCCGCCTAGCACTGAAGCCGTGCCGATGACCAGCCCTGAAGCCGCGCAGACGCCGCCCAACCCTCGCACGCCGACTACCCCAACGCCGGAGGACGACATCGCCGTTTGATGCATTTGCCTACGTGCCCTGCCTTTTTGCGGACGAACTTCTCATTTTGATTACCGAACTGTGGCAACGTGAGCGCCGATCTGTGGCGCTGTGATCGCCGGACTTGTGACGTTGTTTTTGGGAGCGAGAATGGACAAAGTTTGAATTTGAGACGCCTTAAGGACGGCACCTAGGGGCGTGGCTGGGGCCTAATCGCCCCCAGGGCCTAATATTCGCTGGGGGAGCATAAAACAGCGCCGACATATGCGCTGGGGGCGAATGAGGGGAGATGCTCTTGTCTGCGATGAATAACACCAACAGTTGCGGATGAAGTCCTATGTCGAGATGCATCGTGTTCCTGCGCTAGCCGTTGTGATAAAAAAATATCCTTGTAACTAGGATAGTTCATTGCCAGCAACAGATACCTCTGGGAGTTCCTCCAAACCAAGTTCTTGTCTCATATTTTTGGTACCTTCATCTTGCTCGCAGGCTGCACCATTTGTTTCAGTGAATGAAGCCTTTGACCCACCACCCGCAACAGAACAGATGTTGCAACAGGAAACTGTAAACTCCACGAACCAGAGATACTTGAATAAAGGGGACATAAACTCAAATTATCTGAAATTGTTTATTATCTAGGAATTTTTGGAGGTCGGCGCCAAGACCTCGTGTACGAACAACTAACACTACCACCCTACTAGTTCCCAACTCCGGGGAACTTGCAACTTGAAACCCTCCCGTATTCAGTAACTAGATAGTACTGGATGATGGCTGACGCTCGATGGGGGGTCACGTTTGCCCCGGATCTCATGGCGGCGCGAGCCATCACCTTCAACACCGGCGAGCTTCTCCTCCGACGAGATGCGCTGCGCATCGTGCTGACCGACGAGTGTGGCGTCACCATTGACGCTCGATCCCTGCGCGTCGACGAGATTATCGACATCGGGTACATCATCCCTTTCCCATGCCATTTCGCTAGGGTTTGGGATCGCCTCCCTTCCTGTCCTTCCTCTCGCCGGGCGCCGGCGAGCCATCACGCTGGCGCGCGGCGCGTTCTCTGAATTTCAAGCAGAATCGGGATTTGGGGGTGGTTCGCGTGGAGCGGTTTGGTCTCACCCCCTCGACCGAACCGGGGATCCTGGGGAGCCGACCGGCAGAAAACCGCCCCATACGCCCTGATCTGCGACACGTGGGGGGCGCCGTATCCGACCGCCGTGAGCATGCCGCTGCTAGGGTTTTGCCCGAGTCTCCAGGTATAAATCCAGTCGCCGCTACCCCTCGCCCCTCCATTTTGGATCTAGAAGAAAGCCTTCTCCACTTTTGGGAAGCGCCTGCGGCAGAGAAAACTAGGCTTCGTCCCTCCTTCTCATGGTGGGAGGGGAAAATCTGAGGGGACCCTAGATATTTTGCTCAAGTTGTTTCATCTCCTTCCCCCAAATCTGTCCCCAAATCCACCCGCAAACCAACTGAGATGAGAGAGCCGGGGTTTGGTGTTGGGTGACAGGGCCGCGGCTTGGGTCGTTTCAACCGTGGCGAGGGCCGTGGCCGTGGGGATGACGGCGGCCGCGGCCGCTCTGGAGGTGGCGGTGGTGGGAGGGGGCGTGGAAGGGAGAGCCACGTCTGGACTCTCAAGATGGCGCCCGGGACCTCCTCCTCCAACGTCCCCTCTGGATCTGGAGAGACGGGTTTCGACCGATGGGACAAGGCTACGGGGGACAACTATGAAGCCCCAGTTCATCAGGATCACTGGGGAGCTGGGGGAGACGACAACCACAACATCGACAAATATGCACCTCCTCCTAAGATGCGTGAGATCCCCTCCAATCCTGATGTCTGGCTATTTTCCCTGATTCGTGTCAAATATGTAATCTAGTGGGGCATTATACTGTCAATTATCCTCAAGCTCAGTGTGTTAGATGCAAGAAGAAATGACACCTCTCTATGATCTGTACTGACTTCCTTCCCTGGGAGTGCATACCTGCAATGTGCGCTCTTCAGGCCAAGGGACAAGGCTTCCACTACTTCCCCGATTACTCTGTTAGTAATCAAAATAGTGACAAGATTGTCAAGGTCATCATTACTATTGTGGAGGGGGAGATTACCACAAAGCAGCTCGTAGACACTTTTGAGAAGTACATAGGACAGGGATGGCGCTGTTCAGCCCACCTGATTGCCCCTAACCAATATGTCATGCGTTTCCCGAATCAGAGGGAGGTGGACAGAGCTCTTTTTGTTGAGTACATTACTCTCAAGTCGCTAGGGGTAGTTGTTCGTATTACTCCTTGGTCCGAGGATGTTGAATCAGAGGGTCTGTTGGAGGTTGGTTGGGTTAAGATTAGTAAAATTCCCCCAAACAAACGTTGTGAGAGAAACATGGCCTTTGCTGGTGCCTTGGTTGGAGTGACCTTAGACATTGATATGTCAACTCTCCACCGTCCTTCTTCCACCCGTGCCAAATTGGGATGCCGCAACATTGACAAACTCCCTGCTTCGGCGGAGGGATGTTTGGGGGGGGGGGTGTTATCATTTTCAATATGAAGTAGAGGAGGTTTTGGTGAGGAATATTGTTCAGGATGAGGAACCTATCCAGATCCCTCGTTATGTTGGGCAAAGGGTCATGACACCTAAGCGCAAACGTGATGATACTCCACCTGAAGAGAAAAATAACTCCGCTGAGAAAAAGGACACTACAGTTAACTCCTCCTACCGTGGTGGCAAAGCATATTGCGTGCCATCACCAAAGGAGCAAAAGTGGGACCCTGAGGATAACTGCATCAGAAAGTGAGATCACTGGAGATGGCCCACTTCTGATTGAGGAAACGGCATTGGAGCATGCATCCTTGTACGCTGATGGCTTCTCGCCCCTCGTTGGTTACCCCAAGTGGAAGGTTTGAGATGCAGTGTAGCGGTAGTTTTCCCTTGGCAAAGATACCAAGGATCGATTTCCCCTGAGACTCCTAGTTTCAACAAGAAGGTGTCAACTGCTAACGGCGCCAGATATTAGCAATCAACGTGGACCTGCACACAGATATAAATAACTTTGCTCCCAACGAGTACAGAGAGGTTGTCAATCCCTCCGGCCTTGTCGTTTACAAAGGGTCAAACACAAGTGATAATAGTGATAGGTATTGCTGCAAATAGTAAGTAAAAGCGGAAAGTAAATAGCGGATGTGATCAGTGATGATAATATGGACCGGGGTCCCATGATGTTCACTAGTGATGTCTCTCTCCCAAAAGACGATAAAACAGCTATGTGAGGTAAACGAATTACAGCTGGGCAATTGACAGAATTATGTGCGCAAACCAATGCTAACTATGTTGCAAGAAAGGTAGAGGTTCAAAGCATGGGCGGTACGCCAAGGCAAGTAGACCGAAATCCATCTGCATCTACTACTAATCATCCACCTTGAGATATCTATCCAGAACATCTCGCTGGTATTAAGTTGCGAGTCCCACCCATAGTGTAAACTCAAAGCAACAGAAAACTGCATTAAAAGAACTTTGCGTAAAGTAAACAATCCTTGCACCTGCGGGCACAAGCACCGTTGTTTTCCCCCTTGTGGCAACAACATATCCCCTAGACTCATGTTTCTGTCACTCAAGCTAGTCATCGAGGGGCATGAACCCACAATCGAGCATAACGTTCCCTCTTGGAGTCACTACCTACTACTTGGCCAAAGAAATAAATAGCAACGGAGAACATGCAAGAATTACTTACGAACATAAATATAAAAGAGGTAAATCAAATATATTACTCAAACACAATCTGAACATAATCTCACAATCCATCGGATCCCAGCAAACTCATCATAGCAATAGCATAAGGATTACATAAGTGCCTCGATCATGTAGGGCAGCTCACGAGGTCTAATTAGTGAAGCACAAGAAGGGGAGGAGAACATCACATAGCTACTGGTCATGGACCCATGGTCCAAGGGAGACTACTCACAACTCATCCGGGAGGCGTCCATGGTGGTGGAGAGGCTCCCGGTGGTGATCCTCCCCTCCGGCAGGGTGCCGGGAAGAGTTCTCCTGGTGCTCCCGATCTTGGAAGCGCGGCGGCAGCGGAACAGAGATGAGATCGCGAAAAAGGGTTCCGTCCTCGAGGGTTTTGGGACGCGTGTTAAATATATGCCAAAGGGGGGCATCAGCGAAGGCCTGGGGGCCCAGGCGCCCCCCCGGCGCGGCCAGGAGGGGGGCCGCGCCACCAGGGCGCCTGGAGCCCTGGTGGCCCCCCTCCGGCCCTACTTCGGCAGTGTGGAAGCTTCCGGAACGCTGATTTTTTATATAATTTTTCCGGGATTTTTCTGGCAGTTTACGTGACGGGAAAACCTGAAATACAAAAACAGCAGAAAACAGAAACTGGCACTGGGGTGCACTGAGTTAATAGGTTAGTCCAAATATGATCAAAAGTGTATGGAAGTGTATAAATATCATAGCAATATCACCCAAAAGAGGCATGGAGCAAGCAGAAATTATAGATACGTTTTGGACGTATCAACATCCCCAAGCTTAATTCCTGCTCGTCCTCGAGTAGGTAAATGATAACAAGAATAATTTCTGTGGTGACATGCTATTAACCATATAAGGACTTTTTCATAGTCACATGACAAAAGCTTACTGAGACAATGAATCTGTAGTAATTAAGTTGCCTCATGAGAGAATCACAAAGAACTGAAAGTTTTACAATACGATACTGAAACATCAAATAGATTTGTAATGAGCATGGTGTGTAAATATGATAAAGTGATATCTCGCTTGCCCCCTTTAGTGAAGCAAAACATAAATGCAGGGGCACCTCCAAGGTTTAAGTGATGACTAGATACAATGATTTCAGAATAAACGATATCATAATCATGCAAAAGACAATGCTACTTTGGGACAATGCACATTACACTCAGAATGACAATCATGCTCTCAGTAGTTGGTGCTTTAAAAGAAGGTGGAGACTCTCGAACCGTGGCTTTTGTTGGCAAGGTTGAAAACCCGTGGTCGGAGCAAAGACAAAGCATGTACCAGAGCTCTTGGTTTTAAAAACAGAGGTAATAATATTTTTTTGGATATGCATGTTTCGTCAACGAATGCCAGCAGACAACTCAATCACTTCTTGAGATGGACAAGTTTCGAGGAACGGCTCCCGAATGAGGACGATCACATCCTCTTAATCTCCTTTGTTTATCACTGCCAAAGTTTTCTGATTTCTCATGAACAAAGCGTGAAGGAGGGTTTGTTTGTTATATTATTTTTGAGCCGGGCGCACTCTTTGCTAGTTCCTTCTCGTATTATGGGTTTGCACATTAGACATGCAATCCCGGGGTGAAGCTTGTCCAACTTAAAAAGATCATGAATTAACTACTACTTCCTCATGAACTAAAACAGAGGCACAAAACAGAAATGCTTTTTTGAATAATTTCGAGATGATACATGAAAGTCTTCGTTAGGAATGGCAGGTAAATACCATGTATAGGAAGGTATGGTGGACTCATATGGCATAACTGTTTTAAAAGATTTTGGATGCACAAGCAGTCAGTCCGCTTAGTACAGGCGAAGGTTAGCAAAAGACTGGGAGCGACCAACTAAGAGAGCAATGACGGTCATAATCATGCAGAGCGACAAAGCAACATTGAATCAGGCATGGAAGTTATATCGCTACTCAGAAACAAAAGATCATCAAGGCTTGACAGACTTTCTTTACAGTCTTAAATATGCGTGAGCATACGCCAAGTCAATCAAAATAAATTCTCGAAGGAAGATATTACTAAACCATACCACATCATAGGCAAACAAATCATGTTGGTACTCCAATAACACATTGGGAACCCCCCAGCTATTTGAGACTAACCATAAGAAAACATGAACTACTAAGCACCATTATGCACGTAGCATTTTTATCATAGACATATCAACCAATGCAACAGAAGCAAACTCTCTTAATAATATAAGCATGATAACTAAAGAGAGTTCAAGCAACCAACTAAACAAAAGCTCTTTAAAAAGATAAGCATGAAAACTAAGAGCTAAGCATGATAGTAGCTATCGAAAGACCAAGAACATACACAGCAAAGATAGACATAAAAATTCTATGTTGTGTTCTAGGTTGAAGTGGAGCGTGTTTCTCTCCCACACAAAGAAAGCTGAGTTCCGACTCGTTATGAAAAGCTAAAGAAAACTAAAAAGGAAACTAAAAGCAAGACGCTCCAAGCATAGCACATAACACATGAAGTGATAAAAATATAGTGGAACGAAAGACGAACTGATAATGTTGATGGAGAAGGGGATGCACGGGGGCATCCCCAAGCTTAGACGCTTGAGTCTCCTTGAATATTTCTTGGGGGTGCATGGGGGCATCCCCAAGCTTGAGCGTTTGACACTCCTGAATCTTTTTATCATCTTCCCTCGCACACTTGAAAACTCCCTTCATACATAAGTCATAACTCATCATAATCTGATTAGCGAGGTTAGTACCCTTAATAATAAAATTGTTCCTTGCTGGAAATAAGGATATTCTTGAAGGTCTACTGTTTCTCAAGATTGCCAAAAGGTTTTTGCAAAGAAAAAGCAAGCTCAAGGTTTGCAAAATGAAGGAAAGGCAAAACAGGACAGAATCTGTGAAAAACAGAACAGCAGGTAGTAAATGATTTTTTCGGGGCACTTCTGCAACTCTAATAAAAAAACTCAGAACAGACACCCGAAAGACAATTGTATAGAGCACGCTGTCGAAAAAATTCATACCAAAAAGATTATCTGGTGATTTTATACGAATTTTTCTGTCCAAGGACAGAATCTGTTTCCCGGACAGCACGTCACAACTTTTGAACTTTCTTGCAATCAGAGGCTACACTTGGCACAAAGTTGAAAAGCAAAGATACAATGATGATGCTACTGTAGTAACAACATCAACACACAACAAAAGCAAAATAAAATTTATTCATGTGGGCTGCCTCCCAAAAGCGCTTTCTTTTATGCCTTTAAGCTAGGCATAATGCAAAGAGATCAAGTTTTATCAAGAGTAAAAGAATAGCTAGCCCATATAACGGACTCAAAATGTAACTTAATCTTCTTTCTAGGGAAGTGTTCCATCCCTTTCTTGAGAGTAAATTGGAATCTTATGTTCCCCTCTTTCATGTCAATGATGGCACCAACGGTGCGTAGAAACGGATGTCCCAAAATAATTGGACAAGAAGGTTCACATTCAATATCCATAATAGTAAAATCAATGGGAACATAATTCTCATTGACAATGATAAGAACATCGTCGATCCTCCCCAAAGGTTTCTTTATGGAAGAATCAACGAGACGAACACCAAAAGAACAAGAATCAAAAGGTTTCAATTTAAGCATATCATATATTCTTTTGGGCATAACGGAGGTACTAGCTCCAACATCACATAAAGCATAGCAAGAGAAGTTATTCAACTTAATTTTAATCATAGGATCCCAACCATCTTCTAGCTTTCTAGGTATGGAGGCTTCTACTCTAAGTTTCTCCTCCCTAGCTTTGATGAGAGCATTAGTGATATGCTCTGTGAAGGCAAGGTTAAGCGTGCTAGTGCGGGGATCTCTAGACATCTTGTTAAGGAAATCAATAACTTCGGTAAGAGTGCAACTATCAAAATCAAGGTCACTACTATCAAGTAAAGTGGTAGTGGTGTCCTTTAGGTTCACTTGTTTGGTAGTTTCTATGGTCATAGCATCACCATTAATAGGTCCATTGGGACCAGGAGTGCATTGGGTGCTAAGAGTTTGGATATCCTCAACAACTTGGATAGTAGCAACAGTGTGGTGGGTAGGAAGGCTCTTAATTCTATCTTCTTCCTCCTCTAGGGGTGCAACCACTTCGGGTTTAGCTGCCATTTGGTTTATCAAAGTAGCTTGTGTGTGGGACATATTGGAAACTTGGGTCTCAGTGATAGTGAGCCTAGTCTGGAGGTTAGAAATCTCAATATTTAGGCCCTCTAATTGTCTACTAATGTCTTGCAAGATAGCAGTATGCTCATTTAATTGCCTCGAGAAGTTTTTGTTTTGTTTATATTGGGTGTGCATGTAATTCCTAGTGGCCTTCTCTATTTCTAGAAGTCTCTCATAACCAGGCAAGTCTCTATCTTTTTGGGTGGAGTTCTTGGTGCTAGGATAAGCATTGTTGTTCCCATAGGAATTAGAGGGGAACGGTCTAGGATTGCTACCAAAATTACTCCTATAAGCATTGTTGTTGAAATTGTTTCTAGAGATAAAGTTCACATCTACTTGTTCTTGAGCAATCAAAGAATTTAAAGGAACATCACGAGGATCAACAGAAGATTGCTTCGAAAGTAGAGACATGATCAAGTCAACTTTTTCATTTAGGGAGGAAATCTCCTCGACAGAGTTTACCTTCCTACCTGTTGGAGCGCGTTCGGTGTGCCATTGGGAATAGTTGGTCATCATCTCATCGAGAAGCTTCGTGGCAGCACCAAGTGTAGTTGACATAAAGGTTCCTCCCGCGGTCGAATCTAACAAGTTCCGCGAGGTAAAGTTCAAGCCTGCATAAAAAGTTTGGATAACCATCCAAGTAGTCAAACCATGAGTAGGGCAGTTCTTGACAAGAGATTTCATACGTTCCCAAGCTTGGGCAACGTGTTCATTATCCAATTGTTTAAAATTCATTATGTTACTTCTTAGTTGGATAATTTTAGCAGGTGGATAGTATTTTCCAATAAAAGCATCTTTGCACTTGTCCCATGAATCTATGCTATTTCTAGGCAAAGATTGAAACCAAATTTTAGCTCCTCCTCTCAAGGAGAAAGGAAAAAGCTTAAGCTTAACAATATCACTGTCTACTTCTCGGTACTTTTGCATATCACAGAGTTCAACAAAATTGTTTAAGTGTAAAGCAGCATCATCTCCAGCACCGGAGAATTGATCTTTCATAACTAGATTCAGTAAAGCAGGTTTAATTTCATAAGAAGGTGCTGAAGTGGCAGGTGTAGTGATAGGCGTGCAGACAAAGTCATCGTTGTTGTGACTAGTGAAGTCACACAACTTGGTGTTCTCGGTGGAACCCATAGCAGCAAGCAAGCAAGATAACTATTTTTGTGATTTTCGATAAAAGAGACTAAAGCAAAAACTGAAAGGTAAACTAACAAGACTAAAAAGCAAAGGTAAAAGATAGCGTGCAACTCCCCTATCTTGAAGAGTGGAGTCCCCGGCAACGGCGCCAGAAAACTTTGCTTGATAGCTTCTCGCCCCTCGTTGGTTACCCCAAGTGGAAGGTTTGAGATGCAGTGTAGCGGTAGTTTTCCCTTGGCAAAGATACCAAGGATCGATTTCCCCTGAGACTCCTAGTTTCAACAAGAAGGTGTCAACTGCTAACGGCGCCAGATATTAGCAATCAACGTGGACCTGCACACAGATACAAATAACTTTGCTCCCAATGAGTACAGAGAGGTTGTCAATCCCTCCGGCCTTGTCGTTTACAAAGGGTCAAACGCAAGTGATAATAGTGATAGGTATTGCTGCAAATAGTAAGTAAAAGCGAAAAGTAAATAGCGGATGTGATCAGTGATGGTAATATGGACCGGGGTCCCATGATGTTCACTAGTGATGTCTCTCTCCCAAAAGACGATAAAACAGCTATGTGAGGTAAACGAATTACAGCTGGGCAATTGACAAAATTATGTGCGCAAACCAATGCTAACTATGTTGCAAGAAAGGTAGAGGTTCAAAGCATGGGCGGTACGCCAAGGCAAGTAGACCGAAATCCATCTGCATCTACTACTAATCATCACCTTGAGATATCTATCCAGAACATCTCGCTGGTATTAAGTTGCGAGTCCCACCCATAGTGTAAACTCAAAGCAACAGACAACTGCATTAAAAGAACTTTGCGTAAAGTAAACAATCCTTGCACCCGCGGGCACAAGCACCGTTGTTTTCCCCCTTGTGGCAACAGCACATCCCCTAGACTCATGTTTCTGTCACTCAAGCTAGTCATCGAGGGGCATGAACCCACAATCGAGCATAACGTTCACTCTTGGAGTCACTACCTACTACTTGGCCAAAGCAATAAATAGCAACGGAGAACATGCAAGAATTACTTACGAACATAAATATAAAAGAGGTAAATCAAATATATTACTCAAACACAATCTAAACATAATCTCACAATCCATCGGATCCCAGCAAACTCATCATAGCAACAGCATAAGGATTACATATGTGCCTCGATCATGTAGGGCAGCTCACGAGGTCTAATTAGTGAAGCACAAGAAGGGGAGGAGAACATCACATAGCTACTGGTCATGGACCCATGGTCCAAGGGAGACTACTCACAACTCATCCGGGAGGCGTCCATGGTGGTGGAGAGGCTCCTGGTGGTGATCCTCCCCTCCGGCAGGGTGCCGGGAAGAGTTCTCCTGGTGCTCCCGATCTTGGAAGCGCGGCGGCGATGGAACAGAGATGAGATCGCGAAAAAGGGTTCCGTCCTCGAGGGTTTTGGGGACGCGTGTTAAATATATGCCAAAGGAGGGCATCAGCGGAGGCCTGGGGGGCCCAAGCGCCCCCCCCGGCGCGGCCAGGAGGGGGGCCGCGCCACCAGGGCGCCTGGAGCCCTGGTGGCCTCCCTCCGGCCCTACTTCGGCCGTGTGGAAGCTTCCGAAACGCTGATTTTTTATATAATTTTTCCGGGATTTTTCTGGCAGTTTACGTGACAGGAAAACCTGAAATACAAAAACAGCAGAAAACAGAAACTGGCACTGGGGTGCACTGAGTTAATAGGTTAGTCCAAATATGATCAAAAGTGTATGGAAGTGTATAAATATCATAGCAATATCACCCAAAAGAGGCATGGAGCAAGCAGAAATTATAGATACGTTTTGGACGTATCATACGCGCAGCAAGCTGAGTCACAGGGGATGTTTCCTAATGCTGCTAGCACTCACATTACCGATGATCGTGGATCTAGTAAAGACAATGCATTTAAGGTGAATACTGTAGATGTTACTTTTCCTTATGAATTCCCTGTTGTTCCTCAAACTAACCGTGACCCGATTTCTGAGGTGGTGGGGGAGGTTGAAGGAAACTTGAAGATCTCCAAGGAATATACGGTACAACTTCCTCATCCTGACTGCGAGGAGATCATTCCTACGCCGCCTCTTGTACCTGAACCACATCTTTGATTCAGCCAGCGCAACACACATCTTCAGCATGTGGGTATAGAGGAAAGAGGTGCTCACCTGGCTATCGCCAAAAATCTGGAAGGTAACACCAATCCTCTTAATCATAATGCGTTTGCTGCTTTAGCTGATTGTGAGATCATTAGTCGTGCTTGTAAGATGGGTGTGTCTATTCCTGATAATGATTTTACATGTGTGGATATACTGAGGGAACTAGAATCGGTTAGAGCTAACCTGGTAGAAAAGAACACCAATTCTTGTGATGGCCAGGAGGATGATGACATGTTTATCACTAATGGTTTAGGGAAAAATACCCCCTTGAACCTAGCCTGGCTAGATGAGGAGGAAGTTGTTAATGAAAAACTGGAGAGATCTAAATCTGCTAAGAAAAAACAAAAAGAAAGTTAATGTGAGGCTCTCTAGGCCTGTGACTAGGAGCCAGAAAAAGAAAACTGATGAGAATAGTGGTCCTACCCTGCCTCCTGGTAGGACCACTAGAGTCAGAAAACAAACCAACCGTTCCAAATGAGAGGTCTCATTTGGAACTGCAGAGGGGTGGGCAAGAAAGGGATGGCCACCTGCCTCTCTGATCTCATTAGTGACCATTCCGTTGACTTCTTAGGCTTGCAAGAAACTTTGAAGAAAGATTTCTCTCCTAGTCTTGTTAGAAAACTTGACCCCTTTGCTAGTTTCCATTGGGAATGGGTACCTGCTATAGGCAGATCCGGAGGCATCCTTTGTGGTGTTCGTACCAACACCCTGGAGATGTTAAACTGCGTTAAAGGCAAATATATTCTGCAGATGGATATTAAAGACCTTAAAACTAAAATTGCCTGGAGCCTTCTTGTGGTTTATGGCTCTGCCCATGAGGAACATAGGGGGGAGTTTCTGATGGAACTGGCTACCTTCTGCCACAATACAAAGTTGCCTTATATTGTGGGAGGGGACTTCAATATCCTGAGACATAGTGGTGACAAAAACAAAAAAATGCAGCGCTCCAAATCTGCAGACCTTTTTAACGCAATTATCAATACCCTAGGCCTCAGAGAAATTTACATGTGTGGAGGCAAATACACTTGGTCAAATAATCAGGCTCATCCCACACTAGAAAAGCTAGATAGGGTGCTGATGTCTGATTCATGGGAGCAACTTTTTCCCATGGTTTCTATGAGGAAATTGGTCAGGGAGTTATCTGATCATAACCCGCTCCTCCTGTACACAGATACTGAGAAAAAAGAAACCTCCAAACCCCGAGAGTTTCGTTTCAATCTCTCCTGGGTGAAAGATGATAGATTCTTTGAACTAGTAGACAAGATCTGGAATAGGAAAGTTATGGCTTCTGACCCCATTGACATCCTTAACATTAAACTCAAGAGGTTTAAAAATTACTTCAAAGGATGGGGGTCGGACAAATTTGGTCATACCAAGAGACGTAAGGAAGATATGAGAATGGAATTAGAAACTCTCGAAGAGGCAGAGGAGGAAGCCCCCCTGCCACCTGAGGTTTATAATAGAAAAGTTGATGTTTGTGTTGAGCTTTATGAACTCCTAGCCGCGGAAGAAATCTACTGGCTTCAACAATCTCACGAACGCTGGCTCCTGAGAGGAGACCGCAATACAGACTACTTCCACAAGATAGCTAATGGCCGTAAACGAAAAAATACCATTCACACCCTGACTTGTGGGGGCGTGGAGATCGAAGGCACGGACAACCTCCTTACACATGCTACAAACTTTTACAAGGATCTTTTTGGCCCCGCACCTGGTAACAGGTTTCATCTGGATCCTGACACCTGGGCAGATAATGAAAAACTTTCAGCAGAAAATAATGCCGACCTTACTAAAGAATTTTCGGAGGAAGAGGTTAAAGCTGCCCTATTTGACATGGATGTCAATAGAGCCCCAGGGCCTGATAACATTCCTGCCGAATTCTATCAGTGCTGCTGGAACATCGTTAAAAAATATATTATGAGTCTTTTTGATAGTTTTCATAAAGGCACTCTAGATGTTCAGCGTCTCAATTATGGTGTTATCACCTTGCTGCCTAAGATTTCTGGGGCAGACCGTATCCAACAATTTCGCCCTATTTGCCTTCTTCGTTGCCCTTACAAATTGATTACGAAGGTCATGGACAGGAGGGTCGCTAGATACACTGACATCCTTATTAGCCGCAACCAGAATGCTTTTGTGAAAGGCAGAAGCATTATGGATGGGGTTCTGGCCCTCCATGAACTCCTCAATTACACCCACGTCAAGAAGAAAGTGGGGGTCGTCCTTAAACTCGATTTTGAGAAAGCCTATGACAAGGTTAACTGGGATTTCGTGCTAGAGTGTCATAAGCTTCGAGGTTTTGATAAAAAATGGTGTGGTTGGGTGGAGCAGATCCTACATAATGGCACCGTTAGTATCAAACTGAACAACTGTGTGGGTCCGTATTTCCAAAGTGCTAAAGGGGTGCGCCAGGGGGATCCCCACTCGCCTTTCCTTTTCAATCTGGCTGTTGAGTGTTTAACTAAAATGATCAAAAATGCCCAGAAAAACAATTTGATTGTGGGTCTAGCTGCTGACCTAATTCCCAATGGGATCGCTGTCTTGCAGTATGCAGACGATACGATCATTTGTCTTGAGCATGATATGGAGAAAGCTGTCAACCTGAAAATCCTTCTATATATATTTGAAATGATGTCAGGGCTCAAAGTGAACTTTCACAAGAGCGAGGTTTTGACTGGGGG